>CM052321.1:12632065-13232065 GCA_028455615.1 Lasioglossum zephyrum | reverse complement strand
TTATATTCGATGAAAAAAACGTGTTTTGCAATTTTTAAAGATTTTCCTTTATATATCATCTATTAGGACATTAAATCGATAAAACGATGAGAGAAATAATGAATTTCTTTAAAGTCAAGTTGATAATTCTAGCATTAAAGGAACAGTGAATACACAAATGATCTTCGCGATTGAAACATTCATAAAAAGATCTCGCGTTTGTCGGATCAGCGGTAACCTTTGCAGGTTTAAAGGATCAAAGGGATGGGAAAACATCGGATCGTTGGAAACAATGAGGCAGAGAAGAAAGAAACGCTAACGTCAATATAGGACGCTATTGTTTACACCGTGCTTGGAAGAAATATTACATTTTCAAACCGCCCCGCTCCACCCGCTCCTTGTCTTCTTCCACCATCGTCGAGTCTTTTTGTCTTTTTCTTGGTCTACCACCCTTCCGTTTCCTGGAAGGGCGTAGCCGAGGTGAACACCGCTCTCCATTACCATTTATAGTGATTCTCGAACCACCTATCTTCGAGCCTAACCACGGTACGCGAGCGCAAAAACGCATATTTGTGGAACGGTGTTTGTGTCCCGGAGCCCGTTGAATTGCAAAGTCACACGTGTGACGACTTCTCTTGAAAACTGTCGGATCGTTGTTCCTTTAGTCTTTTGTAGACTCTTCGGTTCCTCCCGCCTTTTACCAGGAAAATAAATATTATCTCCCCTCTCTTTGGTACCCACGGAATTTCTGCATCCCACGGTCTCTTGGTTCGGCTCGTTCGAATTGATGCAGTTCCCCCGAGTTTGCGTCTTGATGTTGATTTTACCTGTAATGCTTATGCATCGAATTGCCCCAGAGAGTTTGTTGCAAATCCTCGGTTATCCGGAGCCCCGGGAAATGGACGGGAAATACCAAAATGCGTTCGATCGTTGCTCGACAGAAAAATGCACTCCGATGCTACTCGAAACTACGCGACAGAAGCGGACAGTGTGCACACCAAATATGAAAATGAGTGATGAACTCGTGCAATGAACTTATTGATGGAGCATTCGAAAAATTATGATTTACATTGAACAGTATTTTATCTGCCGAGGGACATGCGCCAGGGACAGAATTCTTTGACTTTTGCCGAACATAGAGAAAGACAGTCGTGCTCGAGAGGCCTCGGTCGCCGAGAAATGTAAACATAGCTAATCCAAATTTCCAACTTCCTTATTTTTCATTATTTTTTGATGGGACTTCAATGACCATATGCGTGGCATTTTTCTTGTACAATAGACAATTAAAGTTGCGGGCGCAAGAAAAGAGAGTCGCCGGCGAGCCTTTGAAATGTGCCGTCTCTGCGTCCTGCACGAAACTTTAATTGCCCATTACACAAGTAACTATCATTGGAATTATATCATATATGGTATGATTTTTACTAGAAAAATGCCACAAATGTGGTCATCGAAGTCCCATAAAAAAATAATGAAAAATAAAGAAGTTAGAAATTCGGCATCTCGAGTTTCGCGGCCCCTCAAGGGGGTATACCCCGCAGTAGTGGGGATAGATCTAGGATATTTACAGGTCAGACTTTTGGGACATTTATGGATAAAATACTGTAATATGTAATCAATATTTTCGTTATTGTTCTAACGAGGAATATCAGATTAAATACAGTAGTTTGAGTACTTCACGAACTACTTTAATAATTAATTGTCTCACTTTTAATACCTCACAATTAAGAATCTCCTCGCATATACAGTATGTTTGAAAATTCCCGCAGTTCGATAGATCGCGAACCAATAATAGCCACGGAAGGTTGACGACCTGCGGTCGAGGCGCGTCGCGGAAAATACGTTTCGTTTCTGCGGGGCAGAACGTAGACCGAAGCCCACGTATTTTAAACATGCCATTACGCAAATTAACTTTTGTAGCGCCGGTGGCTCTCTCTTTTTCTATCCCGCTGGTTTCTCCCCTCTCTCTCTCTCTCACACACCCTCTCTCGCTTCATGGCTCTTTCTCTCTGACTCCCCGCCACCGAGCAACAAACAGGACCAGAGGACATCCTCTTTGGCTCCGGGCCAGACGTTTACTCGCTCGCGATGTTTTTACACTCGTCGCTAGAAAATCCGCCGCGTATATTTTCCTTGTTCCCCGTATTGTCCGGCGAAAACACCGAAATCGCGTTTCACTGCCGGGATAAGCTGCAGTTGGCACCTACTGCGTTCGATATCTGAGTTTGGTGCCACCCCGCACGGCATCGGCCCTTCAAGTACACTGTATTGTCGTCCGCAAGGCCTCTTAAATTAAATCGGGATTTTCAGAGCGGTGTAAGAAGTAGGTGGAACTGAACAAGATTCTGATGTACACTCGTTGCAAGAAATTATATATACTTTACGAGAAAGAATTTCCTGTTGAAAGACACCTTTTAAAATCTAAATAAAAATCAATTTAGGCTGTAAAGATGCACATTGAAGGGAAATTATTGAATAAATAATGTATAAAAGAAGATGAAGGCAACGAGAGGCTTCAGAAAGAATGGTCCGCCATCCGAGGGTTAAAACAGTAATGAATGACATTGAATGTCATTGTAAGACAACAACATTGTATATCAATGAATTCGTCGTAGAATGAGCTTCAAATCAAAATAAAAGCCTACAATTTTCACCATAAGTACACCATGAGCCGTTCTCCCTAAGACTCCTCCTAGAAGTTAGCCCCTCACTTGTTGAATTAAATAATTTCATCAATTGTCCTGAATTGTGTCATGTTCGTGCTATATTGTCCTCGAATATTACAACTATAATATAAAAAACAAGATGAAAAATTGAGAAAAACGATTTCTTGAGTAGCCCCTCACTTTTCATATTTTTCAATTTTCTCAATTGTGCTAAGTTGTGCTAGGTTGTGCTAAGATTGTGCTAAAGTATTACTTAAAAGAAATAATAAATAAAGAAGTTATTTTGAATAATCGTTTTGAACATCTAATTAACGTTTACGTAATTAACAATCATCCAAACAGCATATAATCATATATCTGAGTTGTGCTAGCCTAGCACAATTCAGCACAGCTTCCAATTTCTCCAGCACAACGATATAAAGAGTAGTTTACTCTTGTACACGGCCCTTGGCGCTACGATAGTATATCATTTTTGGACTTTCTGGTCATCCGATAAACATAATATCGCATATCTGAGTCGCTCACAAAGATTCGACCGATCCACCTGATCCACAAATATGCAAAGAGTCATATCATTTCGTTGAGCATGGTACATGAGACTGTCATGGCAGACGGAGACGTCAGGGCAGCGCACGACACTGCCTTATCTTTCCCCGAGGGAAGCGTATCTCGTAAAGTCCCGTCGCGTAGGAGGTTCCGTGCGCGGCGGATCCGGTGTCGCGGGCCGCGCACGGTGACCGGAGGCCCGCAGAGTAATTTGCCGGCGTGGAGTTAAATATTCCCACGTGAAAATGTCCCGTCGTCCTGTGTAAAGAGTGGCCGCTAGCCAGCGGCGTAGCTAGCTGGCTGACTGGCCTGACTGATGCGAGAGAGTGTGACTAATGCAACGTCCCCGAGGACTCCGACCTATCCTCCCACCTGCGAGACTCCCTGCTGCCAGCCTACGCTTTAAACCCTCCGCGACTCGAGTCCTAACGGAGTCGCCCTAAACCCTTCCTCGAGTTCTCGGTTTCTCTGTTTCTGGCCACTCTTCCGATCCACCCGGTACAATCCATCAAATGGCCCGTTAAATATGAACGATTGCTACCAGCGCGCAACTAACAGTCCCATAGAAGCTTTCAGCTCCGAACTAATGAATTCGAGGTGCTGTAACGTATCGGCTCATTGCGATTCGATGGTATCTGGGAGTTTCTGTGCTAGGCGAGAAGTGTTAGGAACCTTGTGGTCACCTGATCTAGGGAGTCGCGAGTGTTGCGTCGGTCATGTTAATCTTAAATTGATATTTGAAAAAAACTCAACTCGGGTATGAAGACTGTCCGATTATTAATGTGGCTCACGTTTTCACCCCCCGATACAACATCCAGCAACAACGAACCACTTAATCTGGGAGTTTCTGTGCTAGGTGAGAAGGGTTAGGAACGTTGTGGTCACCCGATCTAGGGAGTCGCGAGTGTTGCGTCGGTCATGTTAATCTTAAATTGATATTTGAAAAAACTCAACTCGGGTATGAAGACTGTCAGATTATTAATGTGGCTCACGTTTTCACCCCGATACAACATCCAGCAACAACGAACCACTTAATCTGGGAGTTTCTGTGCTAGGTGAGAAGGGTTAGGAACGTTGTGGTCACCCGATCTAGGGAGTCGCGAGTGTTACGTCGGTCATGTTAATCTTAAATTGATATTTGAAAAAACTCAAGTCGGGTATGAAGATTATTAATGTGGGTCACGTTTTCACCGATACAACATCTAGCAACAACGAGCCACTTGATTTCGCAGGCACAGCGCGGACCACAGGGCTGTATCTAAGAAAGATAAGCTCCTTTAATCCCGTTCTCTTTTGGCCCCTGAAACGGATACGAGCTTCGTGGCATCCGGTGGACGGTCGGTGCGTGCCTCCAAAGCGGAATGGCCCGTTAAGAACCAACCCGGGGTAATTAAGTTGAAAATATTTGCGGGTTCCTTATCATCGGCGTCCTTTTGTCTCCGAGCTAGTAAACGGCGCGACGACATTTTTCATCGTTTACCGGTATAACAGGAGGGCTGGCTGGCTGGTCAACCCTCTTCCCGGTTTTTCCACGCAGACTTAACGGCGGCTCTATTTCCTTTCTCGCCCTTTGCTCTCGCGCACACGACGACGACTACGACGACGACGACGACGACTGCATGTTTATTCAAGAGGCTCACGTACAAAAGATATTCCGCGCGAGGAAAACGTGACACGATCCCCGCGCCCCTCTTCATCCCCTCGGTTTCCCACCGGGGACCGCAGAGGCTGTGGAAGCCGGCGCAGAACCGGAAGACGCTAGGAAATGAAAAAGTTATGCTTCGAGCTCGAGCTACGCGGCCAGCCTCCAGCTTTTCTTTCGTTCCCGGGGTCAACTTGCAGCGCTTGCCAGACCCAGACGCCGCTGGAAGAGCGACACGAATAATGAGCACTTCGCCGACATCTCTGACGCCGAGCAAATTCGCAAATCCGCGAATAGAGGCGCGCGAAGCGATTGTCACGAGAGGTTAACACTGGAATTGAATCTGGCAGGTGATACCGTGATGTCCGACGTCATACGAATACTCGTGAAATCTTCAGCCATGGATGAGTAGCTGTAATCACGTCGATATATCAATTCGAATTTTCTAGAATGATTGCAATTGATGTAGACGATGTCCACGATCATCACGTGGACCCAGTTTCCTCATAAGTTCCAAGCTATTAGATTCTCAAATAGCTGTTCGAGATGTTCGATGGGCATCAGGAACTTGATGCTAGGATCTGATACTACTACTCGCGGAATGATTATTGTGTAGTGTTTCAGCAAGTGATGGATTGATCATAGCGTGGACCACAAGCTTCACGAGTTGAACGCTATTCACTTGTTTGAACTGTACGATGCGTATCAGAAGTGCTCGGGTCTGACGCCTGATAGTCTGACAGCTCCAACATGATTATGTATCAGGCGAACAATATCTACAATTTCAAACACATCTTCTGAAACACAAATATGAAAAAGGTGTAACGAATTCAGGAGATATCGGTTTGAAAACATTGACTTTCTGACAGAACGCCTCGGAACGTTATCGATCCACGTTACAACGGTTTCGACTTATACACGCTCCGATGGATTCGCGAGCGTCGCGCTCGTCCGCCGCGCAGTTTCGCTTTGTAAATATTATACGTGGGATTAAAACGTGGACGAGGGTGTGCGGAAAATGGCATTAAAATAGCGATGGAGGCGGAGATCCGTACGGTGGGAGAGGCGAGCAACTACGATGGCGAACTTTTATTCCGGGGATTTGTCCGTTGGTCAGCCTAGCTAACCCGGAAAGCCGGGCTGAAAGCGAAATAAGCGGATTCTGCTAGGGGTTTGTCCACGTTTCGCTTCTTCTTCGCGGCCAGTAATTATTCCGTATTACCTGTGCAAATTCGAACGAAGGTTGGCTCGGATGTACATACGCTCAGTCGTGCTCTTTGGGTCTGATTGTGGTCCAATTGATTGGCCGGGAATTTGCATTGCGACTGCTTGGTGAAATTCAGCTGCATCACCCCACCCGGCATAATACGGCGAATTATCGGCCGAACGATTTGTGATCATTCAAATTTTGTACGACTAATCAATTTTTATTAAACAGAATCAAGAAAAATATGTCACAAAACATTTGACGAACGAAGCTGTGAGTGGACCCAAGCATCGTTAACCGATTCGTAGAAATAGAGGACGGTAAACTGCGTTGATTGGAGTCTTCGGCGGCGCGACGCAATCCCCTGAAGTCTGCATAAGCATCGAACCCCTTTTTGTCCATTTTTCGAAACTCCTTTAAAAGTCCGTGAAGTTAAAAGCTTTCCGAGGCTGGTATTATTCCGCTCGCAGTCCCTGGAAAAATTCCGTCCGAAGAACAATCTCTGATGATAGCTGGGAACTCGACTAAAGCCAAAAGGGAAACTTTTCGAAACTCGGTGACACAGATAACAACGAGCGAGTGCGGCGGCGGCGACGACGGAGGCATTAAAGTTTGATTTCTTCGGTTCAGTTTAGATACAGCAGCTTCTTCTGCTTCGAGGGAAACCGGGTGGTTTTGATGAGGGTGGTGGGCTGGTTGATCGCGAGGAATTCGCCCCCGGATTTTTAAACGGACCCGGTCTCGAGCGTTTCGATGGTCCTCGAGGGTGTAATTTCGCCGTGGCAGGGCGGCAAAGTATCGCGTTAAAGGCCGTAACGACGCTCGTTAATTCGATATCGTTCACTGTATCAGTTTGCATTAACGAACTCTGAAGCGGAGACACGGACGCCCATAGGACACCGTTGTGTTTTCTCGGCGACGAGGTCATTAAGCTGCATTTTTAAAAGCTGTCCCCTGGCGGACCACCGCACCACCGCTCCGCTGTCGCCACCGGAAATGGCAGCGCGGTAAAAAGAATGCTCGCTACCACCACCACCCCGCCGCGCTATAGCAACAGACTCTCTAACGACTCTGATTCTCTGGATACCTCGGACTCGAGTTTTAAGTGCGCGCCAACAGAAACGCATCCACCGGACCTCCCACACCCTCTATCTCTCCTCCCCTCTCTCTCTCTTCATGGCTTCGTAAATGCCTTGGTTCTCCCCCGGACTGAAACGCCACATTCACGGCTCTTTAGGGCAGACGTGGACAAACTGTGGACACTGATGGCGACGACTTCGCGGCTACCATCCTTTTCAACAGCTTCCGGAGGGCTACCATAAACCACCGAAACCGACGGAACGTCTTCCTTGAATCGCTGATTTCGATTTACCGGCGCGGCGCCCCAGGAGTTCAACAAAATATATATCTCGGCACACCAGTGATGCATGGCAACCATTATACAAGACTTTTTCGTTAGGGTCGTAATTTGGTGATGTCTGAGAATTTTCTTTTTCCTGAAATACGTGGAGAGTCGTCTGAAGAACGTAGAACGTGGAGAGCGGATATACATATAAAATATATTTAACGTAATTATGTTGCGACTCAATATATAATTTACTGAAACACATCCAAACGTGTACGCTGAAGAGAACCAAGTAAAAGTCCTCTCGCTATATCAGAAAACGAAAGACAGAATTCTACGTGCTAGAATTTTTCCGAGTTCAAAGGAACCGTTATCAGGATGTAATTCGAAAGCATCCTCGCCCTGATGCCAGTCGTCCCAAGATTACCGCGTCGAATTATTCCGTTGAAGATAAAATTCTTCCGACTATGGGGTAGAATTGCAGTTTTAATCGCCACGTTCTCTACGATCACTGGTCGTTCAGAAATTAAAACAGGCGGGCGCAAAGTGGAGGGATAATTCAGAGACGAAGGGAGGGAGCCGAACTTAACCGCAGCAGCAAACTTTCATTCCCTGGGAATTGTCCAGGCGGGCTCGAAAACAGGTGGAGGCGGCATAAGCGGGTGCCAGCGCGGTGGCTTGTCCGCACTTTTTAACTTCCGGTCGACCGGTAATTAGTTCGCATTAACCGTGAATCGCCGCCTGTAGCCGCACACAGCTGTGCTCGTGTAATCGAATATAATGAAAACTGCGAAGAGCAAACACAGACCCGACCCGCAAATACAGAAAGTAGATGAGTATGAAAAGAAGCCGCTGCCAATCTAGCCTGATCACTGATATTGGTCGATGAAGATCCCCCGTTCTACGTTCTTTAGAGACCTCTTCGCCGTAGAAAGATCTGCGAAGAAGATACGTAGAATATTAGGGAAGTTTTTCGAAGGCTACGACTATCACATTTTTCGGGAAATGGACACCAATTTCTGGACTACCACTACGACATTCTTATCTTGGAGTAGTCATCTTCTTCCTGCTTGGATGAGACTAGGCAATTTTAGCTTGCACTCGTTTTCGGAGCGGTTTGTTAGCGATTGTTTTTATAGGATATTGGAGAGAATTGGGAAATTGCTGTAGTTTGTTTCGTGTCAATGGTTATGGAGCTCTTAACCGTGTAAACTGGTTTTTGAAGGGTGTACTTGTTTTTAAAGAGTGCGAAAATACCTGCACGTTCTGTCGATCACCGTGTGTAGTTTTATCAATGCGATTTCACGATTCTTTATTGTATTCTGATCGCATTAAACAATACTTTAGTACCTACTTGATTTTATCTATTGACGTCTTCGACCTCTCCCAATTTCTTCCTCAAAAAATCCACTTTGTATAATCCACTCGGAAGCATTCATATTTTCGACTGATCCGTACCATCGACTGGAAATAGCCTAAAAAGGAAAATGGTTAGAGGGTTTTCTCATTTTTGGTCGATTCGTACTTTCGACCCGAAGCGTCCAGAAATGGGAATGGGAGGAGAGTGGGTATTCTACTCTTCGACCGATCTGGACCAACTACCCTGGCGTCCAAAAATAGAATGGAACATTTTCGTAAATTTCCATTCTTATAGTAAATGGTCTTGCGCCGGAAAAGAATTTTCAATCTTGTATTAATATCTTCTGATCGTTTTAGAGTATTACCCAGTAATGAATAGGGTTTCTCATTAATGAGTTCATCCAGAAACTACTGCCAATTTATGCGGCGTCACCCTGCACACTTAATTTAATTACAAAAAATACTTAAAATTATCCTCGTTTTGTGCGCAAATAAAAAATTTTGCTTTTTCAATGAAAAACCAATGGATATTGGGATGCGTATAAGCGAATTGTGCGTACAATTCACGAAAAGTCTTGCGTGGCCTCATCCCTCAAAGGAATATATACCAGAGCACTATTATTGTCGCTAGCAGGGGATGCTGCTATGGCTGCCGGTATCCTTAGTATTGCTCCAACAATCTCCTCTCTCGGTCTCTCTTCCAGGGCGTTTTAGAACGTTGTTGCTCTCCCTCTCTCTCTCTCCTTTCTCTTTCTCTAGCGTGTAGAACGGATCCGTTGTTGGAGATTTAACCACCGAGTGGAAGGCACGGTAACTTCGCCGGGGCGGAATTGTGTTGGAGAGCTCGGAGGGCTGCAGGGCTCACTGGTTTCCTCGGTGTGTAGGTAGCAGAGAAACGACGGGTTTTTGGCCGGGTGGAGCTGGTTCAACGGAGGCAAAGGAAGGGAACGTTTAAGCAGCTTTCGTCGCGAAGCTCTCGCAAGCTCGGCAACGCCAGTTTTCGTACTAATATTTGCCACTTGACCCCCACCCACCTAGCCTGGTTTCAGGGCTGCAGCTCATGCGACATCCGTTCGTTTTCTCTCTCTCTCTTGCCCTCTCTCGTTCTCCCTTCCTCTTCCTCGCATCAGTTCGTCCCCCTCTCACAAACGTAGAAGCTTCTCGTGTACCTCTCTACACCGATGAAATTTCAGGCAAACCGACCGCTATACCTCCCGACATTTCGAGTGCTCTTTTTTCTATACTACATCCCGGAGGCGTGATTTGCCGATGGTTACGTATTACGGATGATGATCGAGAGGATCGATGACCGATCCTCAAAGGTAGATGGTCTAGATGTTGGAAATTCGACGATTGGTATGTTTCTTCCGTGGAATAAATCTGTGCAACGTTTGAGACTTTTATCCATTCGAACAAAATTCTGGAAAGCTGAACAGCTCGTCAAATAGCAATACGATCTCCATTCCCGCCGCATTGGTAATTAATAAATGTCATGTGCAAGTTTCCCTCGAATTGCGCGAGCGCATATTAGGTTTTCCGAGTGTCTCGATTGGTGAATTCCGGCCGAATCATGCGAGTAAACAAACTGGAAGGACCCTTCGCGGAAAAGTCAAAGTGCGGGGAAGCGAGAAGACGGTTTCGGTGGAACGAACCATGAATTGCAGAACGCCGCCGGGGAAGAAAAAATTACGAAACTAAATTAATTAGCACGAGGTCGCGCGAGCCAGCCTCGCGGAGCAGAGTCTGGCTAATAAAAAGAGGAAGGGGACGGGGAAGGGCGCAGGCAAGAGAGAACAAAGAAGGAAGAAGAGGAAGAAGTTTAACTTAAGATCCTTATGCAACGCGAACGGACAGCTTAACCGGGGCAAAGAGAGAGCGGCCCCTATTGCCGGGCAGCCTCATTAAATGCACAACAATTATTTCCAGAATGAAGTTTGCTGAAAATAGCCAAAGCCCGCGACCGGCTCCGATCATTTTCTCACTTTTCTCCAATTGGCGAACGCCCGGCGGAATTGTTGTTCGTAACTCGTGGACAAAAGCCCGGCGAGTGCCTTTGTTCCTGGAAACATTACGCGCATTGTCGATACGAAGCTGATTGTTCGGACCATTCATTCTAATTCCTTTAATGTTTTATCCAACGGCAGTGAACAGCGCCGCTCTGCCGCTCGTTCGTGAGGTTAAGGGTTTTAAAGAGCCATTCCGACGAGCTTTTCCAGAGAATTCAGGTACAAGCATAGTCACAGTTGCTGTCCATCTCGAACCTGTCAGTCATGCGTGGCGGGACTTTCAAATCTCTCGAATCTCGATTTTCAACGAATATTCTTCCCGTCCTTCAATTCTCCCGTAAAAAATATTGACTGTTACATAAAAAGTCCCAGGCTGCTCAGGTCTCCTGAGGTTTCGCAGTTCCCACTTTGCCATAAGCCAATTCTCTACTTTCAAAAATATTCGTAGGTCTTCCAGGTTTCTTCTTTCAAAAAATTCGTAGCTTCCAGAAATATCTGAGATCGCCACTTCCAAAAATACTTCTTTCAAAAGTATTCGTAGGTAAAGAAACCTCAAAAAAATATTCCTCCATCGTCTAATCCTCATCTTTTAAAAAATTCTTAGATCCTCTAATTTATCAATTAAAATAAAAACTACCAGTAGTAACAGAGTTAGAAGATTTGCAAGTAATTCGTTCGAATTTTTAATGATTTCCTCGAAGATATCTGATGGACAGATACTTCGTAAAATGAGACTACGAATCTCAGCGACGGCCACTATCAAACGTTAGCTGGAAGGGATGTCTCGGGGATCGCGGGATCGCCGAAATTGATCCATTTCCCGGGTTAAAACCGAGCCGGGTGGGCCACGTTCGACGAGATCCTGCAAGGGTGAACAGGAGAAAGAGGCAGAGCCGTTGATCCTGTCGCCTTCCGTCTCATTAAATATGCAACAATTATTTCCGTACGTAGCCAGGCACGTAGCCGTTCCCCGTCGTTCCGTGACGGTTCGGAGCAACCCTTATTCAGGGTTGAACGGGGCCACGGGCGAAAATGGTAAATTTTCCGCGAGGAAATTGGTGCCACGCCGGCGTGACCCTGTTACCTTACGCCTCATTAAATATGCAACAATTATTTCCGTACACTCCCGAACACGTAGTTCGCGGAGTTGCCGGGGTCGGGCACAATCCTTCGTCCTTGTGTCACGAACACCACCTACCTTGAGAAATTCGTCCGTAAATGCAATCGAGCCAGCTGAACCACCGCGGACCAGTCATGCGGACTGGTTCCCATGATTCCGCGGCCGTAGTGGCAGTTTTTCATGCGTTTCGCGACGCTTTCCTTCTCAGATTTTCAGGATGAACTTTTATTTTGCATAAAGATCCGCGGTCTAATAGTTACTACTATTTCTGATGGTAAATATCAAGTTGGTAAGAAAGATTGTATTGCAGTATCCTTGGAAATATTGAACATCTGGAATTTTGTGGATAAAGCAATGCAAGCGACGCGTGAAAAAGAAAAAGAAATCAAATCGACTGTTGGTTGCTTCGGTTGTACGAAGAGCACGATAATATTTTGCCTCGAAGCGGTTCATCGTGCCAAGTCCAAGGAATTCGGTTGTTTTCGCGAATGAACGATCGTTGCGTAACAGAGATTGCGTAACCTGATTGTCACATCGTAACTTGCTAAGCGAACATCATTGGTCAGACGAAAGCTATCGTCGGTTTTATCGAATCTTCAGAAATTAAGTTTGTACATAAGAAACTGGCTGTTTCGTCAAGTTAATTTTTTACACGTTTCAACCCTTCCACAATTCAGTTAATACTACTCGCGTTACAATTTGATATTTCCTCGACCCGTGTTCCGTGTTTCTGTTTCATTTTTCCGCCATAAATTCACGTCAGTGTCTACCTATTCCGTCCGAAGTGCTAGATGCTGGCGAAGACGAGAGAACTCGTCACTTGTACCCGTGAATCATCCGATATTTGCCACTTCTTGATTTATTTATGGCATGACCTATTTATTTCATTATACCGTAGTATTTATGTTAATATAAATCACGTCGAACTGGTTTCAGCGTAATACCCATTAAACCAGGTTTACTCGTGCGGCCTTTCGCCGGCTCGTTCTTTTACGATCCTTAAAGTACTCGCTCCGTGGATTAATCTATGGATCTCTCGTTCTCGAACCACGTCAGGCAGCTTGGCCCAACAAATCATCCGGAATATATTCACACAAATTTTTTTAAACAGCCACGATAAAGAAACAATTTATGTTCTAAAACGTGCTGTGTACACTTGGTTATTCTTCAGTTAATTATTCGTAAAATTCAAAACGCGTTCCTATCGCACGGGAACAGTTATTTAATAGTTGATTTCAGATAAAAATTGAAACTGGTTATTGCAACAGTTTCAAACTGACCAGGTGTTGGGTAAGGGTTAAGAGTCCGTTGGCAGTGCGACGATCATTGTCCCCGGTCGTGGTCCCGGATAGCATTTTTCAGCGTCGCGACGGCTGCTGAAACATTAACGACGGTTCGGGTCGAGCCGTCCAGTTCCCCTTGAGCATCAGCGATGCGTTATATCGGGACCCGCGTTGGCTGGAGTTACATCTTCTGGATGCATTATGGATACAGTATCCCGAGCCCGGTAAAATACGCCCGGAGCCGTGCGCGAGCGAGCTGCACGAAATTATGGCCGAGGAATATTATTTCGCCCTGCACGCTTCGTCCTCTCCTGGCTGCCCGCTTCGAGTTATGCAGGATACCTTGCAAGTATCGCACTATATTACGAAGGATACGGTCATCGCGGCCGCACTCTGATATTCTGCTGCATATTTAACCAGCCGTAAGTACGAGGAATTTAGCGTACTTTATACGGTTTACCTTCTCACTCTGTCTACCTATGCCCCTCCCTGCTCGTCCCGACGTCTCCTCATCCATCTTTCTTCAGCATTTCCTCTTGCACATTCTTCCGCCACTTTTGCCGGTACACTCGTCTCTTGTACTCTCCAGTTCCATCGTTTCCCTTACACAGCTTCTCTTTCTGTCTCTATTTCTCGATTACCTTATATTCTATAGATTTTTCCAACATTTTTCTCTTACCTCTGCGGAACTTTTCTTTTTAAAAGAACACTGTCTCATTTTTTACTACTGTCTTTGGCGGCTGTGGGAGGGCGGAAAATGTGGGATGGAGGAGGGTAAAGCACAATGTCACCGGAAGAGGGGAAGGAGTATAAATTGAGGGGAAATGATGTCCTCCCTTTCCTATAATGGACACATGCACGACAAAGTCTGGGTGTTTCTTCAGCTTCGCGCAGTTTAATTTGCTTCTTCGCCATCTGATCTCGTACAATCGTTCACCAGGTGATTCTCGTTTTTATTATATCATTTGCTACTACGTCCTTTCTCCTGGCTCTTCTTCAGCCACATCGTTCTTTCAATTTCCCGCACTCTTCAATTTCAACAAACGATTTCCTGGTCTTTCTTTCTGTATATCTTTCTTTCTCTTTTCCCTCCTATTCTCTCGCCACCTTCCAATTTCGATACTCCTCGTCCCCCTCTCTTTTTTCAAAGAAGACCCCACCTCCTCGAGCGCGCGGAGGATCGAATCGTCGCGCGGCAGTTCTTATTGAAATATCGCCGAGGCGTGTTCGCCTGGTAAATATATTACTGGATCTCACGGGGTCAATTGGATGCCGGCGCAATAGAGGCATCGATCACCGATTCCATTTCGCCGAATTCGGTCCGTGAATTATTTCGAAATTGAAATTTGCCAGAGGAACGTTTAAGGAAACATCAGCGTGTTTCGATTGCGCCTTTCGCCGACCTCTTATTTGAAGGTTTGCGAGAGAGAGCGGATAGGAGAACGAGAGAGGAGCGGGTGCTCCACGGCATATACAATGCGATCAATTTGTCTTGCTGCCCGTTCAAGCATCGAACGCTAAATATGATAGGGAAATTCCATTTTCGTGGATTTGCTTTATTTACGAGGTCGAATAAAACCGGATAAATGGGCCACCCCCCACTCTCGCGAAACTGCGCGAGCGCGTCTGCTCGCGATATTTTATTCCGCGTGGGCGGGCGTCCACGTTTACGCTTGTTTTACCCTTGCCTCGCCGTTCTACCGAGATCATACGCCTTCAGTACTCGGCCCATGGGGATGCGGCATGCGAAGTAATGCTGTCTAAGTAGGGCAATCAACGGTCACAGTGTGCGAAAACTTTCCCAACTGCCGGCTAAGTTCTTAACACTGTTCTCCAGTCCTCGCTAAAAAGGCGGCGTTCCTCTAATGCTGTTAATTTGTTGCTGGTTATTTATAAGTGACAGGGACTTTATAAGCTTATCACATCCCCTGCTGTAGAAAAAGTTTCACAGAATGTGATGAGTTCATTTAATTTAGTGCGCATCATTGCTTGCGGATTTTTATGCATTTCTGGCGGAAATGTGTAAGAACAGCGAACACGCCAGACAAATTTCAACTTATTTTACTTCTATTTCGTAGAGTTCGAACGTTTTTAGTTTACATGAAGATCTGGAGTTCTGTTCTCTTCTCCTATTATTTAATTTGCAAAATCTCGAGAAAGGTTCGTATGCACACATGTATATATGCTTTAAATATATTATGAAGTTCTTTATGTTGTCAACATTATAAATGGATTACGGTTGAATATCTCTTATAATGCATAATTCTAAGCGTGAAAGTCACACTATTTTGAAAAGGAGAAAATTGATAAGCGTTTATGTTGATTATGTTGATTTGCGAATCGTGAAGTCTTCGTATTCATTGTCTTTTCGAATCTTGCTCAGCTCTAAGACGATGTAAATGTATCCGCAATAAATTGTTCAGTGCATTATAATTTTTATGTTTCCGTTCGACGAAAGTTTCAGTCTTAACGACTAATTAGAGACTGTCGCTGAAATGTGGGTCGAATTCTCGAGGAATATTGAATGTTATTAAAAAACTTGTTCCCAAGGTAACAAAATATACATTTTCGTAATTATTACCATTCGGAGTACTTAACGTTAACGCGACCTAATGTAGAAATTAGTTCTCTATTTTCTGGGAACTTTGTACACGATATAATTAACTTCCTAGTCATTTCTACGTTAACGCGGAAATTGAGTTATACTTCATACCGCCAAGCATATTTAATAATAGTATAATTAATTGGCTGGTGTCTGTAATTACTTGCCCGAAGTTTGTAATCTCTTGCTAAACAAGCACGTACGTAAGCCCTAATTGTAAGTTTCGCGTCGTAAACACGGCGATGCTGAAGTATGAAAAATACAGATTATAACCTGGTTCGCTCGAAATTCAAGTGAAATTCAAGTGCTTTGGAAAATCGTAACACCAAAAATAAAATCATTATTTTAAAACAAATTTTAGAACACTCTAGGTACCAAGCAAAGAAAGAAATAAGTAGGCAAATCGTTAAAACCCATTTTTGCAACAGAAACAACAGAAAATTTCAATAAATTCACTGAAATAAAGTTTGTTTTAATGGGTTAATCAAATTAGTATTTTTTCTTTTACTATACTACCCTTGAGGATCAGCGAGAAAGAACACAGGGCCGCAATCTTAGGCGACGTTGCCGGCTATTGTCAATATTTTTCGCCGACCTGGAGGAACGTGGACGTTCCTTTTTATTCCCCTGACAACGTTCTGGATTCTAAAGAACAACAGACCGATTCAACGAGGTGCGAATACCGAATTTCACCGAGTTGAATTCCCATTGTTGCGTCTCGCCAGTTCGGGAGGGCCTAAGGCAGAAGTTCTCATGTCGTGACAACAACAAACGGAACCTTTTCGTTTCTCTCTCTTTCTTTCTCTTTCATCTCTCCCTCTAGCCCATCCCCATTGGAAACTCTCCTGGTCCCGGCGTTGCTTCTTTTTATCGGCGTTGAAGTTTAACGGGGCCACGAATTTCTTCTGTTCGCCATTGGATCGCGGCCAAACGGATTTCGTATTTCCTCTCGCGCCGCCGCCGTCTCTCGATGACCGCGTCCTCTGTTTGTGTCTTTGCCGCTCGGGAGAAACGTCACCGAGAAACCAAAAGCTTCCTTCAAGAATTCCCCGATCCGCTCTATCAATAATTTATAGGATCCGTCGTTGACCGATTATTTGCCGTCCTTGCTATTCCCGGCCAACTACACTCCGCAAGATCTAAAGCACCCAGAACTGTAATTGGAAAATTGTCGATCGTTCCATCTTTCGCATATTGTGAAGAAAATTGATTTTTTGAATTTTAGAAAATTGAATAAATGATAATTACCACTGAACATACCACCACCGGACAAAATGGACCGGTTCCAGAATTTTTATTTTACAATTATTGAAGCAATGATAACGATTTCATAATAAATTAATAAAATCAATCTTGCCATTTTTATAAGGGAACATGTACCAGTTACTTTTGAGGCTCGATAAGTTTATTGTCAAAAATAAAATTATATATCTAAATCAAAACTGTAGACAGGACGTTGAATATTACTTTTTTTGTAACCTGCAGTCTGTAATATTATTTCTTGATCGAATACTTCGCAACATTTGCATCCTAAAATCAGAAACTTCACATGCAACAATCCAGTACATATAATTATCCAATGCAAGTTCAGAAATTCTATACGAAGCAGCCTCCTCCGTGCCGATTGAAAATTTGTTGGACGGCGATGTATTGTCGCAATTACTTTCGCAGCGCAGCCCGCGGATTATGATGAGGGGGTGAACCGTGAAAACCGTGGGCGTAAAAACTCCGCGTGCTCCGCTAACGAAATGTAATTAATAAGCGAGCCTTTCACGCGGCCGATTAAAACCGGGCTCCGATTGGATCGAGCGGGGCGACGGACTCTAATTACGCGGTTCGAGCGATACTCGCGCCGGAAGCGGAACGCGCCGTGGCTTTGTCAGCTACAAAATTTACCGCTTAGTCCCAGGGGTGAAGCCGTCCCCGGAAGCAACGTTATCGAAGCTGTGCCACCCACCCCTGTGCACCCGCTTTCCATCCCTCTGACGACCGCCCCATTCTGGATTAGCCCCTCCGTAAAATTATGCGTCTCCGTCGTTCTTCATTTCCCCTCGTTAAACCGACGTCGCGCTGTACAGGTACAAGGCAATTTACCGACTCTTTCCATTGCGCGTGTCGCAAGAGTGATTTGCGACATTAGAATTCTACAGGAGAGTGACCTGTCGAAATTAGCATTCGTGGATCGTTATTTAATTTCCCGTGTGCTACAAGGGGGTCGAAGAAAAATCGATCGTTCCATAGTATTTCTTGTTCTTCGTACCGACAGCGGGCAAATGAGCTCTTTGACGCGATACAGTATTTTATCCATAAATGTGCCAAAAGTCTCACCTGTAAATGTCCCAGGTCTATCCCCACCACTGTGGGGTATACCCCGTTGAGGAGCCACGAAACTCGAGAGGTTTCTGTCGCTGTGATACCACCTAATCCGAATTTCTAACTTCTTTATTTTTCATTATTTTTTAATGGGATTTCGATGGCCACATTTATGGCATTTTTTCTAATAAAAATCATACCAAACGTGATATAGTTCCGATGATAATTACTTGTGTAATATGGACAATTAAAGTTTCAGGCAGGACGCAAAGAGTCGCAGTCGCCAGCACATTTCAAAGGCTCGCCGGCGACTCTCCTTCCTTGCGACCAAAACTTTAATGGTCTATTACATAATTAAATATCATGGGAATTACATCATATTTAGTATGATTTTTATCAGAAAAATGCCACGTATGTGGTCATCGAAGTCCCACAAAAAAATAATGAAAAATAAGGAAGTTGGAAATTTGCATTAGCTATGTTTACATTTCTCGGCGACCGAGGCCTCTCGAGCTCGGCTGTCCATCTCTACGTTCGGCAAAATTCAAAGGACAATGTCCCTCGGCAGACCCATGCTGGTGACTTGTATGGATAAAATACTGTAATTACGATTACCGGTCAACGCGAGCATAATGCCGGAGGAACGAGTGAATTTGCTGGCGCGACGATTCGATGCAAATTGAGTGTGACCATGACGGACTTCACGAGAATTGTGGGGAACGAGTTAGGGGCGGGTGTGGTTGGCCAGGGTGAAACAAAACGAGACGCGGACAAGGATTGGACTGTTTGCGTATATACTAGCTAACGGATGAAACAGAAGGGGGAGACGAATCGAAGGAACAAAAGGTAGAACAGGCTGGAGAAAATGAAGATAAAAACGCGACGTACACACACACATACACACACACGTACTAACATACAAGTTCTCGATCGAATATCGGCTAAACGTTATTGCGGTCCGTTGCGTTCGTCTACGCGAGAAAACAGGACCGCCGTCGGGCACGCTTGCGGTTCTTTTCCTCTCCCGGTTGTGCCAAAGGGAAATCGTTGCCTTCTGTATACCGCCATTGTTGGCTCGACAGCGCGGAAATTATACGGATTTCCTTTCCTCCGTCGGGGAAACGATTGCCGGCGAGCCCTGTAATTAGCTGTCGATTAGCGATTGCCGGGTTCCGAAGTCTGTCGCCGGGATCGTTAGGCGTCATTAGTCGAGAATTATTCCGTGGACGTTCTTGATGGGTATTCGGTTAAGATGAATCCCTGCCACCCACCGAATTCTTCCCTACTTCTGTTTCCGACCGCCTGGCCGGAAGAGTTCTCGCGATTCTCTTCAATCTAAGCTATTATTAGATGTACAAATTAATTTGTTCTGCTCGTAATTGATCGGCAGTGACTTCGTTTTATATCCAAATATTTTATCCATCGAATATGACGATTCAGTAAATAAGTAGACTGCGGATGTTCATGCAATTTTCAATTTTTGCAGGGAAATTTTAAGAAAGCGGTACCGAATAAGCATTTCTCGAAAATTTACATAAATCTTAATGAATAAATGAATAAATTGGAAGGGGGTTTTTAAAAGGCAGGTTCTTGGGGAGACATACGATTACGGTTCTGTTTATCGTCCAGTTGAAATTTCACTGGTTTTTCATTTGCGAGCGAGCGGGTAGCAGCAGCGCAGGAATTCCCGCTCTATCTTCTCTGCTAAACTAACATGCATTTTCGGCCGGGGGAAACTCGTCGAGAGGGAAACATTATAAACGCACGAGCTCTCCCGAGGAAGACCTACTCGAACGAGCCGCGAATCGGAGCGCCAGCTAATAATGGCCGAACGGCAAACAAGGCGTATTATATCGCCACTATAAATTGCATCGCTATACTTAATTTACGCGGAGCCGTACACACTCGAAGCTGAGCAGAGCGGAGCAGAGGCAGAGAGAGCACCGGCGCGTTGCTTTCCCTTCTCGAAACTTTACCAGTTAGCAGTTACCGATAATTATCCGCGGCGTTTTCCTTTCACGAGGCGCGAAATTATAACGCTCGGCTGACCGCCTCGAAAACCTAACGCTCCGCTTCGAAACTTTTTGGCTCTCCTGCTCTCTCTCTCTCTCTCTCTCTCTCTCTATATATATATATATATATATATATATATATATATATATATACATATTTCTCTCTTTTCGCTTTCGGCGTTTTCACTTCGCGAGGAACAACAAGTTTTGCCTGTGTTTACCGTGCCGTTACGAATACATATTTTTTCGTACTGCTAATGAAAGCTCGGATCGCGGCTTGATTATTTGGACGACGTTTAGGCGTGTGCTCCTCAATGGATTTTGTAATTGGAAATATTATGCCCACTGCGCCGGTCTGAAATGAATTGTCCGATGTGTAGGATTTTTGAAATGCTAGTACAATTAGTACGTGATACAATTTTGTAGGTTTCATCCGAGGAGGATAAGCCTTAAATTACTTTTCAAGATCATCTGTACGAATCATTTCTACCGCAAGATTAAAACCATCGCTCGTTTAGATATTGTATAGGAGAATGTATGCGACTGCAGAGCGTAATGAGCAGCGTTTGTCTATGAAATTTGTGTTTTCCCCTAATGGGCAATTTTCGTAAACGTCCTCCGTGAACGGTGCCGTTCGACGCCTATAATTAACATTTAAATTAGCAAGCCTCCGCGACGGCACTCGTGCCATTTCACTACATATTTTATGGGTAGGGGAACAATTTACACGATCGTTCCCCGTGTACGACAGAATGCAGTTGACAGGGCTCGTCCATTAAAAAAGAATTTCACGTCGCGTGTCGAACGGTGTAACTCAATTTCCACGTGTTTCTTCCATCGCGCGTTCACGCCCATCCATTTTCCTTTTCTTGGAGGAACGTATGGGTATGATAGATTGCTCCTTCAGGTCCCAATTTTTCCAGCGCCCGGTCTGCGCCTAACGCTGTCCGACGTTCTCGTTCTTCCACTTCTCTCATTCCCTATTTCCCACCGCTCTCCATTTCCTTTCTCTCGCAACATTGGAAAACGTAATCTTACCTTTCAGTCAACCCTATTCGCACAAATCACTATTGTTAATCATTACAATTTTTTGCAATAAAATTACTAACTGTTATTAGAGTTTTCGATCGTATTATGTTTAAAACAGCAAAATTACTAACATTCCTACCTCTTTTCATTCTGAGGGTCAGTTAAACGGTAATGCACCCGTGTTTATATCTCGAGAAACGAAAGTACAATTATTTATTTTGCAATGCTTAAGAGAAATATTAAACACATGAATGATGCATTCACAGAAAGAACATTTATGAAAGCTCGATGGCGCGAGAGCATCAATTCTTTTTTCTTTTTTGAGAAATCATGCTGCACCCCAAGGGGTTGAGCCATGATTTTCATCGCGGGCCGTGAATATCAACGCGAAGGTCCCGGTCGGCTCTCGCGTTCCTATATTACGCGACGCGAGCACGTGTTACATCCCATATGAGCCCATCGCTCATAAAGCCTCCGGCACGGCAGCGTCCCGACGCCGACGTCGACGACACACAACTCGAGACACGTCACCGACGAGCCTTGCACACGAACGTTTCGTCGTTTGCCAAACCGTGTCGGTAACGGCGGGACGAGCCATTCGTCTTGTCTCGTGGAGAGAACGCTGTACACAGCATCCGTTCGCCATTATTTTTTCGGTTTATTGCGCCTTGACGCAGCGCGATAAAGAGAATTTGACAGGTTGCCGGGAATTTGATGATATTGGACAGCCGGGCCATGATAATGCTGCGTCGTAATCCACGGGGAAGCCATCGGCCTCGCAAAACGACGGATTGTTTCTGCCGGAGACTGTCAATCAAAAGCACGCCCTTCGAAACTGAATAACTTTTTAAAAATTGGTTCCAAAATGTCGTGACGTGTTATAAGGTCTACTGTACCAATTGGCGTGTATAAAATATTTTTGAATGATTGAATCTAGTCATTAATTAATTATATATTTATTGACGCCGTAAAACATGTTTGTGGTTTATATAGCATACATTATAGCTTACAGTGTAACACTTATAAAAAAGAAAATAATGAATCTAGTCAGTTTCAGAAGATCCTTTGTCAGTAGTCGCATTCTGAACGCGCGTGAATAAACAAACATTAATTAATTGCATTCAACGAGTAAACAAACCACGCCCAGCTGCAGGAGCGCTTGGAGTGTAAATAAATATTGTTACACGGTTTTATGATAGAGTGAAAGTGGTAGGTTGTAGGCGCAGCGAGGAGAAGGTTTGATTAAAAGAATCGCGAGCACGATTCGCAACGGCGGAACGTGTAAATGAGCGAAAAGATGTATCACGCCAGGTGGATGCTGATTACACAGCTTCCGACGGGGGTGTGAGACTAGAGTCCTTGTAATTTTTCCCTCTTAAGAGAAAAGCGTCCCCTCGGTCCTGTTTAATCTTCGCTCGCTCAGGTAATCGCGAGAAGGAGCAGCGCACCTGGCTGCTGCGAGTACGCTTCTCTCCGAGACGTTTATCAAAAGACTGTGCTCTCCATTTGTAGATAGTCCGGGAAATATGACGGAGGAAATCTCGCTATCTACCTACGGGGAATTGCATTTTTCGTCGTTAGAGCGTCGCGTGCGTGCGGTACGTGCGTGCAAAAGCGAATTTGTTAAAGATTCCGACCCTTCCGGTTACTAGTGTATTTTATGCATCTAGAGATGAAGATAAAATTTAAATAGTCAAAAAAAAATTCAAAGAATCACGTGATTCTCATCTGCCTAAAATTGTTAATGAAGAAAAAGAAATTCTTCATTTTGCATAAAGACCCGCAGTCCACCGTGAAGATCATGTTTTGCAGAAATATTTCCGCAACATTTTAATTGCAACCTGAAAACATATTGCACAACCTGCAGCATATTGGACGGGTTTCCTCGGATTTTTCGATGGAACGTTTCGTTCAAGCTATGCGATGTTCTAGGAGCAATATTTTTCCGGAAGCAACGATACCGTTGTTTATCGATGCTTGTTAGCTTTAATGCCCACGCTTGACGATGACCTGCAACGTTCCCTGGGTAAATGTTAGCGAAATGCACTTCTACGTATACGATTTACCGTTTCCACGATTATCGGGGTGCGCAAACATCGTTCGTCGTTTTTAATATTCGGTTATTGCAACTTTTCGGTTGATAGGTTCGAACCGCATGATTTGTCGAGCACGCGACTCTGTCCTGTTCCTTTTTGTATCGGGTCGGGCTTACTCTACGGTGGAAATTTAACGAATGGCACGAGCTTTCAATGGCCGCGACTGTATTTCTCGCTAATTAGCAGCAGCTGCGCCGAAATCTATTGTTACACCTTCCACAATTCGTTGCGTTCTTTACAAGACGGGCGAGGTCGATCGAAACGAAATTCCTTGTTTGTTGTGTTCTAGGTTATGTAGTGTGTTACTGCAATATAGTCGCGATAGATGTATATAAAATAAAAATACACTTGCACGATTCTATGGTTGCAAGGAAAAACGCCACATGTCACAATTTCAAAAATTTTTATTCACCTATTTACCAGGAGAAAGTCGTGAAAACAAATTCGAGAGATTCAAAAAAAAAATAATTAAATTTAACTGATCACTAGTACAAAGAAATAGTGATCGAAACTTTCAACGGCAATATCTCGAATGTGAAAATATGTCATAGAAGTAGTATGCTTCTGAACCGTTAAATTTTGAATATTCACAGTGACTGAAACATTTAGTCAACGTCACGAGCTTCTTCATTTTTGTCGACCATAGATGCTTAGAACGCAATACAGATTGAGCAGATACCGATTAAAAAATTCGGTCGGTAAATTCCATCGGACTATACTGCGAGGAGACAAAGGTGAAGAGCAATGAGGATTGGGAACGGAGTTGAAAGAGCAACATCGATGTTCGCGAGGGCTGTCGAAGTTCGGGTTGGCCAGTTTATTGAGAAAACAAAGGTAGTAGGTCGCGACTGGTTGTAAGGTGGAACTGTGGCAGCGCGCGTCGCGAATATTCCGCGAATATTCCTCCTCTGGCCGGCTCGGCGTTCTCGGCCTCTGCTCGCTGGGCTGGTCCCATTCTCCTCGACTGCCCTTTTGCAGTTTCCTTCCTTTTCTTGCGGCTCTCCGCGTAATTACGTCAGAAATAAAAGAAAAGCGCTCGAGGGCGAGAGCGTTTCCGTGAAAGGCGACCCGTTTTATTATATGCGGGGCCAGGACGTTACCCCGATAGAAGCCAGACAACTTTTTACCCGGAGCAGCCGCGAAAGACAGGCTATAGCCCGTTTTTCTCCACTTCCATAGGACCGCCGCGCTGGGGAGAGAAAAGTCGCGTCTATAATTCGCGGTTAAAGTTCCGCCCCCTGTTCCTGACGTGGCTCCGTCTTCCGACCGGGAGAAACCGCCGCTAAATTATTTCGCGGACACCGTGCACGATTCCGCGACCATCTCGCACTCAGACCACTCGCATTTTCACACACCGATCTCCGTAAGGTAGATGAGAGGAACATGAGATACCGAGTGGATTTTTGAAATTCTCTGAAATTTAGAATTTCATATGGAATCTGTTGCATAACCGTGAATAATGTGAATTTTATATTTGTTTGTCAAAGGACCGTAGATACGAAAATTGAAATAGAGTTATAAAACTGAATCTAAAGCATTGATCAAATTTATTTAATTTTGCTAGAATCAGTGTCGCCAGATGAGGGGAGGGAGTACACACGAATCACTGAGAAAATATCGAACGCACGACGTGAATCGACAGTATTCCGAAGCACTCGGAGTAAATCGGGTCGCGCTAAGAAGTAATCAGTCGCGTTCTATTTTTACCACGTTTTTATTTTATTCATTCGCCCAGCGAAAAGGTAAACTCTATTTCGTAGCATGACCGTGCCTCGTTAGCGGGGGACAAACAACGTTACGAAGATCGGCGAAATGGCGAATCGTAATTTCATGCAGATACGTTATTCCGTTGGAAACAACCAATTCGCAGAGTCATTCCCGGTAATTGTGCCCGGGCGCGTCGCGATGCCACAGTGGAGAAAAAACCGTTCCCCGGCACAATGGCGGTTTAAAAATGTTAGCGGGCCGCGCATTGAAGTTTTTACACGGCGGATAATAACTTTTAATGGAAACAAACGGCCCGACTGGGCATGGCCGCCGTTCACCCCGACCCAACGCGACGCGACACCGCGCACTCGCGCTCGATGTAACTGCGGCCCGTTACTGCTTGTTCGAAGCTGAACACCAAGGGAAATTTGCTTACCTACGGCGCTCGGACCGATTCCGTTTCATAACTGCGGCAACGAATGAACCGTCTACCCCGTTTCGCTTCGTTTTGCGAGCCTGTTGACGAACTGTAAAACCCTACTAACTGTTGCATGAAACCCTAACCTATGCGCTGTAAAATAATACCTCGAAGTGTCAAAGAGGAAAACTTTGCTGAATAAAATAATTAAAAGATTGGTAGGTAATTACATAGAAAATGTGTGAGTAAATTTCAATATGTTATGCAGCAACACATTCTGAGCAACTTTTTCCTGTTCCAATATAAGGGGATCGCTTTTAGTTTTTGAGATATTTGGAAAAAAACTATCGCGAATACTGTATTAAATTTTTCGTATTCCCGCACGCTCCGCGACAACGTAAGCCTGTCCCGGTGCGGCGTTTGTTTACATTTTGACGCTGTAGAGGTGAGAGAGAAACAGGGGGTCGGAAAAGGCAGGACTGACACCACACAAACCCACACAGTGTTTCACACGCGGGGACCCAGTGTTTTTAAATTATACTCTAGATTCTTACGTATTTTGACGTGCTGATTACGAATATGATACTGAAAATTGGCGCAAATGTTAATTTCATACGGAAACCTTCTTTTTAGAAACACTAGGTGGATGTGTGTGGTATTGTCGCTTCTCATCTTCACAACGTGTTTACAAAGAAAAAATAAACAGATGCGGCCTCGGAACAGGTTTACGTTACCGCTGAATATACAGGAATACGAAAAATTCAATACAGTATTAGTTATAGTCTTTTGCAAATATCTCGAAAACTAAAAGCGACCCCCCTATATTGGAAAATGAAAAAGTTGTTCAAAATGTCGAAATCTATAACATGTTAAAATTTATTTTTACATATTACAGATTTGTTTTCTACTGGGAGCACGTCAGGAAATGATAACGAAATCAGGGGAAATTCGTGTTGCAGCTATAAAACTATTGTTCATATCGAAAATCCTAATATACCACGTGACAGTTATAGAATCAAAGAATGTATTCACCTAATGTGGATTGTAATGTGATAAATAATTCGGTACACAGCCACAGGACCTCGTTCTTGGGCGAAGTAGAGTGGAAGACCAGTCTTTATCTGGCCACTCTGATGCTAAGCACGATGCAGATATAATCTAAAAATAAAATATATATAAATTTCTTCATTTCACCTTTACATTCATAATATCAACATTTTTAGTATAAATAAAATTGCATTTTCGAAGTTGTCGCCAGTGTATGTTCTTTTTATTTACAAGAATGCTTCCTGTGGAAGCTTCCATTTGAACTCTGTGTCGAGTGTGTCACGTATTTGTATCACGGGTAACAGCCTAGCCCAGCTCGGAATGAATCTGAATTCACTTGCGAAGTTCGGGGGAAAGTTTCGGCGAACCAAACCGCGGGTGAACGAAAGAGGGAACCGGCTGCCTCGAAGTATTAATTCTCATCGTTCGCATCGCGGACGCAGTGTTTCATTCTCGGTGACCGCATGAATATTTCATTCTCGTTTATTCGGGACGCGCGTTATCGATCCTAAAATGTTCGCAGCGGCAAAGCTCTGGTCACATGATTTAATTTCGCGTAATACCGCTTCGGGCGTTGCTTTTCACGATATCGCAATTAGAGAACTCCTATAAACGAGATGAAACACATAGAGAGAGAGAGAGAGAGAAAGAGAGGAGAGGGGGATTGTACGAGGAAGGAATGGAAACAGAGAGAGAGAGAGGGGGGGTAGCAAGAGGGGAAGATATGGTTAATATAGGATCGTGTTGTGTGTGTATCGTTAATTACAAAACGGAATATATCAGCGGGTGAAACGTAATGTGAACACAATTAATTCCGCGTTCGGTAATCACAGACGTAAAAATCTGTTTGAATTATACACGCCAAATATCTTCGCGGACCGTAACGTATTCGGAAACGCGGTTCCAATCGTGGAACTTCCACTTCGGTCGAAATATAAATGATTCCCGTAATTATCATCAGCTGATAATTAAACCCTGAAATATTTAAACATCGCCGAGATACGGGGCCGGCGGATCCGGAAAATAAAATAGCGACCGGCGGCGTTAAACAATTTAATTTATTCACTCGTCGATCCGATACCGTGGCTCATTAACGAAGTAAAAACTTGTGGATCCAGGAAATCATTCCCCCAACAGAAACTTCATTCTCTCAACACGTGGTAAAATTATCTATTTCTAAATAGCAATGATATACGACGATTTAAATTAAAAGATCACTCACTTGAGAATCCACATTTTTTTAAAAATCTACTCAATATGATTTCCATGCTTCTCTTATTCAATGTTGTATAAATTTTCTATTCTCTTCTATGAAATCATTGATAACCCTTAGACAAAAGAAGTAATTTTGGTGATGAATCCAAAACTAAAAAAAAATTATACTTATCTTGTTAGGAGCTATATATATACAATGAAAAATAAATGTAACTTGTGAATCAAGCGAGTAAATTGCAACATGCATCAAGAAACCCATGCAACGCGTTTGAACGCACATAGGGTCGTTGCGAATGTAATTTACAAGCATGAGGTAGGTATTTGCGTGGCGGAAAAAAAATGAGATCGCCTACTCGGATCTTTTTCACGTCGTATAGTTGCTGGAGGGGAAAAACTCGTCGACCAATAATAGCGCTCGGGCTGGATGCATTCGTATTTACAATCGGACAGAGTCAATTCGAAGTCACGTTGTCGGAGCGCAAACAACGATAACAAGAACCCCAGAGCGTGTCGCGGTGGAAAAAAAAAGTCGCACCGGTGTTCACAGGTGTCCTGCGCGCGGAAAAGCTGCAGAACAAAGCTCCATGGAGCGGCGAGTACACAATGGTTGCGCGCGCGCGTTCGATGTCGGGTGCAATTCGAGCGCGACCAGCTCGCGGGAATAATTCATCCGGCGCGGAGTGAAACGGTGAGGAGCGGAGAGAGACGGTATGTTCGCGCGTGCATTCCGCCTCATGATGATAGCGCGGTTCGCGAAACCGTATCGCCGCGAATAACGCTTCGTAGCCATCGAAATTCACGGTGTAACGCTGCTACCATGGTGTCGACTTTCCCTGATCCCCCGGAAACATTCGGTCGCCGCGGTTTCATTTGTCCGTGACGAACACTCGTGCAGATTGGAATTCTTACAAGCGCCAATTATCCGGCTGCAAAATCGAACCAGGGACGCGCAAAAAGGAGCGCGGCTGGTTCGTGGTTTCAGGCGAAATACTATTTTTATTCGTTGCCAGGAAACTCGGGGAAACGGAATTTTATTTTGCATGTTCGCGGGCTTTGCAGAGCAAATTCATCTCTTCTGCTGGGCAAACAGATCCTTTGCAAATCAAATGAATTTTCTTGCAAATCGAATTTATCCTTTTATAGATCAAATTCGCGTTTTTCAAAATCCAATTTGTCCCTTTGTAGATCAAATTCGCCCTTTTCCAGATCAAATTCGTTCCCAGCGTACTGTTGAATAGAAATCGGCTGCCGCGTTTGATCATGTCCAACCAATTCTGCTTCTTCTGAATGCTAGAACACTCGAAACCGTCGTACTTTCAAACCCGCTTTTACCTTCTCGAAAACGAATCGCCAGCTGGAAAAATGTTATTCGTTATTCGCTTATTCGAGATCGCGAGGCACCCTGCATGATATTTAGTGATTAAACGATAACACTCCGAATGAAATCGGGAACCAGCACTTCGAGGGATGAAAATACAACTTCTAAACACCAGGAGAACAGTGATTGGCATCGGTAAAATCGCAGAGCTGGTTCTATCCACCGCGATAAAACTCTGCAGCCGTCCATAAGCTCCGAAGACTATTAACCCCAGGGATCCCAGTGCAGGCGAGCTGGAAATGGTCTCATAACTCACCGCCGCGAATAAAACGCGGCGCAGCTTTGTTCGGAGGGGCAGAGAGTTCGATTTTCCAAAATTCGGAAGACAATCTCTCTCTGCCTCTCCGCCTCTCGCGATCGTATATCTGTCGGGCGCGAAAAGAACGGCGGTGAAAAACAAGCAAAGGATGACGGGAAGCGACGAGGCAGCTCGTGAGAGAGAGAGGGTGAGAGAAAAAGAGAGACGGGGGATAGAGAAAAGGGGTATCTGGTCGGCGGAGGTGAATCGAGGGGGCGAAAACTGGCGGGGGTCGCGCACGAGACGAAGCTCTCGCGATCGAAACGCTGGAATAGGACATTTTTCAAACTGCATAAAACACGGATGCGTGGCGACGCGGAAAAAAGAGGGAGGGAAAAGGGGGACGAGCGCCAGCGCGCATAAATGTTCCCGACGATGAATTATTGCCACGAAATGGCCGTGCAGCATGCACCGTGCAGCTCGTTCGCTTCGGCGAGGGTGCGACAGGCGCGTGCTCGACACATTGTTTACAAAGTATCTGACCGCGGTCATAGCGCGCGACACGCGCCCGTGACCCTTGTTTTTTCGAGCCGCGTAAAGTGCGTTTTGTCGTAGCAGTCCCGAGTGCATTAAGCTGCATAGAGAGCTCGCATTGGAACGTGCAAAAAGATGCACCGCCACGCGACTCCACCCGCGAACCTCGGACGCAACGCTCATACAAGGTGAGCTGGAAAAATTTCAGGCGTGCTGCAATAAAATGGGGTGGGTATTGAACGACCCGATATTGCTGTTGTGGTTAGCTGTTTAATCCCTTACGGTCTTGGTAACTCGCGCCATTCGTTGTAGCTAGTTAAATATAAAATAAGAATAAATTCTGTGTCCCATCGCTGCATGATTTTTTTTAATTGGGATGAAAAAATTGGAAAAAGGTCAGTTTTTGTGTTTTATTTAAAGGAAAAATATTTTAAAAAATAAAATAACATTTTCAGAAAAATGAAATATGAAATATCAGATATGATACACTATGCAGAGAAGGGTTAACTTTAATTTTGACAGAAAATGAGGATTTCTGAAAATACTATATTTACTTTCCTCGGAAGAATAAATTACTTATCGACGTCTTAACTACAGGGACAGATGAGAACGTCGTGCTGATCTTGAAATCCATAACAATTGAAAATCGCTAAAGCACAACACTTCTTTGCGGAACAAGCTGTTCCGGTACACCAACGGCAACTCAACTGAATAAGGAGCGCGCCGCATGCCATTTTAAAAATCAGTTGTTTATTCATCAGACCACCCACTATATTTCACACGCAATGTGTCCGAACTTTTTGAACACAGCTTGTGTTTTTGCGGCGCTCTGTGCTCGTCACGCGTACCCGTTTCAGTATTCGCCATGTTCGTGGCACGGTTGTCTATGGACGTTCCGTGTAACGTTAAATAGCCGATTGTTGCGGCCGAACGGGACACCATGCACTGAAACATGGGGGCTCCGAACGCCTCCATAGTCTGAAGGGGTGTGCAACGTGAAAAAGTAATGAAGATTTGTGCCGCGTTGCTCGAACGGTCGCGTTTGAGCTTGTGTAACGCGAACCCACTTTTAGCAGTTTTGACGATATTCGCGTGCGAATTTTCTTAGTCAACCTCCAACACTCGTTTGAAAATTAGAGAAAATCTTCAGCACAAGATTACTTGTACAAACTTGTTTTTGTTTTATTAACAAGTGGCTGCACCGACTATGTAAAACAATTGATGAGATGTATGGCACAGTATGAACAATGAACCCTTCACTGCGTGAGATTTTTAATTGGGATGAAAAAATTGGAAAGAGGTCATTTTTTGTGTTTTATTTAAGGGAAAAATATTTTTAAAAAGTTTAAATTACATTTTCAGAAAAATAAAAATAAATATACATGGTAAGAAAACACATTCTTCATTTACTGTATACCAGATTTGTTAGCTGCATCAGATATGATGCACTATGCAGCGAAGGGTTAAAACGCTGTGTCAATTCCGGCCTCATGCAGCAAATTCTTATTTCGCCGCGATCCTCTGCAGTGTTTCTTCTGATTCTTCCACGAACGCCTAACGAGCGTCCATCAGGAAATTTTCCAGTCAATTTGCGCCGATCCCACGGTCCCCGAATCGCGACATTCATTTCGCCAAAGTTGCCTCGTCCGCAGCATCCGACAAAGAACTCGACGGCGGGCACGTGTAAAAACCTAGTTCCCGGTGTAATCAAACTCGGCGGCTCTCTTGTCGACGAGAGGCTCCTGCTGATAATTTTCCATGCATAACAAATACGCAACGAAGAATTTGAATAATCCGGTTTCACGCTATTTTCCCGTCTGATAAGTCATTAAGCTGCCGGACGAGGAGCGGGCGAGACTTAATGCGCCCGGAGAGCAATCTGCTTTGTACCGGTGTTCCGCGGCGCTGCGCTCGCCGAGAATTCGCGAGCGAACGCGAGAAAATACCCCGGCTGCGTTCGCCAAAGAAGAGGACGAGGCCTCGTAGATGGAAGAAAAGCGCGAACGAGGGGAACTCGCGATGCGATCCCTCTTTGTGAATCCGACGCGCGCCCGACAATCGCTCGTCGCTGGGAAATTTACGGTCCCCTAACTCTCTCTCTCTTCCTCCTCTTCTCTCTCACTCCATCTTCCTCTCTATCTGTATCTCTCTCGGTCCTTCCCGCATCCGATTCGCTTCGCTCCGAGCGATCAAATGCCGGCGCATTGCCGTCGTTTTCGACGGTCTCTCCACTCTTCGCCGTTCGTCTGGCCGGCACACGGCACGTCCACAATTTCCCCGTATTACCGTAATATTCGCTTTAATGACTGCCGGCCGAACGACGGAGGCTAACAATGGGGACAGCACTTCGTCCCGGATGCTCGTCCCCGGCCGTCGATTTTCCACCAGGAATCTTTTTCAACCGATCCACTCGAACCCCGGTCCGAACGGCTCGTTTCCACCGATCGCCCTGCTCCCCGATTCACCGGCCAACAGAATAATGGAACGTTTGTAGGTATTGGCACGCGTTTGATTTATTAACGCGATTCATAAGGTCTTCGATCATAAGCGCTCCCTACTCCGGAATCCTTTCGCTAAATCTCGTGCACCGTGTTCTGTGTACGATTTTTATCCAATTTTGGGCGAATGTTTATTTTCTTTCTTAATTAGATTGATCGGTTGAGAATAATATAAAAGTACTCCGAGATTCTACTGATGTTTCTGCTGATTCACTCATTTTTGTAATGCATAAAATCCGCCAGTAATCAATGTTCAGTAAATTCTGACCTCAACGAACGCAACGATATAAGTTTTAGCCAAACAGAACGATTCCGTGGTGATTTCGAAACCGTAATTCCGATGATGAAGGGTGAAATGACGTCGCATGTACGATTGGTAGGAAGTTCAAGGATCATAATCCAACTTACATTTCTGGAACACGAATCACCGATTCAAAGTCTGGAACAAAAGCCCCCACCACCGACGCCGAGTACCGATTATTTACGAGACTCGAAATTCGGGTAAAAGTCGAACGTTCCCATTTCACGGGGACGCTCGGAGACGGTTTTCCCGCGTTGTCAGCGCGATAAGACAGCTTTACGAGCGTGTTGACGGCAGTTTGAAAAGTGCACGAACCGCCAAGTATCATCAAACACGGCTGAGGCACGATGCATGGCTGACAAGGAGATGCCAGGCCGTCTCTTCGCTAGGACAAACAGCCGGAAATGTGGCCATAACAATGCGGATACGCAGCCAGCGCGCCTCTGTATGCCCGTTTCCGGCGGACGGGAATATCGATACTGCACGGGCGCAACGTAGATTTCCTGAGCTGTAACGTAAATACGGGTCGTGGCTCACAGTTTCGACCCGAAAATCGATTCCGGGTGCTTCGCGAGAATCACTATGCCTAAAAGACACGAAGAAAAAGTCAGGAGAGCGTTTCTGATGTTAAGAACAAGCTCCAAGTACAATTTTCTACGAGTCTTCAAGTCTGTGGTCTGTAATACACAATTTTTTGTTTTATTTCAGCTGACCCAACCCCTTAAAGGTGTCTACACAGCTGTACTTGATTTACATTAGATAATATAATTTACAAGTAATTTTTATCTCGATCGAAATATCAAGGTAATAGAAATTAATTTAGCAGCACAAGGTTCGATCAGTTTCTACAACAATTCTAGCAAAGTTTGAAGCATACTCAAACGTGTCGATTCGGATTGGAATCTTATTGCTCGAAGCCACGTTTTGCTATTCAAATGTTTAATAGTTCTCGGGGAAAGGAAGGTGGTGTTTCGTCCTAGACCCGCTAGAGGACTCATCAGTAAGGCTATCTAGCGGGCCCTGCCTTAGACACGGGATGTTCGAAGGCGTATGAGGAAGTTTATTTATACTGATATGTCACCATATCATTAACATAAGTTGAGTATTCTTCAAACTTTGCTAGAATTGTTGTAGAAACTGATCGAACCTTGTGCTGCTAAATTAATTCCTATTATATTAATATAATTTACATTTTGAAATAATTTGTGTGTCCTTATTGTTTAGCATATCCTATTATAAACGCAGGTTACTATTCTTTCAAGAAATTAAAAATGCGCAAACACGCCCGAATGTTAGGTCTGGCAAAGAACATACCGGCTTTGAGGGGCAAGGAGAACCTCACCTTGCATAAATCATCAATCAGTTTAGTTCTATTAGCATCCAATAAGCAGCATTGCCAGAATACATGGTTCGTAGCCACACTTGCAGTTGGTGTGGTTAACAATACCCACATGGGACAGTGAGTCAGCCAGGTTGTAGTAATGATTGACTCTGATACGATTGACAGTAGTAACAATTATATTTTTGGGAACTGGTAATTTCTTACACGAGTGTCGATACCGAAATTATCACTCAGACAAATCTAGGGTAGTACAAGACCGACTGATAGAGGGCCGATAAACATACAGCAACTCTCGCGAGTTGTGATCTCTTACCGTCGCATTTTTACGGGACATTTTTACCGCCCACGCATGTTTTACGACTGCTCCTTGCATTTTACCTGGCGCTCTTTCATTCGACACCCTTTTACTCTATACTGTATTCCATAGCGAATGCGATTCCGTGGCGTTCAATGCATACGGCGATTTCTCGCGCCTCCAATCGAAAGTAAAAGCGAAGAGACAAGGACCAGCAAACATGGTGTAATTAGGTCATCCGTTTACTCTGAATTTATAAAAGATTTGTGACAGAAGAACATACTCGGTTCAAGAGAAACATGAATTTGTAGGAACTTGTGGTGCAGCGGATGAGACAGTTACAACGGAAATGTTTTTCCGTAATTTATGAATGGAAGTATAAGTGTGTTCTACGCGCGAGTGACGTGTATTTTTCCGTTCCCTTTCTCGTCGCCGAAGGGAACGGCGGCTCTCTATTTTAACATCGAGTATTATCGTTTTTAGGGAAGCCATCGTAGCCGATGCGTTCGACGGCGAATCGAGTGCCGGTACAGCGAAATCCTTTTTCGACGCGATTCAGCAAATATTGACGTTCGCGAATGGAAATTTGCATAGGTGGTGAAATTGGCAAAATATTTCTGCGCGTAAAAGAACGTTCGGTGGCGATATGCAGCGTAGAGAGCGACGAATAGACACCCGCCGGCGAGTCTCGCGATCAACGTGCCCGTATCTCCCCAGAGAATATGGCGGACGTTCAAAGAAAAATTATTCATCCCTCTTCCCCCACCAGGTTCTACTATAATACGTTTTACGGTGCGTTCGACCAGCCGAACGATTTCGGAATGTTTCTGTACGTGGCGAAAAAGTATAGTGTACGTGCCTCGAACATCACATTCACTACCACCCTCACACAAATGCGACCTACAACATTTCGCAAGTTGCTTAAATTTCTAAACCTTTTAAGTACAAATATAATTTCTCTCTTTCTTCCAAGCCAAAATAAAATTCTGGTCTTTCGTTTTTAATGTGAGGTAGTTGTTTAAGTAGTAATTTCGGAAGAGGATGTATTCCTGATACGAATTCGTTTGGTTTTTCAGGGTCCGGTCGGGGAAGTGGGCGGCGTCAGGCTGCCGTTGCAATCATTACATGGATACGGATCTGTGTTCATGTACTCGGCGTCGACGAGTCCCGGGGGTGGAGGTGGCCAGGGTGGCGGAGGCGGAGGTGAAGTCACCCTCCGCCTCCGCGAACCCGAGGACATTCCCGAAGAAGTTCTTGCACGCCTGGAGGACACCGCCACCCTCTCCATCTCCCTTCAAAGTGACGCCGTTCTGAGGCTAGGAGCGGCTGGCACAGGTAAGTTAATGCACCTGTTCTTTTACTTGTCTCCTAAAACATCGCCCTCAGCACATCATATATTCTTGATATGTAAATTCTTCTTTCTTGAAAGAGTATTACGTTACTATTATACGCGCAAAAAAAGAAGGCACAGAATTTCGTCAGTGGGGTGCAGGGGGAACGGCGAATCCCCACTCTTGACGCAAGGCTCCATGCCTTTTGTATAGCGCGTAGTGGGAGACCACGTGGTACCTACGAGTTTCTCGTGCCTTCTTCTTTTGCGCTACCTCTACAATTCCGTTGAATTATGTAGAATATTTTAGGTATTGGCACAAGGGTAATGTAATATTTCACGCGCCATTGTCTATCGAGGCAAAATATGTTGTCAATTGACAAATTTACAGTCACAATAGATCACCGAAGTACATTATAATAATACAGTTCCGGATTTACATAATTCACGTTAGAATACACGACTATACAGATACACTAAAAGTATTATATCGGGAATGAGAAATTCGTTTCAACGTGCTCTAATTCCAGTTAAACTCTTTGACATGAACAACCTAACACGCGTCAACGAAATTCACCATGCTCGTCGAAGTTCCCGAACATTTTGATAAACGCACAAAATAGGCTCGAATTAGATTCTGAAAACGCCCGCGATTAGTAACACGAAGACGAAATTCTGCTATTAATTCTGCTGTTAATTTATAATTAAACTGATTCCGTTCTCGGAAATTCGATTCTAATCAGTGTCGATGATTCGGAATTTATATTTATTAGGTAAATTGAACAAAGGACTATCTTCGTTCGATCTATGCCAGTGATGTGTCGATGTAAGTTACACACGGTTGACGATTCCTGGGTCACGCAGCCGCAACGACGATAAACAATTGGCTTATACGGTGCATAAATTTCGGCGAGGTCACAGCCTTCGCGAAACTTACCCCAGAATTTATTATAATGGGGATTGTGCCCTCGTATTTTTGGGATCGCAATTAATTTTCCCGCGTTCGAAGTATGCGCGTGTGGTCCCGGCTAGATTAGCCGACGCGCGCGTGTGCCCTAATGCAGAATTATTTTACTGAAATACGCCGATCCCTGACTCGCATTATCGCTGATACTTTCGCGGCTAACGTTTTTCCCTGTTGAGCCCATCGTTCGTTGCGTTTTATCGAGAGTACGCGAGCTTAGAACGCCGTATTAAAGTTAGCTCGGTGAGTGGTGGATAAGGATTGAGAATATTCGCGAGTTATAGAGTGCAATATAAATCAACCCAAATCGTGAAATGAAAAATCACTTTTAACTAAAATTTACAATACTAAATCCAACCCCATTCTACTTGATATTCATAATTTGATAAATTCCCACTTCCTGGAACCCAGGAAATTGCTTCTCCTCTGGATCCCTTCGCATATTGGAATCACTCACAATGAAAAGGTTGACGTATTAGCTAAGGAAGCATCCTTGCTGGCTTCTTCTACTAATATCCTCGTTCCCTACTCTGATTTTTCTAATAGTTTTAGAAAACAAGCTAGAAAGGCAACCAAAAATCATATTCTTAAAGAAGCAGAATTCAAGGGCGTAAAATTTTTCAGTTCCTTTTATCACTCCGGGTCCAAACCATGGTTTGCTCACGTGAGGCTTCATAGAAATTTCATTTGCTGGGTTAATAGACTTCGTTCTGGACACTATCAACTGAGGGCCTCCCTCTTTAAGATTAAACTTGCTGATGACACAAGTTGTCCATGTGGTTGTCTGGTACAGGATCCTAATCATGTGATATGGCAATGTCCGATCTACGATAATAATAGAGATACTCTGATTCGCAAAGTTTGCAACGAGCGTCACTTTCCACCCTATACGATAGATTCCTTCCTGTATGGACCCTCTCTCTGTCCCCTATTTTTTATACATACATTTCTTAAATCTCACAGTTTATTTCTTTAATGTTAATATTGTATTCGAAAATGTTCAACATATTCCTTAGTTCTAGTTCATAAGTTATCCTTGTAATGTTAGCATACACAGCCATATGCATGCTGCTAATAATCCCATATGGGGTTTCACAGCTTAATAAAAAAGAAAAAAAAACTAAAATTTAGGCTCAGCTTTTTTTCATAAAGTTGTTTATTTACGAAAAAATAAAATATATTTAAATCTTGAAAGTAATCTCCAATATTTTTTTCTACACTCTTTTACAAATAACACTCGAACCCAGTAGAAGAAACAAAATTTTATCAGAAATGGTGATTAATCGTGTTTTAAATGTTTGTACGTACAAAAGCTTCGAGGAATTTTTCTCTATAAATATTTAATTTATAATTTAATAACTGTTCAGGTAAATGGACTCCAATCATTTCCAAATCCAATTTTTAGAAGGTTACTCGAAATTTACGAACGCCAGCGGAACATTAAAAAACCCTCGATTATCCTATCAGCAAAATGCATTCATTACCGCCGCAGCTTATCGTCGAAAATCAATCGACCATTATAACAGAATCCATCGTCGAGGCTTACAATCCATATCCGATAAAGGATCGGTTAATCCATAATTTAAAAAAAGATATAACCACAGTTCCGCTATTTTGTCGCCGGAATAACTACAGTTCCGGTTCAACTGAAATAAAGAATATTTTAAATGCTACTAAAATTATTAGATGTCCCGATAAAATAATATTTCACGTAGGGTAGGAAATGTCAGGAAAAAGTCAAGCAAAATATGTATTTCCATTCAAATAATCCGCAGGATAAAACGAAATATTTTAATCTGGTATTTCAAATGTGTATTTAAAATATCCCCAGAAAATATTCTATTCGAACGGATGTTTGACAAAGTTATTTATTGAATACGTAACAAAGTACAGTGTTCAGCATTTTCCCAGGGTGAGGTATTGTACATCAAATCATTTCGAACGAGAATACTATGAAATATTGTTTGGTAGTTTTATGTAAACGATTCAGATGTTCTATTTAAAAAAAAAATTTTTTTTTGTAAATAACAAGTCAGACTCGCGATGAAGATTTTAACAGAGTCTAACAAATATGAATGTCACGCATATCTTTTTCAAAAGGCTCCCACATGATTCAAAATAATTTTTATCCAAGACTAAAAAAGGAACTGCTCCCGTAATCTTGAAAAATGGCTTCATGGGTCTCTTTAATTTACCGACTAGTTTTCAAGAGCGTTAACGTTGTAGAAAGGCAATTTAGAAGTTGAAGAAGCATCTTTCGATCTCCGGACAGATATCAGGTCAGAGTTAGCAGGAAAACAAAGGCACACGGAGAACAGCCGGAGATAATAACCGGTATAAAATGCTAAATCCATACCTGCGCGATTCCTCCTGAGCCGAGGAGCGTTTACCGTGGTTTCTTTTCGCAGCCGTTCCCCAGGCCGAGAGCAGATTACCGTGGAAGTTTTGACGCGAGACGGGGCACAAAAGAATCAAAGCGGCGGGATAGAAGAGGCCTGAAAAGCCGCTTGGATCGGGGTCGCGTTTGAAGTAGCATTTCCTTGGCGCAAACGACCCTCTTAATCAATTGCTAGCTTCTTTATCGCGGCACTCGAGAGAGAAAGAGAGGGGAACGGTGTACCACCCACACCGGTAGGTTCACCGGAAGTGTAAAGCGCCCGGTAACAAGCCGCAACTTCGATAAATCTCGCTCTTTCTCTTGCTCCTTCTTTTACAGCCGGCCAACCACCCGGCGCATTACACTGCGAACCAAAAAGGAAGACATGTTCGGAGTAACTGTATGAAACGCCTCCTATAAAATAAATCTGGAATAGAACATTTTGATCTCTCAGCTAGTTGGAAATTTTATGGACGTTAATGGTCAGCTGAGTGGACTCCGTAACTGAAACACGAATAGACAAGGTGTCCGTCAGAATGAAGACAAGACTCCGTGTTGCGGTCTCGGGTTCGAAGCCGGAAATTGGGATGCGAGGCAAACTATTTCACGGCCATCATTGTGGGCATCGGTGGTCACGTACAGTTTCGCGAGTCGAACATTTTCGCTGAGAGCTGGAAAATCAATGGCCGCGATGCCGCATTTACCGTAGAATAATCATACATTTATGTAAACTCGCCCGGAAGTATCATGAAAACAACGTAAAATCATGGCGTCGCGGTCGCGACGCGGTACGCGGATTACGTCTCTCAAATCAATTTCATTAACGTTTGAACAGCAACGTAAATACTGGAATATATTTCAATTAGCACCGAACCATAATTACGGGAATTCATTAATTGCGTATTACTTTGCACATTTATAACGCGTTCGAAAATAATTGATTGGTATTCGTGCAACGATAATTACGTGACGGTTTGATTTAACGCGTTATTCGTTCCACGATGATATAGTGCGTTACGATTATTGGTTACTAATGCTACTTTCGCCGCGCGATCAACGAGCGAAGACGTTTACAAAGTTCCTCGCGGTGTTGTTGCTGCCATTTACTAAAGAAAAAAATTTTAAAAGATCCAACTTGTTCCATTTCGCAAGATCGCCAGGTAAAACGTGTGTACCGGCAAGGAAATTGTCGGTTGGCTCAAAAATATTTTCAGCGACCACAGTGAACCCTTTCGCGGAGAAACATGATGGGGTTAGCGGGGGAGGGTTATGCTGTAGAGGTGGTCGTGGTACATTGAAACGCGTGTAACGCCGTTCGCCGGGCGCGGTAATGCCATAAACTGGAAAAGAATGAAACTACGTGCAATAAAGGCGGTCAGGAATACTCGTCGCGCGGGCAATAAGTCTGAAATATGCCAGCGTTTTATTCTTGCCGCGCGAATACCTGCGAGCAGCTGAGAAAGGTAGCAGCACCGGCGGTACCAGCAGAGCTCGTTGCACGGTATCGCTCGGGGGTGGTTGGAAACGACGGTGGTGTGGAACTTGGCAGGGGTGGTTGAAACGGTGGATTTCGCATTGGGAAAAAAAATGTCTGCGGTGCGCGCGGTTTACATGGCGAACACCGGGCCGGTGCACGCAAACAATTCCGCGCGGAGCATGCGCTTGCGCAAATACGATACGCGAGAGAAAGGGAAAGGGAGCAGGGAAGAGAAGGACGGAGAAAGAGAAAGGGACCCGAAGGGTTCGGAAAAGGGTGCACACACGCGGGAACCCGGCACCGGGAGAAAAATGAGGGGGGCGGCCCGGTGTGTACACGCGAGACTGGGGCGGAAAAGTTTGCGGCCAGAGCAATTCTCGTTATAACTTCGGCCCCGCGGAAACTTAAACTGCTGCCAGCCAAACATGTGGAAGTTTCAGATGTTTCCCCGCTCGGGACAATCGTCCCTCTCCTTTCGCAACCTGTCCTGGAAAGGTAGACGACGTAGGTGAGAGAACGATCCTTCTAGACTCTTTCCTCTCGTTCCTTTTACCGTTACCTTTTACTATTCCGACGAGTTACTTGCGCCACTGGTCTGAAGTATGATTTGAGTCTCGAAATATTTTTTTTTAGTTTTCGCTGTTTTTGCAGAGCCGTGTACACAGCGGTTGCTCTCTTTTGAACGATCGTTCGCGCGCACCGTCCCGACAGTTTGTGCACGCCGACTCATATTTACTTCGTTCCATTAACCTTTCGCCGGGAACTTTTTCCCTGTTGGTATGATTTGAATTTCTTTGGCCTTGTTTCTGTCAGGTGTCATAAACTCGATCTATGAGAAGGAATGATCTCCTTTTTCCCCAATAAAACCAGGCTACACCGTCAGCACCAAAGGAAAGATCGCAGTGTACGGAATGAACCGTTAACATGGCGAATTCATATTACCGGGTCGAAAAGGCTCCGGCATTAAATGATCGAGCGTTCCGATCGTAATTCGGCGGGCTTATCTGAAATTTGGAGGCTGTAGCCGGGTATCGAATCGCCGGCTCCCCCTTATCTCCGCGAGATAACGGTTAATAGGTCGGCCCACGGGGCCGTCACACTTTTTCTTCGAACTGTAATCACTGATCGAATCTTAATCCCGTGTGCACACACAGGTCCCAGAGACTCGGGGAGAGTTCGAGACGCTCTCGGAATCCGTGAGCCCGGTTATCCCAGCGCGTCACGTATTTAAGAGGGAGTTCAGGGACACGTAGCAGTCGGCCTTTTGTACACGGGGAAGCCTCCCCATCCCCCATAGACAGGCCGTCGGTGATGGTGGTTGCACGTGCACAAGGTGTTCCGTCGACTATCGGCCGCAGGAAATCGTTGGACCGATTCTGACGGACACCAACGCCCGAAGATTCAACTCGCGAGACCCTCGATCTTCGTGAACACGCACTACCAGCTTCGTTAAAGCTATTCACAGTGGCCCGCGATCTCTCGTTCGTCCTGATTCGACCCTAAATTCCCGACACAAGCTCCCCCGGCGACGCTTCTTTCACCCCGTTCCACGCGGAATGCTGTTCATTCGATGCAGTCACGTACCGAACGCCTCTGCTGTCCAGCGAGGTGTCCCGTTTACACGAGAACGTCTGAAGGCCGCTTCTAATCGACCGGCTTTTCCACCCTTGTCCAGGAATCCCTCGATGTGTGACTTTTCCTCTCGCCAGAGAATAGCCTGGCGTGATTGGAGATAGAATTAGAGCCGCTTTGCCGAAGTAGCGGCTGAAGTCTTTTCTTTGCTATCATTTCGGGTCGAGGTGCGATGGGTCTGGCTTGGTTCAAGAGGACTGCAATTGTGAGACGTGTTGGCAATTTTATTAGCAATGTTCTATCTTTCTGTTATCTAGTTATGATCGTATGATTGTCAAAATAGAAAAAATATTAATGATTTCGTTGCAACGGTTCGATCATAATGCTCAAGTCAATGTGTAGCAAATTTCTTGGCCTGGTGATTTAGTAGATAATGTGTAACATGTTCACTTCTTCAGAGAAGAATTTTTCGGAGATGTTAAGCCTACTGTTCGGAACAGTCCCAATAATTCTCTGAGGTTAAATATAAGGTCGACGGTTCCGTAACGAGCCAGGATCGAATAATTAATTGAGGTGGGAGGATGATCGCGCGACAGAGTCGAGCATCGCAGGGCCTCCATTCAGGTGTTCGGAACAAAGCGCGGAGAGTAAACACGACACTAAAACCAGCTGCTCACTACGACGGTCATAAATAATTCAAACGCATCAGCAGCGGCGGTCTCGCGTCACGCGAATTAAAGGCGATTTCTATGGCCCTCGAAACGGGCTAGTAAATTCACCGGTACCGAACACGGCGCCTGGTCGTTCGATCGATTTGTCGGTACATCCGCCACGACCACGCGGTCTCTCTCTTTCTCTCAATCCGGTGCCCAACCGAAAATAATAAAGGGCCGACAAAGCATGCAATTTAACGGTGAACGCGAACACACGGTCGAGTCCTCTCTGCCACCGACCAGATAAAGATGCTAGCCAGATAAAGCTCAAGGATAGCTTTTGGCGCGAATCGTTCGGTTCCAGGTCAACCGGGAAAGAGAATCAAAGGCCGAGGTTGCCTATCGGTGACATTGCTAACGCCAAAATCACCCTTTCGAGCTTGTGTTTTTGCGTCTCGATTGCGTTCTCGTCCGGTGCCTCCAAAGCACTCTTTTCGACAAAACCGGACCGAAATTGTTGCGATTTTCCTGGACGAACGAGTAAAACGTGCTGGAACCTTTGGCTCTGATAGTTGATAGCGATACTGGGAATCGGTTGCACATTTTATTTCGGTCGGAACGGTGCATGTAATTCATTGAATGCAATAATATAGTAACGTTCCAATGTTCGTTGCACAACCTGAGGATACCAATTCACCTGGGAACAGAAATAGAAGCTCGGTGGAAATTGTTACAGTGCGAGGGGGGGGGGGGGGGGGGGGGGGCAGCATCGGACAATTACGGAGTTCAAAAATTCGCCGAGCCGAGGATCACGAACGACAAACAGTGGAAGGTGATCAGTTAACGAATGAAAAGTTGCGCAAGTTCCGGCGTAATGCGATTTCACGAGCAAACAATGCCGGCTGCTTCTGTTTCTAAGTCCGCCGGGTTCGAAGCAGCGGGGCCAGCAGCTTCGAGATTTATCGTGCAATAAATCGCAACTCGCCGGGAACGAGTTTACATGAAATTAAACTCCAGTGTATTCGAGTAGAATGCACGGTGTTCGAGCCATTGTTCGCGAGTCGCCGGTCGAAAATGGCCCGGTCCGATCGTGGATCGTTCTTCACGCGTGGTCGCTGCGGTTTCACGCGGCCATTGCGACGCGTAAAAGGCCACTTTCGCAGGCTGCGATAAATCTGCGAGCCGGTGATTTGCGCGCGCGTTCTTAGATCTCGTTCCCCTTACGCCGGGACAGCGTCCAAAAATCTCCTTGCCGCTTTTCTCGCGTTCTTTGCCATTCAATGCTAAAGCAGATTTTTTTCTTTCACAATTCTTCAAGTTGTAGAAATATTTTCTTGAGAAATGTCATCATCAAGCAATATAAGAATAGTGTTGAAGTTAAATGACAATTTTGGTATCTACCTGAAAAAGGACACCTAAGCACCATCGGTCGTCCAATTATTAACTTTTCATGTCATTAAAGTTGACTAATTTATTCAGAATCATGTGTGCCGCTGCAATTGAATCATTTTAAAAATTAGTTTCTGAAATATCTAGACATTCGAAAACATAAGGTACAGTCGATATCTGTCTCCTGTCTATATTTTCATATTTTCAGTTCCATAGTAGAATATCGTGCTCGCGCTATATTTTACGCATCACCGACACATATATTTGTCTAAGGAATTGTTACGGTGACGATAATGTTAAAGTGAATTATAGTAGTATGCTACGTCGAAGCGAATATGTCACGTGGTATTTGACTCTCCCATGTAAATGACGTCCACTAATATTAGATTCAGAACATTCTTCGCATGCTCGATGTCGAATGACGCCCACTGCTTGATTTAGACCCGTCGACATTTGAACTGCGTCGAAAAATAATCATTTCCGCGAAATGATCCATGAGTCATCCGGAATTCGGCCATTCTCGAGTATATTTCGCATTCTATTGAATTGAAATTTATTTACTGTAAATTGTCTGTGTAGATTTACGTTCGTACAAATTCTGTATCTCATGCATGTGCCATAAATGTATGAAGAATTAAGATTAGACACAACGATAGCCAAGACAATAGGCGGACATACTAAAACGAAATATACATAATCGCATGGAACAGGTTTTGGCCATCGGGGATCAGCGAGCAGGGGAAGCCTGACGTGAAATTAGCTTGAAACATTTTTCTGAGCATCACGCCGTAAATTAAAATTTATACACGCGGCTGAATCCGTGTTTCCCCCTGCGTCGGCATCCCTCCATTCTGCTTCGACCTGTTTCACATCACGCTGAAACAAATTCTGTCCCTTTTCCACCCCTTCCCTCTCCCGACCCCTCTCCAGTTTCTCTCTGCCTCACCCCCGCTCGAATTCCACCGAGCAACCAGCAGATTAATCCGAAAATAACGAGCTGCATGTAAAAAGGACCCTTCCGCTCGCGAACCCCATCCCCTTTCCTCCAATTCCTCCGATCCGACGTCAGTGTCCGTCACTCATTCAAAGGAATCGAATCGCCCGGCGTTTCCACGTCGTTAATTACAGTCGAACAAACAACCCCTCTTTTGTGTGATATCAGGGTAAACTTGTAATAGAGTAACCCGACGACTCGTTGTCGTAGAACGTCAAAAAATTCGCATGATTTTCTGCCTCATTTGTAGGTCTACGCCCCTGCTTATACTCGAAATAACCTTCCTTTGGAAGCGAATAAATTTTTTCAAACGAGTCGAACCGCGCGACTTGGGTATTTTCGAGGTGGCGCAAGAAATTAATTTACTACAGATCTAGGGGTAAAATAATTTTTAAAATAGATGATGTACAATCACAAATTAAAAACTGCATCGACAGTCTCTATAAAGCGGCCACATATGAACCCACCGCAATTTCCCCGACTGGTCAATAAAGTCCCGAAAATCGTCAGCAAGCAGCGAAAAAAAAACCGCCGATTAGCATCGAAACAGGAGCAGGTCGGTGTTGGAAACATTGACCGCAGCGAACAGGAATCGCGGGGCGACAAGCTCGTGCCCGCAATGTCCACACAGAATAGTCCATCAAACTACAGTAAACGATTCCGGGTGGTCCGGCGTTAAAATCAGCTCCCCTCGTGGATGGAGGACGGGTTTCACTTTGACGCGGCATTTACGGGTAGGAGATGGGAGCCCGTGCGGGCTCTCGTGAGCTCTGGCAGGCTCGCACAAGCTCGGATAAGCTCCAACCAGTTCGTACAAGCTCGCGCGAGCTCGTACGAGGTTGCCCGAGCTCACACAAGCGCGGCGGAGTTGTGTAGCGTTTTCGAGTAGTGGGGGAGCCGTTTCAACGTAGCCGGCACCCTCGTCCCGTATTTACCGTGTGTCCCGTCCCGCGGGACTGGTTCGGGACCGGTTATGACCCGAGGCGCGCCGCTGTAATCGCCAGGCCGTGCACACGAGTGTAGTGCGTTCGCTGCGGGCGCGCACATGTTGCCTGTATCATGCCTACCGGCTAAAACAGATGAGCCGGCCGCGATACATATTTTCCCCGGCGTGTGTGCCGCGATATTGCCGCACACCGGCCACGTTACCGATACTCACCTTTGGGACGAGACCGGACAGGTAACAGGCCTACACAGAGCCTGCCGGATACCCCAGGATATATCGGCTAATGGTGCCCCGGCGCGGCGATCGATTCCATCCCCCGAAAATCATTCGCCGGGTTTACAGTGTCCGTTACGGCCTGCGGTTGATCATCAGATCGTTCCCGCACCCGAGTTTGCACGCGCGGACCACCACCGGTCGCTGAGTTTAGCGGATCATCCTTCTTGCGATGGGATCACGCCGGTAACCCGAAAATGCTGGATCGAAACGCGTCTGAAATGAGGATCCCGCCAGCCAACCGCTACGATCCTGCAGGCGTTAGGGCAATTTGCCCGCGTCGCCGGCCGTTCCGGCTTGGACCTCGTTTTGCGAAATGACGTCGTTCCCGGTGTGCGTGCGCGCACTTTCAAGAGATCTTTCGCGTTGGTCGCATTTTTATGAGATTGTGTCAGTCAACTCTGAGGTAATCCATTTTCAGGTGAATTTTCACATACAGCACAGGAATATTCAGTTTATTCAGCACAGAATTTAGTGATACAAACACTGTTAGGATTTAAATTTTAAAGATAAATAAACCTTCAGTACTCAAGTTACCCGGTTATCGACCTAACGATTGAAAGTCTTTCCAATGCAATAATGCTCGAATTAAAATTGCGTAGGTTCATTAAAAAATTCATGAATCCGGAACCGTCTGTTTGTCGAAGATCGAAAAAGCTTACGGCTCAGCTGGACAAACGAAATGTTTTGTGAGCCGTTGCGCCAACAATCTGCTGTTTACTGAATCCATCCGCACCGGAGTTTCTTGTTTAGAATCTATCATAGCCGGTTGTTCCGCATAGGTGTGAAACCGAGTGCAGATCATCGTAACAGTCAGAGGATAATTACATGTAATCCTTGATCTGCTTATTTTGATGCATCGGACAACATAGTCGGCGTTGGTGCGCGTGCTCGCGAATCAGATCGAGTGCGAGTATCGATTTATACGTTAAACAAGAATAATTAATTCCATCAGAATACCGCGTGCCGAGTTTTCTCGAATAATGTTATTTAATATCGTGCCGCCTTTGAGCGAGTTATCCGTATAAAGAATTCTGGGATCAGGACGGTTCCTGTGAGACAGATGATTGCTTTGATCAACTTTATTTTCCTTTGCAACCGTTCGTCCCGACTACCTATAGTCTTTCAATACTTTGATACGTGAATAACAACGCAAAAAACATGGGAACACGGAGACGTTACGCTCATCCATAGTTCCCATCGCGTTTTTGTATTATAGTGTTCGGGAATCCGACACCGCGCGGCGCCGTCTTTTCAAGGGTTCCATGGAAATCGCCGACACGGTTTTCATCGACAACATTTCACCGACAACGTCTTTAACCGACACGAATTTGACCAACAACGATTTTAGATTCGTTGTCGGTTAAAGGTCTACTTAATTTAGCCCGGTCTCTGAGTCCGGCATCGGCAGTTCGGCCCAACATCTGAACGAAATTTTGTTTCGTGCCATGTCGGACATTTCGGTTGCTGGAATTCTGCTGTGCGTGGCACAAAAAATAAGTTTTTTAATGGCTCCACACCCTCGTGGCTCTCGAAGCGCCTCAATTTCTGGGCAGAGTCACAGGCATCCGAAATTCTGAACTGTGACGCTCTGGCTAAACTAAATAGACCTTAAACGCGTTGTCGGCCAAAGTAGTCGCCGGTCAAATCTGGAGTCGGTGAAATGTTGTCGGTGAAAATTGTGTCTGTGATTTCCATGGGACGCCTTTTCGAATAGTCGGAACCGAGCAATCCGACGAGCATTCCCCCTCTTTTGTTTTAAACCTCGTGTATCAGTTCAGTTGAAATTCAGGCTCCGAGATCGCGGACCACCTTACAAGCCTAGCTCATCTCCGTATTCTAACACGCCGAATATATTAAGTTTCGCGACCATTGGCCGATAGTTGACGCGCTAGTGCATCCTATAATTGGTCGTGTTTGAAATTACGGAATAAACACTGTTAGTGACCAGCAGTTAACGTTTGACGTTCATTTACTCATTAGTCACGCGATCTATATCCAACTTACACTCCAAACCACTCTGCCTCCTTCCTCCACGAATCCAACATCCGCTTACCAGCAACCGAAACAAACAGATAAGCTTCTTCATTGTTTAATGCGATCCTTAACATCTATCTGGCGAGTTTCGCATAATGGCTACGATATTATTACCACGTCAAACCGAATACGGATCGTCAGATAGCGGGATTAATCTCTTGAAAACTTTCCCATCGGGTAAAAGCGGTCGAAAAACCCCGAGCGGCTCGGCCGATTGCGGCAGAAACCCTCACTTTCGTAAATGTAAAGGCACTTTGTAAGAGTTTTCATTAATTTTTCAAAAGTTCTTGAATTCATTGTACGCCCCGAGCCAAAGGATATTGAACTTCATTTTCCGCGCCCTCAAACGAATTCAACTTCCAATTTGACTTCAGCCGGCGATTTTTCTAGCCGGAGCCCACGCTCAACTGCACCATTTCACTCGCCTAATTGAAAGGGCTTTCTTTTGTTCTTCTCTAACAGGTTCCGCACGTTCGTCTTCGTTATGCTCGGTAAGATACCCGTCTATAAACGTTTTAGAAATAGTAATTCTCGAAAAAAATGTCGGAACACTTCCCAATCTTTATTGTACTAGCTAAAAACTTTTTATCGCTAAAATTTAATTAATTCATGACACTTTCAGCAACTGTAACCAGTTTTAGTCAGGCTATACCTGAATCTTAGTTTCAACAGGAAAAAATATTTTTCCACCAAAAATTTATCGATTAGGTGGTGAAAAAAATTTTCTAATTTCACGTAAGGACTATAAAGTCGTCCAACGGTGCAGTCGCGGCCAAACACTATGGACGAGAATAATCCCGGAGAATTGATTTAAGGAGGATCGAAGGGGGGGGGGGGAGCGGATTTCAGAGGTTCCCGGCGCGACGGCCGGGGAACTTTTCGCAGCGAATACTTTAGCCGGGCCGTGGGTAGCTAAACTCGTTCGGCGTTACGACGTAATGGACGCATTCAGCTAAAAGCGTGATTTTGCCGGTCAACGGAAAGTTATAGTCCGTAATTGAAGGCACGGTAACAAGAGTTACGGTGGCGGGCTCAGCCTCGGGAACGTTTACGAAAACTACGGCCGCGTAACTCACGGCGAAGAGTGCTGTGAAGCAAGCAAGTGGCGGGGTTTAAATTCGAATTAGCCTACAGGCGAGAAATCCCACCAGCCCCATGGACAAAGCTACCCACGGTATTAAGCCATTAGACCGTAACGAGAGTTGATTAAGTGTGCTGCTACCGGGGCCTGGGCTGCGGACGACCGAGACACTGGCCGCGACACGTGGAAAAAAAAAAGAAAAGGAACAGACCGTGCTGGACAGGCTGGGCTGCGAATTGCCAGAGAAAAATTGAGAAATGGATCGACCCACGGTATTTCTACCGGACCGACACCCGTATCAATCGTAGCCACCATGAAATCTCAACGACGGTTCCCGTTATGAACCTCCGCGTTGCGTTTTTCACTTTGCGAATTTCTCACTGTCGAAACACCCAAGCACTGGCCTCGCGATTAATGTTGCAATACTAGAATTGATTATGCACTACGTGCAAGACTGTATTCTTTTTATTATTAGACTTATTAAAATATGAACTCTATGATACAGTAGTATACGGTTAAATTTACACGACTTGGCCCTACTCTTCTTCCATCGTTCTGTTGTTAATGAACAAAAAGAGGAGACGAAGAGTATATCTGATTCACGAGGACATAAATGGTAATATAAATTTAACTGTGCACAAGAGCAAGGTTCTCATTTAATAATGGACTGTTTCCAATGTAAAATAGCTCGAATTCGATCCGTCACTATAATTAGAATCACGGTCTGAACATTTATCTGGATAATAGGATGACACGTTTTGTGGTAGTCCAGGCAAACGTAAGCACAGAACGATGTCCCTAGAAGTCCGTAACATCTTTCATAAATTTCCTACGAGCGTAGGGCCGGTGTTGTCCGATTCGGTGAGCACGGGCTGTCTTCTGACGGTGTTGTTACTCGGGGAAAACGAATGAGCGACCTCAGACAAATTGTCCACTCAAGCCCTCGTAGAGCCACGCATCCCTTACTGTCCTCCCTTTGCTGTTCCCCGTCGCTCGACGATAAAGGCTTGATCCGTGACTCGGTGCTTCCGCGCCTGTACACGGACCTCTAACTCTAATTAGCCCTTACACACCCGGTTAAGTAACTGTTTCCAAGTCTTTCGTTCATTCCACCGAATTAGGAAGCACCGCGGAAATTAGAACGAATTGCCGTCTGACGTTGATTAGTTAAATATACCTTGCTTTAAAAATCGCACTGTCTTCATAAAGCAATGTTTGCATTAAACTGCAAGATTTTTCAATCTAATAATTAGTTTCGCCTAAGCCAGCTAGGAACTCAATATTACTGGATACGATAAATGAATACTAATTTTATTCTTCACACATTTAAATATATTATGGTTTAAATATACAATGATTAAACCATCTGGAGGTCATTCAGGGTTGCCTCGGTTTGACAAGGCCGAGCAATCAGTGCTAGAAAACCGTTCTGGTTGAAACTTGCAAGTGCGGCTTTTTGCTGATGTGAAAAACATATTCCCCAATAACGGTGGCACAAAGACGGCGCAAAAATCCGGGTCCAATTCCTCGCGCGGGAACCTCTCATTATGACGTTGTAAAAACGCAATTCCCGAGTGAACGCAATTTCATTCGCGCACGCATATTTGCCGGGACTACTTTCCCTTGACCAACAGCTGCGAGGAATGATGTTTCACCGGGGGTTCCGCGGCACACTATACCTACGGACGGAACATTAATTAAATCGGCTGTCTGATGGCCGAGTAGAGGGGCGACAGAAACAGAGAGAGAGAGAGAGGTGTTCAGAGTGGGGGTGTGTAGGGGGTTGGAACCGCACGGCATCCCTTTGACAGCAGTCTGCTTCTATCGCAAATTAAAGTCTCGTCCCGAGAGCGCGCGCACGAAAATAATTTCGCGTTATAAGTTTCGTGCATCGCGCAATCCTATGTGCATGATTTTCATGTTAAGCCGTTCGCAGCATACCGCCGCGTCGCGAATTATCATTCTTTGACGGATTCCTGTCGCCGCCGATACGAATTCGCGAGTCGAACCTGCGAAAACTGGCTTTCCAGCTTTGAAACAGTGGGCTTTTTAAAATCCTTTTTCGTGTTGTGCATTTTATGCATTCTGCATAGAAACATGATATGATGTGTAAAATGTAGATTATTGAAGAAGACATTTAGGGTGACGTCATTATTCAATGTTTATTACGAATTTTATGCATTTTTAAGAAAAATTATCAGATCCAATTTATTAATCCCATTAGGAGTGGAAATACCTTTCTATTATTATAATTCTCTTCCTATCACAATAGATGCAGAAAGATTTTGTTTTTACATAAATGCTTTCGATGTTCATTCCGTTTTGCACGTTACACCCGTTTCTGTCCCGAAATCCACAGTTTGCAAAGCATTTATTTACTGTACAAAGGACAACAAATATCTCGTGCCGACATCAAAATTTGCGCAAGCAGTTGGGACACGGGCAATTTCTTTTTATTGTAGCGTGCGTAAATATTCGCCGGTTTATGAACATCCGCGAGTCGAGTATAATCTAAACAGGCACTTTACGGCGTTAGCCGGAATTGAATAAAGACGGGGCATTTTATCTAATTAAAGATCAGAGCCTTTCCTTTTGATGAGAACAGTTAAGCGGTCCCGCATTTATGAATTCAAATATTTGAGAAGACGAGCGTCTGACTCTTTTTACCTCTCGCTACTTTACATCCCCGGTTCTCTTTATAGTCACCACTCGTATTTTCAGTCTTGTTAAGCGGACACGCTCACGGCATGTCGGTTATATTTGGCATGCATGCGGTCATTTCTAAGCATCGTTTCCTATACTACCGATTTATTTTCGGAGGCTGTTTCGGTCCACTTCTGCGGTTTACGATCCCACATTTTTTCATAAGCATCTCTGAACGAGCCGGCGAACCTCTCTCGGTTCCTTCCGATCGATTGTGGTTGGACAACCATGATAAAGAAGAACGCGTGCTGAACATATTCTAGTAGAAAATTAACCCTTGTATATTCCTCGGAATAAAAACTCAGACATGTTCTATCTTCAGACATCGTAAACCCTCCGTTCTCTTTTTATTTCCAAACGCGGATTTGTAAATATAGAGTTTGTTTACTGGAAGTGTGTAGCAGAATAGTGTGAAACAACGCATCAAACTAATCGAATAACAGAAATGGAAAAATTCGCAGCGTCATTTTATTACCATTTAAAAAGCAGGAGAATCGCAGAGACTTCCACAGAACAATTTTTACATCTGCCATTTAGAAAATGAACTTTAAACAACGAGGAAATCCGGTTAGTGAAAATGTTTTTCCCGTGCGATTACAAAGGGAATTTTATTCACCCGTAACGATTACGTCTAATTTTTATTTGTCCATGATTTTCTCTTGCGATTCAAGAATGTCTGCAGCGACGTTGCGAGATAAATTATTCTACGTCGGTGAATTTTTAATGAGCTCTCTTTTTCATCTTAAAAAAACTTCCATCAAATATATTCTACGTACTTTATATACATATACATGAATCTTGTTCGAAGTGTTACTCGCGCTTAGTCATTCCAAGAGTTCCCCGAGCGGATTAAGGATATCCGAGCAGAATATTTTTCTTTCGTGGCGACGTTATGTCTTGGATTCCGAGAATCTATCGCCACCGTTCGATTTTATATTCTGATCTACGATGTAAGTCGCCATTTCGCATTTTGCAATTTTTCGGTGCTTCTATACTGCAGAGCCTTTAAAGCCTTCTATTTACAATTTTATGTACTAATTTACATGAATTAAGAAACGTTTTCAAAGCAATTTTTTCATTATCCTACACTTTTCGAAAAATGTCGTTTTTCGTAGAATGTGTTTCAAAGGTGGTTATGCTTTTTAAGGATACTTTCCGAGCGCGTTATTGTTCCCTCTTTGTACAGTTTAATTTTCACTAACCTGTCAGGATGAAAAATCGAGGAAATATTGCATTCAATGAAACGTCTCAAGAAAATTTATAAAAAATATGAACTCGAATCAATTCGTCCGCGTCACAGCGAAATCTTTCTCACTTCGCGAATCAGTCGATAAAATAGAATCGTGATTCAAGAAGATACAGAAAAGGATGGGCGAAGAGATGACAAAAAACGGCGGCGGAGAAAAGAAAGATAAAAATGTTGAAAAAGGAACGAGCAGAGGATGGGGGAATGCGGACCGATCTCATTTAAATGTACGATACCGTTCGCCTCTTATCGCATTATAGTAAATACAGACTATACTCGTTCTGCCGGAAACGAGGAGAGAACGGCTGCACCGCTGATTGCAAATTGACTTCGCTACCGAAATAATACCGGTGAGCCCGTTACTTGCGATTCTTATTGCATGAAGTTCGTTACGGTTATTCTTTTTTCCTGTGTGCGTCGCGCCGGTGTGTTTCCCGTCGCCCCCGCGTTTCCACCCTTGTTTAAACGTACGTGTACATGCGCTCGGCCGTCTCCCGTTTCCGGTATTTCGTATTCCGCTTCTCCTTTTTTTTCACGTGCCATTATTTACCTTCCAGTCTCCTTTGTACCTTTTTTTGTCGCGGCTGTTCGTCGAGAGACTTGTAATCCAATTTATTCCACCCCCGGCACCACCACCTCCAACCCCCTCGTCGTTTTATCGTGCGTTACTTACTAGCGTTTTAAAGATTTTATCCCTGCGGATTAGAACGTTTCGGTTTCCGCTCCTTAAGTCCCTTAATTAGAAAAAACCCTTGCGATTTTACAGGGACGTCCTGCAAGCTTAATATCCGCCATTGAGATCGTTTTTTTTTTTGTTATCGGCAGATTCTGGATTTTTATGAATTTATCAGGAATCTGGTGAAATGCAAACAGTCGAAATTATTAATGGGTAAAATCAATTTCTATTTAACTCCTGCCTCCCACAATAATGTTTTTAGGACGAAAGTGATAAAGAGAAACTCAATATCATTGTTATCAGTAGATTGTGGATTTTCATACAAATTTATCAGAAAATTGGCTGGTGAAATGTAGAATTTTTATTTAACTCCTGCTTATCACAATAATGTCTTTTACAGAAAAGGGGTTAAAAGAAACTTGATACTCGCAATCATACAATACAGTAATGAAAGTTAGTGTGTAGTTTGTTGGGGTCGTGAGAGACCCTGGTATACGAGTCGGGGGTTAATAGTTCGAAAAATAGAATTTGTTCCGGTTGGAATTCGGAAGATTTCATCGAGCGAAGCAGAGAAACGTCTGACGCGGAGTCGTGCGGTGAAACAAACAATACGCTTCCGTCGAGGTCTCTTCGTCGACGGAATCGTCGAACAACACAGAGAGGAACGGGACTTTCCGAAAACCTTCGAGAGAGAAAATGTTCCAAAGCTTGAACGTTGCCCGCTCACGCGCGATTTCACGGCGCGCGTAATTTGAATGCGTTTCACGGTCGCGCGGTCTCGAAAATAGACCCTGTGATTTTTGTAAAACGGTGCTCGACTACGAACCTTTTACCCTCTCCATCGAGCTAAACCGAGTTAACGTGTCGTCTGCGACAAATGTTTGCGTAACGAGGCTTCTAATATCACAGGTCTGTTATTTCACCGACGACGAATTTGTGTCATAATATTTTACCATACTCGGGAATGAAAGTTTCCTGAACGTCGTCAACAGAACCGTGGAATAAAAATAACAGTGGCTATAATCAGCTTCGTTTTTACTTTTGGATAAGAACAATTTTTTTACGTCCGTCAAGCTCTAATTTTTAAAAAATGTTTACCGAACATCGCAGACCAACCGTTTAACAGAATGCATGAAAATGAATTATTTACTTTAGAAGTTTGATTTAGGAAATCGCTTGAGAATTTCGAGAGAAAAGTGTGCTATCACGCTGCAACAGCCGTGTAACGAGCAGCCATGCCTGTGAAACGAGCGACATGGCATCGCGCCGATAAACGCGATGCCTCGCTGCGAAAACGTTTAATCGACAATCACGGCTCGATTGTCGGCTGTCCTATATTACCGCCTTAATTGCGGCACATTAATTATAATAGTATGATTATTGGGCCGTGAGCGTGATTACCCCAGCCCGTCTCATCTGCACCGATTAGGCCGTCTTTGTGCAGGTTGGGATCGACCCGGTAACTAATGTCGGCACAGTCAGAGTACCACCATTCGATCACCTGTCAATCCTGTTTCATAACAGGAACGTGCGTTCCCCATAGTGCATCAAATTCGAGGTATTCTTACAGACACTCTCACAGAACAATTGTCACTAGATTACCGATTTTATGCATTCATGACAAAAATGAATAAACACAATTTAAAGCACTGGACATATTAATAAAAGATTTTTTTTCTATTCATTATGAAATGTTAAGTTTCTTTCCATTTGCGTTTTTCTGCGGATCTTTATGCAAAATAAAAATGTTTGCACTGAACGCAAGACACAGCAGTCAAATAAAATTAGCATTCTACAATTAATTATCCTGTTAATCTCAAACTAATATACATTGATATCCTTAATAATTTTTAATATGTCCACTCCTTTAAATTATACGTGCCCTTTTTTTGTTGTTGTCATAAATGCATAAAATACGCAGTCTAGCCATAATACATGCAAAATATGTTGTTGCATCACACTGTACACATGAAAATTCTCTAACGTGGACACTATGGTAATTAGTAATATAATGAAGGTTCCACTGTATTTCGGAATTGAATATTCGGAAGAGCGTGGGCATAATTCGTCCCAAATTGTCCGGCGTGTTCAATCTCCGGTGTTCTTCCCTTCCGAGTGATTTAATTATTCGTGGGCAAGCCGCGGAGAAATATTTCCCGAGGAAATGTCTGCGAACAAAGGCCAGCTGGCGGATCAGGGAAATAGTGGAGAAGGATTCCTCGGAGGATTCGCAAGGACGACGCAAGGAAAGGCGGCGGAAGGTACGGGCCAAGGTGGGCCCCTCAGTTTAAGTTCCAGGCAGGCCGAGATAATGGGCCGGGAGCTTACCACGCACAAAGGGAGGATGCCAGCCGCAGCTTGCGACATTTGCGACATTTGCGACATTTGCGCGCTACGGCTTAAGTTTCGTAATACCACTCGAGCGGCCGTGATACAGTGTACGCGTCGCGAACGTGGGCGGACAGTTAATACAATTTGCATACCGACGACGGTGCCTTCAAGATATCGACCTTCGAGTGGAGCACTCTCTCTCTCTTTCTCCCCCAATTCTTCTCCCTCCTCTTTCTCTCTACTTCGTCGGCTTGCATTTTGTTTCCTTCGTCTCCGAAAAACGCGTTCACATTCTGAAATCATTTGTTCTAATAATCTTGCTTCAATTTTGTACGCCATATGAACATAATTTTATTAATATCTCGAGTGAATGCTACTAAATCATTGGTAATTGTATAGAAAAGATCTGCGTACTCCGATTTTGATGAAATTTTAATATGTTATAGATTTCGACATTTTGAACAACTTTTTCATTTTCCAATATCGGAAGGTCGCTTTTAGTTTTCGAGATATTTGCAAAAGACTACAGCTAATACTGTATTGAATTTTTCGTATTCCTGCACGCTCCGCGGCAACCTGTTCCGCGACCGCATCTGTTTATTTTTTGTTTGTAAACACGTTGTGGAGATGAGAAGCGACAATATCACACACACCCACCCAGTGTTCCTAAAAAGAAGGTTTCCGTTATGAAATTAACATTTGCGCCAATTTTCAGTATCATATTCGTAATCAGCACGTAAAAATACGTAAGAATCTGGAGTATAATTTAGAAACACTGGGTGCGTATGAAACACTGGGTGGGTTTGTGTAGTGTCAGGCCTGTCTTTTCCGACCCCCTGTTTTCTCTCATCTCTACAGCGTCAAAATGTAAACAAACACCGCAAAACACCGGGACAGGCTTACGTTGCCGCGGAGCGTGCAGGAATACAAAAAATTCAATACAATATTCGCGATAGTTTTTTTTGCAAATATTTCAAAACCTAAAAGCGATCTCGCTATATTGGAAAAGGAAAAAGTTGTTCAAAATGTGTTGCTGCATAACATATAGAAATTTCATCAAAATCGGAGTACGCAGACCTTTCCTATAACATTACCAAATCATTTTCCACGGCATAATTATCCAGAGATCACTGGCTGACAATGTTACCGGCTCTAAAACACCGGAGGCGCGCAGCTGACATCTCTCCGGGCAATAAATGAATCGATTAAGAGACGCGTTTTCGGAGCGAGGACATCGCGGCCATTATTCGGCCGTGCACAATTCAAATTTCTATCTTGCTGTAAACTACGCTCGCGGTGGGAAAATAAATGTCAGTCGTGCCATCATCATTATCGGTGTTCACCGTTAAGCGGTGCCGGTTGCCAACCGATTCCCATCGATATTCTAAAAACGGCTCGCGCATTCCGCATGGACGCGATTACGAATAATTCCAACTTAATCGCGAGTGAACTCGCGCGCGGAATTATATTAACGCTCGTCGTTCGATTAACAAATTTGAAATTGTAAAAGCGGGCCGCGGCGCGGCGGGGTAACGTCGGCGGGGGTTGGATATGGCGATGCTCGTTAAACACGAGCGATCAATATTCGAGAGGGGAGCGGAGTGCAACTTGGTCCGGTTCGAATTTAAAATCCTCTGTTTCGCCTCTGTGTTGCCGATCCCCAGCGTCTATAAAGCTGCAATAATAAACGCGCAAGCGTGTAACAACCTACGATGCTACTAAAGCTAACAAAATATGCGAGCGAGGGTACACGAATTACATTGCTGGTCTGTTTGGCCTTTTTACGCAGCACGGAACACGTTATCCCCGACAAAAAGATAATTCAGTATGATGCGGTCGGTTCATGGTTTTGCAAAAAATATGCCCGCCCCGCTTTTGGGAAGCTTGCGGCGACCATGGACCGGAAATGTTTCGGTTTGTCGAACGATCGCGGTGGAACGGCTTCCCTATTATCGATTCACCCGCGGACCGCTTTCGGAAAGCCAGGAGACGTTGGTTTTTCTCGAAATTGTGAGAAACGTCGGCTACGAAAGCAATTTTGGTTCTACGTCCTCATTGATGCACACGAATCTATCTTACGAATTAAAAAGCTAGGGATTTGTAAGTATACATATATAAATTTATGTAAATATAATTAAGCTTTGAAAACACAAATGCTATGTCAAACGTTTATTTTTGTGGAATATTCTGCACTTTCTATTTTCCCAGGCTCAGCCGAGTTTCGCAGTGTCCACACTATTTACAGTATCATTCTCGTAGCAACGCGTTCTCCATAAATAAACTCGCGAAGACATAAATCATTTTACTACGCGTTGCTCACGACTACAGGATTACTTCGCGAACAAAGAGGCAACACCGACGGAATAATAAATAAATAAAGTGTAATAAAGAATCGCATCAATCAACGATCAGGGCGCCCGGACGCGCGATCAGATAAACTGTTCTACATATAATTCTTTGTGACAGCGCGATCGTCAATATTAACAAAGCTTCAATTGACTGTTAGTGCAGCCTCGACGCCGCGCCAGTGAAGATAAATTTAACGTGCACGACAGAATTGAAAACAGTTTACTCTGTCAAACTATCGAACCGACCAAAAAAAAAATGGGAAAAATCATGAAGCGATATATAGCATACAGCGTCGCTCGTAATTGTCAGAACATGGAGTTCGAACCTTTATCCGACTGATAACACATATTTGACAGGATCGAATCCTGACAGCGTAGCTGCTGAAAGGTAAACAAAATTTGCCAGACTCGAATATTGGGAACGATCGATCGCGTAGGCGCTCGAGAGCTGTTTCGAAAATGTTTTACGGACCGTAACAGTTTCGACACGTCCACCGCCATTAATTTCGATTTGATTAAAGTTTTTGTTTGCACGCTCCTTCGAATTTTCTACCCCTCGTCTTCCCCGTAGCTAGGGAAAACTTTGCCTCCACGGTTTAATCAGTGAACATTTTTAATCGTTTTGCAGCGTACGCTGGGTTTGCCGATGGTCGTGATTAAAATACGAATCTATGCATACGTGCGATGTAACGATTAATATTCCGATGATACATACCTTACAGAACCATCCTCTTAAAACCACTCTGTGAACTCATATTCATTTGGAGTTTTAATCGACGTTCGTTCTTATGTTTTTAATTTAATTGATAAAATGGCACAAAAATTTTGTGGAACATTCTTAGGTAATTTTCTTCTTATATTATGATTCTTATATACTGCATGTGTCGTCGTCCATTGTGAAAGCTATCGGTGCAACTGCCTCTGCAAATTTACGTTCGCTCCAATCATCTGTGCCATTTTGGGTTACATTAACGGAAACTTTCATCAACTATCGAATCCCATTTCACACAATACATGTGTCTATATTTGATATTCCCGTATGATCAGAGTCCAAGGAATATAGATATAGTAAGTGGCGATTCTGAATTTATTTTCTCGATGAATTTCGGAATTTTTCGTAAACTCTCGAAAAACTGGTTCGCACAAGCCGTACCACGTCGGTTGTGGCCCGAGGGTGGAAAAAGATCGAGAACAAGAGGCAGCGAAGACAAGGGGCCGATCAGGGTGGGTTTGAGCAGGGGTTGGAGGAGAAGGAAAGAACGGGGAGGAAGAAGGGTTGGGGTGGAAGGAAGTGAGCGCGCAACCGAGTTTATTCAGCGCGCGAATGAAGCCCAGATATTAATTTTCTCGATGTATATGGATGAGTTCCGACTGGGCCACGTTGCGGCGGCCATAGGAGAGAGAAACAGACACGAACAGCGTGAGAGGCGGGGGTTGGGTAGAAACGTCGGTAGCCACGATGATGGTGGTGGTAGTGGTGGTGGTGCTCTCCTACTATTGCTACTGGTGATGGTGGTGGTGATGTTGCCAGTCGTGGTGGTAGTGGACCCAGGTTGGAGGAAAGTACATACATAGATGTACCGGGCAGGAGGTGCTCGTAGAGAATGGCGAAGGGTGGTTAAATTGCTATCGATCCCCCGAGCTTCGCAAATATCGTTTACCTTAGCCATGCAACCCTTCTAAAATCCTATCCACGCTCTCGGCGCACCGGCATCGATGCATTACGCGATCTCCGCGCGTCCTCCTCGATGTGTGCACGACTTTGTTCCTCCTCGGCGAGTTTTAATGGCCACGCTGATCTCGTTTTCATCCCCTAACGGACGTTGTCTAGGTGCACTTGACACTGAATTTTCACTTTGCGCAAACTTCACGAACCGTGCAGCTTACTATGTAAATATCTCCCTTATTTTTGGGGATAGAAAAATTCTGTTGCTGACAATATCTGATCCGAGTGGATAAACCTCATGGATGAGCAGAAGATATTGATCTTTTCGAAATTTCTTTTGAAATCGGGCTACGTATTCTTGTTTTCATGATGATCTTGATTGACCTTGAGTACAATGAATGAGAAAAGAGTATAGTATAACATTCCGGTACTTCCTGTTGCCTACTCGCGACATATTACTAGTAATTGCAATGACGGAATCTTGATTTGGCTCGTTGAATAAATTACATTTCTTGAGGTGCTTTCAGTTTGCCGCAACTCCTCCTATTTGTGAACGATGTTCAAAGAATTGGATTACACGATAACTAACTTACTTCTCATACTTAGCGTTTCCTGTGTGGTCGTCATTTGCATGTTTTATAAATACAGATGGCCCGCGAAATCGTTTGGACAAGCTCCAGGAGTAACGAAAGATTATTTTCGAGACTGATCAATTTAGTTTACTGAAAACGTGTTTGAGATACAATTTATTGCTCCTAATAATAGTATCTATTTTACAAATATACTTTGTTGCGTTCCCGCGGCTTGTACAAAGCTTTTCTTACACATAACTCTCTTGTTACGCATGATTCTCCGACACACAACAAATTAGTTACACAAATTCTTAACACATTCTATGAACCTAAGAGGGTTACCCTTTTGCGCTATAACTTATTTTACACGTGATATACGTACACGATTCATAGACGCGCCACCATCAGCATTGACCTTCCGCGACGCAGTGATAGAACTCGACCTTCGAAAAAGTTGACGCGTCGAAAACGAGAGAATGATCTCCTCGTTGAACATGTGAACAATTTGGTTCAACTTGACGGATAGATATATCGAACAGTATCGCCAGTGCCGCCATCAGCAGAGTACACAGGCCGTCGGCAAAAGTAATTCCGCAGAGGCGGCCTCCTCGAAAACTCGTGTTTGTACAGCAGTTGACATCGAACGCGTTTACCCGGGACTGTTAAATCAAGCGCAAAAACTGTTCGGCTCTCTCCCCGCGGCGAGCTTTAGCTGTTTGAAAAGAGTTGAATGGAAGCGGTTCGGCTTAAGCGTCGCTCGAGTGTGCGTGCATTCTCTCTCTCTCTCCCTATATACGTGTGTGTTTCCTGTGTGCGATTCATCGATCCCGAAACCGGGAGAATGTCCCGCGTACCTGGACCGCTTATATTTACATATTTAACTAACCCAACGGCGCAAGCATTAACGCGAACGCGGGACGAATAATCTGGCATACGTTAATCCCGGACGAAACGCATACCGTCGCTTTGAATTAACGCAGACACTTCCGGACGATCCGTTCTGCCGCCATGTTCGCAGACATAGTAAGATTTATCTTTTTCAATGACTATGCACTGGGTGGCTCGCCACCGAAACGTCTTCTCCTGCTGCGATCACATTAGAACTGCCTTGTGTGCTGTCTGACACACAATTAATGATTTTATATATCTTACATTATTGCAGGTTTATGTATCAAGTCGTAATATAAATGTTTGTACAGAAATTCAATTGTGAACCAACAGGTCAGCCCCAGTAACATCACTTAACCATTTCATAGTTTTATTTTTGATCGAGATTATAAAAATACATCCATGAGGAATTATTTAGCAAACTTATTTCTCAGACACATTCTCGTTATTTTTTATAAAGTAATGCAAAGTGTTAAGAATTAGAATTTTGTTTATTGGAAGAAAGAGAGTCTGCAATGTTTCCGGAGGTCAGTGTCGACGACGGAATCAGTCGGTAGCGATTTTATTGTGAAACGACGGCCGGGGATGGTTTGTCAACAGCACGGCATAATCGAGTGAACCGGAACGCTCGTAACGAGGGTCTGTCGAGCGGAAACGGAATTAAGGTCGCTTAACGCGAGTAGGGTCTTTGTAACCTAAAATCCGCAGGCAAAGTTTGGTGCCACTTGGCAGCAGTTGTCCCCGGATCGCGAAGGCCACCTAAGGTCTCGAGAGATCCTCCACCGGCTGCTAGTTCTTCTAAGAGTGCTTCAGTGTTGTTGTCACTGCGCCGTGGAATATGCGAAAGCGACACTCCTCTCGTGCCTGTCGCGCGTTTCTCTCGTCCAACTCTTTACCCCTCCTATATCCCCTCCTCTAGCCGAACTATACGCCGAGGTTCAGGCTGTTGCTGATGGAAGTGATCGATGGACTTCCTGAACTACTTTCGAGTCATGGTCGAACGACCGTCTGCACCCTGTATTTATGGGGTCAAGCTGGATTTTCGCAGCCCACGCCACTTCCGGAAGTTCGCAGCCTGTAGAAACTTTGCTCCTCTATTTATTTAAGATTTTATTTAGAATAAGAAACTTCGTGGAAATAGAGGAGACCACCTGGCCTGGTTTCACAAATTCAAATTTTAAAAGATCTGCTCACTTTCTAGTCACCCTGTATGCAATATTGAAATCATTTCCAAATTGAGATGTTCCTAAAAGAGGAAGGCTTTTCGAAAAAAAATTGTTAAGAAACTTCGTGGAAATAGAGACCACCTGGCCTGGTTTCACAAATTCAAATTTTAAATGATTTGCTCACTTTCGAGTCACCCTGTATGCAATATTGAAATCATTTCCAAATTGAGACCTTCCTAAAAGAGGAAGGCTTTGTGAAAAAAATTGTTGAATAAACTCAGTTACTATTAAATAGGATGATAGATTACTCGATGTACTATGTTCACTTTTACAGATGAATTAAGAATAGTTTTGTCCAGCTCGTTTAGCCAGTGCGCGCCGCCAATTATTTGTCCGACAGCGTAGTCGTAACACGCGAAGAATCTTGTCCATCTGTTAGCACCGTTTGCCAACCGCAAGGTCGTCTGGCATTGAGTGGAACGAGACGGACATGATTTCCCTGCAGCGTGTAACTTGCTCGTAAAAACGAAGGCGGTGGGAAGCTTATTCAGGGAATAAGAACGATCGGTTGCGCACACATGCTCGAAGCGATTTTTCACGTTGATTCATTAGAGCCGCGTTTCTTGGCATTGATTCTTCCTCGACTTCCCAGGAAATGGAGGGAACGTTATATCTCGCTGATTTATACCACTTCGGAGTATTTCGATCACAAAGTGGTCACAGCGTAAGAATATTATTTTGATTTTATCGTAAAACATTCAGAATTTCATTGAAGAGGTCGATATTTTCCTATTGAACGAGACCAACACTTTTACATCGTTTGCCTTCATAATTGTTTAATCATTTTTGTACAAAAATATCACGGTCGGAAAATTTTTTCCTTCTTTACCAATTTCAATTATTTTATATTAAGATCTTATGAATAGACCAATCGAATTGCCAATTATTTTGTGTGTGTGTTAGGCAATGGGAACTTGGAGTTGTTCGATAGTGAGAGCGGGCCGGACCTCACACTATCACCTCAGACCTTTACGTCGACGGCAGAGGCCTTCATCAATGACAATAGTGATAGTCTTGGTGTTCCAGGAGACAACGATACGGGTAAGTTCTAGTTTATACTACTCGTACGTTATATTTATGCAGCACACTTGAGGAGCGTTGCATATGAATACGGGCAATTTTTTCAATTATCATATTGAATCTGATGAATAAAATTTCTTACTGTAATGCACACAATACTGCTTTAGAAATTCAAAATCCCTCTGGTACGCCATAGTACCTCGTCAAAAAGATCTCGTAATATGCCAGAATGTAACTGGTACTATAATATGATATCTTGAAAAATCCGAGCTCAGATAAGCCTGACATATTTCTTTGAAAGTAGAAATATAAAATCGTAATCTTTTAGTACTCGATAAAGTGGAAGCATCTTTAAGTGGAATAGGTCCACACGAGTCAGACAGTGTCACACTGAATCTAGAATTCGTTTTGTATGAAGTCATACGGATCGTTCTATGGTTAACGGAGAAAATACTTTGATCTAACACTATATTTTTATACAAATACATAAATGAATATAAAAAACACAGTTTTTCCCAGTAGAAACCATTAAAATCTTCGCTTTAAAGCTCCGCGTTCCCTAATGTCGTCTGCGCCAACATAACGAGCGAACGTTTCTATTAGTCTAATATAGAAGCAGACACAATCGCGTTGATCAGACGGTGAAGGGACCGTTGATTCCCGTCGATCCTCCCTTTGAAATCGGTTGTAAATCGGCTTTGAAGCAAATCAGATATCCTTTCGCTAGTCCCTTCGTCGGGCTGGGACTCGCGGCGTTTTAATCAACTCCTAACCCGATTTTAATTTAATTGAGCGTGAGGAGTCGGAGGAACGCCGATCGTTTAGAGTCGTTACGCAAAGGAACCGGGGACAATGCATTAACGTAATTGTTGCGCGGCTCGTCAACAGGCGCAGTAGAACACTGAGTTACAACTAGTTCGAACATGTCGGCGGAAGCCATTTCCGTACGTGCGCCTCGGTATATAATACCCATTGTTCCCCAACAAGTATAAGGGGACTGTGCCGCTTGTACACCGGCTATAAAATGTACGTATTGTTTCCTGGGGACGCGTTTGTACGGTAATCAAGTCGCCTTCCTCCGGAATGGAGTCCTACAACTTGCTGCTTCAATCGGAATTCGAACAGCTTGACTCCTGCATGTTTGTCGACGGTACAAACCTAGTCTTCGAATTCACGTTCTTTATCACTAGACAGTGGATTTTATGAATTTCTGACAAAAATTAGTGGATGTAATTTAAAATAGTAGAAACATTAGAAGAATTTAGAGATACTGTTATATTATTTTCAACCTATTAAATTCCGCTTCATTCCAGTTTGTTGCAATTGAGATAAAAAATTCTTATCTTGCACTAGCTGACCCGACAGACGTTGTCCTGTTTAAATTTCTATAAATTTGTTACGTCGATAATGTAAATTCCTATTGAAATGTGTAAACGTCTATTGAAATATTGATTAGAAGCTGCGACGTTCAAAAGCACTTTTAGTTTTTCCTAAATTTTTCACTTTTCCAATTTTTCTTTCCTTAAAATCATATTCGGACTATTACGAACGTGAAAAAAACTTCGCCAAAATGGTCCAGCTGTTCTCAAGTGATACGCTTACCAACGAACAGCATTTGATATTTATTTGTATAGATAAAGATCCGGTGTGTAGGTTTCCCCTAGGTAAAGTGTTAATTAATTACGTAAATTCCACGATCTGTTTGCGACCATCAGGGCAAGTTCTCATGCCTCGTGATTCATGGTAGCCGTGAACAAACGAGTGGCTTGGTCAAAAAAAATATCGGATTTCAAGAGGCGAGCCAACAGCCGCGTGCCATGATCGCTGCCAAAATTGTGTTGTCCGTTTAGACGATGTTGAGCCTTGTATTCGACATATGCTTTTTTCTCGACACACACGGACATCCTAATTGCCGTCGCATGTCTCTCAGCGTGATTTCCCCTAACCGGGAATCGTATAGTGTAGGGTAGAAGAACACGTGAGTAAATTGAGCTAATGATCTGCTAATGGCAAGATCGAATCGGCGGTCACGGCTAATTACAACAAAATGATATTGAGTGGATACAATAATCGTTTATACTCGACGAGCCTTGCGATTCTCTGTGACTAGTATATAAGATCAAAATTATACGATTGAATTTTTATAACAGTACTGTATGCTTGATTCTTTGTAATTCCATGAAGTTATTTGACTAATGTTTGCGAGTTGAAGAATGAAAACGAGTCACTCGACGAAATGTGTCTTAAAGTAAATTTTATTCGCCCGAGGTGGGTTCGTTCCACTTAAACCGATCTATGTACGAAAAAATACATGTGACTTGGATACACACGCTGTTGGTTTTTAGTTCTAATTGAACTGCGAAATGCTGAGCTTATAGATTAAACCGAACCGGTCAAAAGACGCTCGACGTTCGTTTTAGATAACGTTAACAGAACCGGTCAAAAAGACGCGCGACCTTCGTTTTAGAGAAATAGAAGTTTTGTTGCTCGCTTGCTAGATCGTTAGAGAGAACTGGTATCAATCGATCAGCTGGCCGTTAGCCGTCACCGTCGAACATCCGATAGGCTGATCGATAGCGCGATCTGCCAATCCGAGTCCGCTCCGCGGACAATCGATTCCAGATCTCATCGAAACCAGCGATCCAGAAAATCGCGGTTCGGCGTTATTGATCGATATTTTAACGCCGTCGATCCCCTCAGCTAATCCTGAACAACTAACAGTAACATGTTAAGTGTGTGGTTTTTGTGTCTTCGTTAAATAAACAATTATTGAGCGCAACGCGATGGATTTGCAAGTCTGCTGCGTTGTCAAACACTTAAAAACGGTTTCGACGATTTCGTTGTAATTGGATCGCGGAAGTTACGTCGAGGCATTACGAAACAGCCGGCGCTGGACTGTTCGGAACAAATATTGATTCGTAGTCGAAAATTCCTCGGGTCAAAGCGGCCGATTTAGTTTGTACGGTCGAACACGGAACGGAATATCCATCAACGATGATTTCCAGTCAACGGAACCGGCTTTACGGCCTTTGATCCGCGAGCGGGTCGGTCTGGGTGGGATGGGTGATAAAATTCAAACACCGCGATCGCGGTAAGGTATAACTTTTGCGCGCGGCCGGTAAGTTCATTACAACAGTTTTGGGGGAACTCGCAATGGCGAAGGGAACTTCGAAGCCGCAGCTGCGGGCGGTCGCGCATTGCGCGTCTATGAATAAATTTCACCGTGACGATATGTCATTTGCATATTACCTGCTACGTGACGGCCGAACCTTCGTCGGGTTGAGCCTCGCGTCAGCCTGAGTTCAGTTGGAACGTTTCGCTCGATGAAAATTATATGGACGGTAGCGGTGTCTTTGCTGTTCCTCTGTGGACCTTATCGATCTCTGTCAGCTGCCCTTCCAAACCATTTCCAACCTGCCCTTGTATATTCCGGTAATAAACTCATCAAAATAATCGTATGCGTTAATGACTAGAAGTGGGGGCCAAATAGGAATATATTTTTCTCTAGCCAATTTACAAAGAAAATTGAAACGTTGTGCAAAATGCGTGAATTTCCACCGCGAGAGGGTGAATCAGAGGCCGCTGTCAATCGAGGGGAGCGGAATGTTTTGTCGTGATTTTCGAAGGACACTCTCAGGTGACGCGCGGACGTATTCCACTCAAGGTTGTAAGGTTTGAGCCCGGTTTTAATTGATCGAATTGACCGAATCTTCGAGAAAGATTCCTAGTCACGAACGTACCATAAATATTGTTCGAAAGAAACCACGTGTTCCGTTCCTACGCGACGGAACACGGAATATTACGTAACAGAGTTTTTGAAACATTTCGGCGAAATAAGGTACGCGAATTATTACGACTCAAAGCCGAAAATGAAGTTCCTCGAAGAACAAACGACGCGGAACCGAAGACAGGGAGATTGCTGGAGAAAGGAGGAACAAGGAAAAGGTAAACGAAGAGTCCTAGATACGATCCTTTTGCTTCGAGTATTCCGTGGTGGTGGAAAAGTGGTCCTTCTTTTTCCCCATCCCTTCTTTCTACCGTATCCGTTTTCTCTCTCTCTCTCTCTCTGCCTTTTTCTCTTACTCTCAAGTTTTTTCCTGGTGGAAGGTTTCCACTGTAAAGGCGACAGAAGAACAATACCTCGGCGCGAGTAATTGCTTCGACACAAGAATGCAATATTCCTCTGTCTACAACGATTCCCGTATTTTTTCCAGCGAGGTTCATCCCTCTACTGACGTCCGCATGCCAGTCTGATGTCTTATTACGAGTTGCCTGGCGGTTCACGGAATTTAATACGGATGCGATGAATAACTTTTGCCGTATTCCCGGTTTCCACGGGACATTCTCCTGGAATCGTTTACTAAATTATTTTCAAATTCCCCGCGAAGAACCGCTCCTGATCCGATCCAGTCCATTCGCCATTACCATTTTATCGGTAATCCATACCAGCCTTATCGGCTTGAAAAAATTCGTTTAGCATTTTACATTTTACGCGAACGTCCCGGCGCTATTGTCGGCGCAAATGATTCTTCGTTAGATCAATCTTTTTAATGGACTATACTAATCGTGTGCATGAAATTCTCACTCTTCGATCAGCCTCTCTTCGTTTCTTCAAGCCTCGTCAAACAGGCACGAACTCGTTCCAAGAAAGTATTAAACGTACATGAAACTTTGCAGATTCGAAACGATTGTTTCCACGAAAGAAATACCTTTGGTTTTTTCGCGTATTGTTCCACCGGAAGATGAGTTTCTTCTTCGGATTCGCGTCAAGTGGGCCAAGATTCAGCCCCCGACGACTGCGTTCGTTGTTTTTCCTGGCGCGGTGTTCGCAACTGCAACGACGCTCTCTCGCTCTTCAAGGTGTCAGTTTCAGGGCCACCGAGAACGTAGAACGGCGGTTTTAATGGAACTTTCCCAGCGAGACGCGTCTCGATATCTCCTCGCAGTTGATTGATTTTTCTTTTGTCCACCCTTTCAGCCCCGATATTAAGTTCGCGGGCTTCTCGCTGGCCCGTAGACTCTATTATTTTCGAGCGTCCACCTACCGAGGAGAAGTTATATATTGCCGGAGCTGCTCCTTCAGTGTTCTTCGAGGACTACGGGGTCTGGAATCGATCGTTCCTATCGATTAATGCATCTACCGCCGAACACGAGACTCCCGTAAAACCCGAACAATTTCCACGAAACTTTCAAAGTCGGGATTCACAGACAGTGCTGATTAGGAAATCTTTATACCAATTCTCGTTTTTATTAAAATGCGGATTTTTATGCAAACTGAAATGTGTTCGTATTAATTTCCTCGTATGGGAGGTACCTAGACGTTCATCTCATTTTTTAATAATCTTATGAAAACAATATAATTATCTATGTTCAAATTACATGTTGGGGGAAAGAACTATTTTTTTATGTGAGCAGACGGAACGTCGAAAAGAGAATTTCTCGAAAATAGTAAGATGGTAGTAACAGCGGAGCCGTTCAATTGGCGCGCGTTTATTTCGAGAGATCTGTGCGCGGAAGCTGTTCGGTCTGTTATAGGGCAGCCCCAAGTTGATTTTCGAGACGATGGTTGGAGGATCAATTACGGGAAGCCGTAAACATTCCGCGTAACCCAATCGCGAACGCATGTAGCGTGCCTGCTGCTTTACGGTCGCGCTGCGCGATCATTTCGACCGTCGCTTTATTGCCGGATATGATTGACCCTGCCTCTACTAGCGTGTGCTACTGGCGTGCGCTAGCGTGTGCTGTTCCCGCAATTCGTGCCGAGTGTTCGATAAATTCTTGCACTGCAGTCGAACGGTAACGAGAATTTCGGTCTACTTTTGTCCCCCCGCCATCACGTGACCGTCTTGAAATTAATTCTCACAAACGCATACAAACTTTTCAAAAACCATTTTCATGTAAAGAATGGAACACTTGATGAATTGAGTAGTAGGGTATATGGGAAATTCTTGCATTGCAGTCGAACGGTAACGAGAAGTTTGATCTACTTTCGTTCCTCCGCCACCGCGTGACCATCTCGAAATTAATTCTCACAAACGCATATAAGCTTTTCAAAAACCATTTTAATGTAAAGAATGGACCACTTGATGAATTGAATAGTAGGGTATATGGAAATTTATACAGACTTTGGGAAGGTTTATCAAAATCTTTGCACATAGAATGTCGCTGACACGACAGAAAATTAATTAATCAACGTTCCCAGGACTGTATCTGGTGGGAAAGTAGGGTACCATAATAGAATCGTAAAAATCTTCGCTCCTTCCTGATTCTGCTTGGCTTTCCTGTCCAAGACGAACTCGTGCCAACTTTTTACGACGTGACTTCCGACTCTCCCTTGACAATGAAATCTACTGATATTCTTCCACAGCATTACATCAGGACCAATCTCCCGAATATTCTGAATAAGAAACATGTTTTATTAGGTTCTATCCAATCCGGCCAACAAACATCGCAATAAAACCAGAAGTGGTCACCGCGAGAAAGTAGAACGAACAATGTATACACGCTCCCTTTTATTCGCTGCTACCTACAAAATAGAATCCTCCTTTGAATCACCAAAAAAAAATCAATTCACAAATCGATCTATATTTCTTTTATTCTTTGATGAAAGTACAAAATTATTTTACAAATAAATACGAAAATGTGTTTCTTCTTCGTATTGATTAGATTGCCTACGAATTGGTCTTTGCAATCTGATATTTTAGCCAGTCATTTTCATGATAAACACGGAGAGTCTGTAGACCAATAATGAAAGGATTGGAACAAAGATGGACATACGAGCCAAAAATTTGACGGTTCCCGGTGGTGCTCAAGGTGTGTAGAGGGAACGTGTTAATGAATCGACGAGAAATTTCCGGTCGCATTTTTCCTGTTCGGTATCAGGTCTGAGCCGCCGATATCAACTCCCGTCACAGAGTTTTTGCCGTGCATCCGTTATTTATGAAGCCGTAGGCGAATCGGCTCTGAATGCAAGCAAGCAAACCCGAATATCTGGGTCAGCGTCCGCGTCACCGACATTACGCGGAAGTAACGCTATTATTGCGCGAAAAATGATTGGAACAGATCCCGATGTAGCATCGAGCTGACCCCAGCCAGCTCTGACCCGCGGTTTTGCTTCCGTTGCCGGTGTTTTTCGTGTGGCGATGCGATCCTGCCATCGATCCGGACGCGATGCGACGCGACGCGAGCTCGCACACAGCAAACGACACGTCGAAATTTTTCTCATCGAACCGGGGAATTTCCGGGGAAATGAGCTTCCAGTTTAATCACCGGCCGGGATTGACGCTGATACGCGGAACAAACACGCGATCCCCCCTCCCCCCGCCGCGGAAGACAGCGGTTTATTGACACCTCGCGACGCGACAAGCGCCACTGTCAATTTTACCGGGGTCGAGGGGACGCCATGATTGCTACTATTTGTCAGTGCCGCGCTGCGTAACGCGAAACACGCGACCCCGAGATTTTTGATCGACCCACCCTTACTCGGCGTAAACGTGCCAGCGTTCTCTCGACTGCTGCAAAAATCCCGGTTTTTTCAGCTGCAGTCGTTCGCAAGAACTTTCCCATGTATTCGGATTAACCCTCGTTCGTTCTTCCTTTTTCCAGCTTACTCGGAATGTTATTCAATTGATAATTTCAATAAATCGCGGAAACAGTGTACAACGATCTTTGCGAAATCAACGAAGAAAAGTGCAGGAAAATGACGAAATTGTTCATTAAAAATTAATTAATTAAATTCAATACTGATACATATACTGATTCAGGACATGTAACGTTGAGTATATCAAAATTCGCAGTCCGGAAACAGTGCTGCCCAAGTTGCGAACCGCGGTTGTTGCAAAGGGACTCGCCGAACCCAATATTACGAGTCATTATCGAGGATTCGCGAACGGCGAGGGAGGCGGCAAGTTTCACCGGCAAACGATGCACAAGACTGTCGGTATCGGCTGTTCAGGTGGCTAGGAAACGACTCGAGAGAGGAGAGAAAAAAGGAGAATCAGCTCGCAGCTCGTTGGGAAAACTCGCGTTTTCCGTCCGCTTTTTCACCGAGGTTCCCGCGACGCGTCCCTTTCGCTCGTTTTTCCTTGTGGCCACTCTTCTCCCCGCGCTTTTTCCCCGACGTCGAAGAGAAATCACTTTGCCGGCAGGTCCTTCGAGACTCCGCGCGCTTTCAAACGCATCGGGATTACGTCGGAACTTATGGATTCCTTATCCAATCTCTGGAACTACCACTCAGCCACCCCCTCCCCCGCCTCCCACGACCCGCTTCGGCCCGTTTCAGCCCGCAACGCTCGTAAAAGCTCGAACGTAATGAAAGGGCGAAAGAGCGAGAGCTACCCCGTCGTCGACGCAGCTGTCGCGACGCTTCGGGCCTCCGAAGTGAAATTGTTGCGACGAATGGAGAGACTGTTTCGGGGGGAAGTTCGGTTCCGGCGCTCATGCTCGCCTCCTCCTCCGCGATAATTGCGCTGCGAACAACTGGGAAGCCGTGTAAGCTGCCGGAGAACGAAAAGAGGCTTCGACAGCTTTCAGTCGTCAGACTGTGCGCCGGGAACAGTCTTACTGCAACAATCACACGGTCCCAGATGACGGGAATTTCGGCTACGCGATTGTGTGGGAGCATGACAGAATTCAAATTTTAACCCTCAGCACTTGAGTGGTGACTCAGAGACACCACCAAAAAATTACTGTACCAAATATCGTTTACATTATTGAATATGTTAATGGTTTTTGATACTCCACACATTGATACTCTACACACTATATATAGCTATTTTGTAGGAATTACCCAAACGTGTGGATTCGAATTTGAATCATCTGGTTCGAGACCACGTTTGCTATTAAAAATGTTTTAATAGTGGAGGAAAAAGAAAGATGGCGTTTCATCCTTACTCTGGCGGGTCTAGAATGAAACACCACCTTTCTTTTTTCTCCATTATTCAAACATTTTTAATAGCAAACGTGGTCTTGAACCAGATGATTCAAATCCGAATCCAAACGCTTGGGTAATTCCCACAAAATAGCTAAATATAGTGTGTAGAGTTTGATCGAACCTGTGCGCCGATAAAATCATTGCTAGTTATTGAATATGTTAAATCGGAAGAAATGTTTAATTTTCGAGTTAACTCAATATTTCTGACTGCAAAGGGTAACAGCGAATTTGTAGTACTGGATGAAATTGCAAGTTCGCTACTTTTCGCAAATATTGTCTTCTCTCACAGAGAAAATTCGTTTTACTTCATTTGGTACACCTTCAGCTGTTCGAAGAGAAATCAGGTTCGCTTTTGGGAAAGTTACTAGATTTCGGAGGCCCCCAAAGAGACTTTATCGATTGAGTTTGTCGGCTGCGTTTCTAAGGATCGATTTTCACGGAGAAATTCTGCGGTAGTAGTCGTTCGGCGTCGATGGAACGAGTCGAAGGTGGTCGATCGAATATCATTCGCAGACCGACCGCAACTCGTTGTTTCTTTTCCTCTCGTTGTTGCCGCTGACTCTGAAGGTATCCCCGGCGTTAATTCGCCTCGTAATCCATAAACTTCCGGAATTCCCCGACCCTTGCACTCGCTATCTCGCTTCTGGTCCGTAAACAGCGTCGTAGAATGCTCGTTGGGGGACAAGGGAGTTCTGGTTGTCGGAATGCCGGGGCCAAGGCAACGGAAGGAACGTCGGCGAACGTTGAAGAGGTAGGAGGTGATGTCGACATAATGATACGGAGAGAGCGCGGAAAGTGCGAGAGACCGGGACCGAGAGAGGTCGATGGTACAACCTCGTTGGCTCTAATGCGGGCTATTCAGCTCCCACAATGCACTAGTAATACGATTTTACCGTCTCGACATCCAGCGAGTCGTCCACAGGCGCAGGTGTTGCTGCGTCGCCGGTTAGTATGGCCGCGTGTATGTGTACGAGCCTTCGCTCCATGACACGTAACACGTGCCCACATCTGCCTGGATAACCTGAAGTTTGTTGTGCGATTTTTTTTCTTGCGGTAGCCAAAAACACTGTGAAGAGAATATTTTCATTTCAAATGTTACTGTAAGATTTTCTATTGCACATGAAATCTGCATTTCGCTGAAGTTTTCACAGCCCCGATTGTTAAACAGCGAGCTGTCGCGTAGAACCGTTGCCAGTAATGACACATGCTGTCTACTTGTCATTTCGTAGCTATTATTCACGGTTATGAATAATGAGCTGGCCGGATCGAAGTCCCTAATGAAAGAAGTTCAGAGTGACGTGGAACTGTATTTCAGAACAAATCGAGAGCTTTCGGTGTATCGATTTTTAATTATGAAACGAGTTATTGGGTATCGAATACTTCAGAGTACACGAATAAGTCGGACTGCTACGTTCATCGCGAGTCTGGCTACCAGTATCGATTTTCTGTCGATCACGACACGATCTTTAATATCTTCAGTCACAATTTTTTTTTAATCGGCCACTGCAAATATTCCAGGTGTATTAATCGTGTAACAAAAGATGCAACTTTGCATATACACTAAAGTTACTCGCATAGAAACAACGTAAAAATCGAGCGAAATGCTTTCTGAAAGTTCAGCACATTTTTCCACATAAAGTTTGACTAGTCTCTCTCTCTCTTTTAAATGTTTTAATGGCGAAGCTTCCGGGTTTTCTGCCAGATTTATTTCAACAGGTAGCGGGCACGCGTCATGACGGTTTCCGTTATTCAAAGGGACGATAACGCAAAAAGTAACGCACCATTGAAAAAATACATTTTATTGTTAAAAATAATACACGACCTTCGCGTTTCCATTTTCCGACGCACTTTATTGCATGCTCCATGTTAATACGTCGAATATTTTCCAACGGTCTGGAATTTATAGAGGGGAACATATACCAATACCGTGATTGCGATCACATTACAGTTTTATCGCGATTCTTCGGCGCATGGTGAATTGAAAACAAATACGTAATTGTTTGAATTATTTCTTCCCGTTATTTTTTTTTCCGTCGGCGCGATCTATTTTGTAAATACCGTCGGAATGTAAGGTCGGGAAATTTACGATTTTCGCATTTTTCTACGTTTCAAACATTTTTGTATTAACTTCAATAATCGAACAGTGCGTTCGGTTTCTTTACGAAGATCTTTCGTTTATGAGATCGTTGAGAAAATATCGAGAAGTTGGATTGCAATTAAAAAATTGAAGTGCTCGGTTTCGATGTAGCATTTTATCCCCCACTTTACAGACCGAGACTAAAATAAATGATCCAGTGAATCACACCCCAACGATCTTAAGTAAACTTTTATGCACACGCCTCGAGACACTCTATTACATAAATAAAAAGATTTAACGTTCCATTCTCTCGAATGAAGTTTACAGTCACACATTCTCAATGCGTTCGCCTATAAAGAGAACTGTTTGAAATCAGATTACGTTCGTCTTGTGATCGAATGGCCTCTGTAACTTTCATCACGATAAATATTTTTTACATCGCGATAAATATTAAATATAAATACTTTCAAATAATTGAGAATCGAGTTGTGTAAAACCAAATCGCTGTCAATGAAAAAATTGCTTCTACATATAATTAGACGTGTTCTCTAAATATGTGTTAAACACAAATTATCACAGTGGCTGAACTCGACATTTCGCTCTGCTATTTTTCGCATCATCCATAAACTAGCAGAGTTTCATCAACATCGACAGTTCTGTAAGACTCCCGGCAAGTGTACATTCGTCCAATCACATTATCATCCACTATCTAGAAAGCTCGGCCCGTCAGCTCGCTCGTCAAACCACATCGGACAATGCTGCTCGGGTCCTCGCGAGACCGTCGAGTTAATCAATACGTAGAAAGCCTTTCTTTGATCGTTCCGGGACAGACGGAGTCGTTGAAAAGGTTCGCATCAGAGACGAACTTAAATTGAAAGTGTCCTTTAAAATGTAGGAGCAGGAAGAACGAGAGAGAGAGAGAGAGAGAGAGAGAGAGAGAGAGAGAGAGAGAGAGAGAGAGGAAGAAAGGCCAAGAAGCTGGAAACTCGTAGAAAGTGCAGCTGTTTCGTTCCTTTTTCCTTGGCGCGTACGTGCGTGTGGAATTCGTCTTCTTTTCCCGACGGAATGAGCACAGTATTTGACAGAATGACGTGACATTCAATGTGTTACGAAAATTAAATAAAATGAATAGTGTCTCAGTGAAATATCGGAAAATTCGAAGGGGGTCGATCATTTTCGTGAAAAATAAAATAAAATGATTATTCTCAGAATGATTCGTTGCAGAAATCCGTAGCAACGAATATCGTGAAAAGAAGCATCCCCGGTTACAGCACCCGTGGTATCGGGTTGCAGGCGCCTTATCGATTCAGATTGCTTCCCTTTAAAAAGGACCCAGGGTGTCCCTTCACGGAGGCACACGTAAAGAGAGCCAGCTGGGCGTCACTTATTTGAATACTCCGCCACTTTCTGAAAGCAGAAGCGATGTAGTGGCAATTCGCGTGGCTTTGAGCGTCGCCGGACGACTGCCACTCGCTTTCGCCGCGATTATTAAAATGCACTTCATCCGCCCCCGCCTCAGTTCTATTTTCTCTTTCTTGCGCGTGCCAGCCCGGTTACACAGCCTCATCTTCTTCGGCCCGCTTCTTTACACTTCCTGCTTCCGTTCTCGCTCGTCGTTTACGCGGAAATGCCGTTCTTTTAGCTGCTGTGGCTCCGGAAAGTGTTACGTCAATGCATAAATAGCTTCCAGTTTGGTATATCAATTTTATTAATTGGTGGAAGGCGCAATAATTGTGTCCTGACACGTTAACATCGTCAAAGATTGTACAAATAATCGTATACTGAGGACAAGACTGGATTTGTTCAGAAATTGTATTATTTATTAATATAGTGCAATTTTTAGTGTTACAAAAAGATGCGAAGCATAGAATCGTGTCGCTTATTAAGCTTTGCGATTGTCAACGACCATGGCCTCGCTGCAAGCACCGGTTCCCCTCCGATCACCGAAGTTAAACAGCGCAGGGCGTGGTACGGGTTTAGATGGGTGACCGCGTGGGTATACATGTATGTATACGCCGGGCGGTGGCTTATTTGAGTACTGTTCACGGGTTATTGGCAAAAAGGTGGTTCGCGGAACCCACCATAAAAAGTAGGTCCCACTGGATTTGGAAAGAGAAGGAGATGGTGTATGGACTTGAAACCCTGCGGGGACCAAGTATCCTTACTTTACTTTTTACTTATTAAGCTTTACGATTAATGTGTTATAATATAGCAGATCAATACAGATCCTCGAAGCTGTTCCACAGTTCCGTGTACGCGTGATACAATTTTCTAACGTTTCGTTATGCCATAATCTCTCCATTCCGCTCACCTGGATCAAATCTCGTTATGAAGATTTTTCTAATTTGTAAAGAGGATTTAATTGGGAACCACAAAGGCATCGAATCGTTTCACACAAAATACCATCATATTCAAATCGGTCGGTATAATCTAGATTAATATAACAATTCGTACAGGATTCGAACAATTGTCTTTGTTCCCATTCACAAAATTCAATTCTTTACCACCACCGTCGCTTCGGTTCACGTAAGGTTTCGTTTTTCAATCAGCTTTCAGGCTTCGTTAAGAATTTCCAAATCCTTTTTTCGAATCCAATCTCTGTCGACCACAAAAGGAGGTCGATGTAAAATCGAATATATCCCCGTGCGCTACAGAACGTCTACTTTTCACGACGCATGTGACACATTTTCTGTTCTGGACCAAAAAAAAAAATGAGAAACATTTTTTAATAAGCAGTTACCGTAAATTCAGTTTAATATCTCGAAATTTCGCGGGGAATCTCAAGAATGCTGCGATAAAAATTGCGCTTTATATAGGGGAGAATTTAATGTACTCCCAGCAGCTGCGTAATATGAGACTAAATGGTAAAATATGTGTAAGTTCTCTGACAACGGGAACACATTTCGCGTGATTTAATTTCCACCGCGTTCTCTAACGTTCCGTTTGGAATGCAACTCTGCCGGGGCTCTTTGAAATTTTTCGCGAGGGGCTTGCGAGTTTTGCTTCTTAATCGATTTTAATGCGATACTGCGAGAATTTGCCAAGCTGTTTCACGAGGATATTCATTTTAAGACAGAGATATTAACAAAAAGTCACATTCTTCTGCGTTTTTAATACTCGGCGAGTACTCGGTTACTGAACCAAAGTATAACTCGACTATTATTGAAGATAGATCCACAAATTAAACTCTGTACAATTTTCTCGAATTATGCACGATAAATTTGTCACAATTCAACCTAATTACTACACGTATTCCGAGCCGTTTTCGCTGGCTCTGCTCAATTGTTATTCAAGATAACTTCTGTAAAACTCCTCTACAATCTCTTCGAATTTCCAATAATAAATTTGTCATAATTCGGTCCAGTTACTGCACACATTCCGAGCCCTTTTCGCCGGCACTGCCGCGGGGCCATTTAATCGACCGCGCACGTCTAATTGGGAAAAATTATTCCATTTAGCCGGGTCCCCGTGTTCGATACCACGGGACTAATAAAAATTCATCGTCGCGTGCACACGCTTTGCTAAATTGCCGGTTCTCTCTCCCTGGTCTGTTCCGTCGTGCAACCCCGGACTCGTAACGGCGCGGATGCAACTACCGGCGCGATGCAACCCACACCCCCAATGCAACTCGAGGGCTGTGCTGCGTGGCTGCGTGCTCTCTCTCTGATGCGGAACGCGTCGCGAATGCAGAGCATCGCGGATGCATAATAGAAACTGTGGATGTCATGGAGAAAGCCGGAACAGGAGGCTCGGTCGTGGTCGAATTTCAACCCTCTCGGCCAGGCAAGCTAGGCAGCCAGAGCCCGTCTCGATCAATTTACTTCTCGCTCGCGGCTGCATATCAATGCGCGACGTCGCGCATCCATCACGCCCGAAATCGTCCATCAAAATGCCGCGTAATTAGGTATTCCTACCGATGCTCGTCTCCCGCAGGAATCCGTCGCGCGATTTAAATCCTATTAATGCGGCCAAACCCCTTCGACTTGCACGGGCTGAAAGTCGATCAATCCAATTTCTTCCGTATATGGAGCTGAAGGGCCATTTTTACTTGGGTTTTATATATTCTCTATGTAAATGTCAATCAAATTGCTCTTGCAAAATGACTTTTGTTGTGAAATAAATTAAAATGTAGATCGTACTTTATGAAGCGTAATGTAAAACTTCTGTATTCATTGCCGTGTTACGGAATGCAAGCACCGTAAAATTAAAATTAAGAACTGAAACTATCTATTTACGGCTTTTAATAACGTCGAAAGAACAGCCGGCTATTAATAATGAAAGTATAAAGCACTTTAACCATAAGCGTTTATTTATAGTCTTTAATAACCCGAGTGAATTAGATAATATGAAGTGATTCATAAATTAAATAAAAGGTAGATATTTTATCTGGAATACTTTCTATTTTTGGTAAATGGCAAAAGGTTTTTTTGACACGGTATCCAAAATACTAAAATTCCTACACGGTTCACAACGGGAAAACGGAGTCGTTCAATAAAAATGACGAATCCGCGAACTTTGTTTCGCCGGTCGATTAATTCGCTGATGCGGCGGCCGAGGGGAGGGCTTTCCGAAACGCGGCTTAAAATCCGCGGCGATATTTCCCGGCTTGGAGGGGCGGGGCCACGAAAAATCGCTCCATTTCGCTGGTGAAAAATTAGCGGTACACCGTAACTCCCACAATTTGTCTCGCGCAGACATTCCGCGCGATTGTCCCGCGGTAGTCGCGACGAAACGAGCGTCGTTACCGTATCGTTTCGCGGGGATGCTCCACCCATCCATGGGACCGCTCATTTCCCCGGAAACTTAATCGTAGACTTCCGGTTGGGAAAGGAGAAACCCGTCCCTCTCTCCCCATCGTCGTTTTCGTTATCCACCTCATGGGCCACGGTCCCTGCGAAAACGGCAGCCGGCCTAACATCCGCGCGCATCTTTAGCTCAATTTAACGGGCAACGAATGGCACCGGAACGGATAGGATAAAGTTCAATTAGAAAAAGACCGGGGGGATATTACCCAGGAATTTATTGCGGATTACGAGCTCCGCGGGATCTCATTGCCGTTTGAATACTTCGAGCGTGGCCGATCTCCTCTTTCTCTTCGGAAAGGGAAGAACCGTGAAAGAATTATGAACCCCGTCTCGGATCCACCTGCGAAAAATCAGCCGGTCCCTCTGTTTTTAGATACTCCACAGTCGGTCGTCTCACCCTCTGATTGCGATTACCAGCTCACTGTTTCACGCTTGGAATTTAGTGGACGCGCAGGGGTCCAGAGAGCTGGACTAATCTGCAGTTTTCTGCTGTTAATCTTAAATTGAAGTCCAAAGTATTTGGTAAATTCATGTATTTTTATTTTTCTAATTTTTCAATTGTCGCCAACTCGTTTTTGTCGTAAGTGTTAAAATTTATTTTTTCGGTTTTCAGTAATTTTAGACGAGAAAATATTATAAATGAAAGGAACGAAGTCTGGCAGAGTTAGAGAAACATTTCCATTCTCACTCGTGAAAGAAAATAGAATACACGGTTGAAGTGCATCGATAGATTGTTGAACGTACCAAAACGACGCCCGGTTTTCAATATTCCACGGTCCGTTTATTTAGACAGGCTTCTCCTGCAATATATAAAATCATATTTGCATATCTACTAAAAATATCCAATTATCTCCAATGTTTTAACTTTCCACGGATTATTTACGTATGATACGATATTTAATAATACGAAACCGGAAGCTTCCCAATCAGCAATTCCATTTTCATTATTTCTACAATGCCTCTGCTTATTTTAGCTCTCCCGCCAGTCGGTCGAGACGGAACGATAAATTCAATATTCCGTTAACAGTGTGCGCAGTGTAGAACAATAGTACGGAGTGTAATAAATATTTTTTAGCCAGTCCCTGGAGTAATTTTTTACTCGACCGAGACACTTTTTTTATTAACTCTCTCGCGAAATAACAAGAACTCTGTGACGCTCTGTGCTCGTTGCTGTATTAATACTCGGTGGTATTATTTCAAATAGGAATAAATCAATTTTTCCTTGCGATTGTTATGCTGATGCTGAAACGAGAATTTTTAATGTTGTTTCAACATTATGCTATTGTCATCAATATATTATTCTGGGGACTTATTAATGTCGTTCTTTTTTTTATACGGAAGCATTGGGGAAGCTTTTATACGGAAGATGTTACAGTACAAAGATACTTTTCTTATTTCATCTCTGCCATATTTCAAGAGCTTACAAACTTAAACGTCTACAATAAATCCAAGAATTTATAAAATTCAATTTCCACAATGAATGCAAGAGTTTACAAACACAAACGTCTTTAAGAAACGTGTTTAGGAACCTGAGCAAAGTGGGAGAAAAAACATTTTGAGTTTTTGCGATCGGTATTTTGACGAAATTCCCTGATTTGGCAGGTGAGAATTCTCCAATAAGGACACGGTATGACAGTTGAACCTTTCGGAGTTTCAGCAGGTCGAATATCTCCCCAGCGAACAGCCATAAGAGGAGGCATATGGAAGCACTTCGATGCTTACGGGAACACGAGAGAAACGTCAGTCGTTCAGAAGGCGGCCCGTAGAAATTTAATCCGGGAACGTAATGTTACCTTGGAACGGCTCGGGCCGATTAGGCTGCCGGAGGGTGGGACGGGCTACGGCAAGGGAATGGCCGAATAAAAACGTCCGGCTGGCAATTCCGAATATTGGGGCCGAAGACTACTTGTTTACGGGTGGGAAACGAGAAACCATGCTCTGTTTATAAAATACTTCTCGAAGAAAGAACCTTCCCCTCTATGATGAACATGAAAATGTACACAAAAAAGTCGTTTCTCACAAATCTTTTCACATTATTTTAAGTCATATATTTTTTGTTTCGAGATATTTAAAGGAAAATGATATATTAACACTGAATGAAGTCCATATAATGTTGAAATAACAAGCACTATGTAACGGTTCATTTTCGACAATATCGTAAAAATTACAATATACCATATATTATAAAAAAAAAAAATACGTGCCAAATATTTTTTTGAGTAAAGTAAAATTCTTCTCGATCGAAGATGTAATATATAATAAATTTTGTGATTTCAACGCACAGTTCGATCAATTATAGGAAACAGCAAATTTGCAATTATATAAACAGTCATCTTAACGTTTCGATCCCTATATGGATCATTTTCAAGAGAGACATTTTTGCGTCTGAAAAATAATACATATAGATTGAAAAAATATTTGCTGTTTTCTATAATTGATCGAACTGTGCGCCGAAACCACAAAATTTATTATATATTATATTTCTTTGAGTTTTACTTCATGCAGAAATTACATTGAAATCGGTGTGTTAGGGTTGGGTAACATTCCTTGCAAGTAAATAACTTTTCTATTATTTGGATACCGGAGTGACGAGTCGAGTGTCCAACGAAAGGTTGTCCACGGTCACGTTTCAACAGGTCTGTCTTCCAGTGAACCATTTAGCGGTGCCGTTTCCGCGCGTTACGAAACACAAACAACATACGGTTAATTTTAAAGGAGCCTCGGTGACGTCGTTTCGGTTTCCAGACGCGTTTCCCAAGCGGAAAAGAGACACGGATGCACGGTTAGGAGTCGAGAGAAGCTGACTGCGAGAAAGCCGAGAGAAAAAGAAAAGCGTGGGTCGCGTGTAATGGGTTCGAGTATAAATATGAATTTCCGCGGAAGCGTATTTAATTATTCCGCGCGGCACTCGTTGCACTTATTTTTCCCTCGGCAGCGCGTGCTCTGCACTCCCACGTTTCTGTCCTTTTCCGTATTCACTGTTCCCTGTTGCGTGTTAATGAAAACGTCACAAAGATTTGCAGAGGCGGCGGGCTCGCCTTTATGTTATAGAACCTGGTGGGAGGACATAAACGGGAGTTTAATCGATTCGCGCCCGTTGTATCGAGTGTCACGGCGATCTCTATGAACGGGTTACCTGCCTTTGAAAATATAGAATGCTAAACCATTTTTTAAATATGTGAAATTATGTTTTTAAAATAATTAATGTACATTGTAAATATGTATTTTATAATTTTTATTTTAAAATTTATACACATGCTCCAGTATTTCTTAATATTTTATAAACTTTCAGAAATGAAATGATAATATTATTCGAAAGTCGATATCGCCCGCGAATATTTTAAGGCGCTAAACACTATTTACAGATTAAGATACTTTGCAAGTTCGGTTCAGGAGCTATCGTCTTTTATTAATTAAAGTTCACCCTTGTCGCTGATTTACAATTCAGAACGCGGCAGGGGCTGTGATGATAAGATTAGTCGCGTCGGCGTTTCGTCGTTAACATACTGCTTCCCAAAACTGATTTCCCGATTGACGTTTAAATACTGTGAATTATAGTCTATTTGTGACGACGCAGCCATTAGATTCAGCAAAATTACTTTCTAAACATGAAATTGGTTAAACGATATGTGAACCCATTGGCTACGTAATGTTATATTCAGATATGAGAAATAAAAAGTAATATACTTATAAATTTGATAAGTAAACATAGCTTCCACTAGCGAATGTCTAATATAGAGGAACGAATTATTGAAAACAGTAGAAATCGATTTTCGCCATTACTACGTTTTCCATACAGATAAAAGCAGAGCAAATATTTCATTACACGTTGTTACGATTTTTCATGGATTTTTCACACATTCCGTACGGTACAGTAAAAACAGCGATTCAATATTTTTCAATTTTCAAGTACCCGGATTCTCCATTTTAGTAATCCGGTCGGTTCGGTCTATGTATATTGCGTAAACTTTATTCGTTCCCGACTCGGCCCGATGATTAAATCCATCGGCGAGGATCGATCGGCTGAATCATCTGCCGGCGTTGTCACGATAAACTCAAACATTGTCGTTAACTACGTGCCTCTTTGATAAAGAAAGTTATAATTAATATTTCGCCGTCAAACACCGACGGCTACTTCGAAGCGACATCCTCGTTTATGCATGCGCAAACGAATCTCTCGCGCGAATAAAAACCTCGGGAACGTTCGAGCGGACCGGTTTCAAGACGGGCAAGAATTCTCGAAAAGGAAAAACGAAATCATTTTTCTCCGCGAACCGAAACTTTTGTGTTACTTTCTGTACTCTGTTTCTATTTCTCTCGAGATAATTTAAACAAAACTCGAAAACTCGATTGTGCCAATCGTCAGCTCATTGGCGAATAATCTGAATTATTTCACTGATTGAGTCTTTTTTCTGATCAATTATCACTAGATTATGAGAAGCAGGAATAAAATAAAAAGTGATTTCATCCCTTAACCCTACACTGCATGATTTTTTTTAATTGGGAAGAAAAATTGAAAGAGGGTCGGTTTTTGTGTTTCATTTAAGGGGAAAATATTTAAAAAAATTAAAACAACATTTTCTGAAAAATAAACACAAATAAACATAGTAAGAAAACACATTCTTAGTTTACTATATACCAGATTTGTTAACTGTATCAGATACGATACACCATGCAGCGAAGGGTTAATAACTTGGCTACATTAAAAACCACATTGCAATATTCTTAAATTTTTCGAATCCTTTACTGTTTTATATTTCACCGAATCAACTTCTTCGTAAACGCATAAAGATCCGCCTTCTAATTATCACAAACGGCAATCAAGAGGTCGAACATCTCCGTAAAACGAATTGTAAGAATTCGAGGTAGCACAGTCTCGTTAGGAAGGAATTTCTGCGGAGCCCGTGCGTGTAGCTGCGATCGAATAGAAACATCACGCGATAGCTAATGAGCTGGCGGAGGGTCCTCAGAGTAAAGGAGAAGTTGGGACAGGTGTGGCCATCGTATCCGTAATTTTCCGTGTTGGCTTATTTCCCGGAATTGCTAGGTAATAAGGCGTTTTATGCACTAGGCGAATCGTGGTGTTCGTCGAGGACGGTCCCGGTCGAAAGAGTAAAGAGACCGGAGTCGAGAGCCAGAGGGCGGTTTTGCTTGGCTCCGCTCCATAATTTTATTGTTTTATCTGTCCTGTTTACGACACGACGGACAAAGACCGAAACCGTTTCGGCCGGGTGGGGACGTGCAAGTTTATAATGCACACCCAGGAAGAATTCACGCTGCGGGCAAAGATAAACGCGAAAATTTGGGGGGCGGGGGTGGGGGGGTGTTTCACATCTATCGTTTCACGCAACGGTGACGGGGCAGCGCCAGCCTTCGGGCATGATAGACATCTGGCCACTTAACGCGAGTTTCTCAGCGTTTGTTGCGAACCGGAAAAACAATTTCATCGTCAAAGCTAAGGTGGGAGTCTATTTATTCGCTGTTCCTGCTAATTGCGTCCGTTTTTGCCAGGCGTCGATTGGAAACACCCTTCTGGCCGCAGTGACGAATAAACGATCAGTTCGGTGTGGAACCGATATCTTTGTGTCTGGAGCTACATTGAGGAACAATAAACAATTCAATTTTCAACGAAATGAAAAGAATACTTAATTAGTCTACATTATTCTTCAATTCGTGAGCCAATAGTGGTGCAGTAGATAAAAGAGTCAGAGCTTCAGCTGCAGAAGAACCTCGCTAGTTGCAAGCTCGTTTACTGCACGGAATCCTCATCCGTTGTATACTCCCAGCACACGAGGTGTTCAAGGTTGTTGAATTCTTGCTGTGGATTATGGTGGGAGACTAGTTCGCGCGATTGGTTGCCTCTGTCGTTAGGCAACCTCGATTATTGTGCGAGTATCAATCCCAATGTCAGTCCTCAGTCCAAGACAAGCTTAGTCCTCAAGAATCGAAGGCTGACTGGAAACGAAGCGTGCGTGGGATCGGCGAGTTGGGTTTGTCGGTCGACTCCTTCGCCGATTTCTAAACGATACGGGATAATCGTTTCACGAGAGGTCGGCGGAAGAAACGACGAGCCAAGCAAGCAAGCAGCAACGTAGCTTCTGCGAGTCTGCGAGTTGAAGCGTCGTCACACGGGCGCGGCAAAGCGCAAACATCCGGGACAATGGGTAGACGGTTGTGCAACAACGAGAATCCACCGAGCGCGCCTGGGACGGTGCTCTCCCATTGTTGTCCCGGTCTCTCGATACGGGAGGGGAGGAGGGGAGGGAAGCGGCTAGGTGTTCTTCTCTCGGTATATACGACACTTGGGGGCCGATGGCATTTCTACGAACGGCTGACCCGACAATGGACCACTTCACTCGAGGGTGAACCATTCCTATGCTAACAGCCTTTCACGCCAAGTGCAGAGGCACCTTCTCTCCTCGCTTCTCTCCTTCTCTCCTCCACCTACGCCGCTCTCTCGTTGTAGCTATAGCACGGCTACATATCCACACAGGAGCTTCTCCATGTGCTCCTCCCCGCGCCGGTTATCCACTCTTTCCCTCTGTCTTCTCTTAACTCCCAACGACGGATCAAGGGACGAGCACGAAAAACCATTTCCGGTTCGAACCGGCCACCCGTGAAAGAGCCGATTCCCCGTGATATCCGATCTTGCAGATTGAGTTCCAGAGGTCTGCAGCGATCCACCTTTTCTTTGGGAGTCTTGTACTCACGCTCGAAAGTATATGGACACTTTCTTAATTGCGATCGGCTCAATATTCTTATTAAGCCATCACACGAAAAGTAAATTATCGTTTTACATTGCATCTTTCATGACCTCAGGAAGTTTTTAACGACTTTAAAAAATAATGTAAGTAAACTTCGCGAGAAGTAATCGGTTTTTAATTTTTTCTGGTTTAGTGTGTACCTTTCTGCTTCCTCCACTTTTAACTGTCCCGATTGTTCTGCTTTTCTATTCCCGAAAGAAGGCGTCCTTACGCGATCCTAACACCTCGTAAATTCAAATGACCACCGTCAGGATACCTCTCCTGTAAATTGGATCCAGGCGCTACTCCCACCGACACCGTTTCTCAGTACGCATGTACTTTATGCGAGCTTTATAGTTTTATTATATTGAGTGGTTCGATGGGGTGGAGGAGTAAGTTTAGTCAAGAAACGTGCGGATATGCGAGCTGCTCGAATTGGAGGGAGCGATTATTACGGCGGAGAGGAAGTGGAGGAAGTATCGTATTTTTGTGAAGATATTATTGAACTTCTCGATATTGTTGGAGGATCTCTGCGCGGATCTATGCAAAAATATCACGTTAATCACTTGATCAGCCACTGGGACAATTACCCTACCATGTACACATGAAGATCTGGTAATAAGAGACTCGCATTACTCGTCAAACTGAAGAAAATACGATATCCAACGGAGACGTGGTCGCTCGGATAATCCGAGGGGTTGGATAATTAATAATAGCAGCACGAATTCATGAAACGTCCAGCCGTGACTCTTTCCGAGAAGGAGTGACGCAAGCGACGGAAAGCACCTCTGTGCAAGCGTCACCGGCCCGTGGCTGGGACTAATTATCCGAAAATACACGGGCGATTTCTGCCAAGATAACAATACGTATAATTGCCGGGAATATAACAAACGCTCGGGCGTTTTGGCGGCTCGCCAAAAATGCCCGAAGAATCTCCGTTGGGGGGCCCGGCCGGTTTGCGGGCTGGGGTTGCTGCCGAGGATGTCCTCGGCCGGTCACACACAGGTAGAAACGCCTAAACGGGCATCCGTGGCATGCGCGGCTCTAAGCAACAAGTGGCGATAGGCCAGCCGCGACTCTGCTATAGTTCTCCGGTGTTTATTCATTAGACGCCTATTTCACCAAGGAGCCGGCTGCCCGCGCGATGATAAATTAGACGATCCTCTTCCACCGCTCTCCCGGAAATTTTAGAGACCCGTTCGAAAGTTCGGCCCGTCGGACGAGCACCGAGCCGTGAGCAGAACCCGTGAACACGTTCGCGAACTAGAACGCGGTAATAAAGTGGAGTAGTTCCCGACCAAGTAGTTCCACCACGATAGAACGCAACGGGGTTGCAAGTTTCCTTGCCGCACCGGCCACCAATGATAAAACGCCTCGCGACCAACCGCTGGAAGCTTCGTCCACTTCCCACACGGTCACATCTTTCTTCGCGATTAAGGCCCACCGTACTGGAACGAGATGCTCCAACCCACTCCGACCTGATTATTAGACTGTGGATTTCATGCAGTTGCGATAAAAATCGCTGCAACTCCAAACGAAGTCTAACAAATATAATTGGAATTCATTTTTTATCGCGCGGCGCACGGTTCGATCAATTTCTACACACTAGCAATTTTATAAGCAAACCCAAACGTGTCGATTCTGACGTGAATCATGATGCTTGAAGCCACGTTTGCTATTAAAAATGTTTAATAGTAAGGGAATAGAAATATGCATGCTATGCCTTTCTTTCTGGATGAAATGAAATTTTATCTTTCCCTAATCAATATTTAAGCAGGCAAATGTAGCCACGTGAATGTACGTGCGAACGAATACGAATGTTGTGCTTTTCTTTCTAATCTTTTATTCTGTTACAATCAATGTTTAAGCATTGAAGTGAATGCACGTTTCCACCGACTCTTAGTAGATCTTTGAATCCGGGAAGAACCCCGTTCGAAATGCGGCGAGTTTCGTCACACGCGATTTCTACCCTAACGGGTTCGCTGATGGAATACAAATGCTAGCCTGTCGAACACCCTCCTCGGCACCGTCTGAAGCATTAAGGTAAAAGTGATGCGTTCTAACTGCGAGACGTCTCCCATCAGTCAAAGCGACCAGTTTCTCGAGTTACGAATGAATTTAACGATCGTCTCGAGACTTTGTCATTCCCCGGAATCTCTGACAGCACCTGCCCCCGTCCGCCCCCGGTCTTCCGCCCCTTTTGTGCTCGTGTACGTATGTATGTGTGTCCCTGTCTGTACGCGTGTGTACGTTGGTTGGGAACCGCTTTGAGGAAACTCGTTAATCCAGCTCTCGAAACTGCGAGGGTACTCGAACTTCTCCAGCCGAAAATGATCGACCGGCACCGCGTTCGGCTTCCCGGTGGATCGTGTACGTAAAGGTGTGCACACAGAGAGCCATGCGCACCACCGACACGTACACGTACCTACACGTACATTTACACGTACGTATGACGGTCGAGCGACTTCTCCAACTGTAATTGGGAGTTTTGCGCGAACCGCGCGCGTTCCTGTCGCTGCGATTGCTTCGCAAGCGCGGAGGGGATGTGAAACATTGATCGAAACGCGAGAAACCTTGGAGAGGACGCGTGAGCCTCCTCCCGACGTTTTCTAAACGTTTTCAATCGCTTCCGCAACCGCCCTGCGACGGAACTAATTCGTTATAGCGCGCAAAACGTCTGGACACCGTACTGTGAACGCACCCTTCGCGACACTGTATAAAATTCAAAGAAAATTTGAGAGACTTTCCTCAATGCTGTACTGTTGTTAAAATTTTTTAGAATTTGAAAACTTGGTGAGACTACGACACTAAGATGCATCTGTGGGGAATTAATTGAACAGATTTATTTGGCAGATCATTTGGAAATCGTACGATAGAAAAATGGACAAAATAAAAATTCCCTTCGAACTTGTTCGCTTAACATCTATGAATCATTATAATCTGTAAAAGATGCATTTGAAATCAACTTGAAACAACGCTCAACGATGACTGTTCCAATTTCCCTCGAAAGCTGTACCGTTAACGATCGCCTTTCGCAGAACCAATTCGTCCGCGATCGCTCCCTAGAGGAAAAACCATGATCTTCAGACAATCGCGAATACTTTTCCCGCGAGTTGCATCAGATGCGCTCTATTTCGTCGACGCGAAGACGCCAAAGTTCTTGGAATGTTCTCAAAACGCGAGCGCCCATTACTCAGCCGATCAGGCGTGGATTATATAGAGCGAAGCTAATTTCGTTCTTCGTTAGGTTCGTTCCCGCGACTCTCGCGTATCGCGGCGATCATTATAAACGAAACGTTACGTAACAATTGTAAAATTCTTACATTCGCGTGACGCGCGATTCTTCTAATTTCACGTCATGGAATGGCCAATGAACTGATGTCCGATTACGATGAGATACGACATACGTCTTTACAAATAATAATTTTGTATTCTTGAAAAATTGTTCTCCTTCGAGATCTCCACCCACTATATAATTCTGAATCGATCGAGGACGAGAGGGGGGAGGGTAAATACAGGGCGGCGTTGAAAGATCGAGCGTGAAGAGCAAACTCCAAACGAATACGATCGGCGCACGGCATAGAGTATTTTCGGCGTAAAAATATTGGTCTTCCGTGATACCCGCTGTTTGCCGAGTTAATAACGGACAAACGATCTTTACGACCGGCGCGGCGAGGAGTCATTGATTTGTCCGATGTGAACACGAAACTGGCTGCGAAACGTTACAATCCATTTACCCTCACCTAACATAGAAGATGTTGCAAAGCGAAATAATCGAGCAGCGCGCCTCCCGACGAAAAGAATTTCATCTTGTTTGACTTCTGCAGTCAACACACGATTCCTTGATAACTATTTGCTCACCTAGATTGGTAATAAAGACCGGTTGCTTCCCTGTTCCCGCAGCTCTTGTCTTGTAAAAGACTGTGAAATTAATATTAATGTGTTGTGCGTTCTCTTTCGCTGATGATGTCGATCATTAGTTGGTGTATATTAATTTATAATGTGATTTTTGCTGAAATGAACGTAAAATTAATACGAGAAGGTTTTACAAATTACATGAACCAAGAACTATATGTATCTGTGCAAGTATTTATGGTTTCTTGTAATTGATTCTGGGTTAACAATCATTTCAAATTAAATGTATATTAGAATACAAATTTATTGCTAACCTTTCTGAGAGATTGCAGAATTAATATAATAATTCAGTACGGAATAAGTTATTACGGATACGAAGAATGGTACGCTCCTTTAAAATTATTTTGATGTATCCTTTGAAGAGAAGTTTTAGTTAGGAAATGTTTCAAGACATGGTGCACACACAGGTGGAATTGCGCTATGAAATAAAGATTTTCTTATGTCGACTGCGTACCGAATCGATCGGAACTAAGAGCGAATAGAAAGTGAGTACGCGATTGTATCTCGTTCATCACACGATCGTGCGCCCCCGCGATCCATCTATAAAATGAAAGCCGGGACAAAAGGAGGACGGCAGCTAGAGCAAATGTAACGCGACCTAACCTCATCTCTTTTCTCTGGTCAATAAGAGCGTGGTTCTTTCCATTTCTGGGAATTATTTGAGGGATTCCAGTTTCCTTTCAGTCCTGCGTCGTCTCCTTTCATCTTTGCGTAATGTCCTTCGTGCGTTCATCCGAGCAGATCAAATCGACGTGTTTTCGGAAATGATGCGAGGAAAACACGACACGTGGCAATTCCCTTCGCCAGTTTCTCGAACGAGCTGCAATAGAAAATTAATTCGGGAAAATTCAACGTCAAAATGAAGTTACTAAAATCAAGACTGAAAAGTACGAAAACTGAAATGATAAGATTCACGATAAAAATTAATTGTTCGATCTGTTCACAGAATTGTGTTCATCACATATAATCGAACATTACATTCGGAAAGACTATCCGAACGACCTAATATTTTCTCTTAGATTCCTAGAATCTCGCTAGAGGAATGTAAATGTTTGTTAGAATCAGTAGTCAGTATTGTCTATGGTTAATTCTGGAATACAAAGGTACACGTAAAAATCGATTTGTTTTTGCAAATGGCGGAAACGTCTCACGACTGCGCAGGCGACGACGTTAGGTCCATTCAGACCTCCATCAACTTCTGCAGCTGTATTTTAACACAGTTTTAATAAAAACAATTAGCAACTTCGGTTAAGCGAAACTTCTGAAGACTTGATTCACAAAGGCGGTACACTCGCCATTTGAGCGTTAAATCAGAAGTTTTAATCACTGTAACGAAAAAATCCATCCAAGACCAATGAATGAAAATGAAGAGAGAAATAGGTAAAAAGTGATAAATCTATCTTCTTACCTCAGCCTTGATTAGGGTACCGAATTCGTCGACGCGAATCAATCGACGGCAATAGAAGCCTGTAAGACGAGCTGCAGCCCAATTAGAGTCGTTTTAAAGATCCGAGCGACGATCGGCCGCTAGCCTAGGCGCAATATTTCACAGTGCTCTTTTGAACCCGTCGCAGAGGGTATTGTCGCCGTCGCAATTACCCGGTCGAACAGAATTTCTGTAACGATCAGCCTTGTAATACGGTCTTTCGAGCAGCCACAGATCGTGTTCAGACGGAACCACGTAAGGATTTCTCTCGTCAGGTCTTTGTTGGCTCGTCTTCTTCCCTTCCGGGGCCTCTCCTTTTCGCGCATAGAAGCCGCGAGCTAATCCCTCGACAAAGGGGCTATCGAGTATCGATCGCTTATTCTCTTTGACGTGCCGGCCGCTATCTCTTGGCTGCACACTCGTCCATGATAAGGGCGCAAGTTTACTCACACGACCAACAGCGAATCGACACACACTCGGTGCGGGGCCGTCTTTCATGCAGTCGTGTAAAGCCATTTTAAGAGGCTCTTTCATTCTCGCACCTGCGCCTGTCTCCTATACCCTCTTCTCTGCTGAGACATTCAACAAATATAGTTTAATGTTCTCGGCTACGATTGCCGTTGACGTTTCCCTGTCTCACACTTTCGGAAACTTCCAAATTAACTTGTTCGTCTTTTCAATTCATCACTGAAATATGTAAAGTAGTCATTAATGCAGAAGATAGTGGAGTCGATGCTCTTCCCAATACATTTTGTCCCATCTCAATATCGCAATCCGGTCTCAAGATACACTTACTTTATCTTCGACAAAAGGGTAATTGAATCACACAAGCTTCCATCTTGATTTTATTGTTTTGTTATACGATAATAAATAACCAAATTAAATATATATATATACATATTCCAGTTTCCAGAGCAATGTGGTATGATCGCAAAAATTGGGCGAGGTTGCGTGAGTGGTTTTTGAAAGGTAATTCAAAAACCTTACATTGGCGCGAGCAACCGCAACTCGATGATGAAGCATCCAAGATGGGGGTTTCCGCTAGGTTCGTTGAATTATTGATTCGAACATCAGCTAGACAGAGCTCCTTTTTGAATTCAGGATGAAGTTCTCAGGCAAGAATCTGGGCATTAAGAGCCTCGCAAAGGGAATTATTAATTATTGATCGGTTTAAGAAGCATTGTGTGCTTGTGGCAAATGCGCTCGTCTTGGAAGCAAGTCGATGTTCTATTAACGTGGACTAATAGCGTGTCTACTTTCAGCATGTTCCGTTTGAATAATTATAAGAACCAGCATTACATAACCACGCATGATTTCCTTTATTTGAGGTTAGGTACCTACCCTTTATATCTTAAGCATCTCCAAGAAATATTAAAAGCTAGAAAACTTTCAACGTTTTTATATCAACATGAAAATCTTCTTTTAACCAACAAACTGAAAAGAAATAGATTATATTACTGGAGATGCGCTTGAAGAATTCATTACAAAAACCTCAGCTCTGTGTACAGGTTTCTAAAAACAATCGAATTGGTGGGTATTGCGTTCACTTTAATTTTCTTTTATCAAATCCATTCAGAAATTAGTTGTACAATGGTGGAAACATGTACAAATTTGTAAGTCCTGAAATCGGCGAATTTTCACTCGAGGAGGGTGCAAGGTTTAATCGAAATTCCCTTCGGTTCTGGAAGCAACGCGTTCAATTATATTTTCTATAAAATTCGTGAACAGATTTTCGAATACTCGCGAGCAGGAAAATGAAATAGAAAAAGTGGACGCGTCGATACGAGAATTCCGCGATTCGCGAATTCCGCGCGACGACCTCGCAATCAATGCAATTAGAACGCGGATCCGGGAAAGTCCTGAACGGACGAGAAATGGCAGAAGCGTTCACCTGCCGGGGCTGCATAATTTGGCGGCATAAATTAATACGTCCCTGGAAATCTCAGGTCTCCGACACAATTAGGCGGCGATTAATTAAACCCATTTCACATCTCGACGGACTTGCTCTCCCTTTATCACGACCCTTCTCCCGTCCCTTCCTCCTCTGTCCCTTATCTGGCCGCTCTTTGTCTTTATTCCGATTGTGCTATCGCTCTGGTCGGTCTTATTGTGCCGGCGAGCCTTTTTCTTCCTATCATTGGCCGCTTTTCCATCTCGCTTTTCTTCGCGGAAAATTAGATACGCGCGGGGATGATCGACGCGCGAGATAAACCGAGACCCCGATTTGTTCTTAAACGATCCGAAAATCTTGCTCGGGAAATTGATGAAAGAAAATTTATCTTTGCTAAGGAAATAATCAACAATCTCGAACAACTTCGGAATTAAGGCTCAGCCTAAGCCGTTGTTGAACACCAGATAAACTTATTTTAAGGATCATGGGAAAAATAAATAATGTACTATGCACACTCTATTTATTTGATCGAATCATTTTCACTGAAACTAGAGTTGTGCCACGAGTTTACTCGTCGCGTTTCAAGGCATTCAGTCATCGCGTCCGTTAATTGCACAACCACTAGATCCATCGTGTTTAGTTAGCTTTAGTGTCGAAACACTTCGAAGGTATCGCGTGCACGGAAAAGTTTGGCGAAGCAACATTCCTGTCCGCGCGTTTAACGGCCGCGCCACTTCCCGCGGGTATCTGGCGAATGCATAATTAAACGATAACTTATTTTGGTTCAACGAAGTGAAATTTACAGAGGCAATTAACTTCGCTCCAGTTCGAAGATCTTCGTCCCGCATTTTCGGCCCGACGCGAGAGAATTTCGTAGTCGTCGCGGCCTTGTTAAATAGCGCGTCCCCGGTCTCCCGTGTATTCCCACCAGAAGATCCATTAACTCATAACAATGGACACCTGAAAGCGTTAATGCAATCCAGTTAGGGGGTCTACTGACAGTCATTAAAAACTTTCATCTTAAACCTAGGCCGTAAAACGTACTTGTTTACGCGGCCGTACCTGCATCGCCATCGGGCTCTATAACGACCATAAAGAGAAAAGTGTTGTTAAAAGTTACTACGGTTTCGCCGCGGTAATTGTTCCGCGCAAGTGGAACGCTTTTCGGCCGTTCAAGAAATGGATAACGCTGAAACGGCCGTAATTCGTTTAAAATTTGCCCGGATACGAGACCGGCTTAATTGCTCAGCAGCGTCTTGGGAATCGGGTCACCGTTCCCATCTTTCCAATAAAAAAAGAAAAACGTCGTCGCTATTCAACCGTTCGTCTCTGCATTTTGACGACATTTTCTAGTTTCATAATACAGCCTCGGAAGATGCTACACAAAATTGTCTTCTTTATGATTATGTCGTGAAACTTGGACGCATCTATTATTTGTGACACGTGTTTGGTGTTATTTTAACTGGAAACATCTTGGGAATACACGCATACAAGTTTCATAGAAAAATAATGAAGAACAAATAGGTGGCAAAAGAGGAATACATGTCTGTGCGCGATGTGACATTTAGCGAAGTTTTCTAAGAGAAAGACGGAGGATATTGAAATGGAAAGATCCGGGGTCGAAGGAGTTAAGCACAGGTCTCATATTCGACAGTATAACTCTACTTCGCAAGCTTTTATTGTCAGAGGATTCTTTAGGCTCAGCGGGGGTTGTCGGTGGGGGTAAGCGGTTGTGTCTTCATCTCCGTCACCCTTGCTCTCGGGTATGTAAATTCGCGATAATAGCGGAGGATGCTTCATCCCCCTAACCCTGCCTTAACTCGGCCTTTATGAGTTAATAACTTGGGTTATCGAGAAATTCGCCTTGACTAGCTGCGCTCCCTCATCCCCTAACGCCCAGGCCTTGCGCCAGTCGTCTGCGAATACACGCGCACAGCAACGAATCGGCGCACACAGACGTGGATTCGCACGCCCGTGCACACGGTACACACAGAGCTAGGAATCGGCGCACACGGACGACGATTCGCACACGTTCACACGGCCACGACCTCGCAAGAATTTCGAACAGTCCTCGGCGAAGTGAATACCGAGAGGTATTCAACGGTTAATAGACAGCTTCGGCGTGATTTCAGCTAGACTTCCTTTGAATTTATGACCGAAAATCGGTAATTAAGGCGGTGACGTGACACCGGCGACACATCCCCGAGTTCAAGTCCGCGGAGAGCCTTCATTTCCGGTTTAAGTTCGACGTCGTAAAGTTCCCGTTGTTCGCTCGGGAACGCATCGCTCCCGAGTTACGGAGTATGTGAATGTTGTTATGCGATTCCGGTTGTAAATTAAAGGCGAATTAAGTTATCTACTACCATTTCATTTGGAGATACGGCTATAAGGCACAACAATGGGCAATGTGCTTTTCTAGAATTGTTCTTCTATCGATTGGCTGCCGCGTTGGCTTTCACAAACATCAGACATTAGATCGTCACGCATTAAACATCCCTTGTTACAATATCACCGATCCAACGAACAATTCATCCGTCGATCCTCTTCACCCACGAGCACCGTTCACCACCTGCACAACGTTTCAAACAAAGAGCCTTTTAAACTCCCCTGCAAAATTGTAAAGCGCGCGAACCCTGCAGCCGAAATCCCTCGCTGAAAAATCCCACGGCAGGCCGAATAAAATGAAAAGGGTCTATCGAAATTCAGCAAACGGTCAACTAGAAAAATCGTTGATCCATCAGGGTCGCATTATAGCTCGTTCATTGAAACCAGTGAAAACCGGTGCAACGATCGTTGGGTGATCGCGGTCCGAGCGGATTCGTCGTTCCCAGATCAAACAGTGGTCCAGGGTGTCTCTTTGCGAACGGTTGCTCGTTAATGAATAAAATCAGGACCAGCAGTGTGCGCGATTCGATCGGTGATCAATCCCGCGGAAATCTCTGATCTTCTGTCGACGTCCTAGGGATCGAGGGGGTGGGGCCCGGTCCACGAACCGGGCGCGCGTCAATATTTGTGACAAAATTGAAAAGGGTTAATTAGCGAACCGGTCACACGCCGTGACGTGTTCAGTTTGCGGCGTGGATTTGCGCGTGCTGCCTCATGGAGCTGCGTCATGGGACGAGCCCACGGGGATGTTCGGAGGGATGAGGGACGCACCGCGGTGGCGCAAATAGACACGTAGATCGCGTTACATTGTCGGCCAGAATTTATAACGGACGCATTATCCGCGCGCGGGCATAAACACGAGCGCATATGTAGCTTGTGGCCTGGACGTTTCGATGGGACGGGTTCGATAGATAGAGCTGCCATCTGTAAAATCGCTAATCTGGAACAGGGCTGTTCGAACATCCGCACATTTTCGCCCGGGACACCGACTATTTTATGTGGCTGGAACTAGCCCATAGTACGCCACTCACGATCCGACTTGTCCTCCATTTTTCTGGTCCAGTCGTAAGATGCAATGCATGACGGAGAAAAATTAATAATCGTAGTGACTGTGTTTATGCCAAACTGATATGAAAATTCATGGTGATAGATGGACTGCAGATCTTTATGCAAAATAAAAATTTTCTGCATTGATTGCGAGCAGCAGGAATAAAATAAAAATTTGTTTTATTTTCACCTTTTTATGTAGAATCTTCGATTAACTAAAAAGAACATCCATGTACTTTTAGGCTTCCACCCATTTTAGCTTCTCTACCCGTGGGAGGCTTTCAGCTAGAAATGTTTCGTGATTCAGTTAAAATATCGTTGAAAATCGCCGTTCAAGACGCAGGAGAAAAGACCCGATTGCTTTCAGCGATAGTCGAAAGAGCGCAAATAAGGACCACTGTCTCATTCCCCGAATTTCGCGAAACATCGTGAATCCACTACATCGGCTGCAAACTCATGATCAGTCTCGGGCGTAACGAGAAAGTGAGAGAGAGTGAGAGAGAGAGAGAGAAAAGATAGAACCAGAAAGGAAGGAAATGAAGAAAAATCGAAGCATCCGCGTTCCCATCGCATCGCATCCGTCGCAAACGTGCGTCTGTATTCGCGAGAGGACTTCATCGTCGTCATTTTGCGCCCACGATCGTCGATGGAAGCCGGTCCCGACCCTCTTCCCCATCGCAGCATCGTTTTCCCGAGTGTATTTCGACTGGAGCGTGCCCGAGTCGCGCGAACGTAGAGAAATAAGAGAAATTGAAGGAAACGTTCGAAACGAGCGAACACAAAACGAGAAAAAACGAGCGAGGGACCGCGAAAAAATCGAGAGGAAGGAAAATCGAGCAGAAGAGGAGGAGGCGAGGGGGTCGGAGGGGTAGAAATAAAACGACGGCGCTGCGATACCGTCGGCCAATAACGCGCGGACCATCCCCGCCGTTAAAATCGCTTAAACCGTTCCCTCCTCGGGCTAGATTTATCGCAAAAGGGCTTAAAAAAGGAGAACGGTGGCCGGGCGGGTTCCGGGGGAGACGGAGGACGACGATATATATTCGTTGGGCCGGCCCTGAGTCCTCTCGCAGGGGGTGGCTTTGTGAACAAGCCGAGAAAGAACGAAAAGGAGAACGGCGTTCTCGCGGAGGGTTGAGAAAAGAGGACTGGACGAAGAAACAGGATGGGTGAAAGAGAACGATGAGGAAGGGGGTTGGTTGCGAGAAGGGGGTGTGTTTCGTGTAGCCGGATAACGGCGGGACGCCGTGCGAGGGAAACGACAGCAACCACCCCAATTTATAATATTTATCGCCGGTAGCCGATAATGGAATTTCGCCTGGCGCGTTTATGCGCGTATATATACGGCCGTGGCCGGCCCCCTCTTAAATCCTGAATCGGGACGTATGGCCGGCTTCTACCCTCCGGTAATATTCGTCGTAAATACACGTGGACCGTAGACATGTACAGGGTGTCTCCACTTCGGCGTCCTAAATATCTGCCTGTTATTCTTCACGATTGGAAACGTGTCCGAAGGGACAGACCTGGATGGGCAAGAAATGTTTCTGTAGGTCAGACCTTTCGAAATTGTCGTCGCAGTCTGACGGCTGAGGTCAAGGCAAATCCAATGACTTGTAACACACTGACCTTCGGAAGACACGGAACAGAAGATTGTAAACACTTTGAACATTCACAATTTGATCGCACATTGTAAGCGTACATTTTTCAACAATTCTTAAACCAATTATTGATTTTGTACAGAATTTTTAAACTCCTACTAGCTAATCATGGATACGACTCAATAATGGGAGGATAAAATCAATCAACGACGCAAGACTGGATCTCGGAGCGCAGCTATCGAAATATCGTGGAATGTGAATTAACGTTCGTTGCAGTTCTGTAATTTAAGACGGCCAATTTATTTGTCAGATATCTTCCTCCTCATCCTTGGGAAGTTCCATCGTTTCGTTAATTAGTTATACCGATGACGGGAATATTCAACGTTCCCCTTTCCCCCTTTTCCCGTTCGTTCGGGTAAATTTCGTTAATTCGCGAAGCGAGGCTGACTCTGGTCTTCGTTCACAAAGACTCGTATCTTGATTTAATCTGTGTGTTTCGTCGCTAATTAAATTAATTAACATAGCGGGACAATGCACAGATCCGGATGGTCTTTTGTTCCGTGACAGCTTTATGAAATCAAACCAGCGATTGCGTTTGACATCCAAACCGGCGTGTTCCTATTTTCGGCTGCATTACGAGAACGCGACCGAGACTCTCGACAGATTTGTATGCCCGCTCACGGTTTTTCGATTGTTTTGTTATACCATAGACGAGGTACACAAGCAGACGTAGAACAATCATCATATTGGGGTTTCGTATCTCACACAATAACAACTGGTTTGCCACATCTATGTTATGACTATATGTATGTGCAAATTATATTTTTTGATTTGATGTCATTATATTATATATCTACAATTATCACTTTATTAGTACAATTTTAATAAACATAGATAACAAATTTTAAGTATACAACGGCACGACACGTACAGACTCAGACACTACGCCTCCTCCGATCATAGAAGAAACAAAATTCGTTACCGAAACCGTTTGCCTAAAAATTTTCATTATTAATAAATAAATAACAAATTTTATTGTCAAAATCATCTTTCTCGAATACCTTCTAAACTATTTATCGCGTCGAAAAATATGTTTTAGGCAAAACCTGTAGATCTGGATAGGCTGCGTCTTTTTGCGGTATTGTTTCACTATATGTTAGCAATAAACATTAGCAAAAAATAGGTTTTCTTAACTTGCAGAACTTATTTCTTTTTAATTGTAGATTGTTTTTAAATTAATATATATTTTTGTAATAATTTTAAGATTTTATCATTCTTTAAATTTTATTGCCTTAAAATGCAATAATATTTGAAATTGTTTACTCGTTATTTATTTAGTATTTTTCCAGATAATTATAAATTATATTCGCGTGTGTAAATATTACTAGACAAGGAATTCTCTTCATTTTATAAGAAGAGCAGAGAAAAAGTATTAAACAGGTTCGTCAGTGCACCTATATGAAGATCTTTTAGATGAAATGCGGAAATCAGCAGGTGATCGCTTCAACATTTATTTTGGTCCATTTTGAAAACATAATTCCACGAACTCTTGAAACAATAGAAAGTACTATTTTTAGTCATATTTACAATAATTGTTAGATCAGCGTAAATGACGTGATCTATCTCGTCCAACGAACTCAGAGGCGCATCATTTTTCTCCCGCTCGCTTACTTATGTATCATTCGAAAAGATTAAGAGCCAAGAGTATTTATCAACAGTTTGATTAATTGCAACTTCGAACGCGTTCCTCGCAAATATACAGCGCCGAACCAATTAAGGAAACGATTAATTACCGTCACCTCAAGGCAGAGCAATTGTCCAACCGTTTTAAATGAATACTTTTCATTTCTCTGCGTAATTTATTGCCAAACATATAATAATTTCATCCCCTAAATCGATTTGTTATTCCGGTGACTAAAATTGGAACTCGATCCTTTAGATTATGTCAAAATACCTTGAAAATAATTGAAACCAGCGGATTCTTTTAATCCAATTGATTCAGCTTCGATACAACGCGTTGTTCTTTCTAAATTAATTTTGTAATTAAAATGATTGAACGAGTCGCGCGTTTTATCGAAGAAGTTTCGCTGTTTCAAATAATTCCCGATTAAATTGATTCCGGTCTAATTGCGCGTTACGGGCGACACTAAATTAAGCGGTGCAGTTAGTTTTCTTTCCTCGTGATTGATAGTATTCTGCGGACGCTAGGGATAGTGGATGTTAACTATTCCCTCCGCTTTCCGCTAATATATTCCGGGGCAGCTTGATAAAAAGCCGAACTATCTATGACCAGACTTGCCCACGATCGTCGGTTTTGCGCCATTGGCTCCGGCTTCATATCCATTACCGTTGATCCAGAACGATAACGTAGCTTTTTACAATGACTAACGTCGGCAGACGTATAACTTCAGGTTGTTTCTTGCAAATGGCGGCATAATTTTCCGAGGAAGAGTAATATCTTCGTGATTCAACACAAATGTAGTCCGAACCACTGTTCTTGATATTCGATCATTGTTATCATTGTGTTGCATAGCTTCAATAAAGATGAATATTTTTAGATTTCATGCACCTGTAATATTAGTAGGCCAAACGCAAAACACTAGAAACATGCAGTCTGATTCAACGTAAACTGTATTCACTGTAAATAGAGTATCTTTGCTGTCGGTATGTTTGACAATTACAGACTACAAATTATAAACAATGCAGCACGCTTCGCGATGTTTGCGATTGATATCGGGAATAATGTGGTCTAATGGAATAATTGAAGCGTGTTTCACTCACCGGCTACATTTTTGCGGCGGCACGCAGCTTGCTTTGAGATTCGAGAGTCGAGCGCGAGTATCGATCGCAGCTTCGCACCAAGAACCCTTTTTACGCGAGCAAACAAACACGATGTTTATTTGCTCCGATTCAATTTCAAATCGCTGTTTATTTTCAATACATTTCACCAAAACACGAAGAGACGCGCGTGTAATAAAAATAAGTGTGCGTTCGGAAAATACGCTTCCGTTGCCTGTTGCTTATCGTAAGGCGTGCAGGAGACCCAGCTTCTCTTTAAACGAAAATCGCTATTTATTAAAGAAATAATCATATCAGTATTGTTTGTCGTAAAAAATCATAGTCAGCCTCCGCAAGATCTTTTTTCTAACTATACAATGGACGATGGCGCACGGCTATACACAGCTTTATTTATAAATGCTTCAAACATATTTTTCGGAGCACTTTTTAATCACACTTGAAAGTCTATTTCTATTATAACGTTTTAAGTGAACCGAACGCAGTTAGGATTTATGATAAGGTAGACTCGAGTCTCGCTGTCAGTGAATTAATGCACACGAGGGTATGTTTTATTTATTCCAGAGTAGATTATTACAAATTTATGGTAAATGAGAGTGCACGGATAAGGATCAATCAATCACGAGGACCTAACACACCAACGAAAACAATTTGTCGTCAGCCAGTTGTCAGACCCAGGCAGTTGGGCAACATCTTGTCGGCTGAACATGGTTTCCACGCTACGCTGTCCGAAACTGCTGGGTCCAAGAAGTTTCTGCGAAGCCAAACTCAATAGGATTCTGCTTTCGCGAACTTGGCCCTTTGTAGAACGGAATATGAATTTTCAAGGAGATTTCACTTTTTCTTCGAATAAATTCGGATCCATTGGCTCTGCGCTACTTTCGGAATATTGAAAGTTGTAACACACAGTGAAGAATGTCAATGAGAGTAAAATTACGGTCTTTATTTATGCGCGAATTTTTCAAATACAAGGGAACGTACACATCAACAAAAATTAATTCATTAAGACCCAACGCTGCATTAATGCGTAATTTCCCTTGCAATTCTTTTTTCGTTGAATTTATATTATTAAATTCTGCTATCCACATTACATGTGTCAAAACGGATTTCAGAGATTTATGTAATATTTTTTTTTCTCCATTATTCTTTTCTTCTTATTATCTCTTCTTCCATTTGGATCGTAGCATATTTTTTATGTGCTTTTTCGTTGTTGGTTGAATTTACGTATAGAATCTAGAATATATGTTATTTAATTTAAAAATTGCTGTTTACTCGGCAAGATATTAATTCACTAATTTTTTCCACTTTTACGGAATCTTCTCGTCGCTCCCCCTATGTTAATATTTTTTATAAATATTTCCTCGCGCATCAAAAAATTTCGCTCTGAATTTCGAAATAAAATATCATAGACCCGATACTATACCTATATTGGTTCAAACACAAACATACAAATTTCTGCATTTTCTTTGTACAGTGTTCGTGAAAAAAGAATTCCATGGTCCTTTCATTATCGGTTATATATTCCACGAACATTTTGCAGTTAATAAAATTAATCAAGCTTTCACCAAAAAGTATTCCAGCAAAAGGTACTACGTTTTATTTCTAATCCTTCCACAATCCTCGAGTTAAAGTTCAGCCAAAAACATTATAAAATAGTTTGTTACATTTAAATGAAAAATTGCATTTTTATCAAATTCCTGTGTTTTAAAATTGATTTAGAAAATGTATATATTTCGTAAGAAAATCTGCAGTCCGGTTACAATTTCTCGCATGTAACTGCAGCCGCAGAGCGAGTTGCGAGGGGCAGAAAAAGGATCTTCGGGCTCAGTATTTTTCGAATCAGTGTATTATTTTCGTTTCTACGGTGGTCGCGTTATCACCGACATTCCATGTTGTACGCTCCCCGCGAAATATGTTTACTTAAACAAGCGACTCGACGGAAGTAACGAGATTGCTTCGTGCTCGGCCGGCGGAAGTAACGTTTTCGAGAATATCTACTTGCAGCAAGAGATGATGGCCCTCGCCGCAAGTTATAAAATTTAACTTTCATAGCCTAGCGGGGGTTGTAGCCGCGTTTGACGCGAGCTCGCGGTCTTTATTAATAGAAAAATTGGCTGTTTTGTAACGGAACGGACGGACCGGAAACATCAATGCCGAAATGTTTTCCTCACACGGAAACGGAACGACTGGTGGGAACGGAAGTGCGAAATTCTCGAATGCGCCTTTCTCTCGATTTTTCCGACACCGCGCACCGGTTGCAACGTTCACGGCGCAACAACGACAAAATGCGAAATGGAATTTCAACGCGCGGAATTTCTATCTACAGAGACTCGCACTCGAAAAGCACGCGCGCCTTTGAATACGGCCAGCTAATACGGCTGGTCATGAATTTCCGTTTCTACTTCCAAGATTTATATCGAATTATAGCGGGTTACGTCGTGTCTGCACCGTCTGTCGCAAATAGAAGGCGGATTTTATGCAGTTGTAACGTTGCTGAATATGGAAAACATAATAATATTATCCCCTAACAATGCAAAATAATTTGTGTTCCATTACTGGTACACGCTGTACGCAAAGAATATTTAAACTCCACTGATTCTCGAAAAATTGATATTTCAGCTGTGATAATTAAAAAATTTTAACACTTGAAGCCTCTACTTTTGCAGTGAGTTGTTCATTTTTCTTCCAGAACAATATTCCACAATCCTTCAGATGAAAATGTGAAATCACGTTTTCTCTCGAAAATTATACAAGTTCTGTGTAAAAATGATTATAAAACGGAAAAGCTTCATCTCGAAAGCATATGAAGATTAATCGATGATACTTCTATACACAAATGTGACATTGACATTTGTGCAGCTATAGTAAATAATGAAGTTAAGAATAAGTCTTCTAGTATGCTCAACAAAATAGCAGAAACTACAGCGATTCAGATCGACCCGGCCGATCTCTGTTCGGCGAGGGATCCTTTCCTCGTTTGCACGTTCTTTTAACAACAATTTAACGACTCAAGGGGTAGCTGGAGGGCGTGGAGGGCTGGTTCAGCCGGGGATGATTCCCATAAACCCTTCAGCGTATTTCTTCCTTGCAAACGTCTCTGTTGGCTGGTGTTTCGGGTGTGGGGCCGATTCTGTTTGCCCTGGTCCACGGGAATTCGCTCCCGCCCCAGCTATAAAATTTATGTTACCGTGGCTAGTGTACACGCGTGCAACCCTCGCCGCCCTGCCATTTGTGTGCGGGTTTAATCTCTCTGTGCTCTGTCGATCCGCGGAGATATTGCGACGGCTCATTGTTGGCCTAGCTGCATTCCGCACCGCGGGAGACAGCATTGTTTCGCTGAGAAAAGAATTGATGCCTTCGTCGGAAGGAGCTCAAGACGCTCCGGGATAATAAGCGACTTGACGCTCTGGATTTTCACTCGGTGCTTTCTGCTTCCCGAAAACATTCTGCCACCCCCTGCGACGTCGTCAAATCAAATTTCGTTTAAAATCGCAGGAGACTACAGCAAAATACGTTCTGGTCGTTCGTTGTTAGTAAAATGACATTTTTTAATCAACACAAAGGTTAAATATTAAATTGTTCCGGAGAGATCTTTCGCAACAACGCAATTATACAGAGTGTCTTTTTCCTTCACGAAAATGTTTCCCGCGGTTTCGTTAAGGAGTTATTAACGAAAAATGCGGACCAATCAAAACGCGGCTACTGCAAACGGATTCCGACTTGGCCAATGCCGATTGATCCGTGTTCTTCGTTAATAACTCTTTAACGAAGCCGCGGGGAACATTTTCGCAAAGGAAAAACTTACTTCAAATGACTTCAGGAATCGCTCTGTTCAACGAAGTACATTTTTAGAACACCAATTTCCTGTTGCACGTTCCAGTGTATATGGTTCGCGAGGGTAGTCTATACTGTAGGTGGTGAGAAACGGCGGGAACCCGGAGCCAGAGACCAGAACATTTTTCGTTGTTGCGTATTTCGGAATCCGCCGGTCAACAGATTAAAAATGAAACGCGGCAGTCTGGCTCGGATAAGAAATGAAAGGGGAGGAAGCGTGGAAACGTAAAGGGGAATTAAAAATATAAGTGCCCTCTATAAAAGAAACTCCGGCTGTGGTAAAAGTAAGCGGCCGGCAGTAACTGCCGGTGAAAAAAGGTTGCCTGGAATAAATACAGGAGCACACAGGAAATACTTTTCTCGCGCGTCGGTTACAAAGCGTGCAAACCTGAATAGAAAAGTCCGGCGAGTTTTAAATTGTAGTCGTTAACGTACAATCAAAGGAAATATTTTCCCCCTTCAACTTGTAATTTTGTTCTGGCTCCTCGTCGACATCTCTTTCTGGAAATTCCGATTTTCTGCTTCAGCATCTTTCAGTTGACTATACGTGCTTAAACAACGAAACTCGTACAAATATTTTTAATATCAGCATTTTTTCTCATTTTCATAACTGTAAAAATATAAATCACAAATAGTCAATATACTTGTTGCAAACTTTTTGCAGATCGAACTTAATAAAAGTGTCAAGGATTAATAAAAGGGGCGAAGAGATGAAATGAAAAGTCAGAAATCCGTGGATAAATCGAAGGAACATTGCAAAAGTGAATGGGTGAATTCTTCGTAGAGCACGCTGATCCGAGATGCGAAGATTCTTGTCGTAGCTGGCTGGAATGCATTCGGCGTGCAAGATTCCCGGCGTTTGCACGCGGAAACCGTGTGCCCGTGTTTATTGCGACAGGGCTGTGTGTGGGTGTGCGTCTGGAACGACGGAATGATGGACAACTTCGCGGGAGTACGCGTGTTTGTACTCTGCACTCGAGCCGCGCACACGTGTACACCGGCGCATTCATTCACGGTCGGCGAGAGTCTCCTCTGCGCACGTGTCTTTTTGTACGTTTAATTGCATAGATGCATCGTGAATGGAGTCGCTGGATGTGCTCCGACCGTAGGCCCCGATCGATGCAGGCGTTCCTCTACCGGCTTGTTGTCGAGGAACTTGCAATCGCGACGCTTGCTTGTTTTTACTTTATTTGTCGAAACATGCTCGTTTTCCGTATAATATTCTTCATATTCATTTTTCCATGCATCTATGACTAGATTAATTTTAACAATTCTAGCGCCGAATATTAAATGTTAAAATCTTCAGTCTATTGATTTGGGAATACTTAATATTAGCAGATTTTCCGATTAGACTTCGGAACAGTTTCTTCGAGACGATTTTGGAATGTATTCCCATACGAACTTTTGAACGTTTCAGGGCTTAAATTAGAGAGGAAAGTATCCACTTGCTCATAGTTGCACTAATTTTTTCAAAATAAATATGAAACGATGTCGAGACATTTACAAAATTAGCTCCGTCAAAATTGACTCGATTTCAAGGAGTGTGTGACTTGATTTTAGAATGTGTTCCCGTAAAAATTTTCGAACTTCAAAGGGTTGAAATTGAAGGTAGAAAATTGACTTAATGATAAGATAGGAGAAAGCCCTTAAGATGTTAGGTCCACTCGTATATTTCGTCCGCTTCTACCTTGTCGCGGGTTTAAACCGGTAACACAGGAATGGATATGAATGATTAGAATCGCGGAAGTTGCTACCTGTTCACCTAGGCCAGTGTTGAAATCGATTTTGGCTTCAGGGATTTAACATAGCAAGGCCAGGCTACTGCAGGAGACCACTGTCCATCAGTGATCAGATTTAACGATAATGCCAGATAATTAGATTCCACCTCTAATTCCCGTTACCAATCAAGGAACTATCAGCGGCTGGTAATTACTGTCCAGAATTACCTATTCTCCACAAATATCTCTATCTCCTTTCCACTCGTATCACTCGGTGTAGACGGTTTTCTTTTTCACGAATTATCAGTCTTTTCCAAATTCTTATTAAAAGCACCACATTCCTATTTCAATCATCTCTCTAGCAATTAACATTCAAACAACATTGCAACTATGTATGAAAATTGTAAAGTTAAAAGGAAAAGTACAACTGGAGAGTTATTATACCCGGAAATGTTGGGCGCAACTATTTGTAAGCAGTGGTTTGGCCAGAACTGCCGTATAAATATCTCAATCAAAGTACGGCGCACACGTACGTACAGGGGTTTTCTTTTGTTTTAACGAGCAGTGGAGCGCATGTCCCTTTTTTGCCGGCCGGCGTAGCCAGGAGTTTCTTTCGCCCCGGAATTTGTAAACAATGTTTTGCAAGCAACAAGACCGCCGCAAGGAACGCGCGCAGCCACGACAATTATTTCCCATGGGTTATTTATTCTGACCACGATGCGCGGATCGGATGGTGGGGGCAGGGAACATGGAACAGGGGGGACACGCATTCCAGCGTTTCCGACATTTTTGCAGGTCGCGGGGCTTAATGCGGCAGAACTCGTGAAAAATTGTTGCGCATACCGCCGCGTGGACGATGTTTTGCATAGCTTGTAAAGTGCCCGAAGAGCCGGATAATTAAGACCAGCGCGGCTCGCAACTGAAAAGCGGTCTTTTACAACTTTCGCGATATCTGTTGCCTTTTTTGACAGACCTTCTTTCTCTCTCCTTTAATTAAAGCCTCGCTTTTCTTTGGCGAACGGCGTAATGACGTATAACGGTCGAAGGCCAACCAGAAGGACGACGAATTGTGCGCTGTACCGTGACGTTCAAACGTTCCACGAATACACGGTGTCGTCAACACATTCGCACACAATCGATTCCGGATTTTTGCAAGAATTCTCGATGCTCGACACGTAACATCATTGGCTACATGACTGCTACCGTAATAATTAGATTAAAAAATCCAAGATTCCTTCAATTAGGATTTCCACGTCCATATGTGGAACAAGCCTGTGTCTCTACGAAATTCGTATCCCAGCGCAAACACATGTAACGGATTGATAGATGCTGTCAGACAGTGTCAGTTAAGCTAATCGCTTATCGGAACTGGCTGCCAGGATAAAGGGAATATCCAATGCAGAGGTGCTTAAATCTACGATTCGAACTACGTGAGAATATCTTGTATATACAGTATTAAACTTAGTTGACATGTTCTTCGAATAAAACCGATCATTTTTCAGCGCATTGTTATTCAAAATTGTAAAACACGCTCTTCCGATCCGGCCTAAATTGTTTATGTAAAATCATAAATTGTGATCATGGTGAGTTAAAGGGAGGAATGAATTGCTAACTGGCTTGTATTTCCTACAACAAGTGAAGACAATTTTTATTATACACGAAGATCTACAATGTACTTATTACTCTACGGTATGCTGTATTTATAAATTCGATGTTCAGTGAAAACACGCTTTTCCCTCGAGCCTAAATTGTTTATGTAAAATCATGAATCGTGATCATGGTGAGTTAAAGGAAGGAATGAATTGCTAACTGGCTTTTCTTTCCTAGAACAAGTAAAGACAATTTTTATTATACGTGGAGATCTACAATTTACTTATTACTCTACGCTATGCTTGCATGTATAAATTCGCTGTTCAGTGATCATTCCGATCGATCCACGAAGTATCGTCTCGAAATTCCGACAGAGGTTCGACGAGTGCGAGTATTGCACGAGATGTCCTCATATCATTTGCAGTTTACGCGAATGGTTCGCAAGCTCGGTTCGCGATCTCGTGAAATCCGGTCCGCTCTCGCATGGGATCGACTGGGGGCCACCCAGGCGTTTCGAGAATTGCGCAAACATAACGCCTCTCCCCTTGATCGTTGATTTAACGTGTGTACGCGTAGCCAGGGCTCGCAGAAGGTGTCAGCCACAACCGAGAAATCCACGAGCACCGGGGATGCGTTTGTAATTCCATTTACCACGTAAGTGGATGCTGCAACGCGCAGACGGCATGCTTAATAAAGTGTACTTAACCAAGTTGGTGCCGGTGTACGCGACCTCGTCACGATCGTATTCGCCTTTCGTATCCCCTCGGGCCGTTTCTACCCTTTCTACCCCATCCAGCGTCCCTCAGAAAACGGAGCGTCACGCTAGGACGACGCCGCCGCCGACGACGACGACGGTGACGACGACGACGACGACGATGAGTGTGCATAATTGCATCGCGCGATCAAGCCGCACGTGCGACCCGACGCGCGCACGTGGCTCCGCACCGCTATTCTAATAGTTCTCCGGAGAGAGTTTCGCATTAATGCGACGATTTAAGGAATATTTCAGCCGTGATCTCCGCGAACGCTTGCGCAGCCTCGTTCCAGACTGGAACGTGATCTAAGAACGCCGACGGATTACCCTTCTTTCGCTCCCGGAACCCGTGATTTATTGCGCTTGTTTCGAGCCGCGATTTTTAAATGTCTAAAACAAGAAATTGATTAAAATTGATTAAAATGACTAAAACAAGAAATAACTTTCTACGCAGCTCCTGTATCACGCAACTCATACACGCAATGTTTGTTCTGCAGAAAAATCCGCAGTCAAACAGATGTCTAAATTACTATATCACCTTGCACGTAACTTTTCATACGAAAAATCGATGTTTACAGAACGAAAGTCAATCCGCCGGACGGTCCGAGTAGAAAAGTGTTAAAAGAACCAGACAAACTTCCCGATGTAGGAGCGACTATCGCCGAGAGTCTTTGTCTCGTGGCGCCGTTGGATCCAAAATGGATCCCGAGGGTTCGAAGTTCGCCCGTCCGGAAAATAAAGGATTCCCGTCGTCGAAGCCGGCTTAAGTACACGCGGCCCTTTTCCTTGGTCGTGCGTCCGCGGGGAAGTTTCTTTCATTTTTTTTCTTCGTTGAACGGGCAGCCGGAAGTCAACGGCGCAACGACGGGGTAAACAAGTTGCTTTTCATCAGCTTCGACGGGCCGCGCGCTCGGCAGGAGCAGAGGAAGGGCCGTATTTACCGGAAGTCCGTATACTCGTCTCAGCAGCGCAAACATCGACAGAAGATAAATGTGTACACAGGCAACTTTAATAATTTTGTCTTGGCGTTTTATCTACGACGTCTCCACCCCGGCGTGACGTCAGACGTCGCCAAACCTTACCCCCCAACCACCGATCCTTTTGCGAATTCCCCTAACTCTTTATTTGCCGTATCAGCAACCTCGAGGACCTGTACGATCGATGTAATTTAGGTGATTATTTAGCAGCGACCTTGAAGTATACACGCTGTCCATTTGGTACCCAGAATAAATTTTCCATGTTTAATACTAAACCTAGCACCACTGGTCCAAAATGACCGGTTCCAGATTTTTTATTTTACAATTATTCTAATAACAAAAATGGTTTTCATAAGAAATGATTGTAGACATATCTCTAGTAGAACACGTATTACATTAGGAGCTGCACAAAGTTTAAATGAAATCGATCTTGTCATTTCTCCAGTTACTTTTAATAATTATAATAAGTTCAAAAGAGTACGTTGATATTCTTCAATTTATATAATACATCTACTATTCCTGATTTAAAACGAGCAACTTGGTTTACATCCCTTCAAGCTGATGCACGATAAGGGTAGTGTTACTGTTTTCCATCCTAAAATCTACTGATTAGAAAATTCTCGAGACGAGTAACGTAGAAGTAATAAAGACGCGAAGTTTGTCAAAGTCTTTAGGTAAATTAGTTAAAACGCAGACTTTAACGGGTTAATGGAAGGCAGCGAGAAGAAGGTGGACGTTTTACGAGTCCTAGACGGGAATACTGCTTTAAAGGATTCTGTTTTGAATGCTGGGGAGCCCGCTATATCCCGTCCCGCCGCAATTTAATAAATCAACGGGTCTGTCTTTGATGCGGCGCACGCCGCGCCGGCCGAATTTGATGAACGAGTCGCGCCTCGCGACTCCGCGAGTAATTCGCAATTCGCTCTCGGCGCCAAATTCGCTTGGCCGTCACCGCGGAATTCTACATTCTACGGGGGCCCTGAACCCTCCGCCGCGCCACACGATCAATTATATTTCGCTTGGAAGTTTTGCCGACTGATGGACGCACCAGCCCCGCGGTCGACTTGGATTGATAGCTGCATAGTTGTCGCGACTCCGTGACGCCGATCCGCAGCCATTACTCTGGTCCCCAGAAATTATTCCTTTTATATTGGTTCGTTTGGACTATTAGTTACTTCAATTCACAGTAATATCGCTTCTCTCGCAGAACTTTCTCGGCAAACACGTCTTTTTAATAAAGAGAGTCTGTTGTTCTTCGGCTGTTGTGTTCGTGGAACATTGTTGCTGAACTGTGGGGAGCTCGAACTTTGCCAACTCCATCAATCATTTGGATTTTATGCGAAGCGGTCTGGGGAAGTGTGTAAAGTAGATTTCAATTTTATTGCTGTTGGAATGGTTATATGAGATTGTTTGCCAGCAAACTATGCTCATTGGGAAGTGCGTTTTCACCGTGTGCATCGATGTTGTAACAATTAAAGGTATTATGTAAATTAGCAATGAAAAAGATTTTCGCAACTCGTCTGACTGTCTTCCAAGTATGCATGTTTCTTCAACTCGAAAGAATTAATTTAATAATGAGAAACTGTCCACGAAGATGTCCACCATTATTTTAATACGATTCGGACCGGAAGCTCGACGCCATTTCTTCGCGTCCCAGTCGTCATATCGCCTCGTCTCGCAACCGTATGAATATTAAACGCATTTTGAACTGTTGTATAATTGGTACATCCTCTGTGGGCTGTTAAGTATACACAAGGACCATAGGAACCGCGTGTTTGTCTAGTAGAATTAGCGATGCAATTATGTACAGTAGTTGAGGAGTGACGTTCCGTTTTCTCAGACGCACACACACAGAGAGAGAGAGAGAAAAGGGGAGTGGGAGAGAGAGAGGAACAGAGAGAAGGATACAGTTAGAAACCCAGTATCCCAAAGGAACGCCAATGAAATACAAGCCGGCCAAACAATGTCAGCCAATCGCAAATATATTGTCGTCGGCACATGGTCGAACATTGTTACCAATTAACAGCTCCCCTGACGACCGACGCGAACAGTCCATTAAAATGCGACGTACGGTTGCATTAAACTTTTAACGGCGCAATAAAATGACCAACCACGCTGCTCGACGGAAAAAGAAACGTATTTTTTTCGGGCCTGTTTTAAATTACTTGCGTTTAACGAAAATGCAGTAACAATATTTTATCGCGTCACAACTGAAAAATCTCTGACCGACAAACACCTGCGAACGGGGAGAACGATGAGCGTTGAACGCGAACGCGATATTGCAATGTTAATTTTATTGCTAATTCTGATGCTACATACACTTTCAAACTTCTAATAATTCTAGAAAAGGTCAGAGACGTTTCATTAGAAGAATTCGTTCCCGCATCTAAGAATTCTCGCTAGATTCGGTAAAAGAGGTGCCATTAAACCTAAACGTTCGATCATTAGCGAAACATTTTCGGCGAGCCTCTCGATAGAGAAACGACAGCACTTAGCCCCGACGCATCTGGACTCGCATTAGCCGAATCCTCCGAATTTACGCAAATCACCCGACATTTATATCCGCACAAAAGTTCGCCCTTTCCCGTTCGTGTCCTTAATTCTTCAGGAACAAAGCAGGGGAGAGAGATAGAGAGTTTAGGATGGGTCCTCTCCCCAACAATTAACCCCTATCCTCATCCCCTGGAATTGTATCCTTGCCGTCGTTTCAGTCTAGTCGTCTCAGCGTCTTTCATCCGTCCTCGATGTCCGATGCAAAAAGAACGATCCGCATGAATGGCCGAGGATGTAGTCGTCTTCTTGCGAACCCGGAGGAGAAGAAGGGGAGAGGGCGTAATAATTAAATCCTAAACGAGGCCATTTCTCGTTGGAGGCGGCCGCTCGCGCGCGCCAAAATAAAGCACGACGAGCCACCACCGGGACTCTCGGGGAACAATCATTAATTAAATACGCCGTGAAGCAGGGATGAAAGAGGAAGCACTCTCGGCCAGGTACCGGAGAAAGATGGTCGCAGGTGTTGCTAGTTAGTAACAACGATTCAACGGAAGAACCGGAAAGGTGGAAAGCGAAAGGGACGGGGGAGGGGGAGATGCTCGGGGGAGGAAGCAGCGTATCTCCTTGAACGTTGAAAGTAAATCGGAGAAGTAAGGCTGCTCTTCGGCCGGAAATGAGCCTTGCCGAGTACAATCTCCGGTCAGAGAGGGCTTCTCCATTTTGTTCTTTGTGATGTGTCCGCTATAATTGAAAATGTCCGCGCGGAGTCGAGGGACTTTGCTATCCCTCTATCCTCGTCCTCTTCTCGTCTCTGCTCCTTCTCTTCTTTGGCCGTATTCCTCGGCGAACTCTCCACTCCGCCACCCTTTTCACCTAGATCGTGTTATTATTGTTGACGGACACAATGCCGTGAATGTTACAATCGAAGAGATGTTGTATTTAGTTCGGGGACTGAATGAATACACCGTAGGAGAGCTGTGCGTCTGGTCCGCTCTTCCGCTGATTGACGGAAGACCCTCCGCTTGCGATTCGAGGACAAATGATTCCGGGATCCTGGACCCGCGCCAGAGGCTAATAGGATTAACTCCTTGGCGACTTTGTCTCGGCTGATGCGTAATTTATCATCTTTATGATCGATTCTTTCCGATCACCGGGCCTCTAAGAGATGCGCACGCGTGTATGATCTTTTCACGCAAAGAACAATTTTCTTAATATACAATTTCACGTTGGAGCTCTTAAACTCTTTTAATCTACTCCTGCTTTACATTGCACTTACTTTATGTGTAGCATAACAGCATAAAATCCACAGTCTGGCACACGTAGCTAATAAGTCGGTCAAGAAACTGCCGTGACACGGGATACCGTCGGATCTGTGTAGGGTTGAAACAAGATCGACGTTCAGGCCAATAAATCACGGGTCCCGATACACAATGACGAGCAGTCGCTTCTCGATCGTTTCTTCGTCGGGGCTCGGATCGATGTTGACGACGGGCCAATCGGCCGTTAAGTGTATCCTGTGCCTGGCGCAAAAAAGGACACGTCGTGCAATCAATCTTCCATAAGTCGTAGCCTCGAAGAAGCTAGGTTCCTATTCTTCGATCGGACGAAGAAACGATCGCGCTGGTGCCCGTGTATGTTTGTACAAGTTTGCGGCTGTGTGTCGGTGAGTTGGTGTGGAGGTATACGTGTGGGAAATCTTGCAGGGCGTTGCAAGAAATCGTTGATCTTGGATCCCGAGGCTTCGGTGGCGGTGTAGGTAATGGTTTCATCCCCCCGATTGACGGAACAGGAAAACGAGTTTCTTCCGCGAGCCGTGGTTTTACTCCGGGGCTGTCTCGATTTATCAGGATGTTCGATTTGTCGTTCGGTTAGTGACGAAAAGCAAACGATCTTGCACCTCACGGATGTCTCCTCTCTCCGGTTCTAGGTAGCAGCGAGGAGTCGAGACCTGGCGGCGGGGATCCTGGAAAGTTGGGGGTGAAGAAACCGAGACCGAAGGCTTCGTCGCCCAATCGACAGGGACCACAGCAATGCCAGGTAAGAAGACCATCTGTCCTTCTTATTAATCGATTAACACGTCCGCTGTCAGTACCAACGCGTCACCATTTTGTACTCTAGAGAAAATCAAATTAAATTATAACGAGTTTGCCACGCCAGTAACAATTATCATCAAATTGTAGTTTGTACAAACACATTGAATCACCTATCTCCAGAATGAAACAGAAATCAATTCTCTAAAAACAATTATCAACCGTCAGCTTTAAACAAACATGAAAAGCGACCAGCTTCTGACGTCTGCAAAGATATTATGGAGGAGCACGAATAAATGAATGTAACAAATGACTTTCCACAAAGAGTTCAGAGTTCAATCTCAGAATTAAATATCCAAAGCGAGTGATTTTCATTCTTCCGACAGTTCTAGCTAAACTATTCACCGTCGAGTGGCGCCGGAATCGCAAAGATCCCGCGGAAAACTTTTCCGTCATTTGTCTAGCAATCGAACGAAAATTCTACCCTTTTAGTCGAATTAAAACATTGACCCTCGGGGAGCCGACGATGTTCCTCCAGCGATGATAACTTGAAAGTATCCGTCCATTGTCGACGATCTCTTCAAACAATACCCAACCCCCGCTCAAGAAATGAAAAAAAAATAAGAGAGAGCCTGGAGGCCGAAACACGCTTTAATGTCAGAGTTCAATCAACACTCCGTCCGCGACCGAACTCGGCGTCCCCCGATGACGTTCGTTTGACAATTTTATTAAACCGCCGTTCCTCGACAAAGTGAGCTTCCGGCGCAATCGCGGAGAACGGAGAAACAGTTCATTAGCGACACGCGGCCGATCGAGTTAGAAGCCAACGGATCGATCGGCAACGAAGTGCGCCCGCAAACCGCGGGTCCACAAAATTTACGCCGGCTTATCGAGCCGGAGGCTTTTATTCTCCCGTTTCACGTTTTTACCCGATGTTTTCTCTTTGCGGCGCTTACTACGCCGTTCCCAACCCCTCTGTCGTTTCCTTGATTTTTCCGCGATTTTTCCCCCGCTATTTTCGGTGCCGAAGTATTAGGCGCAAAAATGATTTTTTTTGTAAGCAACGCGGAAACTCGAATTAAAAATAATTGCAACGGTTCGATCGTTAAAATCTTTACCATTTTTGTTTCGATAAACAATTTTCTTCAACCACTTGAACTTATGCAACATGAAAGTGATACCCTTAAAATGTATATCTATGTAGTGTGTCATTAACTACTTCAGTTCATGAATAACCAAATGAGATAATAAATATGTAGTAATAGGCACATAGAGATCAATCTAAATGGCCAGAAAATATTTAGAATTCGTAAAATGTCTTTAGTGATACGATTTGGTCTATTTTCGCTAGTTCCGCAGGATCGTTTTCGGATCACTCTTCCTCAAATTTGTTAGCTTTTACTTTCTCAGTCTATTTGCGTTGAGAACCCGATCGTTATTTCTCCATTCAGTCCCTTCCCATTGTATCCCTTACTTTTCCATTTTCCCTGTAGATAGGACGACTCATAGTGACGTTGTCAAACTTTAGACGCCACTCTGACCTACATTGAACTCGTATTCGACAGGGGACAGGATCGCAAGGAAATCTACGGACCTTTAGAAATCGAAACTGAAAAGTTTGCGCAAACAGAGTACTTCCTAATACTCGATTACCCTTAGTCAGCGTAGATATAAGTTGTTCTGAGCTCAATTTCGTTTAGTGGTGCCTCCAATCAAGGAAGCAGTTTATTTTCTAATGAAATATTCGAAAGTTTGCACAAACAGGTTCCTGAGTTGCTCTGTATTTCCAGACCTCTCTAACGAATAAATCAAACTTTTAAAACTGTAACCGTGTTAACGAAATTTATTTATGTATTTGTTTTCAAAAGTTTGCGTAAATATAAAACGTTCTCGTCATTTAGCGACCATGTCTAACTAATTACCGTCAACCAGCACAAATCCAAGTCGTTCTCAGTTCAATTTTATTTCCCGATTCCTCGAACAAACAAAACCGTTCGCTCTATAAGCTAGCATGAACGAATTTATCTCCGACAGAAGCACATCCCCTGTTTCCTTCGGACTTCTGGGATTTTTAAACCGAGCACGAACCCGCCGAAGCTAATCAGTGTTTTCATGTAGGAGAATACTCTGTTCGTTCCATTTAATTACTGTCACAATTGGCGCTCTTTTTCCCGGAGAGCAGAGGGGATCCTTGGTAAAATTGTGCCGCTCGAATCGCGGCTTTGTCGAATGGTAATCCGATTTTTTCCGATTCTCTGTCCCTCTCTCGCAGAGTAGGAGGAGTAGAAGGAGTATAATTTAATAATTGCTGTTTGTCTGCTCCAGTTATGTTCCTCGTCCGGCGTTTTACATTCGCCCAGTGCCCGTTCCGCCGTAACCTAATTGCGGTGTTTCGTGACCGAAGATTTATCTTCGTAATCGCGGTGCAATTGGGCCAAAAGTTCAAGGCTGTACTCCTCCTGGTATCCTCCACTTCGTTAGTCGCTTTCGGCCCGATTCCTCTTGCCAATTGGCGAACAAGCTCGAGAGGAATTTGCGGATGAGATTTCCAACGAATCGAATACTATCGCCTTTGATTTTAATCAACGGGTCCCGATGCGCCGACCAAATGAACGAAAGCCGGCTTGTCCACTCGCAGCAATATTTTTGATTCATCCTGCTCCTTCAGACCCGTTCGAACTCTTATAATTAAGAATCCACCGCGAACCAAGCTCCCTGGAAACCTCCGCGTATTCTATCAATTTCTTTTTAACATATGCGAGTATTCCTGTCACTGGACTTTATTAATATTAAAAATAGATTACAATAAAGGAGCAATTCATAATGCAATATAGAATGCCTAAAAACGTTAAAAGAACTTTTCTTTGACTTGTTAAAATTATTGAAAGAATAAATTCATTTCGATTGAACTTCCGTTTTATGCAATGGAAAAGTTAATAATAAACGATGTTTCATTTTTGCGTGGAACATGACCCGGTTCTGCCCCAGTTCCCGAGCTTTTCTAATTGTTTATGACAATTCAATTCAAGTCGATCACAACAACACCAATTGCGCCAGTCTACGGTTCTCCCCGCGGTATTAAAAGTTCCATAATTAGCTGAAAACACAAGGGCGCGACTCTGGGACAAACGCCGCGATGCGATGCTTCCACATTTTGCGTTAATTTAATCCCGGCGAATTCCTGTGAACGTTAATAATTGCACTTGTTTACTGCGCACGACAGGAATAACAACATAGTTCCCGAACTCAGCCGTTTCAGTCAAAGCGTTTCATTTTATCCCCCTTTGAGGTAAGATATTTGCAGGTGCGCCGTGTCGGAACGGGAATTCAGCAACGTAGTAAGTAATCATCGAGTCGAAACAGCGAACTTCTTGCCGTGAATTCCTCACGCAATTCCCAAAATGCTTTCGGAAAATCCCCCCCCCCCCCAATTTTAAAAGAAAGCTCGAGAAACGCGCTTTAAGATAATGTACTTGAAATTTTGTGTACGCCTCGGGATCACTTCGGAAAATCGATTACACCCAAGGTCATTCGAAGTTCATAATATTTGAGGTCACCGAATCCACTTGATTTTCATAATTCTTCAATTTGGTAAAACGTGATCTTGTCGTCAAGTTTATTCCCTCGAATGAAGCATTATTCTGACATTAAAAGTGTTGAGTATTCTGCAAGGTTATGAATTAAAGTAATGCCAAAGATTCATAGTACATAAAATATGAAAACTCGGTATAGAGAGTTTATTCAGAAAAGAATACAGATGAAGCTTCTCGCTCAAGCGCTTCGGTTCGACTAAAGTTAGGGTAGAAAAACGTGTTCAACGTATACCGACAAGACGGTCTTTTTTTTAATGATGGTCGAAGGGTAGGAGGATCCAGGTATAAGGGTTAGCGGTGCAGTGGAAACTTATTGTTAGCTAAATCCTAAATACCTAGTTTAACACTCTCACTTATTTAGGACCGTTGCTCCCACTTATTTATTTATTTATTGTTTACTTTAATATGGTCACATTAACAGCTAGGTCATTAGTGACCACATAATTTACAATCAGAAATGTTTTATACAAAGATGAATTTATAGTAGTTTATATAAATCAATGGATTTGAAAAAGAGGAGGACGTTTCTAATGTTGTCTACTCCCACTTATTGTTAGTGTGATTGGATGTCGCACTTCGCGGCACGAGTCACGCGTGAAACTGTCGCGTGCGCGTCGCACACGACTGCGAATTTTAGAAAGAAAGGTAGTCGCGAACTAATATTCAAACGAGAAAGGTCTGTGTGACGAAACCTATATTATAATCATATATACATGTACATTTGTACAAATTTAAATATATTTTGTATCGTGGATTTTCACAAAACTTCACTTCAAACCCAACAGTTAGATTAATCCTAAATATCTAAATTAACAAATAGATGATAAATTTTCAAGTTGGTTGAAACACACTGTATAGGATCACACGTGACACGCATGCACGCGTGACCTATATATCGAACCATAATAACGGCTTGGCGACGACGAGGCGACGCCACTATGGACACACAGTGGACTGTTTATGCATCCGAGCTTGCAGCGTCCAGAGTGGCCGGATGCACGCGTATATACATACGTGCGACTCGGTGTAACTGACAACCGAGCCAGTGTGTATCGCGAAAAGGCTCTTGAATATTCAGATGGAACGATCCTCGAGTGACCAGCAGGAACACGGCACGACGCGGCGCGCCGTCTTGCACGGCAACGCACGAACGCAATATACCCTTCGTCGTCAGGCCAACCGGCCATGATTAACTCTTTCCGGAACGATGATTTTTCGATCTCTAACTGGCACAAAAATCCTACACTTCTCTCCTCTTTACATCTGAAATAAGTAACCCGTTCGCAATATTCATGGACATTAAGGATTTATTCCGAATAAATGACGGAAATCAATTCTTCAAAAAATGTTTACGCGAATGCACTGTTTTAAAGTGTTTTCTAAAATTTTATTGATTATCGATCTCTAACTGGCACAAAAATCCTGCAGTTTTCTCCTCTTTACATCTGAAATAAGTAACCCATTCGCAACATTCATGGACAACAAGGATTTATTCCGAATAAATGACGGAAATCAATTCTTCAAAAAGTATTTACGCGAATGCACTGTTTTAAAATGTTTTCTATCATTTTTTTGAAGCATTTCGAAAGATGTGTGGACGAAAGCAGTCACTAGACTGATACATAGTAAACGATTTTTGAAAATACTATTTCGCAAGTTCAAGGCATTGCATCGGTTCTTCGACATCGTGGAAACGAGATATCTCGTCCATTGAAGAAAAAGGGTTAATCGTTAGCGTACTGGGTACAGGCTGGCTCTATGGTAGAGTGCGCTGTTAAAAATGAATATTTCCTGGGTACGTTGATCGACAGGGTGGAAGGGTCTCGTTTTTCCTGTAGCATCGTGTTCTCTTCCTTTCCTCCGGTATCTTCGTCCCGTGGCAGCCAGCCGTGTAGCTGGGGAACGAAGAGCCGCGAATTACGATCCACCTTGTTACGTAATTAAATGATAGCCTGTCCGACTTGTTGACAAGGCCCGTCGATACATCGAGTTAGCGACGAATTAAGCTCATCCTCCACGGCTCGATTATAGCTCAGATATCGGCACGATCCACGAAGGAGAGAAGTGGCTCCGCTTCGGCTCTGCCCCAGCACAGCTCAGCTCTTCGCTCGTCTAGATGGTTCCCCACCCTCCCCGCGTAATTTTACGGGAAATTAATAGTTACTCGTTACAGAGGGATCGTGAAAACTTCGAACTCGGTCGGGAGTGTCCTTATTTATCCGTAAATTATCGAACTTCTCGGCAGGTTCTTGCCGATGCTTTTAATTGACGAGCCACTTCGTCGACGCTCCAGAGAGCAGCTCGGTCCCCCGCCGCCATCTTATTCACAATTTCTTCTATAACTATTAATTCGTATCAGTTTCGAAGTTTTGTCGCCCGTACGGTCTTAATGCTCCGCTCTCTCCCTTTTGAAACGGCCAGCTCTTTTAATGCGCCAATCGAGCCACTTTTTCCATCTGGACGTGAACCGTCCCGCTTCAGTTTGATTTATTAATCATTCGCGAGTTTCGCGCGCTCCTCTGGGAGACTCGGAGAAACCCATTTCGTTCGATGTAGTCGAAGTATTCGTTTTTATTGACATCTCCTTGAATCTTCTGCGCTCGCTTTACTTGTGAACGCTGACTGGTTTTAAGCAATTTCAAATTACCACCAATTTTATCTCGCCGAAAATTTCACAATCTAGTTAGGTTCAAAAAATATTTCTGCCCTCCACGGAGACACGAAAGTCGATAGTTCGACCATTGTCGAATCTCGTAGATTTTGGTGTTACTATATCGACGTTCCCACATCTCGCATCGTCGTGGAACAATGTAGCTGCGACAATGTGCGCAGAGATCACAGTCTGGCGGAAAGGTTCGAGATAATTCGAGCGATAGCATCGATCCTTTCGGAAAGCGACGTAGCGAGTGTCGGTGGTCGATTCTCGATAATCCGAGAGCTGGGAACACGGCGCACAATGGAGGTAAACTGATTGAACGAGGCGAAATATGATGGCATTCCTTCGGTTGGTTCTCGCTGGCTCAGACTCTTCACGCTATATATCCCTCTTTCTCTGTGATTCGCGTTCCCGCCTCTTTCCCCCCGTCTCCTCGATGCACATACCTATGCACTTAAAACGAGCAGGCCTCTAGACACGATAATATCAGAGGAGAAGGGTTTCAGGGAGTCGTTGACCTCGTCTTGCGATTATCCTCTCGCGATTCGAGGACGCGGAATCGAAACTCTTCCAGGAACGTTCATCCAGGATACAAGTTGAATAACAGGCCACTCGATACGTTTTCGCGTTATAGGCTCTCGCCGTGTAGTCGGGCACGGAGATCGTGCTGGTCATTACGTTAATTAATTGGCCCCGAAGGGTAGGACACCGGGTATTCGACTTGTGCTCGACATTCGCTGACTACCCGTGAACCTCGTGAACACTTAAGATACGTCGGGAGACCGGCGATCGGGCAACGAGAACGCACCCGCTGATCGATGAACCGGCTAATCTGAATTTATCGAGTCGAAAATGCGTCAATTTAGTGTGCGACCGTGCGTTCCCGATTGTCGGAGTCCTCCCGTAATCTTCCGGGGGATCATCTTCAGGTGGGTAACGAGCTGTGGGAATTGCGTTTTCGAAATGGGCCGCAGTGGTTCGGAGATAAGAGTGCCTCGCGACGTTTACATAATATACTTTGGATCACTTCGGTTTATTTTTATGGATCAAGGTTTCCATGAAATTTTCAAGAGTCGCGTCAGCTTGGGACATGCAAGATGAATATTCCTTGCCGTACGTGCAAAATGTTTAGATTTACATTCTCGTATAGTGTAACAAATATTTCAATGAACATGTTTCGATAGAAAATATTCATAGAATGTCTGCGCGATCTAGTAGATTTTATCCGTCCGACCAATACCATGAATATGCTACTGTAAAATTAACTCTTATCCGTCCCTCGCGTCAAGTCGACACGCTTTTCTCGAAATAAGTTATAGTGTTCTGTTATTTGTAGGTACATTTCCCCGAAACTTTGTGTGACTTTTAGTTTTTTTTTAATACGGAATGCATAACCGAAAAACCTAAGATATAAATGTTAACTTGATCGAAATTTTTTTATTTTGTATCACTGTGTTAATTTGACACCGAGGCACAGTTCGTGAAATGAGGGACGGATGAGGGTTAAAAAGTGAATTTCATTAATTGCATCCGGATACAATATCTTGGGCGATTCAGTTGACCGCATCCCGTCACTGCAGCTTCAGCGTGCGTGGCCATTGTCCGTTGCACGCTCTCGCGTGTGTTCCGGGGAGTGCGTAATCAACGGGGAACAATAAATTTCCATGGAAGAGTATTCATATGGCCGACAGCTGCGAAACGATTCCCGTTGGTGCGGTGGGTATCGGCTCGCGCGTTCCGTCGGTAATTCCATGATTCTCCATTGAAAACAAACTTGAGACTACGTGGGCGGAGGAGCGGCAGCAGACGACGGCGCGACGAAGGCTCGGCCCTCTCACCCTCTCGGTAGCAACTTTACGATTGCGATTGTTAGCCGCTGACAATAAGGGCTTCAAGTAGCGGGCGTCGTCTGCTTTCCCTTCTCGTCGATGTATTGCGTTCGCGCTGGGACCCCGAACACCGGCCTGGCGAAACCACCCTAGCAACCTCCTTAGCGTCTCGAGTCGCGAATAATATTACGAACCAGAGTCGCGGCGGATCACTTTTGTGTCTCTGGAGCTGCGAGCGTCGGCAACACACCGTCCAGACACGACGGAACGAAGTAACGTTCCCTTGGCGTGGCTGGCTAGCTGGTTCGCTGACTTCCTCATTATTTACGGGGGCGCGAGTTTCTCGTCTCCCGCTAGCTGCTGGTAATAAGATGCACTTCTTTAAAGGACTTCGCTCGCCCGGAAGCAACAAATTGCATTTCCCCGCCTCGTCCCTTTCCTACCCCTCTGTCGACGCTCCCTCCACCCGGTCCTCCACCCTCGCGTCTGGTCCCTTCGACAAGGGAGGCACGTCGAGACAAGCATGGCCGGAACAAACGTTTAACCGGCCCGGAGCCGCGGACGCGTTTTAAACGCGAGCCGACCGACCTGCGGGGGGCGGATTAACGAGGGGAACCCTTGCTCCGAGGACGTTCAAGTCTCTCGAGAAGAGGTTGTTAGATTTTGTACAAGCCACAAGTATTTTGGTATTTGGTTTTGATATTTTTTAAACAGTATACAGAAAATGTACAATCTCTCGTACTACCCGACGCGTTGCAATTCCAATTAACGACACGCACATAATTTCATTTTCCTTCCAGAAAACATAAAATCATAACCTATGCACAACGCCGATAGCGCAACATTACCAAAAACGTAATTTACATCGTCCGTGAATAACCACCACCGCAAATGCATTCTACCAGCAATTACAAATAAAAGCACGCTCCCCATCTGCAAGAGTCTACCTCACATGGCGGAATAGTCCAACGTATTAGCTCTTCCTTCCAATACCAATAATTTGCACAGATGTCTGATCGTCCGCCCTTGCATCCGGCGAATGCCCCCCCGGTAATCGATACTGCATAATAGACGAATAAATATTCTCCATAGCAAATACTTACCGGCAGCGTGTGTGTTCGACACCCGCGAGTCCCTCAGGTCTTCGTCCTAACCTCTGTTTTCTTCGGAGTAGGATTCGGGACACGGGTGGCTAAAACAAACGTTAACCGAATCGAGCGTCTGTCGGTCTGCGACCACGAATTGCCGGTTCCCGGTGGCATCCTCTAACTTCATACATCGGAACTCGTCCTGTCACTATCTCTCCCTCTTTCTCTTTGGTCGGTCTCCGCTACGACCGATTCTCTCGCGGCTGGTCCCGAAGGCTCTCCCTTAACGAAGTATCAGTGTTACCACCGATGAATTACGTATTCAGGAGCGGCGTTTGGTCGGTGTACATTGGCGGGTTTGGCAGGCGGGAAGGCTGCTGCAGACGTGGAAGCTGCTCAGGGTTGAGAAGAGGTGGGAAGAGGGGGTTGGTAAGGGGGTTGGTTGGTTGCGCGACGCGGCGGAGGGATCCAGAAAGGCCAGAAGTAATGATGTTTGTTTAGCTCTCCAGGAAGGACCGTTAGCGGGGCTGGAAGATACGGGTTTTGGCACGAAGATGATGGCTAAGGGATGGAAGGGCCAGGCCGACCCGCTGTCGAGACCCGTTGAAACGTCTCGGTTCTTCTTGCTCTCGTGCTACTCCTGCCCCAGACTCCTCTTCGCACACTCTCTCGTCTCTATCTCTGTCTCTCCTCTTCGCCGACATCCGAGCTTTGCCTCGTAAATTGAAACTCCCGTGTGTTCGAGTCCGTACATCTGCAGCTCCTTAGGAGTTAAACTAGGCAAATTAGATTTTCTGCTTAGAAGCCGGAAGTACGATTTTCTGCCCTCACCGCCGCCCTGATCTGGGCTTGGTCCTGCTTCTGGCTTCTGAGGACTGTCTCATAGTCCCTCGGCGAGGATGCGAGCACCGAGGATTCGGGAATCTTGATGGATTGCTATGGAATGTTGTGTTAGACGGTTCCGTCCAGTTTCGGGGAGCTTAGCAATTATGTACGTCATCTTGTTACAGTGCAATTCCAGTTTATTTGTTGTCTTCAGCCCATCGTTACCTCCCTTCATTGCTTTGTAAACGGGTTCTATAAAATCTTGTTTATAGTTAACCCATGGGTCTTTATTTAAAATAAAATTGTTTTAATTAAAAGAAATAGGATGACACAGGTTCGACAATAGTTTATTCTTTCTCTCAATAACTTTAATAATTTATTTATAATTTGGTCCTTAAATTTGCTCACTTTCTTGTCAGATATATTTATGATACACATTTTCTACATTTTAATTTTAATCGTTTCGTGACTCGCACGATGCGAATCTCCTTTTGAAATTACTTTGCGAATGAATTATTAATATCGCGGTGACCTGGACCGATCCTGCATATTATTAGGTTCCGTCGAAAGCCCGTCGAAGAAATGGTATCAATCAGGACTTAGTTTTTTAATTACGATACAAAAGATCTGACAAGCAGTCCTTTAATTAAGATTAAAAGTTCGATAGCGCGGATTACGGTTAACTTTTCTTTCGATTAACCTAGATTCCAACACAGTGACAGAATGGGAGCGGCAGAAAGAGAGGGAGCGAGGGTGTTATACATCTTCCGTAACGAGACGTAGTTTAGTTTTATCTGAAATAATAAACTTCTGTTTTTGATAACACTCTGAAATTTCATGCCCGCGAGAGCCACTTATGTAAATACGTAGTGCTCCTAATAACCGTTGCTAAAATATAATTTTCTACAGATTACCGTGTACCCCAGTAGATTGCTTTAAAATTTTTATTCGAATTTATTAATTCACAGAGCACGATTACTTCGAAAATTCATGCGTTGCGATTACACTGTTGCCCAGGGATGTTGTAAAGCGTTGAATTATGTATGCAAATGTGCTGTTGTAACAAACAGCAAAACCACGATGTAGCATCTAACAAATTAATATTTACATCGGTATGTTAACAAACTATTTCATCTGGAAAAATGTAGCGTCAAAAGTATTACACTTTAGATTGTAGTACCTATAGATAAATTGTAATTGCTCAAGGGAGATGAAGACGTATAAGTAATAAAGTCGCAAGTTTTTAACTCTTTCGAAGTATTTCCAATTGAATTAAGAACTTTTATTGAGAACTGTATTCATCGATCGAGTATCGCGTCGAATGTCGATTGAAATTTATTGCCGTGCTATGCAGGGCAGAACTTCGACTGAATTGATCTCAGATTATAAATTATCGTGTTATATAGTAACCATTAAAATTTTTACACATTTTTCTCCGGACTTCGCTTACCACGAATTTTTAACAAATGCTACGCTTTCATGAAACTCATACTAATGTACGAAAAGAAATTTTCGAAAATCGATTGTTACAATTGAATCGTTGAAGAGATCAACGAATATCTTGCACAGCTTTAATATTAATTCACGCTCGCACTTTTGTGTTTCAGATTTTACCAATTCATAAAGTCTGCACTCTGGTAAATGTAAATGACTATAGCATTAAATTTACTAAACGATATCTTAGCATCAACTAAGTTCGTCGATACTAACATTGATGTAGACATATTTTAATTCTAAGCGATCGAATACTTTTGCCGCTCTGTCTTCATGCATTTCTGCAATAAATAGCCTCTAACGTCTATGAAAATAATGTGTAATTCACTTGCAATTTTATACGCACAATCTCAACACTTTTATCTCACTATAGACATAAAATTACCTCGAAATGTATCAAGTGTATCAAATAATTTTTTATCTTAGAATATTTCTAACATCTACAAATCTTGACTAATTCACTTGCAATTTTACACGATCCATTTCAATACGATTATTTTAGTGTATACATAAAATTACCTGGAAATATGAAGTGTGACAAATAACTTTTTATCTTAGAATATTTCTAACATCTACAAATCTTGACTAATTTACTTATAATTTTACACGCACCATTTCAATACAATTATCTTAGTGTAGACATAAAATAACCTCGAAATATCAAGTGTATCAGATATATTTTTATCTCTGAATATTTCTAACATCTACAAATCTTGACTAATTCACTTGCAATTTTACACGCACAATTTCAATACGATCATCTTACCGTAGATATGAAGTTACCTCGAAATATCAAGTGTATCAGATATATTTTTATTATTCAATGATTCAGTGTCAGATGTTCGAATACTTCCGCGAGCCACTATATTTTGAAGCAGACTCGAAATTGCACGGGGGTCTCCCGTCCGCAGAAAACCGTTCGTTCGCGGGGAACCGGTAAATTTCACGGCTGGAGTGTCAGCGATCGCTGAGTCGACAGTTTATCCTTTCTTCTCCCTCCATTAGGAAGTTTCCGTGGCGAGGGGGCGAGGCAAAGGCGGCGGAGTTGCTGGACGAAGAAAGTTGCTCCCGGGTTTTCCGTTCGAGGCGAGGGAAATTTCCGTGGACGAGCTGGCACGACTTATTCGCGTCGTCGAAGTCAGCCTCGATCGAGACGGGCCGCGTATACCGGGCCAGGCGTCCTGCGGATGAAAATAACAGCGAAACGAAAAGTGGAAAGAACTTTTCTCGGCTCTCTTAATGGAGCCGGGAATCGTACAGCGGCTCCGCGACATTCGGTATCGCCACGTGTTCCCCACAGCTGCGTTGAAAATTAATTTCGATTTAACCGCGCCGAGCCGAGTCGACCCGCGGGCACAACTTTTCCTTTTGCCTGCCAGGTTTCTACGTGGGAACCGCTATACCGACAATTAATGTCTCATTGGTCCTCGCTGTATTCCAAAGCATAGTTGCCAAAAACCTTGATAAACCTGGCTCATTTTTATACATTAGAAAAATTAATTAACTAACTAATGTGTAAAAATTGTTTCGAGGAAATTATATTTCGTTTCTGGGAATGTTATTTATGAAATAAAAAATCAATTGATGTGATGTGTAGACAGTTCATAAACAAATAGTAGAACAGCAGAGAACTGGAGATAGTTCCCGTTTCATTTGTTTCGTCATAGCTCGTTCTAGTCTACTCGCCTGACCACATCCTGCCATATACTACTTGTCTAGCCACACATTTGCTACTTGTTCGACCATAGAGAGTTCCAGCTTACTTGCCCATCTACAGACAGTGTTATTCTAGTTATCTGACTGTGGACTTCCATATAGTACTTGTCTAGCCACAGACTGTTATATACTACTTCTCTGCCCACTCATGTGCCACTTGTTTCTCCATAGATAGTCCTGCTTTATTATCCAGACTATAGTTCTACTTGTCTGACCGCAGATTATCATAAACTACTTCTCCAACCAATCAGTGCCTCTTGCTCATCTAAACACTGACCTGAACTACTTGTCTGACCATATATTGTTCCATACTTTTTTCCAGACCGGTTTATGTGATCACAGACTGTTCTATACCAATTGTTTGACCACGTGCCACCTTATTCTACTTGTCTCGCTTCAAACCTGAGAAACATTGTGGGCTAGTTAAACGGTCTTATATGATAATTATTTCATAATTAGTACCAAATTTGTTTCTAGTAATTTGTATTAAAATATATGGTAAAATAGTTTTTAAGTAAAAATTGTTATTAAATGAAAATAATATAATATGAATTATATACAATTCAACAAGTTATGGTACACAAACTGAAATCTTATCTTAGCTAACTAGAACGACAATTCGATCGTCAGAGGAATTGATCCCAGAATAATATTTTCTCGCGAAGAAAGGAATCTTAGAGAGTATTCGATTCTTTTCGGAAGAGTGTTGAGTAGGTACTAAAATTTACGATCGAGGAGAAAGAGAGAGAGAGAGCACAAGAGCCATTCTTTAGAAACGACCGACGTGACAAGGAAAGGGCATAGTAATGAAAGGGTCGGAGGGTTAATTTTATCAGAAACGCCCGGGCAGTTTCCCTCCGAATTTGATGCACGGAATTTCGCGTGATATTTGGCGACGGCAAATTCGACACCAATTCAGGCTATTCTTGCGCACGGTTCTCGGACTTTCGAATGGAACAACGTCCATGTGCACGGGTCCTCAGCTTTTAGCTTCCTGAAATAGTTCCTGAAATAGTACGCGGCTCTGGGCGAGTAATAAACCCAATTCCACATACTTAACAGGCATACCATCCCCAACACCCTCGACCACGTCTTCGGCGCGGCTGTTGTTAATACGAAATGCCGTACCACCGTCTCGCGTAATTAGAAATTTCACAAGCGACAGACTGTCTCGTTTTCGCGAACTAAATAGTGGATTCGGTTTCGAACGCGTCGGCGTTGCTTAGGTCAGACGCCACTATTACAGATGATTCAGCTTTCTCCCCTTCGTCGTGTTCTGGAGACTTTGAAATTACTAACCATTGTTCGACAAATTTTTATACAGAAATCCTTATAACTTATTTTATTAAAAATTGCAAAACACAGTTTTTATTGTTGAGCATGATAAAATTTTTTAAAACAACGTGATCTTGCGAAACAATCAAGATTAATTTCAAGGAAACAAAAATCCCATCAAATTCTTTTGGACTGTCTACCGTGATATAAATGAACAAAATTTGTCCGTTTCAACAAAAATTAAAAATTGCATCTTGCCGTTAAGGGACTGAACAAATTGATATGATATTTAAATAGAATTATTTAGATCGTTGTTTCGTCAGTTTTTCGGTAGAAGGTTGATGTCGCGTTGCATATGGATTTTTGGTAAGGGCGTAAAACAACGTTCGCGAGAACAAACAGCGCGTAAAACACGGGGAAAAACAGGGACATGAAAGGGCGACTCAAAAGCAAAATGTCGTGATCGATGGTAACGTGAACGCCGTGGTACGGCAATGGTATCTTTATCGGCGTTCTAATGATCGTCGTAAAACTTTGTCCAGCCCCGGGTTTACGATGGCTGGCGCGCGGTAATTGAAAACTGTGTCCAGTGCGTTCCGTTTCGCGAGTTTGCAATGGACCGTTCGGAACGTGTGCCGGCCCGCGGAGAATTGCGAACATTTGCGCGAAACGCGCGCCGATTATCGTGTATTAAAATCGTGCGACTCGATTCGAGCCCGTTACACTTAGTTTGTCCGCGATTGCCAGCCCGTAATTTTGTTACTTGCTCGATGAACGTGCGCACGGTTCCCTACGTACTCATATCAAATTAGCAATTAAATCGTCCCTCTTAATGCTGGACCCTGCGATACTGCGATACCAGTTAAAATGACCGACTTCACTCTCTAAATTTTTTATATTATTTTACTTACTAGTTTTAATTCTTTTTACACGTCATGTTTATTTCACTTGCCTTAATCCCTTTTCATTATTCATGTAGTACACTAATCCATTGAGGTTCTTTTAACTGACTCATAACAGACACTCATTTTAAATGTTTATAAAAATCCACTAACTAACACATAAAATGAGTCTGCATATAGTCTACCCTGCAGACGATTTTATAAAAAATGTGTGCAAGGTCTAAAAACAATATCTAATATTTATCTCATTATCCTGCAACTTCATGGTTTTATGAAGCTTAAAAATATTCATCTACCACTGGTGCAGCACATAAAAATAAGGTGATCCTTTCGGGATCGGCAAGGATGCGCGCCCGCGCGATTTCGGCGCGACTCGGGAGGAGCTCCATTTAATAACTCCGCGTTAATTAACTGAATGCAAACGTCTTGGAGCGGTGCCGTTTTGTGTCCCCTCGCTCGGCGACGACGCAAATAAGCCAACTGTCACCGAGGCAGCATCGCAGCTAAAGACGCGCTGACACGGTGCACGGTTTCTGTCGCAGGTCTGCGGGAAGGTGTTCAACAACGCATCGGCGCTCACGAAGCACAAGCTGACGCACAGCGACGAGAGGAAATACGTGTGCACGATGTGCGGCAAGGCGTTCAAGCGGCAGGACCACTTGTGAGTATAGATACGCGATTCAGAACCCCGCTCCCCTTTCCGCGTCGATTAGCGGAACCGGTGCCGCCGTGTTTCCGCTCTCGGCTGCAATTAGCGAAAACGGGACGCGCCCGGTAGCTGGCGAACAACTGAACTAGCTAGCGGAGCTCTTTTCCGCTTCCAACCCGACGCAGAACTCTCGCGACGATTTCCAACGCGTGCCCTGTCCCGTTTCACCCATGGACATGCGGTGCTCCAAACGCAAAGAGAATTAATTTTTATGAATGTTCTATGTGTAATTTTGCGTTAGGATTGTATGCTAAATTAGATGGAGTGCCACAAGAAACTTGTAATTTTTAGACAAATTACTTAGATCACTATTTAATTTAACACTGGTGCATTGGTGCTTTAAAATGTAGAGAAAATAAATTTTTTTTTAGTATTTTGTGCTTTTGCATCGCAATGTCTTGAAAGGGTAAATCATTTTAATATGGCACAAGTTGAACCAGGAGGAATATTTTGAATTATAGATTCGGATTAACTAGACTGTCGAAATGCTATGAATAAGGGAGCAGAAGGAACTAAAAAGATTAACAGCGCGCCAACGAACGAACATAAGCAGGTAGTAATAATACCGCTCAGAAATACAATAGAAGTAGATCATTCGTCGTTCGGTCCGAACGTCTTTCCCAGTAAGAGAGGCTTTGAAGTCCTCGACGTCGTTCGAGGCGTTCACGTTGTACGTTCGCCTAATCAAAACAATGAGTAAAAGCGAAAGAAAACGAACAGCCGAACGACAAAGGGGAGGAACGTGAAGGGGGACGAAAGAATGAGAGAGGCGGAATGGGAATGGTGAGAGGCGAACATTCAATTCTTATCGGGAACGAGAAATGGAATAAGACGGAATCAATATAGGTAGCGATGGTTGCTTCTGGTAGCCTCGGCCAGACTTGTTGGCCAGCCAGGAAGATGGACTTGTTTTTCCTTTGAAGATGGATCTACAAATCCTCCCTTCGTCTATTTTTCTCCCCCTTCTCTCTTTTTCTCTCTCTTTCTCTTTCTCACACACACACACTATCTCTAAACTCTACAACCTCTTCTTCTATTCAGGATTCGCCACATGGCTCAACTACATTTCCTGTGGACGGTAGTTTTCCTTTCCGAGACATTTTCGTACCCTCGGTGTCACGTTCGACTCGGCTTCACACTGTTACTCGCGATTTGATGAATGCTCTGCCAGGAAATTATTGATTTCGTTGGGAATTCCTATTTCTGAGACTCGCCTGCTGCGGATAGCATGACCGAAATTCACATAAATCGACTGACCCACCTGCCGTGATGGGAATCTGCTAAAAACTCGGCGACAAAAAAAGCTTATTGCCGGTCGATCAATGGATATAAATAATACACGTGTGGATCCAGTAATAGTTTATTAGAGCATTAACGGTGCAATTTCGTAACTTTTCTATTCCATTTTTGTGTATAAATTTTTTTTTAATATGTTAATACCATGTCAACGATTAGAAACGACGCGAATTTTCTTGATTATTTGATAGACTGCAAAACTTTATTCGTATAAGTATTACTGTATTAGAAAATAATATGATGGTAATTCCAAATTCATGTAATTTTTTTACAGTCTTGAATCTTAACTACTCGTATTTGTCATAAATGTGTAAAATCCACATTCGATTGATAGACTTAGTTCTTCTCGTCAAATTAGAAATATTATACAATTTTGTGACAATATTTGTAATAGCATTGTCTGAAGTTTTGGGTTTAACATGGTCATGTTCGCACGAGATTTACGTCAGGTGCCAGTTAAATTGCAACCCAACTGTAATTAGGTCAAGGATAGCCATTAGTTAGGCTTTGAGTTAATCCTCAAGCTGCCTAGACTTTGTATTAAATTTTCAAGTAGATTTTCAGCAAATGTTTAAGTTTTAAGACAGACTCCTGCTCAAATATTTAATTTAGACTTCGGTGTAAGCCAAATTTTAAATTTTCATTGAAATTCTGAACCTACCCATATCGTAGAATCTATACAATTTCCAAAACCCCAGCACATTTTTCCATTGGTGAGCAGGGTTTTATTAAACAAAATTGGTTTCGAAACCTCGAAACTTCCGCTTTTGCAATAACTGGAGCATGATGCGCCCGTAAAAGGTAAATAAAAAAGGATTATGTTTCGTTGAAATTTTAAATCGATAAACAATATTAAAATACACGGCAAATCGTGAAAATACGCGGCGGTGTAACACGAATTTTCCCGTTGGTCCTGTATAAAATTTCGCTACTCTGTTTGTTTTGACAATAGAATTGAAAATCGGTTATAGCTTTAGCATCTGCATCTTTCTCCGATCGGTGTATGTACATATGCGTATACATATCGTCGTTTATTCTCTACTGTAATTGCATTAGATCGATTCTCCTCGAAGTTCAAGCATTGTAGCTAACATCGTTCAAACACCAATCATGAGTTTCTATTTTCCATTTTATGAGATCCCGTTTGGCGCCCCACAATGCCACGAAGTTTCTTGTCATGCTTTTCGTTCTCCGTACTCCAAGAGAAATGTGTATTATTCCTTTAGCGATCTAACCAGACGAGTAAATACCGTTCCGTGAGTTTCTCCTGGTGAGTTTCCTTAACCCACCATAGATATTCCACTGCGTGACTACGGACACCATAAATGAGGAAAAATGCTGGCCTCGTCGGCTTCCTTAGTGGTATTTATTATTTCGCCGGCCATTATGCAACCCTGCCAAACGGCATCATTCTCGGAAATCCCAATCTCACCAAATCATTCCCATAAATTGACACAACTTTTCATCTAAAGTTCCTATCTCTAACAATTAATAATTTTTATTTTACGATACTGCGTAAATGTTTATCCACAGGGGAGTCCGAGGAAGAGGAAGCGGAATTTTCGCAGTTCTAAATTCCAGGGGCGTGCGATAAATCGCATGAAAACCACAGTCTAGGGGGTTGGGGTGGCGGTGGGGTGCGAAACCAAGCATCCCGAGGGCAATTGATTTTCGAGTAACTCTCTTCCTTAATCCCCGGTAAAAAATACGATTGCAAATTTCCTGACAGAGGAATAACCCTGTATATTAGTCTCCGTTGGATTGAAAAGTTTCGTAATCCGGCAAGTTCGAAAATTTGTCTTTGTATTCGGCACGAAATCGCCGCAATCCTCTTTTGTGCTTCGTTCCCTCGGCTACGTGCAGCGGATTCGGTTCGAGCGGACAGTATTTTTCTTTTCTCCCGATCCTGGCCTCGGCGTCGCCTTCGTTTTATGTACGTATTTCACTGGATGGGGTCGAACCCGACACTACGTTCAATGCGAACTGACGAACACCACCAGGAATTACTTTCGTTTCATCTCTGGTTTCCTACGAGCCTCCTTCTCTCTCTATCCTTTTTTTCTTTTCAAATTCAATGTCTCGCCAATTGTTCCTCCTCCATTCCTTTTCGTTGCCAGCTGCCTCCGTCTGTCGTCGAATCGAGAGCCTCCTCGAACTTGCCTCCGAATCGAGCTTTAATCCAATAATCGACCATTGTTATCGACTATTTCCAGAAGCGATCGACCTTTCGCACACATGTTCAAACATTGTGTTTTACATATTTCCTCGAGATGTACGGTGGACAGAGATTAAACAAAGTAAAATTTATTATTACTGATCTTTATGATAAAAATTGTTGGGATTCAGAAATAATTCGGATTTAAAATATGAAGATCCCTTCTGTTCATTTACTCAGACTCTGCGCAAGTTATGAACATAAGCAAAAAACTTTCTTGTGTACCTTGTAAGACACACAAGATCATAATTACATCGTAGTTTATACTTATCACATGCAGCGTGCATACTGTGCATATTAACCTTCATATGTTTGCACAAACATGGCCGGAAAGCGCGAATGTGGCTATTACATATGATGCTTATTTAAGTAAACTTTATAACATCTACCTCGCAAAACAGGAATTTCTGAAAATATTAAATGTACAAGATTAGTTCTCTTTAAAAATTATTTGATAATTAATTCGTGTTTTAATGTACTTTCCTCGTGCGGAGCATCGAAAATCCAACAGAATGAAAGTTTCAAAAAATAATCTCCGGTCGAGCTACCGTCCACCGAACTATTTTCACCGGAGACAACAGGTACAGGGTACTCCGTTTCTTTTCGAAGCACTTTCTTGGTCGCGGGGATACTCAGAAATATCGTTCCTTTGTCGAAGTGAGTATTCCATTTGGCCTCTGTCCATAAAATGTCTTGGTCGGTTACTTGGAAAGTCGTTTTCAAGAAAGCATATGCCGAGAATCGAGTAAACGATGTGGACGACTTTATCCGATCAGCGAAAATGTCCTTGGCCTGTTTCCTGTTTTTATTGAAATCCTTTTAACCTCGGATACCCCGACGAGACGGGACTTAAGTACCTAACTCTGTATGTACTGTGGACTAAAGTCGTAAAGAATTGTGTTTCCTCGTTCACCCCCTTCGCCGCCCACCCCGAGTTCTTTTAAACTTATCCGGTGTATCGTGACCTCCTAGTTTATACAGCGAAATGTGCACGCCGCGATGTTGCAAATTCTGTGCCACCGTCAGTAATCACTAAATCGAGAAATTCACAATTAGCCCCTTGAATGCGAATTTCAACATACTGACGTCAACGGGGCCACGCATCTACGAAGGTGCATTCTGTTTGCAAACGTGTAGCTATTGATGAAGACGAGCTTGTTTTATCTTACCTAGTATGAATGTCCACGACTGTAAAAATTTAAATGTAATAAAAAAGGAACTTCAACCTTTTTATATAATTTTCAATTTTCTGTTTCTAGTGGTGCAAAAAATTTGGCTTTACCTTAGTTTGAATGCCTCCAATTGTAAAAATTTTGCCGATTATATCAATAACCATGAAGAGAAAAATTTCAACCTTTTTATATCGTTTTTAATTTGCTGCAACTATTGCTGAAAAAATTTTGCTTCCTTGCTTTTATTGACCCCCGGCTGTGACAATTTAATTTTGCCTATGTAGCAATATTCGTAAAAATATTCAGTCTAGATCAAGTCTAAGTAAAGAATTAAAATATTATCATGTGGGTGCTAAGTAGAAAATTTCTGATAGTTTTGTCCACGTATAATTTCTGTTACAATTCGCGTGATTGTTTGCGGCAGCAATGATTCAATGACGACAGGTTTATAATTGAAGTTAATTGCCCGTCACTTCGATGGAGTATTATCTAGGGAACATCGTGGATCGATTTCAAAAAACAAAACCACCCGGAATTTGTTTGAAATGATTCGGTAAAAGCTTTTTAATTCGTTATGTAGTCTCTGGACACAAGTAAGCTGGACGCGGAAAATTGTCGATTATTAATGTAAACGAGCTTTTTCTCCCTTTATCGCGCTCCATTACACGCGAAAGGGACGTAATAATTGGTCTTCGAGACTGTAACCGTAAATTCTGTATGATGTTTAATTCGTGCTCGCAGACCAGAAAGTTCTCGTTATTTCAGTTCTATCTTCTCGAGAAAAAAAAGCAGAAAATAAATAGAAAGGAAATGGAACTTTGTTGCGTAGCCCGGAAATGCCGTCTTGCGCTCTCTTCTTTTTCAAAAGGATGTTTTATGTAACGTTCGAATGTAATTACTGTTGTCGTTCAAATTTCATTCGAAGTTCCTTACTCTTTCAAGTATTTAGCGTAGAATTTTCTTTGAACGGCAGCTTGGTAAAAGGTTTCGTTAAACGATCAAAAAAGGGGGCAGGTTAGTTAATTGAATGGCAAACGTAGATCCTACCTGCTTTCGCACAATTAGCATAATTGCCAGTGCGACGTTTATCGAATCGAGCGACTCCTTAATACTGATGAAGCTCGTGCAGACGTTTGCGATATTGAAACATGAATATGAGCCAATAACACAAATCTACGAACATTTTGTTATATTATTCCGGAAATTACAATAACAATAAATCATCTATAATTTGATATTTATTGAACGTATTCGATGCAGAAAATAAACATGCCTTTTCTAGAAAATTATTCAACTGTTTGATACACCTTTTTATTACGAGTCAATTCTTTTGGTAGAAATTCATCTGTTTAAAGAAGAAGTAAAGATTACTTTTTATATTTTTACTACTAACTTTGAAACCAGCAGTAGCTTCGTCCAAGAGATGTGCTCGGACAAACGTGATTGAGGTCTTCCATCGATTGCGAGTAGTTTGACGGTCGATCAGGGAGGAAGAGTAACGTTCCATGATCGAGCCCAATTTAATTCTGTTTGCGCGAAGTAATACGCGTCGAGTTACACCTTCTGCCAGTATTTCCTCGACACCGAATCAACTTTCCAGCCCCGTCCGCTATTATATAATGACAGCAACGGCGAACTTTCCGTTTGTATAGCTGTCAGAAATGATTTCGTTCGCACCGATGAAAATACTCCTCTCCCACAGTTAATATCATCTTTCATGGTATCGAGTTATTGATGAAGCAGTAAGTTTAGCTGCCCTGAAAACTGCGAGGCTCCCATCAAACATAGTAACAATTCTTTCAGACAGAGAGACGACGCGATGAATTAGATTAGGAACACACACACACAATAGTGAAAATTCAACACTAGACTTTTGCTTCATTAAAACGTCCGGGGTTTGTAATTAAGTAGAATAAAGATTATTATGTCTTAACATTTAGTGGGATCAATATATATGTTGCTGATGATTCGCACTGTTCATTATAGTTGAAACATTTCTTAACTAATTTAAAAAATTCTAAAGACATTTGTATCTGGTTTCAGGTGAATAAATATTTCAGTTTTGAAAATACCAATGCCCAAAAATTCACAAATATACTTCAAATATATATGAACAAGTTACCCAAGTTTGATTTAAAAAAAAAGTATTACTTAGTTTCCTAAAAAAAATTTTGAAACCATGCACAGAGAAAGAAAATCTTTTGAAGTTACGAAACATTATTTCACAGACTATAGCTCAGAGTCGCGTTTCTCTCTCTCTCTCTCTCTCTCTCAGCGTAGTTTCGCGATAGAATAGAAAAATTCGCGACGGTGTACACCGCGAATTCTTTCCGTCGAACAACGACGACGGGACGCAGTGAATATCCTGGACAATAAAAAGAGGCACCGCGAACGCAAAAGAAAAATAATTACAGTTACTCGTCCGGCTTATTGTCGAGAGAAAGAAAACCACCTTTTCGATGTTGCCTTTCTATCCCCGTCCCCTTATATTCCTTTTGTCCACTTAATTACTCCTGCGTGCAACAACGAATTCCGTGCAAATTCAACGTGGCATCCGCGAAATAAGAGGCTTTCAAGGGATAGCAGGAAACAGGTTAAGTACTTCGAGGGTTTTCTCTCTTCTGCGTTGCCTCGGCGAGTCAAATCGGGGAAACCCATTTCAAATTTTTTTCTACTCTTTTTGACAGCTGCAACTCAAGTAAACATCCCTCACCCTCCGGGGAAAACCGCGTCACTTGCTAAGAATGTGTGGAGGATCGCCGAAATGAAAAAAAACCTGTAAAATGTGGATCGCGAAGTGAACAAGAGTTGCATCATGGGAATACACAAAACTAAAATTCGAAAATGCGTTACAATACTTTCTGAATTACATTCATGGTTCATTTAGGATTATCACAATGATCATTTCCAGTTTATCTATGACTATTTTAAAATTTTTGAATCACACAATGTGAGAACCGCGAAAAATAATTTCTAGCATTTAGCACTTGGCATTCCCGTCAGTGTGGCATGCCGGGGTTCACCCATTTCTTTCTGGTAGGCTAACGGGGGTGCAGGGGGGCATAGTGAGTTGCTCGGCGTATCTCTGTTATCGAAGTAAATCCACGTAGTCCTTTTCCCGGGTTCGAACGGTGACGCTGCTCCTCGAAATAAGGAAGGACCAAAAGGAAGCGCTTATACCTCAAGAGGTATTCTCTTCGAGGGCTCTTCACACTCGCCGGGGTTATATCTATATAGAACCTAGAGGAGAGGGTGGCGCGGGGGAGGGCAGTCGAGTCTCTCTTGGTCCAAAAGGGATTTGCGACAACTTCGGGACAGAAAGGGCGGGGGAAGAGGGGCGGAGAGGGGTGAAAGGGGATTCGGAAGAGTCGTTGCCGATGCAGCGAGCAACGGGGGAGCTTCGTCGTTTTCTTCAGTCTTCCGCTTGTAAAGAGGGCTTGCTTTCCCACCTCGATATCGTCGATACCCTCTTTGTTCCCGGGGCTTCCTTCTCGTCCGCCTCGCATTAAGGATGCCCCGAGCCCGTGAAATGAAAGAAAATAGAGCGGGGCAAACGGCCTTCGTTGCCCACTTCCACCCCCTCGCACTGCCCCGAGACTCCTTTTGCTACGTCGGCCTGCAACCGGGGAAATTAATGGAGAGTTGATAATTGCTGAGAATTTAATCTCGGACTTTGACGGCTCTCTCTTTCTCTTTCTCTTACCCCTCTACCTCCCCATGTTCGGTCTCTTCCTTTCTCTCACGAGAAAGGGGAAATACCCGCGCGGAAAATTCGACGCTGGCTTTCCAGGCGGCTTCGCGATCCGTTTCTCTTTCTCGAAAGAATCCCATCGACCGCTGACTTGGACATTCTATCCTGTGAATGCCGGGATTTAGGAGATTCGAGGATAATATATACGGCTCGCTCAAAAGAATTCCGAGACTGGTGTAATAAAGATTTGGATATTTTCGAATTGCCTACAGCTTCCACAAGCTTTTGGCACCTGCTATACGGCGTCCTACTTTGATACTGAAGAACACATGAACGTCGTGAAATAGAAAATTTTAAGGTACTGAGAGAGGTTACAATTACATAGGACCGATCCATAGATGGAACAACCAGGATGTCAGTAAAAACAATTTGAAACACACAGTGCATCGCCATAATGTCCCCATCGTTTGTTTTGTGATTCTAAGGAGGTTAGAATCTTCAGAAAGAGTGCAGGAGTTATATCTTGGTCATACCTTTATAATTTCTTTCTTCCTATCTCCCCTTCCTGAACTCAACCCCTTCTGCTCTCGAGCCCACAGAGAAACGTTTCTGACGCAGCTGGAGGGACGAGGATAAAACTGACAGAGACAAAGACTGTATTGAAGACGCCGAAGCGAGAAAAAAAGAAGCTTCGTTGTTGAAGAGGAAACAAAGGAACGAGGATTCCTCGGTTCCACTTTCTTCCTCGTTTTTTCCCTTTTCTTGAATGGTTACGTCCCTCGCAGTTATTGTGCTAAAAATATATCTCTGAAGCGGAATCAAAATACTTGATACGCGCGGAATCGTTCCGAATAATTGCCGGTGAGTAAACATTTAATAACTATCGATTCCCCGCGAAACCGTTCGCTATAATTTAAATATTCTTGTACATACACGGTGGATTCAAAATTTAACATTTTAAATTGAAATAAAACGCTGCCTCGTTCTCGTTTCGTTTAATCAGTCTATTGACGTGGAAATTCGAGCACACTCAAGTGAATATCAGGAAATCTAATTACCGTTCATTAACATTCGAATAATCACCATATTGGAATATTCATGAGTCCTCGCGGATTCTGCTCTCAAAACATTCTAGCTTTCCGTGATTTATTTCTTCGGTAAAACAAACAATTTATTCAATAGTAATTACAAGAGCTTTTTTCGAAATGTATTATTGTTGGCAATTTCAGTGAATAAACTTGATAGTCAACAACAGAAACATTTTCAATCAGAGCAAACAATTATGGCAGTCTTCGAGCGGCGCAACACCACAAAGAAACAAACAGAAAATCCAGAAACGATCGTAAACCGCGACAATTAATTACCGGACCGTATTTCCGACTGGCCAGTGTTATTCGAGTCACAAAATAAATCAGAGGCCTTTATCCGGGAACACTTTCAAAGTATCCCACCCCCATTCATTTTTCACCCTTTAGCTGAGGGAATACAGCTCACAAGTGGGTCGATCGATTCCCTGGAGCGGTCTTGGTGTCCCATGGAACCACTGGTACGACGAATCAGAGAGGAGATACGTTAAAAGTTGAACAAATTAGCTTTTACAAATTAAACCCTTGTCTCCTTCCACCATCTTTCTCTCCCTCTCTCACTCTCTCCGTCCCCTCTGTTCATCCTATTCGACCCCGAAGTTCGTCCTGGGATGGAATTTAAGGGAATTCGTTCGTATATCGATGGACTATAAAACTTGGCCCGATAGAGGAGCCCCGCAACTGCTGGAAAATTTACTGGGAACGATGTCCTCTGGCCTGCACTACAGCTACTTCTTAGCGGGATCCAGAGGAGAATCCCTTCCTGCCCGAGAAGATACGGACGTGGACAATGTTCGAGACCTCATTAAAGTTTCAGAATACCTGGAGAGAGGGTCGCCGTCGGTTGCACGGGCGAACTTTCCATCGGGAAACCGGAATACGTTAATACGATGGGTTTCATCTGTGCTCCGAGCAGCACAGAAGCCTACGCCTATTTTTTAATATGCTTCCTTTATGTACACGACCCGGTAATTACCGACGAAATCGCGTTCCGCGTCGGGTTTCCAATAACCTGATCAAATATTGCCTTTCTGCGAGCTGTGGATACTTTTTCCCAGCAACCGATCTCCGACGGATCCCTTCTCGCTAAATTGAAACCCTCCACTGTCCGTCTGCACCTTATTAACTCTTTCGACCTCCTTCCTGTTTTTCGAATTTTCGTCCGTTCTACTTTGGAGATTAATGTTACCTGAAAGTTGCAATTTGTTAGGGTGGGATATTTTATTAGAAATTTATTTATTTCAATATTCTCTGTCAATTGAACATAGCTACAAGAAGCATGACAATAAGTGGACTGTAGATCTTTATACAAAATAAAAATTGTCTACACAAATTACAAGAAACAGTAACCGTGGAGATCGTTTCACTCTTTAATGATCTTAATACGTTGAAAATAGTGTGTTGGCATTGTTAAATTCCTTTTACCGTTTTAAACTGCACCAGCTTGTTTTTGTCATTCGACAAAGCGACATGTTTGAATATGCCTTGAAGAATTCACGACGTCCAAAGTTTGCACCTACTTCGCGCAGAACACAAACTTTCTGACATCATGGTTGCCCTGTCGATTCTACAGTGACATTAAACAGAAGCGGCTACTATCAATATTGAAATGGTCCGAAAAAGTGTTCTCCAGTTTCCCTCCTCAACTCCGTCATCGTGACGATATTCCCGGCAAATATTTGTTCAGCGGAATCGGAGCCTCCGGTTAATTTCTGCGTCGAAACGACGGGGATCGAACGAGCCAACGAGGACAGTGACACAAATCGAAGATTCGCGCTAACTTATGTACAGTCGCTGTAAATTGTATTTAAACACTGAATTGCATTGTCGGAAGTTTCAGTCTTCAAATCTGTGGCAGCTTCAGTCATGAAAAAAATTATTTAATGTCTTAGAAGAGTTTGAATTTCACCCGAATTTGTTACAATCCAGAAAATTTGCATTTTCCTTTAAGATCCACAGTCTATGAAATATCTAGTGGATTGGGGGCAGTATTAGTGAACAATAGATCTGGGGTCCTGATCGAAGACAGTTCGTGCCAGACGCGAGGCGTGTTAACGGCGTCGTTTCCGTCGCGCGACTGTCGGATTAATGCAATTATAGGAAGGGGGATCATCGTATCAGGGACACTCCTTAAGGGTGATAAAGGCCACCCCTCTTATTCGTCGGTTAGACCGCATCGCATCGCCAACTTGTTGCACTTTCAGGGCTCTTTCTCTTTCCGTTCTTTATCCGGTGTCCCGTCGGCTGTTTCGGGATGTCGTGAAAATGCCGCGCACCGCGATAGCAGTTAACGCGGCTACGGTTGATGAATGGTTACGACCACCCTTACACTTTTATTCCGTGGCCATTATGAGACGCGTGCCGGCAGGAACCGAGGCCATTTAAATGTCTTTCCCGGACTTCTGGTTGCGGAAATGCGGATTGGGGATTTCTATCCTTCTGCCTCTTTCCACGAATCCGTTCCTGAGAACTGTTCCCGATATCCCTTGCCGTTCCACAAATTTTACAAACCTCTTTTCCTTCTCAACGCCTCAACCCTTATACACACAGCTGAGCTCCCACTTACTAATATTCAATTTTTTATTCAAAAATACCCACTTTAAATTTATCTCCAAAAATTTTACTAATATTCAGGTACCATTTCTCAAATTTACTTCTCACTGACAAATATATAAATTCCTCTTTTAGCTGTGTATTCAAGAGCAAGGCATATTAAAAAAATTTGAATAACGATATATTGAAGACTATGAATATTAACGTGAAGATTAACCACCGGCAGGCTCCCCTAAAGACCAGGTTCATCTCGAATACATCGTTAGCCAGTGAAGTATCCGTGGCGGGAGTCGGAATCAAAATTCTCCTCACGAATTTGCCTCATTTACAATCCCCCTCGTTACAACGACCAGGTCGTTGGAAATTCATGCGCCAACTTGTTGCACGTGCTGCATTATTTTTCTTTTTTTCCTGCGAGCAGCGTGGAACGTTTGGACGTCAACTTTTCCGCATTTTCCTCGTCGAGGAAACGGGATCAGGCGTGTGGGCATGATTTTCTTGGGACACGCAAAGTTCCCCGGCCTGCGAAGTATACGTTCCTTCCCCCGCCCCGCCGCCCACCCCCGTCGATGGCATTACACAGGATATCGAGCAAATGGGGTGGAGAGAAGTCTTTAGGCGAGGAAACGGCCGTAAGGCTGTCACGCCAGGGATAAGCTTAGATGTGCCTCGCAGATAGGACGTGGAACGTGCTCGTCGTTGTACGGGATTTCCGGAGTCGAGCAGATCCTCCGTATAGATAGCGACATAATTGGGTCGACATAATTTTCTGCGTTCGACGAGGCCGCCTACGAGCTTTCCCCGAGCTTAGACTCCACTCCTGTGACGTCGTTCTTACGGCTTTCGCATTCTTTGTCGACGAACTATCGTCGTTCTAGCACAGTGTTTACAATTGCGAAATAGTGACATAGGGTAAAAAAAGAAGTAGCACACTTTTTAAAGGACCATACAATTTAGAGCTTTTTTTTAGAAGTTAGAACAATCAGTTTACGTTCCGCTAAGCTCTGATCTTTAAACGAAAGTACTGGAACAAAGAGTGTCTGCATTTTAATAGTTCAAGTGTAACGCAGATTGTGGGATGATCAAATGATGTTCCTGATTTTTCTGTGATAGGAACGGACACATGCTGACCCATCGGAACAAGAAGCCGTACGAGTGCAAAGCGGAAGGCTGTGGCAAGTCTTATTGCGACGCGAGGAGCCTGAGGAGGCACACGGAGAATCATCATGCTGGTAGCAAGGTGATCGAGAGCGTCAGTCCTAGCAGCCCTACGACAGGTCCTCACACACCTAACACACCAGGAAGCAATCCCAGCACACCTAGCACGCCAGGTGCAACGTCGACGTCGAATGGCCACGGACATCCGGCCTTGAAGCAACTTCTTGCCACAGAACCTACGCAGACGCAACAACAAAAGGTGAGTGCATGTTTATCATCAACATCTCCTAAACGAAATGATCTACAGCAGTTTATTCAATGAGATAAAATAATATAGTGATCGCATAAAAGTAAATGATAAATTCGTCGATATTATCGATCCGGTTGTAATTGCGGCACATTACGAAACAGACAGGGTGGTCTGGCGTTCGTGAACGTCAGTGCGAAATCCGCCGGGGCAATTTGATCCGAAAGCTTGCCCCCGCGTCACTCGATATATCGCGGTGCCGTTTTCTCGAAATTGGTCCGATATTGGTTTCGTCTGAGATAGGTTTAAAGGCTTACAGCCTGCCGGATGAGTCGGTCAACGCTGGATCCGAAGGATCCACCGGCGTAAGAGGATTACGCGGATCTTTACCGATCGTCAAGCATGTTACGCGACCTTTAACTGCGTCCCTTATTAATTTTTCTACGTCATCTTGCGCGACCCTCAATTTGTCGTGAACGTGGCCCCGTTCGGCCCCGGCTCGATAACAGGATTCCGGGAATTATACTTGCTGCACGACCGTCTGGGATTACGGTTATTGTCGGTAATTCTTTAATAACTTCGTTGCTCCCGGGTCTTCCGAATTGATCCCCTTGTATCGGGTAATTATTGGGACGCTGCAGTTCTGTGGCGAATATTGGGAAATCGTCCTTTGTTAATGCAACAGGTTAAGAAGACCTTGTGCTCGAGATGTAATATTGTGCCGAGATATTGCTGTAAGACAGTGTACGAGGTGATTCACTTAAAGCTAGCCACCTAAATGTGTGCTTCGTCTTCAGTACGAATCTGCTGCAATGATCATTTTCCTGGATGTTCTTTAGCGTTTTTCAGTAGAACAGTTAAGTTTTAATTAAATTCTTAGGTTTAGAGATCGCATAGGAAGTTTGTAACATGCCAAAAGAACAGTGGACGTTTGTTAACAACAATTTCAGTGATATATTCGAATTAGGTCACTGCAGCAACCTCCTCTTTTGTCATCCATGTGCTTTAGTCAGACAGTGCTTCCACTGTCTAATGAAAGACATTTAACAATATCTCTCGCTGTTGTCTGAATTTCAACAAAGTCTGACTATTGCAACGGTTGGCTGATTATGTGCTGCCTAATTCTACTGTAGCCAGTCTGCGCCAGTGGCTGTGCTACTATAAACGATAGCTAAAGATCTGTTTAGTTTAGCCAGGTCCAGCTAGGTCCGGCCAGTTCAGCCGACATCTCAATGAAATTTCGTTCCGTGCCGGCCCGGACATCTCGGTTGGCGGAACCCTACTGTGCGTGGCAAAAGAAAAAGGTTTTTAAGGGCTTCACAACTCCCTAGGCAACTATCGGTAGCTATCCCATACACTTCGTCGTCCCTGTCATAAATGTTCGCTGTTTCCTCATACCTGCAAAATGAATTGTTGACCTTCTTTCACTATATTATAACAGTGAGGTGCTTGGCCCGAAAAGTCGGGAAAAACTATTTTCGCGTTATTTAAAGGCTCAACGTAATAATGTAGTAGGTCGTTGAATTCGTTTAATATCGTCAGCTGCAACATTATGAAATCAAAACCCTATTTCCACATTTAAAAAATCAAAATGGCAGGATGGAAAAGAAATATTCTTTACGTTTTGACTATAGTAATAAATAAATTGTTATTTTATTTTATGACGTTTAAATTCCTTAACAACGTATTCGCCACCTATTGGCACGACAAACTCTGAAAAGTTCTAGTTAATAACTTTTTAAATAAATACAGCATGTGTTACATTCTGCCGATGCTGGAGCTTCCCCGGACATCAAAAAAATTCTGATCTCACCAGAATTTTTTCGGTGTCCGGGCCGGCTCTACCATAGGCATCTCTGGGGTGTAGAGGGGAGTAAAAAGTTCTAGGGACCCATGGGGTTAGCCGGGGAACCCATGGGGTTAGCTTGAGAACCCCTGGGGTTTGACACGATCTCCGGCGCTACGCCTTTGTGCGAGCCTCTCGAAGCTTTTCAATTTCTAAGCGGACAGTCGCAGGCGTCCGAAATTCTGAACTGTGACGATCTGGCTAAACTAAACAGACCTTAATACGGCTGTTTCTACTGCGTTAATAATGGTCCGCTGTGTAAACAGTCGTTTTACAGAAGATACTGCGTTATTACATTCTTGCTAATTATGAGAGATAATTGTTTGCCGTACATATGAAGTGGTTCCAGGGAAATAATGGCGATCCTCTGCAGAATGTTAATTTTGAAGTGTTCCGTCACCATTATCAAATCTCTCTTGCTCCCTTTCTCTCCCTTGTTCAATAAGCAGTTCTATCAATTCTATGAAACTTCACACTTTTTTCCAACATGATAGAAGTTATACTCGTTCTAAAGTACATCAATTTTTAGTGATTTCGATTACTAGCAATTTTCGAAAAGTTTCTTTTATGTGCCGCCCGATAAACTAATCCATCTAATACCTAAAAAAATGCCAATCGCGTAAAATTCAATTATAGAAAAATTCCTCTGTCTTAAAAGTCCAAATATAACCGGAACAATAAAACGATACTGCCCCCCCCCCCACAAACTAAATAAACTAGTAGAATTTAAAAAGTTTTTCCATATACATTAATAACGTACCTACATATACCACGAAACTCATATCACCACTAATTTTCTATAAAAATATTCATAAAAATCACTTACTCGTATAACTACCACATTCCTCCCTTACCAAAGTCACGTCTTCCTGAAACCTGTGCCACACAAAAAGATAATAAGTCGCCGAAGACCAGAACGTCAGTAACATCATTGTCAATCATGAATCCGGCGGACAGTGTGAGGCATCGGCTGGTTATTGGCTGCGAGCGTTGGCAATGAATGGTAACAGGGGTGGGGCATTGTCGGGCGATAAAAGGGCGCGAGAGAAAACGAATAGCTCGCGGGGAATCGAAGATCCGATGGGGGTAGGTAGACGAATAGGGGCGGGGAGGGGGGTAAGGGTCCACCCTTGTTCATCTTACCGAGGATTCTCTGTGCCCTCCCGCACCCCCAGTACCCGGGTGGAAATTAGTTCTCGGCCGTGGAGCACGGAATTATTGCTGCTTTCAAAGTCGCTCGAGCTCGGGCTCGCCGCGCTTACATCTGGGGTTCCAGGTCGAGGAGAAAATACAAAGAAAAGAAGAGGATGGTCGGGGGATGGATGGTGGCGTGGTAGGAGGGTGGGAAACCGTGTACGGACCCGTATGGGTTGAAGGAGGAAGAAGAATCGCCGCGAGACGAACGGGACAAGGAAGAAGCGAGGGTAGTTAAACTGAGACTACAAATCTACGATATTGAGTTAGAAGTAAGGCGAACCCTTGAAACGGGACTAATAAAATTTGATGACCGGGAACTTCGTAATGAGAATGAGACGAGGAGAGCGCCGGAACCGAGGGAAGATAGCGAGAACCAGAAGACGCGGGCCCTGAGGCCGGGGATGGAGGGCGCGAGAGTCGACCAACCGACTATGAAAACTTCTCAGACACAATGACTTTGTGATTTATGATATTTCAGCGTGCCCGGCTTCTTGCGTGCCGATGGTTAGCCTTGCATCGGGTTTGATTTTTTTCTTGTAATTTTGTTGCTTCAGAAAGTTTCTGGGAAAGTGTACTGAAATTGTTGCGTTCCCAACTTTCAGTGATTTATACTTGATCGTGGGTTCTTTGGCCTGCGTTTGAGTGTATGTGGCCAGCCTCAAAATATGTTCAAATGATCTTTTTCTACATTTTCTTGGGTTGGAAACATTTTTGTGTTGAAGTAGCAGAAGTGAAGAGCGCAGTATTCGTAGTTTGATCCAGCGACACTGAACGAAACAGAGTGTAACTATAATTACCTTGGAGTTCTCTTTTTTCGCAAAGCCAACAGCGATCGCGTTACAGCGATCGAGAATCGAGTGCCCTGCTCCCTTTCGTTTGAAGACACCGATACAAGATTCGCTTGGTAATTTGAAGTCGCAGTAACAAGAGGATGGCGGCGCGCGAGAGTGTAATATGTGCCACATGGGTGACGAGCGCTCGTCGCGCGAATCCACTCTATGGTGGCGGAAAGACGAGACACGGGCGAAAGGACCCGAGAGCGAAGTAATTCGACATCAAAAGGTGTCTGCCGGTCGTTCAGCCGGGCTCTCTGATTGCACCGTAAAGACGGCGTGTCTTAGAAATCACGGTTATCGCGGCAGAAAATCACTTTCTTGCTCGCGGAACCGTGCGCCGGCCGACAAAAGTGCCAAAGGGCAAGGTGAACCATGAACGAACGCCTGTTTCGGAGAACGGGGGTCAGTGTCTACCTCTTGGCTGCTTCTGTGACGGTCAACACCTGAGTCCTTTTTTAACGACAATCGAATGGGTGTCAAGCATAGGATTCAAAATATTAATTCCATAAATCCTCGTCTAAACAGTGAATTTCAGAAATTCTCAGCGTTCATTGAATGCTAAAAATATATTTCATCTCAGTTTTGATGAAATGAAATCCCCAGTGGGGAGTATGACTTCTGATTTCATTTAATTAATGAAGAGGGGATTAGAGAAATGGAAATTTACTCATTTAATTAAAGTCCTCGAACACATGAAAAGTCACCATTGAAAGCCGTTATTTAGTTAGAATAATAAAATTAGGGAACTTCGGCGCAAACGTATCAAGATCGCAAATAACGTTCGAAAATTTTATTCTATTATGACGTCACGTATGAATTCATTGTTCTTTCCAATAAACGACAAGTGTAGAAATTGCTGGACCACCCACCTGCGCAAAGGGTGATCCGCGCTTCCTCTGTGTTTGGTCAGAGTCGGCTCACGGAATCCGCGCGATTCATACAATTCCGACTAATTACAACGGAAATTCTATTGACGCGTTGATCTCAACCGTGAAAATATTTTTCATGGTTTTCGAGCGTTTTATCGCGCACCGTGAGCTCTCCCCGGCTCCATTTTAGTCGTATTAAATTCGAGGCTTGCAGCTCTCTCAGCGGAGGTAATATTAACAAAGAGTCCTGAAATTTCATATTACACTGCCGCGTTTTCATGGAAAATGCATGCCGAGAGTTTTCGAATCGTTACCACGCGCTATGGAATTGAACTATGGTGGCAACCATGCGAATACACCATCGATATCGCATAATAGTTATTAGCTGGGTGTCTGTTCATCGATAAATTTTTTTTATCAGCTTCGCGGAGCATAGCTGTGAACATGACGAAATTGAAAGGGTGGCGTGCATTTTTGTTGCATTTCTTCGTAAATCCTGTTGGAGCGTTTGTAGGAGGCACTGAATCAAAAATAATGAAAATTGGATCTATGTGTATGTAATCGGTGCAATATTAATTTTATTAAAGAATACGTTTTAAATATTTTTCTGGGATCTACCTCTGCCGCAAATTTCATTTTCGACATGTACGAGCTCAGTATGTTATGATATTGTTAATGCAACACTCGTAAAACTGTGAATGTCTACTTTTGAAGAAACAGTGATTCTGAATTTATAAAATTCCAACGATGGCTCGGTAAAAAGTCACACCTTCTGTAACCTTTCTGCAACAGTCATGAAAACAGCCGAAAATAAAAAACCCATCAAAAGACTTTCTCTCTCCAGACTCTCTACGCAAGCATATTATCATTTCACACTTCCATACTTCAGCAATCATAAATTTCCCCCGTGAGCACGGTTCCATTTCGCCATAATGAAAAAAAAGACTGTAATAAAACTTTATGAAGTGTTCTTCCACCACCATGAATTTCTTACAATTAAACTTCCGGCCACGTACCGTGCTGCTCAAAAGAGAATCTCGACTATTTGTTATTTAAAGAATCTTTTACTCGGAGGCTCTCGAAAAATTGCAATTCTTTTCGTCATTGTTGAATGTGACGGACATTTAGTGGACAACATATAGGATCGGTACAAATGTCGAACAGAATAAATTGATTTTTTTTTTCAGCGGGCCAACAGGTAAACTTTAGTTCCGGGCCATTGTGCCCAATCGTTTATCGCATGCAGGAACATGGGCGAAGCGAAACACAGTCGATTTCGAGAGCGGGATCTCGATATATCGGTGTTTCCTTGCGTGTCCTGTAGCCCGGCTAATTGATCCTCTAATTACGTTGCACGGGGCACGAAACGCGAGTACGATTGCGCGTTAACTTCGAGAACCATGAATTCTATGCACCGATTGACTTCGGTGCCGGAGTATCAGCAGTGTGTCCGCACACTTGCGAGTCTCTCCGTTGAAAGGATACGTGCCGCGCAGAACGACGCGGTGCGGCGGCGGGGATCCGCCATGCCAGTCCAAACACGGTCGAACGTAATTTGCAAACTTCGAGGCGGTCCGAGCAAACCGAGCACACTACGAGGCTACGACTACGATTTCAATCGAGATTCTAAAGCTAAGAGGCGCGCATACACAGCCGCGGTAACCAGGTACACGCGCGTTCTACCTCGACGCCAAACATCCACGTTTGACCCAGTTTGCGAGATGCGGCGTGTCCTCCCCAAGAAGATCATTTCGCGAACGAATCGCTGGAACGTTGATCACCGGATCCGAAATCTTTGCACATCACCCACGGAAATGCTTTGGAAATTGTTGTGAACAAATTTATTCCCATTTCAATTCTAATGTTTGAATGGCGTATGATGGCGATATAAGATTCGTTAACTCTCAATTCGTCTATTGGGGAAATCATGAGCTGAAGCATACCGTGGTAGATCGTTCAATTTGAATTTATAATTAATACTCGGTGCACCCTGCATACATGGAAATTCGAGACTGTCAGATCCCGCAGGCCCATAAAGTCGTCAGTGCAATCATCGACTATGAAACATTACAGAGCTTCGCACAGTGCGGTACTTTGATAGGAATTTGGGACAAAAATAAAAAAATTCTTTTGGCGTAGCAAAATTTATATTTTTTGTTCGGAATTGTTTTAAATGCACTAATCGAAGATTTGGAATACTATTTTAGAATTTTCCATTTTCTTTTCACTACATTTTGGAAAGAACTATAAGAGTGATATTTTATTTTGAATCCTTCTTAAAATATCTCTATTTAAAGGAGAAACAGGTGAGAAAAATTATTTCAATTATATTATTTACCAGTATATTGCATATAAGAGACTTACAAACTTTGAAATTTCAGTCACATTAGCTGTACGATATCTCATTTTTTCCTGATACCATGAAAATGACACTTTTAATCAATAAACTGCTTGATGTAGGATTTTCTGGAGAGAAAAAACGCTTGTAAATAATTCCCCACTGAATTATTTGAATTTTCTATTGATAAACATGACAATGTAGATGTTATAACATAGTTTAAACGTAGAGCCCAGTGGATATTAAACAATGAATTTTTAGATTTTTGTCCACGGGGAGCCGCACTGTGCGTCGACGGCGACGCTTCTGCGCGCTGTTTCGCGGCGGGAAGTCGATTATAATTCATAAACGGTTCAGCAAAATTTTCTTGGCGTTCAGAGAAGTGTATTAAATGATAGCCGCGTCGGTGGAGACGCGAGTTAAAACGACGGAAGGACAAGTGTCCCCAGCCACGGTCGCAATAGAGGAGGCGACTGCTCGGCGAGTTCTCAAAGTTTCATTAAAATCAGCGAGGCAAGGTTCTCACGGCGGCTCTCCGCGCCGCTTAAAAGTTCGTTCCGCGCCGGGCGTAGACGGTAATTACTATGGCAATCGGTCGTTTCGATCGGTCCACGGGAAAAACGAGGATAGAGATCAGAAGAGGAAACGGAGGAGGAGAAGCACGGGGGTGGTTCGGAGGTGAAGAGCTCCTCACGAGGCCATTACGTGGTAATTCCGCTAAGATGGCGGTAAGGAGATACGATATATCCACGGCGAAATCGGAATCGCGGAACCCGGCGACAACTTAGCCGGAGAATCGCTGGGAATTCGATGACGAGCGCCGCGCGGCAATTACCACGGTTTAATCGACGACACCGTCCCGCGATTATGCGCCTCAAAGAAGTCGGGGGACGCCTCGTCAAATATTACGATCTCCCGCCCCCGAAACCACCAGCCGGTCCTTTGTGAGCGAAACTGGATTTCCCGACGAACTTCTCCTTCGTTTTCGCAGAACGAGATTGATAATCCCCAACGGATTCCTGATCCTCGGTGATCCTGAACCTTAAACACTTGTGCGTGGGACTTGTGTGTAAGTCTACAAACGATTTTTCTACGGAAGTAGGAGTAGTCAGTTCGTGATGAGGTATCAAATTTTTTTTAATTACATGCCAAAACATTTGTTTGACGATACGCAGAATAATTGACTCGAGGTATGTAGAGCGAAAGCCTCGGTCGTACGTTCACGGAAACATTATTATGCATTCAGAGAATGTTTGCGCGGCGTGGACGAAGTTGTCACATTTAATTCCGGGTTACGTTCAGCATTTCATTTAAGCAGCCGTGCGTATTATAATAGAAATTATTTTGAAATTTGTATCGCCGTACGATACGCGTTGCTCGAAATAATTACGGGATCATCTGCTCAAACGACTTTATCGTGCAATATAATATCCAGTACTTCCGATAATCCGGCGTACAATGCGAGGCAGATCCTGTACGGAAAATATTATTTTGCAGAGTGCAGCCGTGCTCCCTTTTGTTCGTGTGTCGTTCATTGGATCGTCAATAAGCTGCTGTCTCTATGTAACATTGCTTTATCATTTATCAAAATTAGAATGGTATATTTCTTTGAGCGATTACTAGATTGGTAATTATACAGAAAAGGTCTGCGTACTCCGATTTTGATGAAATTTTAATATGTTATGCAGAAACACATTCTGAACAACTTTTTCCTTTTCCAATGTAGGGGGGTCATTTTTGTTTTTGAGATATTTACAAAAAACTATCGCGAATACTTTATTGAATTTTTCGTATTCCTGCACGCTCCGCGGAAACGTAAGCCTGTCCCGGTGCGGCGTTTGTTTATATTTTGACGCTGTCGAGATGAGAGAAAAAACAGGGGGGCGGAAAGGGCCGGCCTGACACCACACACACGCGCACCCAGTATTTCTAAATTATACTCTAGATTCTTTCGTATTTTGACGTGCTGATTACGAATATGATACTGAAAATTGGCGCAAATATTGATTTCATAACGGAAACATTCCTCTTAGAAACACTAGGTGGATGTGTGTGGTATTGTCGCTTCTCATCTCCACAACGTGTTTACAAAGAAAAAATAAACAGATGCGGCCTCGGAACAGGCTTACGTTGCCGCGGAGCGTGTAGGAATACGAAAAATTCAATACAGTATTAGCGATAGTCTTTTGCAAATATGTTCAAAATGTCGAAATCTATAACATATTAAAATTTCATCATAATCGGAGTACGCAGACCTTTTCTATATAATTGCCCGAGGTTCTTTGCAGTGAACATAAATTGCGAAGAAACTTCTTTGCGTGGATATTTAGAGACTTATAAAATCTGCAAATAAAATGAACAAATCAAAAAAGGTAAAGAAAATCAAAGATCGTAAACAGAAGAACAGAGAGGACAGCCATAATTCTAAAGAAAGTATATTAAATTGCTATAAATTGCATCAAACAACAACGCACCTAATAATGAACAGGAAATTGAACAATCAAATAATCGACTGCGAATGATAAGGAAAATCAGAATTGGCAAACGTGCAGAAGTGCCCATGAATTTCTCATATCTGCGATCTGCTCCTCTGAAAACATTCCTCCCCCGCAGCGGCGGTAACGCACGGTCCGTCTGATCCGCCATAAACTCCGACGTGTTGTGTCTGAAAATATCTGCGATATCGGAAGACACTCGTGGAACGATACGCGGGGCAAAATAAACCACGGATTGGCAAGCGGAGGGCGGACGATAAATTTCCGGACACCGGTCATGAGCGCCGGTTTCGAGGCAGCGGCATTTCGACGAATCGCCGTCGCGAACGGAAATTGACGTACTTTCTCGAAGGAGCTTTGGGGAAGGAAGCTCCTCGGCTCAATATCGGACGAAGATGATCCCTACCCCTCGGGAAAGTGTATCCGATTAGCGGCGATTCGAGCGATTTCCTCGGATCTTTGGTTTCTTCGACGCGATAACAATGTTATACTCGCTCCTGCTCCCTGGATCCCGACAATTAGCTTTCAGTCCTTCTTTAAATGCCATTCTGGCCATCATTACTGAAACTATCAAGCTTATTACTTCGACGAAAGCATATAGCTTCTTGTACGCCCTCTACATAACCTTCACAATCCCCACCATGGGATTTAGAACTTCTGCCAATTCGCGATGGGGGTCGCTAGTATGCAATAAACGAGATTCTATACTGTACCGTGAGTTTAGTTTCGTTATCAAAGGAAAATAATTGAGGCGGTGCGACCTGTATCCCATCGCGTGATAGCCTGCACGTAAAAAGGCTAAGCGCCGCGGTTATTGATGACCGTGGTGTTGGATGGAACCCGTTGATTTATCGGTCCGCGGGAAAGAAATATTTTCACGAGGACGCGACGCGCGGCCAGAAACAAAAGGAGCCCGGCGAAGACGAAGATGAGCGATGGAGAATCGAGGGTGATAAGCGGTGGCCGGAAATTTACGATAATATTTACTCGGCTCGGACGGACTGTGAAATGAAATTTCACTCGCGATGTGGGGTGGCTCGCGTCACCACCAGCGAGAAAACCGAGGGTGGTGTAGAAAGTGGGGGTAGGGGGGACGCGCTACTTTCACGGGAAATTTTATTCCCGTTCTATTAGCTTTTGGAATAACGGGACAAAAATAATCGGGGGCGAATCCGGGGCCATGGTGCTCGGAATTTATGCGAGCCGGGGCTGGTTTTATGCGACCGAAGATGACGGGAATCATCATATTTCCTGTGACAATTTCTGCCGCGGTTCCTCGCTGGGGAGAACCGTAATGGAAAATTGGAAATACGGGCCGTCGAAAAATTGCGTGTCTCTCTGCCTCGCTCGGAATTTGGAAATATGATCACGCGCGGTTACGCAGATACTTTTATGCCGGAAAGTTTCCCTGGTTTATTGCCAGTCGCGGACCGGAAAGTAGAAAATTCGGTTGGCTCTTCTGTGGAACCGAATCGATTGAATGAAATTAGTGATTCTTGGCAGTCGGGAATAAGCAGACCGATTTCATACACGTTTATGAGCAGAATGAGTATCTTGCAATTGATGTAAACAATTTTTATTGTGCAGAAAAATCCGCAGTTTATTCATGAGTGTCTGCATCTCGCAAGTTCAGAGTATGAAAATCGAGAATGCTGAAACGAATGAATTTCTACGGAAACGGGCGAGGTAGTAGATTGTTCAACTTGTACGTCGAGAGAAGGATGGCATACCTCCTCGATTTTCTCTTTTTGCTCTTTTATCTCCGCTTTGTTTCACGTTCGCCTCGACGCGCGACGGTGTGTTGCGCCGCGATCGACGACCGCGTCCGAAGACGTGTGCGACCTCGAAAAACTTGCGAGCTGGCATGGTCTAATGACCCGGAACAATGTTGCGCCCGGTCCCGCAAGCTCGTTTATTTTTCACGAGTCGGTAGAATCTGACGCCGATGGAACGCTGCCTCCAGATAAATCGGCAATCCTTCGTTGCACGCGGAATGATCTGCAAACAAGCATGATAATAATTATTAATAATTAAGCGAAATCAGGACATATTTACAATTCCAACGGAATGCATTTGTGGTACAGCCCAATATTTTTAGAACTGTCTGATTCCCTAAATTCCCAAACAAATGGAAGAAATTACGTTGCCAACAACTTTAATCTGATCATTCATTTAGCATCGAAATTGTTCGGTTCAGTGGATCGCGAGCGATAAATCTTTGACGCGCATATTAATCGATCCACTAATATCTCTTTTTCGGAACTCTCGGCCGTCATTAAAGCGTCCGTGTATTATGGATAGCCGGCTCGGTCCGAATGGAAATTATAATTTCTAAATCGAGTCTAATTCGCTGTTGTCGGTAACGGGTCGATGAATCAACAGTTAATCAGCATGGGTGAATTTCTGCTGGGAAATGAAGCAAATAGTTCTCGCACGATCGGCATATTACGGCGTCGGGGTCCAGCAGATATTTCCGTTAAATATTATCACAAAAAGCGTTTTTTTATTGGCGTTGTGGCACGTCGTAAATGGATCGTTCATTACTGCGGAGACCTACAGTTTCGATTCACTTTCGCAAACCCGATCCCGGACGCGAACACGCGCGTTCGACCGGGCGAAATTTATTAAACGGCGGCTACGCCCGATATGGAAATAAATCGGCCACGCCAAAAGCGGCACCGAGTCGTAAATAACGCTCGACAATGGAAATTTATGTTAATACGACAGCGTAACCGAAAGGATAACGAAATGAAATTTCGTCCGCCCACGCGTATATCTGTATTTCCATGCGACGTCTACTACAATCGAGCGGAACGACGATGTTAAGGCCTTGACGAATGTCTGGTTCCACCTTGGAGAGACACCTTGACTCATTGACCCATCTTTGGCCGGATTAAAGGAGAACAATCCTTCGTCCCTATTGTTACAGCTTCCGTTTGCGATATTTTAATAATGTATATAATTAGACTGTGGACTTTTATGCGGACTAAAAATTGTCTGCATTAATTGCGAAACATAGAAGCAGCATATTTATTCCTTTCCTGGATAATTGTAATTATACGGCAAAGTCGTCCAAGGTCAGACCGAGAAAACAATACCCGCTAACGATCCGAGTCCCCTATCAATGTAGATTTGCATTATTGTGGTCATAGAAGAATACATACAGCAAAATTCACCTTTTATTAATAAACAAGGTCATGCCAGGTGTAACAAGAATTTAAACAGCAAAATCAACAATTAATGGAAGGGTGAAAATAACAAGGTCATGCAAAGTTGAAACTCTAACAAAGTTTTCATTGCGGTTCCCTGCTCGCAGGACTTCCGTTGTTATAGAAGTGCGGCTTCTTCAAGAATGGATGGTGAAACACGCCGTGAACTCGTCTTGTATGTACAGGGCACAGCCCCCAACCCCATGATACCGTATCTGCACACCGGATACAGCTTCTCCGTGATGTTTTACGAGCAAAAGCGCTGTTATGACAGCCGTGTGCTCGATAATCGGTAAACAGCGGCCAAACGCGCGCATGTAAACGAATATCCATGACAAATACTTGCGAAACCATCCAAAACTCGAAAAATATTTTCCACGCCACAATGGAAAACTAATACGACGCTTCTGCGGCGAACGTTACATTTTTATTTGTTATTACAAAAGATAACAGGCGATTGATGAAAAATTCGTCACGGTAGACATCAGCAATATTTCCGCGTCGGTGTAATTCGGAAAGTGTTCGATTCGCGACGGTATCGATTGAAACGAGTTTTCCTACGGCAAGATGGAGGCCCGGAGACTTCCAGTTCCGGTAGGGCGATACCTTTTTCTGTTATCCGCGCCGGTCGACGGGGTAACACAAAAAGCTAATCGCGTTCGTGCCGAGCTTTAATCAAACGGCTGGAGCGGCTGTGCACAGCAGAATCTCGGTTCGCATTGGCTTTATCTTTGACCGAAGCACCGCAGAAGTCGTGTGTCCCGCTCGTGCCACGGAACTAATCGAGTTTCCCAAGCATCCCAACAGACAAAGTGCTCGATGAGAGCTTTAATCTAAAGTGCCGACGTACGTGTATGTATGTATGTGTGCGTGTGTGTGTGTAAGCGCTCCACACATGATCTTTCCATACAGAAAAATATTCGCGGTACACGAGGCCGTTCGCGAGCCAATCTCGCTCGTTTCCTCGAGGATCGAACATCTCGTTTAGATCGACGCAATTTCCCGTTTGTCGCAGCACAAATATTTTCTGACATTATCTTCCTGCATTCTTATATTTCATGTACACAGGAATATTCGCACGTATTGTGTTTCGGTTCGGTAGATATTTTTCAATTTCCCACGCTACACCTGCGGAACAATTCAACGCAGCAACAGCCCTCTGTTTCCCGTCAGTTTTTGTTAGGGGAACACGTATATAAATTAATTTAGTTTCGACAACCGTAATTGGATGTCGGTATTGATCCAATTCGTTCCGTGAAATATTAATGTTACAATTTCATGAACAATTTACCAGGGGTAATTACAGCGAAATGCGTATATATGGACGTGTAAGTTTGTAACAATAGAAGTTGTATCTAATGAAATGCTATTGTGCAGAAAATACGGTGATGACGTAGAATAATGAAACCAACATCAACCGAATTAAATTATGATTCGTCTGAGCGAACAAAAACACCGTGCTCATTTCTATCTCTCTTTCTCTCCGTTCATGGCAAACTGCCTCCGCAACAGTATTAAAGAAATCGTCAACGATGTGCGCTCGGCAAGGCCGTGTTATTTCCACGCAAGCCGAAACGTGCTCAAACGGTGTTCAACTCCCGACTGCAAACACGGATCTACCATCGGAATTTTTATTTCCCCCGGCTCCACAGATTCTACCGTAATTTCACCCGGAAGACATGGAACAGTTGCATCTAACATAGTTGCATAGAGATGCACACACGTGGCGCCTCGCCGACCCGAGATTTCGATCTCTAATTAGCTGTATATCAAATGAATGCGCTCCGGTCGAATCCACTCCGACATTCAGCTACGAGCGGAGAATGTTGCAGTCTGTGCTTCTACGGTTCTCTATTCCCACATCTAAACATGGGGGTTTGGTATTGTTTCTTGTTTTTCTTGACTTGCATGAAATAATATTGTCCGCTTAAGTGTCACCCCCCCCCCCCGAGCATGCGACATATAATAACTCTTACGTTAATAACCACGTATTCACTTTCAATTTCTTTTTAAACATTGATTTTACAACAAAATGTAAGTTGTTATGGCCACCCGGTATATTTTTGATATCGAATACCAGCTATTCGTTACCAACGGCAAATAGCCGTCAACAGCCGTCACCAACGAAAAATAAATGTAAAGAAATGAAACGAACGTCGTATGAAGCGAACAGCGGCGAGTCTTGTCAGGTCTATCACCGGAAAAAGACGTACAATATTTCATCCACATAAGTCCCCAGCACGGGTCTGCCGATGGACATTTATGCGCCAGGGACAGTATTCTTTGACCTTTGCCGAACGTAGAGAAGAACAGCTGAACTCGAGAGGCCTCGGTCACCGAGAAATGTAAACATAGCTAATCCAAATTTCCAACTTCATTATTTTTCATTATTTTTTGATGGGACTTCGATGACCATATTCGTTGCATTTTTCTAATGCTAAATGATATCAAATTTGATGTCATTTCGATGATATTTACTTGTGTAATAGACAATTAAAGTTTCGGGCGCGAGGAAGAATGGTGTATGCGAAAGAAAGAGATGCAGTAAGTCGAAGTCGTCGGCGCATTTCAAAGGCTCGCCGGCGACTGTCCTTCCTCGCGCCCGAAACTTTAATTGTCTATTACACAAGTAAATATCATTGGAATTATATCATATTTGGTATGATTTTTATTAGAAAAATGCCACGAATATGTTGGTGACAGTTCCATAAAAAAATAATGAAAAATAAAGAAGTTAGAAATTCGGATTAGGTGTTCTCACCGATATACCCGAGCCGCATGATGTCATACTTATCGGCGACCGAAGCCTCTCGAGTTTCTGGGCCCCTCAAGGGGTTATACCCCGCAGTAGTGGGGAAAGGTCTGGGACATTTACAGGTCAGACTTTTGGGACATTTATGGATAAAATAAAGTTAATCGATCCTTTTGTCTTAATTCCGACCATCCTTTACAAATGTATTTGTCTTAATAAAAGAGTTCTAGAGAATGTTGTAAAGTGCGTTCAGTTTTGCTCATCACTGTAGCCGCGGCTATTGCTTTTCCACGGACGTTCGTGCTACCGTGTTTGTGTTAATATCGCCGGGCGCATTAATGTGTGTTGGTTCCGCGTCGGCGTATGAATATGTATGCGTCGCCGTTGTGTAGGATTTATACGGGGTTGCAGCCAGGGGATGCACCGGGTCTCTTTCGACCCCTTCCGACTGGCTTCTATATTTGTCTACGGCCGTCTTCGTCGGTTTGCGCAACGCGTTTCCCTCTTGCTGGCCGTATACGCTGCCAACGTTTCAGCCCCAGTTCCTCTTTTCTCTGCTGCCTCTCTTGCTGATCCCTCTGTCACTATCCATCCCTCTCTCTCTCTCTATTCTTCTGTCTCTCGTCATTCGCTACTCGCGAATCTTCATCCAATACCAGCGGGAACTGTCAGTATCTACGCGGGGACGGTGAGTTTGATTTGTAACTTGCTCGCGTTGCAATCAGCGGCCCGACGAATGGATGGACAGATGATGCATCGACGCACAGAGATCGGGTGATTAACCGGTTTCGGGGAACCATGCATCGTGACCCTAGGTCCACACCCCCGTTTTCGACCAGTCATTTCATATCCTGGGTACCGAGAAGATGTTACAACTGACAGGACGAATTGGCCGGATCACTTATTAGATGATCACCGCAGTAGAACCTTTGCATATGTGATACCAGTGGATTGCTGAGATCCTCTAGATTGAAACGAGTCCAAACACGACGTAAATCGGTCTACTTTTATAGACACACAGCCACCACCACCCTTGGCCCAAGTCATGATACGTCCTCCCCAAATTTTATCGAGAGGAGACAGGTCGTACAAATTTAAGCCAACAAGTACTACTGTATTGCGAAGTGGAAATCGAAGTTGGAACGCACGATTGATTTCCTCGGTCACGCCGGAGTTCGATAGAACGACATCGACGTGACGCGCAGGTTTCTCCGAATTCGACTGCGAATCGAAACTACGAACATTCGTCGAGCATGGTGGAAAAAACTAAAGTGTGGGGGGAGAGGAACGGCGAGGCAAAAGCGGCGAAACGGAGAGCAACAGCGCGAGTACATAATAACCCGCGATCTAAAACGAACGAGCAACGAACGAGGCACCGTTTCGGACTTTGCCCGGAGTCCGACGTGTTCTAATTCAGCTCCGCGGTACTTTTAAAACCAAGTGGCTACTCGAACGAGGGGAAAGAGAGTCCATCGATTCCATGGGAGTTCACGTACGATTTTTATGGAACGTCCGTATTCCCTTATCTGCCGCGCGGAATACGCTTGAAAGAGAGGGACGACTTTTTGTTCGGCGCAAAGTAAATTCCCAGGGTAAATTGGTATCGTCAGTTCACCTGGCTTTCGATGAAGGAGAATAATTCGACGGTGAAAAGAGAGAGATAGAGAGAACTCGAGGGAGCAAAGGTGAAAGAGAGAAAAGAAAATTATAGGCACCCTTTGAGGGAGCCAGGTTAAATCAACGTATTTCGAAGCTGGACGACTTCGTTGAATCGACGATGCAACGACCGCTGAAAAGTCGATTCGGAAAATTCCGATTCCGATGCTCCCTTCCTCTTCTGAATATCCTTTTTTCGTTTGCGGGAGAACGGTTTTAGATCATCGCCGCAATCATTAGATTCAGGCCGTTGATTGAACGCAATCTGGCCACGTAATTGCTCGTTCGTTCATTCAGCGATGGAAGTTTGTTACATAGTTCATATTTCGTTGAAAATTGTAGAAAATATTTTTAATTGGTAGTGCACAGTATGCTGAAACGAATAAACGAGTTTTGCCGAATTTTTTAGAAACATGCTTCTATTTCTGGTTAAATTCATTGACTTTGATACAGATCGCTTCCTACAAAATTAAAAATTTTGTGCATCTACCTGGATCTATGTACAACATAATGTGCAATAAAATTTACAAGCCTCGCATATTCAATACAAAAGTCAGTCAGTTAAATCTTCTCGTAACAAAGAGCAGCTTTACAACTCGTCGTAATTCCTCCAGGATTTTTTCTTTCGCAAAACACTACCTTAAGAAGAATTGCCAATCTGTAAAGTGAAACTGACAAAATGCAGTTTCTGCAATGAACCGCGTGGATCAGCAACAGCGCACGATTCGCTGCGACGGAAGTTAAAAAAGCAAGCAGACACATTGCCGTGGTGCGTTGTCCCGTACAAAAGCGTGGCTTCTGAATTGATATTATTAACGAATGAAAAAAGAAAAAAACGTGTCTTTCCTCGTTGAAAGATCGCGGACCGTGAACGTGACCGTGTTCGTGTACGTGTTCGTTCGCGGTCGTTCCGCTTATTCAGAAGTGCACCGCGATCTGAAATGCAGACAGATGCGTCTGCTCGATGAAACAGTTAATTAGAGATCCGCGGGAGTGAAAGGATAGCGAGTCAAGCGATCATTATATCGATACAGAAATTCTTCGAGGCTGCGTGTACAGTTGCGGCAGGGAACTTGATGGGTTTTTGAAATCGTAAATGACCGGTTAACTCGATTCAGAAACGGCGAAGGTGAATTTTTCATTAATTCGTCTCGAATGATATACTCCTTCAATGGCTTCGTTCTTTCAACATTTGCTCGGCCATCGAACGGCGGATTTTTAAATATGTCAGGCCTTCGGCAGTTTATAATTAATTTCGACTGATATAAATGGATTTCATTAATTTCGGTTAATTCGTTCTCTAACGCATTTGTTGAGTAATTCTCTTTTTAAATGTTGTTCTAGTTATCGATCGTAGGATTGTTAAAGACAAAAGACGTATCGATGCTCTCGGCGCAAAGGTTCGATCAGAAATATACATTAAAGCAATTTTGCTAGTTTAATTAAACTTTCAACGTTTCGATCCTAATATGGATCCTACTCAAGAAAGAAGAAAACTGCGTTTGTAAATTTTAATAGAAATTTCAGTATTATTGTAATAACAACGGATTTAAATACAATGTCAAAATACAGTAATATTACTAACCTGCTTTATGAAAGTTTTAAAGACGAAATTAAGATATATACACACGTGTTGTTTCTATGCCGATATACAAGTTACTGTGGCACAGACGCGAGGCTAATGGAAATTGCTTTAATGTATATTTCTGATCGAACCTTTGCGTCGAGAGCATCAATACACCTCTTTTTAAAACTTGGAATTGTGATCACTTGGAACCTGATCACTGGAATTGTTTTGGATAGTCCTTATTGTGCTCAAAGATCTAGTCCGAGGACTATTCTCCCATGATCATCAACGTGACCACAGCATCCAGTGTTCTCAGCTCATGCACAGCTGATCGAGACGAGGGTTTCGTGATCGTATCTCTCCGCGTCTCGTTTCAGCGTAGCGGTTCTGAGTGGAGCCGAAGCGGCGATTTCAGCGCGGAATTCGCGCGTGCGAAACGCGCCCGGGGCACGCCCTGCCCGTGCAGATTCCGATCTTCAATTAGCCCTATATCAAGCCGGTCGCCTGTCTGTGATTTAAATTCGGCACCGCGTCGCACCCCCTCCCGTTCGAAACGAAACGAAACGCGCGAATTCGACGCCCGTGAAATTTATGACCGTTTTTGGACGCGTTTCGGTGTATCTTTACGGATCGACGAATGGCTGCGTCACGTTGCCAGCGCGGTATATTTATAAAGCCGAGGGATGTATTTTTTTCGGAATTGTTAGATCGTTCCCCGTGAAATATAGCTTTTTCAAACCCCCTCCTCCCTTCCAACGTCGCGTTACGCTTTCGTAGTTTCTTATAAATCAGTCGCGATGGTTCCTGATCGATTTTCTCGGTTCCCTCCTCGTCACTCGATGACTTTCGTTCTTCCGGCGAAAGTTAAAGTCCTAACCGAACGACCAACGTTTGATTTATATAGTTAAAATTCGTATTACAGCTGAGCAATCAATCTTTCAATCATTTAGAAGAACTTGGGATTCCTCTCGTAGCGAACGTGTTAATAAATTGCTGAATGTTCAACCGTGGTACGAAACGCACTTGAACAAGGGTAAATATGCTCGGCACGATTTTTCCATATTTTTGCGCATCATTTTTCGGGAGGGGAAAAAAATAAAAAAAAACCGTGAAACCGAGAACGTGACCAGCTGCGTCGAAGCATTCCGGCCACATTAATTGGTATTCGAAGCCAAAAGAAAATAACGCTCGCCGTTGTAACAAAATACCCCCGAGAAAGCTAATCGAATCGCGGACAGCGAGAATGTAACGCGCGGCAACCAACCCTCCGATAGGCTCGCGGAATGAATTCGTGAAATCGTGGTAACGAAATCACCCTCCACCCACTTCTCTCCTCCCTGTTCGTGACCAGAAGGGCAGAGGGAGAAGAGAGAGACGGGAGAAAAAAAAGTGAGGCGAATTTGCAAGTGCAAGTTGAACGGTGCAACGGGTGCACACCGCGTTCGATGTAATTCCGATGTTTTGGCGGAACAAAAGGGAGCGAAAGCTGACCCTGCGCGTTCCGCCTTTTTAAAATTCTACTATCACAGTCAAGCAGACACGACCTCTCTGCCGTGCCTGAAATTGAAAATTAAAATGAGCCTCATATTTCCCATCGAAAAAACACATTTGAATATGGGTTTCTCGGACGTATAAACTTTTCGCCGGGAACGTCTCGGTCGTACGCCGCGCGCAGAATAAAAATCCGAATAGTTCTCTCGCTGGTCAAGTCGCCGACCTGAAAACCGAGCGTAAATCTAATTTCCAATCGGATGCCACGGTTTCACAAAGTTTTTATAACGATGGTTGTTCAATTGCTTAATTAAACCGACACAACCATCTCATGATACAAAATTGTGAAAATAGTGTATATCGAACAGTTGCGAGTCTAATATGTACAGATTAATAACGAGTAGAACACGTGCTGAGAATTCAATGAAATTATCTGCGAATTACATCATAGTTAGAACTATCCCAGATCCTTCGTGGTCCGTAGTTCAGTTATGAGATTTTTCCGAAAGTCTACATCCACCGTTTATGTACCAACCAAAGTTTACATCCACCTGCCGTGAATAATATGCGTAACTTCCCGTTGAAGCACACCCGCTCATTCATTCCCGGAATTATTCTGGAAAAGCATTTACAATAATCGCCATTCCAAGGTAGTTTGCAAATTTCATCAGAGAATACTACAATTGGACGAATGAGGCACCCAATTGTACAGATGCAGACAGATCCGCGGGAATAGTTGTTCAACCGCGAGTTGAAGCTAATTATATTTGGATACCAATAGTCATCCTCGTATTCCTGATGCATGCGAATTTAATACGATCCCGTGGGCAAACACCGAAAGAAGCTAACCGATTCCTGCATCAATCTAAAATTAGACTCGGTGACTGTATAAGCTATGTCAGTAATAAATATTGAACAATTCTAACTTGCTTCGTCATTGATTTCTCTCACAAATGCATAAAATCTGCAGCGAGGAACGATATTTCCCGTGCTCTTGAAAATCAATTTACGGCACATCTCATCCGCGAGACAGCCCGTTAAATCATAAAGGCACTGACCACACCAGGAAGAAGAAAAATATCTCATATCAAGCGGAGGTCTATCCGGCGCTAAAACTTCTATCGATCCTAAAAATAGCGGTTCAGCGTGGATCTTAAAATAATATTTTTGCTTTCAGAAATAAGATTTACCTTTTATCGCGTCTAGTAGCTCTCTGTTTGGTTAACCCAGTTTCGCTCCGTGCACGACGACGGAGCGGTTGATCCAGCGTTCAACCCAATGGGTTCGATCTCTGTCCGTATTTACTAGTCTAAAACAAGGAAAAGAAGAACGCCACTGTTGCTCTTTGTCCACAATCTTGAGTGCATTCTGCAATTTGAGCTCTGCTAACGAACGGAAAACTTTGACAATCATAAATGCGGGATCCGCACACAAAAGAAACATTTGCTATGTCAATTGCGGAAAATGGAAACCAAAGACAAGCCTCTTTCAAAATGAGTTTTGTATTTGCAGTAAATAGAAACAGTCGGCCATGGTTAGACTCACCAGCCTAATTTTCAAACTCGAAAAAACATTGTTGTTCCTTGTTCTTCCTCCTTTGCGATTTACAGTATTTTATCCATATAAGTTCCCAGCACGGGTCTACTGAGAGACATTTATGCGCCAGGGACAGTATTCTTTGATTTTTGCCTAATCCAAATTTCCAACTTCTTTATTTTTCATTATTTTTTTATGGGACTTCGATGACCATATTTGTGGCATTTTTCTAATTAAAATCATACCAAATATGATATAATTCCGATGATATTTACTTGTGTAATAGACAATTAAAGTTTCAAAGGCTCGCCAGCGACTGTCCTTCCTTGCGCTCCAAACTTCAACTGTCTATTACACAAGTAAATATCATCGGAATTATATCATATTTGGTATGATTTTTCTTGGAAAGACGCCAGAAGTATGGTCATCGAAGTCCTATAAAAATATAATGGAAAATAGAGAAGTTAGAAATTCTGATTTCACGGCCCCTCAAGGGGGTACACCCCGCAGTAGTGGGGATAGATCTAGGACATTTACAGGTCAGACTTTTGAGACATTTATGGATAAAATACTGTATATCGCAATATATCACTGAAGTGTGGATAGGAGCAAGAATGTCGTATGTATGAAATTCGTCGAATCGCCCGAAAAACGAGATTATTGATCGATAGGAGGGGAGCGGGCAAATCGGATGAAAATTCTAATTTTTGGCCCGGTTCGGAAGAAAGTTTGTTTGGCTGGCGTTTACCCAATAGAACGTAAGGAAAGCGTTGAACCGTCGTCGTCGCGGCGCACGACGGCGCCGAGCGAAAGCTAAATCCGTCTGCACGCGGCAAAAGTTATCCATTGAGACCGAGACTGCGAAGCTGTAAAGCAAATTTCGCGGCGTGCCCATCGTTCCGGCAGGTGGAATTCGAAAGTACGAAAAGTCGATAAGGTCCCGACCCGATTACACACCGCATCGCCTGAAACTTTCAGGGCTCGGAGTTTTGTGGCTCGCTTGTGTTCTCCGGGGACAAAATCTACGGCGGTAAGAGCCCGCTCTTCCCGATAACCCCTGCTCGGAGCGAAAAGAATCACGAAACTTGCGATGCCGGTGTGTTTTCCTTCGCGAAAAGTCACCGAAATAGATGACACCATTCCTCTAACTAATATCGCACAGTATCTCATGCTTTACCTTTACCTGAAAAATTACACCCTCCTCGAGAAATTCTGGCCTAACATTTCTTACGAGATACTGACATTTCTGGCTGATACTGGAGAGGTTTATTTTATTCAATATCTAATTACTTGGATGCATTCGGAGTCGTGTATAACTATTTTGAATTACAATTTTTATTCATACAGACAATTTACTTAGATCCTGAGACCCCCGTTTTCTTAGATGACTTTACTGTATTATGAAACTAGAAGCATCTAGCTTTAAAACGACTGATACATAGATAAATAAAGAATCTTATTGATACGGAACATGCTTATACTACTCCTATAACCAACCATACTTATAAGTCCCTGAATAGACTATTATAAAAATTCAGTACAATACGTACTCCGTCCTAAATCGCATATAAGCCGATATTTCGGCAGAGAGGTCGATTCAGCAACATTCGCCGCGAAACGCATAAAAATACGGGATCCACCGGCAACAAAGGCAGGAGACAGGAAAGCCTCCATTGGCCACGGATATCTGCGTCGAAGCGGTTTAAACAGAGAAACCCGGCGGCGTTTTGTCGTTCAGAGACGAGCACGCGTCCAGATCGGGCGAAATCCTCCATTGTGGTAGCTTAAAGGAACGCGATGCGTATGGAACGTAACCGGGTCGAGATCTTATCAGCTTTCCAAGCTTTTGAATCCTCTACCTGTCGGCGAGCTGGTGGAACGGTGTGCTCAGGCCAGGATTCAGAGAGAGAGAGAGAGACCGAAAACGGAATTCGTACACCGACAACCGGTTTCGTTTAATATATTTTTCATTGTTCGCGACGGGGATGCGAACGCTTCTTTTTGCCGACGCTTGTTCAACGGTCGGACCCTTTGTTTTCACGTACACGCGAAACATTCCCCGGTTTCCGTGCTCCTGGCCACAGGCTGGATGCACCGCTTCAATTTTCGCGTCGCACTGCAGTAATTGCAATTCCATCGTGCTGAATCGCGTTTTGTTTAGAAACCCCTAGAAAAACGGCGAGACTGCTTTCTTTCCAATATCGAGGTCGACAGAAAGATTTTTCGACTTCCTGTTCCTGATAGAATTGATGTTTCGAAAGATCTCATGCAGCTTTACAGTTCGCTGCACTGAGTCGATCACTAATTACTGTATTAACTACTTCTAGTAGAGGTTTATATGAGGAAGAATATTTATTTTAAAAAAATTGAACGCGATCCATTGTTGGAATTTTGGTGATAATTTTAATAATAAAATTCTGTAATAACTAGTACAAAGAGGTATTGAAATTAATTTTTTTTAGTAAAGGTTGCGCGATATTTGTTAGCAAAGATATCTCTGTGATACGATGAATAACGAGACCACGTAACGCGTATCGTTTCCACGAAGTAGTGAATCGGAACGGAATTCCACTTTAATGCGAACTTCGAATATCACGTCCCTAACGATATTGCAATTAGACTCTTGACAGTCGATCGAACAGAGCGTATCTCGTTGCATCATAGATACAAAGTGGAACATGCCACGGTACACGCATCAATGTTCTTCTAAATTTCATCGCGAACAGATTGCAACAGTTTTATTAATTCAGAACTCCTAAAAATCTTTGAAATGGAATTTCTAATAGCTTTTTATTGGCGAATAAAAATAGGTCAATCAATTCAGCTCCCGATCATCGATGTTAAAAATAAAAAATATATTTTCTCGTTCCTCGCGAATATTCTAGTTTAAATGTTCTTGTCGCTAATAATAGATAGTTAATTAGACCGAGGTAATTTATGCATTTATTACGATTATTGAAGAATAAGAAAAATATGTGATTCCATTTTTATGAAATGGGACGACCTGGAAATTTAGAAAAAGATGACTACGAGAAAATTTTGTTATACATTTTGTTCCCTCAAATTAAATTCCTATTATAAATGATGGGCGTGTTATTTAAAATGCTCCTGTAAGATGGAACATCCTGTATCCTATAGGATGAATTTGAATGATTGTTTCGAATATCAGTTATTTCGAGGCTTTTTGCCAATATGCCGGAAACTCTGCGTCACAGGCAACTAGAATATCTGCGAGTCCTTCATCAAATTGAATCCTCAGGCGAAAAAGAGGAATGGAGACGAAAACGTAGCCGTGAACGCATCCCTGAAACTTCCGGAAAAGTTTCCCGAACGAGCTAACAAACGAACTTGCCCCGTTCGTCGATTTTCGTGGAAACTCGACGATTTGTGTAGCGAAATGATGGTCCGTCGTACTTTCGGAATCGATAAGCTGCGGTATTAAACGCTCTACGGGAAATACGCCATTTTCCCGCTTCGGCCATCTTCCACGCGCTCCACATTACCGAGTTTTACGTTTCAGTCAATTTCATTACGAAATCACTGAACTTGATAAAATATATTCTTACCGTACCTGTTTTAACAAAATCATTTCATTTGCAAAATCCTCGTAACTTTCTCGAAAACATTCGATACAGTAATTAATTATTTCTGAAAATTTTCATCACACCAAAAATATTACTGATAATGGAGTTAAGTAAGTTAATTTGGCAGATTTTGACGAACAGTCTCGGTGAAATATCCGCGCAAAGGGGTTCCGGAAAAGGGGAGCAAGTCGCGTTTCGGCGGCGGAAAGTGACATTTTCGAGGAAAACTGTAAGCAACAAGTAATCGAATTCGGATCAACCGCGAATCGAGTTACCGGGATCGTCCACTAACCCGCCTGGAAATTAATAGAAGCTGAACTTTGTACGTCGGGGTCGGTGGGTTCGAGGTCGCTCCGAAGCGCTACGCACAATAAAACGTTCGTTAACGAACCGGTTGCCATAGTTCCGCGAGCGGGGGTGGTAGTGTGCAGGGGTGCACGACGGCGGAAGCACCGCCTTTTCTCGGAATTAAATTAATTAAGCCAGATTATCCCGATGGATGTAAAAAAAAAGAAAACTTCAATACGGGCTACGTCGACGGACAAGTTTAGCTTCCACCAGCCTCCTGGTTGAAGGCGGGTCCATTGGTGGGGTGGGAGAAGTCCGGGACCACGTAGTTTAATTCGTTTAAGCGCATCGCGAGCGCCCCGGGGCGGCCACGGTCTTATCTCAAAGAAGACAGGTGTTTAAGGGTCCACCGTAGCCACATATTTTCGCTGTTTCACGTCAATTTTCATTCCGAACTTCTGCTGACTCGACGACAGGCCGGCCCTTTTCCACGGGAAGACGCGCTTAAGGATAACTTCCCTTGTCCGCCCTCTTTCCTTCAGCTGTCAGCCCGGCGTCGTTACCTCTGAGGAACGTGTTTCCGTAAGAATGTTCAAAGAAATAACCTGGAAAATCGGTCCAGGTACCAAGGAACATCCCGAACGTTCTTCCTCGATTTTTCGGATCTAAGCATTTTTAGTGGTTCGTCTAAAGGGAGCCTAAATATCTTCATAAAAAAAATTTAGAACCATTAGATAGAGTTCGGTCGGAAAGCGATTTGGGTTTCCGTCGACCCGTTTCCAATATTATTAAAATTTCCGGAGTGATCACTTCGAGATCGTTTCGCTTCCATCGTGCCCCGACTCTGTCGAGTGGGTTATACGGTTCGTACAGAATTTCATTTTCCAGTGCCGACAACGCTATTACCAGACACGTCAGTGACTGTCGGTGACCCGGCAGAAAATTTTTCAAGCAACTAGCACGCGTACACCGATCGTCCACGCGTCTCCGGTCTCTTTGCTCGTTCACCTGCACGCCGGATGCTCGTTCTCCGGTCTCCCGACAATAACATACGTGTCACTCACGCTGAAATACATTTTCAAACTTCCATTTCCCGTCTCGGGGAAGCCCTTCGATCGTGCACGACTCCTGCCGAACTTTGCATACGATCCAGAATATCGTCTACTTCTGCTTTTACACGTACTATCCTCCTCCCGTCTTTTTCCCTTTATTATTTATTCATATTCTTGTTCCGAAGAGGCGTTCAACATTTCGTTTGTATCTGTCTTCCAGCTATTTTTATCTTCAAGTCCTGCTCTTCACGTTTTCTGTCAGACTGCGGATCTTTACGTGGAAATAAAAATGTTCTAAATGGATTGCACGTTTCTTCGGTAGATGTCTTGATGGATCGCGACTACGGTAGTTAATATTGTAGTTTTACTTAGCATACAAATAATGGGACGAAGACGCAAAGATTCCATAAGCTCCGGAGGGGTGGCGGTGCCAGGAAAAGTGGGTCGCCTACAAGAAAAGCAGATGATGAACGATCGTGGTAGCGACATGACAGATGAAGAGAACGAACTAGAAAAATAATGCGATTCTCGCGTGAGCGCGATGGATTCTGAAATCCCGGATGCATTAAGTGTGCCGGTGAAAACCTTCCAGCGAAACATGGTATTGCAATACTTGATTGCCTTAATAATTAAATCACAGAACTTACTCCATTACCTACATTCTTCCACACTTGACAATCTGGAATCGACATTGACAGACTTCATTTAATTTCCAACGTACAACTAAGAGTAGAAAAGTGTCTTCGCTAGCTGAAAAAGTGTCTTCGCTAGCGCTTCCCGAGCAAGAACATTGCCAGAAGGAGTTTTAGCGGTTTCCGTCGCTTCCTACTATTTGTCAGAGAAGCTCGTTCGTTCAACAAAAGATAACGCCAAACTTCCAGAGACGTTTTGAAGAACGAATATCCGCGAGCCCGTGAGTAACAAATGCGTTCTCCTCGTGGACCGAGCCGGCAGCCATTTTGTTATGATTAAGAGTAGCCGGTATTCCACAAATGTCAACCATGAGCTAGATAAAAAAGCTCAAGGAAGTAAAATTCGCGTCATTAAAAATATCTTCTCCTACTTCTTCGAGCTCCTCCGAAATTTAACATATTCAACAAAATTGTCGAATTTCTTACAAAACAACATACAAATCGCAAACATGATTCTATTTAAGAAAAAAAATATATTTTGCATAATATGGAGTAAAGGAAAACCGTGATATAATAGTCTGCCCTGAATGAAATTAATTAGCTGAAAACCGCGCCGTGTTGTTCTTATGATGTATTTAGTTACTAAATTTATAACGACCAGGAGGAACAAGTCTCCGTGTACTAACATTTAAGTAATTCCCGTTTTATGTTGCGTTAATTTCGATCCAATTTACGAACCGCGGCTCATTGTAACCCAGAACAAACACTAATTATACCGAGCCAAACAAGTTTAGCAGGTTGATAAATAAATTTCAGGACGTGGAAAAGTCGGCCGCGTCCCTTCTGCTTCTATTCGAATTGAACTTGCGCGACAGACGTATCAATAATTAATGAACTTTTAAGCGTTACGGGATCTCTCCGAGTTCAAAATGACGTGTGGACTAATTATACTCGTAATGCTAGTTGTAATGTCGGTTTGCAACCTCCATGACCAATGTCACTATACAGAGTGACTTAAAAATGTTGCATTTCCTTGAGGGAGGTGATGCGTGAAGTCTTTTATAGTAGCTTTTTTCAGGCATTTTTGTAAAAGGAAAAAGTTATTTCAAATGACCATAGAATCACCTTTTTCGAGGAAATGCAACATTTTTTGGTCACCCTGTATAACATAAGTAAACGTTTTCAATACAATTTCTACTTTGCCTATACATTTACCATACTTGTATAAACATTTCTAGAAAAAAGTTGGAGTACAATGTTCAAGTGAATAGCTGTTAACGAAACTGCACCCCCCCCCCCCTCCCACATTGGCAAGCCATTCAATGGCCAAAGCATTTCGTTACAAAAAGATTATGTGCAACAGCACTTTCAATGGCAACAGTTTCAATGGTTTTATTTTTCCATCGAAATTCTTCGAAAAACGTTATTGTATGTATTTCAAATATATCCGACAATTGCTCTTCTTTCAAATGATCAATAGCCGCCGTTGATTCGATCACTCGCGTTAAACTCTGCATGCTTGCCATTTTCCTTCTTTCTACTCGCGATAGACACACACGCGCGCACCCTGTCTCGACATGTTGCTTTCTGTTAATAATAAACGATCGTTCCCATTCTATACCCCGTACAAAATGAAAGGGATCGAAAACACTGGCATATTTCGAAGACAAACATCATACGCCGCACACGTATGCAATCTCACGCGTTTAATTCTTCATAAAGCGAGCAGAGAATAGTCCGTTCACCAGTCCCTCTCAAATGTTACATTATAATTACTCGATATTTACCCGGACGCATTAGTTAACCATATAGACACCCCAAAAGCATGTCGGAGATTAATTAGAGTTGATCATTGTCGATGCACCCGCCAAGTCATCCAATCCTTTTAATTAAGACGCTGTAGTACGATTCGTTCGCTGGTAAATGATTGGTAGAAAATTATACACCTCTCGTATAATATTATGTATAATATTATGTATAATATTATGTATAATATTATGTATAATATTATGCATAATATTATGTATAATATTATGTATAATATTATGTATAATATTATGTATAATATTATACGAGAGGTGTATAATTTTCTACCAATCATTTACCAGCGAACGAATCGTACTACCGCGTCTTAATTAAAAGGATTGGATGACTTGGCGGGTGCATCGACAATAATGAATAATATTATGTATAATATTATATATATATATATAATATTATGTATAATATAATATAATATAATATTATGTATAATATAATATAATATAATATTATGTATAATATTATATTGATTTAATAGTATTAGGGTCTAATATTCGCTCAACGTAGTTCATACTATGTGCATCCTAAATAGTTTCTCAATAGAACATGTTTTAAAAAACCATGTTGCGTTTAATAGAAAGTGTGACGTTCATTGAGAATGAAACTGCTTCGATTGTTTTACAGGCGACACTCGCAAACGGTTAATTCGCGAGTACAGATAAAGAGAAAAGGAGAATCGCGGAACGTTTCACGAATTTGACAGTGTAATGCATATTCCGGTGCATCCGCGTGCAATCGTTGCAACGTATTCGTTCCGTCTCCCTACGTAGACGGATGGGGAAAAAGCAAGAGTACGCGTGTTCCTCTCGGTCTCGCGTCCAGAAAACAACGGGCTACTGATTATAGCCATGACAAATGGCAGCGTGGGAATTACGAAATGAAGGTTTAATAAGGTATGAGTCGGATCGGGAACGACCGCCGCCACATTCCCAGCACTAATTAACAAATCCAATTTTAATCGACGGTTCAATTCGCGTCGTACGCTGCAATCCCCTCTGGATACACCGTTGCACGTGCGTAAAAGTGATTAGCGGCTGGCTCCGTGGTGCAATTATTTCGTGTCAGCTGGATTGATACTTTTTTTTCTCTCTTTCCCCTTCAAGTATTGATCGATTGATTTTTGTAAATAGAACCGCCGAGTCGAACGAGGCCACCAAAAGCGTGTCGAACGGGTGTCCTGCTTCGTTCTAATTAAAAGTTGCGCGGGCGGTGTTTATTAACATTTATAACATATCGATTATTGTATGAGAAACTCTCGTATCTGCAATTTTATGGAAATCAGGCTGATGGAAAAATTTATTTCGTTGATTAAAGGTGAAATGATTTGGTGTAAAAATAAAAACATGTTTCGTAGAGACCTCCCTCCCTCCTGCTACAAGCTATATTCAACCAGATGCAATCTATTTCTAGCAGGGATACATTTGTAAGGTGATTTGCAGTTCTTAATGCTTGTGGACATAATCCTTCTAAGCTGGACATAGTGTACTTACACAATCTTTCCATTCTAGAAATTTGTCGACGATTTTTTCCGTGCCGGTGTTATCCGTAATAACGAAAGCGTCGAGGCTGGGGCAGGCGAAGGGGGTAGCATTGAATGGTCGCCGTTTTGGCGATCACAGCCGAATAATTCGGAAAACCGGGTCCAGAAACAGTCGGGACGCGATGACGTGAATGGCAGACCGGGCGTGTCCGCGGTAATCCAATGGGAGCGTCTCTTAATTAAAAATCGTGAAATCCGGGCCGGCGTTCTGTCCCTTTGTTATGACTCGCATTCGCCGTTTCCCCGGAGCCGTGGAAAAGCGTACAGGCGTCTACGTTTTTTTTCCATAGTGTCGTTGAAAAACGATCGGACGGGACAACCATTGCTCGCGTCCGCCATTATTCCGTGTACACGGTATTGCGCGAAAACGTGCGCTCGCACACGCGCGTTCACATGCACGCGCCATTTTCCTGCCCCCTTTTTTCTACTTTTCCTTTTTTTCCCCACCCGACTATATTGTCCTGTTTTATTATCCTTCTCCTGTCTTCCGCTTTTGTTTTTCATACGACGGACGCTCCGACTGAATTGATCGTCTCGGATATTCCTTTCTGGAAAATGTTTTACACCGATGTCGTCTATAGTCCTTTCTCTCTCTGCGTTGCCTAGCGCGTCAAGGTCGTTTTGTAGCTGGTATAGCTACAATGAAAATTTGATTTAGTTTTCTTTCGTATTGGTTTAAGTCATTTATTGATGGTTTATTTTGGTTTTTGCAATTGTTTCTGATGAGAGAAAATGTGAACATGATATATTATATATTATCAAAATAAACATTTTTATCTTCCCCGCAGTGAAAGGAATATTCGCTTTTCTTAGATCGTACGGTTCCGTTTTCTTAGTATTTTAGCGTTTTTTTGTTCGATCGGCGATAAAATTGTTCGTAACCTAGATAGAAGGCACAGGAAACAGGGAAAACATGGTCTGGACAGAGAACAGCAGCGCAGGTGCACGTCTCGAAACCGCATACCCGTTATAACGTTCATTGTTCGCGTTTTCGCACGTGTGTCGCAGCGGAGCGACGCAGCGCACCGCGACGCGAGATTAACGCGCGCTCAAATTTTATGGCTCGATCCTTTCACGAATATTACGATGGTCGATAACGTGAAAGCGAATGGAATTTCCGTGAAAAAGGAAAGGTGAATGCGGGCTACGCTCTGTTTGGAAGATAACGCGGCTCAACGCTCGACACCCCCCCTCCCGAAATTCATTTGCCTGGTTTTGTTCGCCGACGCTGGTTTTTAGTCGACCAAAAATGATTTGCGATGTCTGATAGCGACCGGTAATATTGATAAGGTGACATCGAATTTTTTTTCAATTTCGGACTGGGTGCAATAGTGCACACACTCGTTCCCGTGTGAGATGAACAAGATTGCCGTTTCACGTGTAACCGACTGTGATGGGTGTGACAAATTGCGAAGTTTTTATTTAAAAAAATATAACACTCGCGTTTTGATAAAATATTTATCAAGATATACTACTTTCAATCAATATTACAGACCCTCGTGTCTTCCTGAACTGATTCTTAATTGGTTTGTCGTTATTTGTATTTTGCAGAGTGCAACGTCTCCCGGCGCCAGCAACGATGGCCTCACGAAACAACAATTGGAGCTCATCCAGCAGATCATGCAGCAGACTCAACAACAACAACAGCAGCAGCAACAGCAAACATCCGCGCAACAGCAGCAACAACAACAACGCACCACAGCCACAGCGACAGTCACAACACAAATTCAGAAACCGCAAAAACCGTCCGTCAAGCCCACAATCTCGTCCAGCAGCGTCTCTAGCAGTTCTGGGAGCTCGAGTGCGACCAACAGCGCCAGATCCAGCCCGAAACCGAAGGTGTGGAGTCATGTTCAAGTGAGTAATAACTTCTAGTTCATTAATCAACTCATTCCCTAACGATCTCACTCCGTAAACTAAATTTTAAAGGAACTACTACTAAGACTTTAAAGAAAAGAATAAATGATAATTTTGCATAAATATCCGCAGTCGAGAAATAACACGTGTATGGGACATTATCAAGCAAACAATTTACTTATAACCTATTAATCAATACTTATGAATTTAGCATTAACTTTTTAAGTTTGAAGTTTAAAAATGATCGTACTCTTTACCGAATGACCCATTATTTCATATCGCGACAACGGAACCTTGGCTCACGATATAGACTATAAACGATGTCGGATCGGATATTTGTAAACGTCAATACATGTTGACAAATCGAACTGTTGACACAAGAAATACAATCGGCAAACATCGACATTGTTGCTGCAAGGAGCTCAGCTCCCAACCACCTAAACATATGAACCACGCGGCTCTTATGTTAACTTAATCGATCTAATAGTAGTTACTCAGTCTGCCGACCGGACAAATTGTTTACGATTAGCTCCAATTGAACCGTAAGAACAATAAACGGACCAGCGCTGCGAGTTTCGGAAAATATACAGAATGTATTTCTTCCTTTGCGTTTCTCGTTCGATTGATGAAGTCGAGTCGGGGAACAAGAAGCTGCAGTTACAAGAAACCTGTCCATTAGAAAAGGTTCGTTCAAAATTTTGAAATTGGAAATTACAATTTGCTAAAAACCATCGGTTCTATTGAGACATGTCTAGCGTTATCCGAATTTAAATTTTAGTTGACAAATTTTGTAGTCCACCAGGATGGACGATTAAATAAAATATTAAAATATTATAATCAGTCAAATATTAAAATGAATATTGGGAAGAATAAAAATTTCTGGTAATTATATAGAAAAGGTCTGCGTAATCCGATTTTGATGAAATTTTAATATATTATAGATTCGACATTTTAAACAACTTTTTTCTTTTCCAATATAGGGGGGTCGTTTTTGGTTTTCGAGATATTTCCAAAAGAAGAAACAAGCAGAATGAACTCCTGTAGATAACTCTGATCATACATAAATAGGCTAAGCTTTCAATTTTCGAAGACGTCTCCTGGATTTTCGGACCGCATCTGTTTATTTTTTGTTTGTAAACACGTTGTGGAAATGAGAAGCGACAATACCACACACACACACACACCCAGTGTTTCACACGCACCCAATGTTTCTAAAGAGAAGGTTTCCGTTATGAAATTAATATTTACGCCAATTTTCAGTATCATATTCGTAATCAGCACGTCAAATACGTAAAAATCTAGAGTATAATTTAGAAACACTGGGTTCTCGTGTGAAACACTGGGTGGGCATGTGTGGTGTCAGCCGACCCTTTCCGCCCCCCTGTTTTCTCTCTCATCTCTACAGCGTCAAAATGTAAACAAACGCCGCATCGGGACAAGCTACGTTACCGCTGAGAGTGCAGGAATACGAAAAATTCAATACAGTACTCGCGATAGTTTTTTGCAAATATCTCAAAAACTAAAAGCGACCCCCCTATATTGGTAAAGAAAAAAGTTGTTCAGAATGTGTTGCTGCATAACATATTAAAATTTCATCAAAATCGGAGTACGCAGACCTTTTCTGTATAATTACCAAATGTCTCTCTAGACATAAACCACCCAGGTTGCCATCACAGGGTTAACATTCGTCAGAATGATTATTCTTTTTGCAAGTGTACATCAATATGTCGAACATTGGGAGAACGTAGTCAGATACTGGTGGTTTCGTTCTCGCCAAAGTACGCGGGAGGGAAACAGGACTCTCGAATTCCGTCGCGTTGATTATTTCGCCCCTCGCCACTCCCGAAAGTCTGGTAGAATCCATTCGTTCACGAATTCCTGGCCAATTACTGTTGCCGGGGTTCTACGTCGCTGCCGCAGTTCGTCTTTGAGCGGTAACGACGATTCCAGCGATTTCTTCGACCCCACCCCCCGCACACCTGCTCGACCGAACAACCCCCCTAGGTTCTCTCTATCGGCAATGATCTCATACATATTAATGGCGATCCGATCGATTTCAAGCTGCGCTCGCTTCTTGCTCTGTTTAGGGACACCGGCGTTTCGGCGCATAAGCCCTTCCGCCGCCCACAATGGTTATTATGCCATTAACGTAATGAAGTTAGGCGGCGGTAAAGGTTCCGATGGTTGGCCGCCGGGTCATTCCAGATACGAAGAACGTGATAAAATAGGAGCCAGCTGGATGGTATTCCGATGGCGATGCCTGCATATGTTTGTTGGTTAATTGTTCGTCGTGAGCGGCGCGTGACGCGAATTAATAAACAATGCGAGCGACGACCCGCGCTGCGGTCGACCGTCTGGCATGTAAAATTTTTTTATGTAATGTAAAAATTTCGTACATATTGCAAAATGTATACATTGATAAATTTCATTCTATATTTAATCGTCATGTAGATCAATTTAAATTCCTCTAAAAATTTCAATTACACAGTCACCTAGACCACTGACCGGCGGTGCAGCGAAACTTTGAAGGGGGTAGTAGGAAATACGGAGCTAGGGGGTTGGTAGATGGTTGTCAGGGGGTTGGCGGGGGGCTCGTAGAAGGAACGGCCGCGTGGATTTGTCGTTGACACGTCGTGTGAATGGGCCCGGTTAAACCGAGCGTGTAAAGCTCGGAACGTTGCATGACTGCCGCGACTATTCCGTCGTTAGTGTGCGGAGGTGGAGGGTAACTCACAAGAGTGAGAGATAGAAAGAGCACGAAAGAGCCAGAGAGAGACAGAGAGAGAATGACCCGAATACCGATGTGGTGGTCCCCTTCTTGCGGAAAAGCATTATTCGCGGCGAAAAGTCCGCCTGCCGGAACGTCGACCGAGGACACGTCGTTACCTTTGCAATTTGCGAGCAACGTTGCTCCTGTTTGCTCTTTCACTTTCCCTCGACCGATCGCCTAATCTCCTAGACCGGTTGCTTTAAATCACCGTCTCTCTCGCTCTTTCTCTCTCTCTCTCTCTCTCTCTCTCTTTCGTTGCCGTCCCCCTACGTTTGTCTCGCCGCGGCTATTTCGGGCGGAATTGGAGCGCGCGACTCGTCCGCGCGTTTTTCCAATTACTTACGATCGATTCGGACCCCGAGTGCAATTTATGCCGGGCTGGTTTCTGAAATGTTCAATATTGGCTGGCTGCGATTTGTCGATGAAAAAATCCGGAATGATACCGCCATTTTTGCGCCGCGGCCGCCGTCTGTCTCCCGGGGACGGATCGCAAACTTCTGAACTGATTGAAAGCGTAATTACTGGACTGCTGCTAGATTCCTATGCGAAATAAGAATAGCCTACATCGATCACGAGAATCGGAAGCTAAATGCAAATGTATTTCCTCTATTAATAATTTTATTGAGAGTTGAAAACACTGCAGCAGCGCCCTTGCAAATTTTCTGATATTTTTGTGATAATATTTTGTTGATCTCAGCGAAGTACTTTTTTTTAAAAAAGCTAACTATGCAACACAGAATTTTAAACGAACGAGAGTTGCATTGTACCCGAGAAAATCGTACTCTCCCGTAAAACAAATCGCAATAAAAAAAGAGCTGCCTATTTTATTATTGGGATTTATACAAATGTCTTTATGGCTAATGCTTACTTCGAGATAGTTGTAAATATAGATCGTACAGCCGCCTGGTGATCGAAGTGGCCGTTTCATACGCAGCGGACGTATTCTTTTTAAACGCTATCATATTTTTCCCTTTCACGTGGGCGCGCGGAATAAAAATACACGAAATTCTGAACGAACGTATTGATTCAAAGTGTTATTCATCGGAATGATGATTCCGGTTTTACTACGGTTACCGACTTTCAATTCCGGTCACGTTCTCGTGAACAAATAAACGTTTTAACGACATAATTCGACGCGCAATTTTAACTCTGGATGGACCAAAACGCCGACAGAGCTGAACCAATCCAAGTTTTACCGGAGAATATGAATCTGGTTCAAACTATTAAAAAATTGTTGTGCTCAGGAATGTTTTTAAAAACTGTTTGAGAATGTTTATTAAAAAATGTTTCACAAGAGCAACACACGCAAACTTTAAACAATGAATTCATTAAATAGTATTCAGCATTTGTAACAATGATTATCACTTTCACTAAATGTCCAAAAAATTTGAAATTGACAGCTGCAACATATGCTTCTGGGAATGCACAGCAAATATATAAAGGGCTACGAATTAGTTTGCACAGCTAAGGTATTCGGAAAATGGTAGGAAAAATCGAAGGATGATGGTAATCTTTCTGTGATTCTGAATTCCAATTCCGTGAATCCCGGACGGCGAGTTTCCCTGACACAATTCCGGGCACAATGACCCGCAAAAGTGTAGAAGAGAGAAAAAGATAGGAACAAGATCGAATCAGAAAAGATTTGCAATCACAAGTAACCCTCTCCGGCACCTTTCCCCTATTCGGATTCCAAAAGGCACCTGCCCCGGCTCTTTTGAATCGCGGTGGCGCACAGCTGCGAACCTAACTCCTGGACGCCGAGGAATATTAATAAAGAAACCGGGCCGAGGAGAGCAGTCGTTCGAAAATTATTCCGTCGCCTTCTCCCGTAGAGCTGGCGCAGGCGGGTGTGCCTGTTCCTGGATTATCTTAAATCGTTTCCGAACGAGGCTTCCGAGAGGTCGACGATTTCCAATCGATACCGGGCAATAACAGTTACAAGTCTCGAGAACGACGGCCACTTTCTAGCCCGGCACTTGCGTGCAGACGTTCGACTATCGCTCGGCCATCTTCATTAACTTGAATACCGCCGATAGTCCAGGCTTACTCGGGAGCGTACTCGCCGAGGACCATAAACGAGGCCTGCGACAGAACTTCGGCGAATCGGCGCACCAGGAATCGAAATTATACCGGCCAATAAGAAAAACACGAGCGTTTCGCTCGGAATTGAATTCGAGTTCGGAACTGTTCGAGGAAACTGTTTATGCATTTGTTGCAGATTGCTGCGGAGGTGGGATTGAAACTCCTTTGACTCGGCAAAGTTGAGGAACGTTTGTTGCGAAAAAGTATTCTTTGTTAGGTGCAGAAATTAGTTTTTTATTCGAATAGTTACGGAGTCGTGAGCTTTATTTTTCATTAGAGCCTTTAATACAGCCAAACGTGTATACCAAAATTTTAAAACACTTGATCAGTAACAATCTAACCATTTTTTCTTATCTCCTTAATTGAAACTCCCTCTGATTAACATGGGAGGAATCCTTGGCGCCACTCTAGGCCAGAGGATGGTTCAGAAGAACGTAAACCGGAAGAGGTCGGTCGCTAAGATGTTGCAAGAAGAATAGAGAGTTGCAGTGGCGTTCGGGTGGCATTAATATGTATGCACGTTGGTCGGCCGTAGCCAGAGGACAGGTCAGGGGCTCTGGAAAGTTTCACTTGCAAATAGAGCGCCGGCAATAATAATAAATATTGCGGATTGCGGGTCGAAGACGTAGCGGCATAGTGAACGCGCGCTGTGCTCGTGCGCTCGAATAAACTTGAGGAACAAATCGGCTGCTACGGGATCGCTGCACGCCGGCTCGGACGTCGTTTTACCTACCCGGCCATAAGATAGAGTTTGTAACGAGAGTATGGATTAAATTAATATGATCTGGTATGCGCTCTCGGATACGGCCTGGCATAGTAATGAAGGGATCGAGGGGATTCGGCCTGTATGCCCGACGGTTTTATCTTTATGGAGCCGTCTTGGGAAGTCGTATCCAACGACCCCTTTCGGCTGCCACCAGTTTTGTGTTTGTCGCTAACTAGAAGCTTGTCGTCCGTCCAAATCCGTTTGTGTTATTTGTGTTTTCTTCGGATTGGGTCATGGTAGATGGGAGTTTACGAGTTACGGTTCCGTCGATGCGTACACCGTAGGTATAGGAAATAGATACTTGGTCCCCTCAGGGTTTCAAGTCCATAACACCACTCTCCTTCTCTTTCCAATTTCACCTATCGCCTAATTGCAACCAATTCCAGCGGGACCTACTGTTTTTAAGGTGGGTTCCGAACCACCTTTGCCAACAACACGTGAAAAGTACCTGGGAGTCACTTCCCGGGTTTTTACCAGGCGGTCATCCATCCAAGTCCGTTCCACGCTCCACATTGTTCAACTTCGGTAATCGAATGAGAACCGGTGCTTTCAACGGGACCACGGTCGTTGGCGCGTACACCGTAGGTATTTGTACTAATTTCGACTAACATAAGAATGGGAATTGAAAATTTCCATTCAAATAAAAATATTTCTACGTGAAATTCAGTGAAAAGTTTCTATGTAAAATATTTCACAAGATCGAGTGAAATGTTCCGGTAGAACAATTTGCGATTTAGAAGTTGGCACAAGGAAGGATTCAATGGTTTGAAAATCCTTCTAGAGTTTAAGGCCGCATTTTTTATACATCGACCAGAGGCGTGGTATTTCCACAATGGAGAAGACTGTTGAATCGTAGGAATTAAATTATTGTACGGGGAAAAGTGCGCTGGTTTTCATGCGTTCGAGAAAGGAGTGGTACGTAAAGCAAACACTTATGTAACAAGTCTTCCCGCAATAGCTGGGAACAATTGTAGTTCTAAAACATCCTTTCCGCAGCACGCGTCGAGTTTATTCAGTGGCAAGATGCAGTCAGCTGCGAATGAACTGTAACTTTATACATATGTACGTTTTACGAGAGTCTGCGCGGGCCTCGAGTGCATAAGAATTCCGAGGAAATCGTCAAGTCGACGGAGCACGTCGGTGCACACGAATTTCACCGAAAATCTTCCTCAGTTTCTATTGGAACGTCATATTAACACTTCCGATGGAAGAATAATCATTTCCCATCAAACATTTAAAAATCACATATTCAAAGAATATTTTATCTTTCTATTGTTGATTCACCTAAATTGCTGAAATCAATGGTGTGTCAAGGCGGAATATAATTAAACGCGAAATAAATGTCGCAGAAGTTTTGTAACCGTTACTAGAATACCTTGCGTTCGATGTATTGTTGGAGTGTTTCCAAAATATCACTAGCAAGTTAGTTTCAAATTTAAATTGATTTATGTGATTTGTTTCGAAGACAGATGTCTCGGGGCAACTGTGTAGTTCGTGCGAGATCTAGTTCGTTGAGGAACGCAGCTTCTATTTGTTATTTCAAAAGATCACATCTTCCAATTCGCTTGCATGGCGTAATCATAGAGAAGATACTTAATAGTAACAACTCCGTAACTATTATTAGGTAATGTAGTGGTTCCAGTAAATTTTACTACTTATTTGGTCGGGTGCACGCGAGAACGGAACGAGAAGACTGGCGTGAATAAGAATTACGGCGAGCAGTTACGTTCGCGGTTCTACGCGCGAGGAAATAGAAAGAGAATAGTAGAGGCTCTCCGCGTTCCGGTCGTTTGCGCTGTCGTAAGTTTCTGTCGTCGGTCGCGGGGGCTAACCTCTGCCAACCTCTCGGCCCTTTTATACGGCGCGATAGTTTCATCGCGAAACTGCCACCGTTCACATCTGTTGCCTTTCCCATTACCGCGCGGACATACATACACCAGACCGTTTTGCCGGCCGGTAAACTCGAGAGAACCAGCCTCCCCTCTCTCTCTCTCTCTCAATTCCGCCATCTCTCTTATACCGTCACAGTGAAAGAACTCCCACGCGCTCCTGTCACGCAGGATGTTTCGACCGAACGAATTGCTCTGCTCCTAGATTGGTCTGTCGAGCGGCTGTGAGAATCACGCGCTGTCGATTTTGCACGTCGATTGTGCACAGGCCGGCTCGCCAGGTGTAGTGCTCGTTTAAATTTCACTAAATCTGTAACACTTAAATTTACATGACCCACCGTCATTCCTCCCTCGCCGCTTAATGCACCGAGAACCAATGAAATTAGCAGAGAAAAAAATTTCAACTTTGGTCACTTTCGTCTTACCTTTCCGAACATAGTACTAGTGGATTGCTAAGATTTTCCTGATTTAAACGAATCCAAACACGACAGAAATCGGACTAGTTTTACAGTTACGACGTAATGTTATAATAACAGAATTAAAAACATCCGTATGATTACTATATAATCATATAAAATTTGGTCTCCTTTTAATCGGAAGAATCTCTGCAATCCACTGGCACCACATTTCAGATGGTAAAACAAAAATGATTGAACTTGTTGTCAGTCTTGAATGAAGACACGTACGTACCTTTTTCTTTAACAAGAACCATAGACTCGCAAAGGGAGCTTTCACAATTTCCAGCAACTTGAAAGACAAGTTATAGACTCACCTCTCTAGCTCCTCCAGATTTTCTGATGAATCAGAAACAGAAGAAGCATCTCGAAAGACTCACGTCCCCGACCGCGACACAGCAATTATTCTCGGCGCCGATAAATTCCGCGACTCCTCAGAGAATTCGCAATGGCGAATTCACGGTGGCTACGTGTTTGCAACCAGGAACACCGTTTGAATACTAACGGTCCTCCGGTGACCCAGAGAAAGAATATAGGGCCGGTACGAGCGGCATTAGCATGTTCGTTTCGGTTTAAAATTTAAATCTCCGCGATGAATCGCGGAAGAAGCATCGCCGGATTTGCCCGGAAGCGTATCAGGTCTCTTTAAAGTCTCCAACGTATCAGGACCACGTGTACCGACGAAGATGGAAGAAGAGGATCCAGGTGAGACAGACACAATCGAACAAAACCAAGAGAAAAGAGAGGGAAGGTTGAGAAAAAGCGAAAAGACGCGAAGAGAGCAGCTGCCAGTCTCGATTTTCGAGTTTACGATGATAAAATTCGAAAAGAGGAGCGCACATTTTTCAAGGCCAAACGATCTTCCAACGTACCGAGGCCACATGTGGCCTGCTGGCCACGTGATTGGTCAACGTTCAAGATTTTTCATTTGGAAGATCGCGGATGGAACGAGGATTGGTCATTCAGGTGGTCCAGGGTGGTCTCTTTGGTTTCAAGAGCGAGAAAGATGGAACAGGACTTGCTGGGGGTCTTCGGAGATTCACTGGGGGTCCGCACAGGGGTGGAACAGCAGGAGAAATTCTTTCGTCTAAGGGTGACACCGGTCTGACCGGGTCTTAACTGTGAGAAGATACGTTTGCCGAGGGAACGCGCGTCTAAGCACCCCGAAGGAGTTTAGGCACCCTGTCCCACTGGTGTCTTCCTCGTTGCTGGAGGTAAGCCACCCCTTTCACCCTTCACGATAGAGTGGGTTATTTAAAGGGAACGCGATCAGTTTTACTTCCTGTCCAGCGAACAATTGTGCCTTTCTTGATGGTCGGGAATTGTGTCACACGTACGGCACCGATTCTGGCCCCCTGCGATTGTTAGTAATATTACATGACTGTTCTTAATCATAATGTCTATCGTCCCTATCGAGATAAATAATTAATTTTAAAAATTGGCAAAATGCCGCTACATCGTTACAACTTTGTCGTCTTGATGGATTTGAATATAACATTTTCGGATGATATTTTTAGTGTTTTATAATATGAAAAAATCGATTTTTTTCAAGCGTCAAAATGAAACACTAATCGTGAAACACGGCCGGGGCTCTCTTGGCAACGCGTCGCGATCGAATTTAGAGTGACGCGAAACAACGCCGACTATTTTCAGGAGTTTCTATAGATGTTCCGCCACCATACCGTTATTTATAAAGCCTCTGTCATCGACTGATGCTCGAGACCTAAGTGCGCCGCTTTCAGACGCCTGTCTCCTTTCTCTTTAACCCTTTGACTACGGTGTTCGCTGGTGTAGAGCGGTAAGCGTTTTACTGCGCGATCGTCGTGTTACTATCGTTGCGATTGGCTGAGTTAATTCACAATTATTGCTGCAGTATAAGTGAGAATTCCATTGTTTAGAATAAGAGAACATCGAAATGTTTCTCGATATATAAAGCTCAGTTATTTCGGTTCAGCGAAACATTTAAGGAGGTCCACCTTGATTATCTAAAAATGTGTTGTTTTCGGGAATTTTTTCAGGATAATTAAGAAGTAAAAAATCACACGACGATATATTACAAATATTGTAAATATCGTAAATATAGATTTCAAGCCTAGCCACTTGAAAATTCCGCTCGGCTGATAAAATTTCGATCGGTTCGAGGTCCCCGGGTGTTGTTTCACGTCTCCCTCGTCCCAGGCAGCTAATTAATTTCTGAAGTTGTGGGTCGGGGCATCGTGGGCCGACAAAGAAGCGTCGGCACAGGATTGCCGAAGCGGAAGCCGGGTGCTTCTTCGATCGATTGTCCAAGGAAAGGGTGCCGGTGTACACGGGGAATGATCGTTAATGGAAGATGTAATTGGAAAATACTTGGCGCGCCTCCGTTCAATTCGCTTCCTTGTTTGTTTGCGATACCGTGCCAAGCCGCAGCGAGTTATTGCAAGAATCCTGCTACTACCCGCCGCCATAATCCTGCACGCTCTATAAACTTCCTGTTCCTTCCTCGTCCTCGGGTATCGTACCCCGCACGCTTTTACGCTATCCTTCTGAACAGGATCGATCGACGAGGACCGGATGCCTGACAGCCGATCGGCTTCGCGAAATATGTGCTTCTCATACCCGGCGAAAAAAATATTGTTTCCTTCCGATGGAGGAGTCCTGAGATAAACCGTCGACCATCCCGTACCCTTCGTGCTTTCAATATTTCTCTCTCCCTGGATCGATGGGGAGGAACGTTCCTTTTTATTCGCCTCGAGAATTTCCGTCAAAAATGAACTCGCCATTCTGTAAGTTATTTGGCACTACATCTAACGAATATTAAAATTTTTGTCGTGATACATTCTTGAACAAGGAAAAATATTCCATTACTAGTAAATAAATACACCACTCTGACTTGTGCAAACACTTTCATGTTTCGTCAATATAATTAATTATTAAACAAACTGTTTGTGTTCTTCGTAGCATCGAATATTCATCTGCCTCTGGTTGAAAACATCCCGTAGTGACGTCGATGCAGTAATTAAAAATATTTCATTTATTGTTCGACGGAAGTTCTGCTCGCAAACACGACTCGACGCGCGCTCTCCCCCTTTCCCTCTCTCTCTCTCTCTCTCTCTCTCTCTCTCGGAATTCCTCAATCGGGGAATGCGTGATCGATGAGGTCGTTGAATGAACATTTTCCGTCAAGATCTGCGATGTAAAGAACCTGTGGTAAATTCGGGTTGGATCAATTAGCGAAATGGAAGTTACTAATACAGTCGGAGTGTTTTACTGTTATCCGTCGTGAACGGAAACATCGCATCGGAATAGAGGAGAGCATGTGAAACAAACCGCCGTTAAAACTTTCATGATTTTATTTTCGTATCACTGCTGGATAATTACATTCCCCCGGAATCGAATGCAGCTACGGAATAAAGAACGGTTCTTTGTTTAATTAACGAGAAGAATGTTCGAAGTGCTTCTGTAAATAAATCAGGAAAATTCGTTTCCAATCCTGACCAACGAAAGTCATTAAAAATTCGATGCCTGCTTCGTTAAAACTTGCATGTTCGCTAGTATTGAATAATGGTGCCGCGTAGTCTCCAGATAAACGAATTTTATTCATGCACCAGAGAATGCTTTGATGTAAATAGTTTACTTTGTTGTAGATACAATATTCCACTATAAATAGAAAAAGTTAATATAAGGTTTTTTCTTTATTTTGTTTTCTCGTACATGTACGTCCACGTTGTGTTTTAACCACACTATGCTGGGTCTACTGTATTAAGGTGCGATCGATTCACGTGTTTTAGTTCACGATGTTCTTTCGTTGTTCTTCGCAAGTGAAAAACAAGGAAAGACATACCAAATCGCATCATAGAAACGCAAACTTGTGCATCCAGAGACACAGTAGAGGGTTACGACAAATAGAGTATGGATCACAAACCGCTGGGTCCAGACGCGCAAAGGAGATCCCACCTTTACTTTGTGAATTGTGAAAAATAATGCAATCATACTTTTCATTGCATCCAGCCAATAAAGAGGCTAATTTTGGATTAACCTTCAACCCTTGTTGAGCACACTACGAGCACAACGCATTTGCAATGTACGTTGTTAGATGGCGCTGGCCGAATAATCGATCGCAGCATTAATAATGTCATTGTGTTACGATGTACATTAACCCTCGAAAATATTTGATCGCTCGTTTGGCGAATAACGCATTCGACTATGTAGCAAATAAATTACAAATTGATGCTCGAGCTTTTACGTTCTCGAAGCTAACCTATGCAACAAAAGGGAAATGCGGAAAGAACAATCCGAAAGTGGCCCATTATTTCCTTTTCAATGTACATGGATCTGTAGTTAAAGTTAAAACATAACGAAAAGCAGACCCGCAACATGCGGAGTCACCCCATTGTTCCCTGGCTTCCAGCATCCTTCGAATCGATACGCCTTCGTCCCGGTGATCCAATACTCGCATTTTCCGTGGGCCGTACAAAAATGACAGGCTTCAAAGTCGAGGCACTTCGTCATCGTAGCAACGAGACTCCCCGGGGGCGTTCTATTCCGCCTGTCGTTCCTGAAAGCTGCCACCCCCGCGGCCAACGTAACCCCCGGGTTCCACGGGTTGCCGATCTCTCTCGCCTCGTATTTATGTTCTTGAGAGCAACCTGCCAATTAGTTCCTACCCTTGCCCGGCTGTTATGCACACTTTGAACAACTAGAGACACGGCTGGCACTTGCAATTGGATACCAGTATTCACTTTCAAGAGTATTCTCGACGTGCTTTGTAGCCCACGTGCGACTCACCCCCGCTTTACCTCTCCTTCATCCCTCACCTTACCCCCTTCTGTCTTTACCACTTCCGTCTCCTGTCTCGCTACGGTCTCTCTTCCCAATTATATATCCATCTCTGAAGATCGTTTTCTCTTCGGATATCCAGCCCTGGACCCACCCCGGATATCCAACGGCCCGCGAGAAGTCAAGCAGCACCCTCTCGGAACATCCCTTTCCGCAAAGCCGCAAAATCATTTCTCTGTCGGCTCGGATTCGTAATTGGCAGAAGACAATGGGGCCAAACAGAGAATCCCGCTCAGATTCGGGGAATGATAATAACGCCCCCTTCCTCCACCAGTGAATTGGCCCGAATTATTATGATCGCAATGACCCGCCACGCGTGTTCAGACGCATTCTCTGGCTCGGGTATAGTAATCGCGGGTACTAGATTGTCCGCGGTTTCGCCAAGTTCGAAAAATGATACCGTCGAGTGGTTCAGTTCCGCGGCACAATAGAAACCAGAATTGTGAGGGGACTCTCCAAGTTTTTCCACTTTTGTGCAACGACTTAAACCTTGTCTCTTCCTGCTTTTTTTCTGGGATTCAGGTTTATTGTTTGCCTTCTGTTCTTATCTGGTCGATTCATTTTTCACATGGGGTAATTCTCGAATCCACTATTCCACAAAATAGAGAAACGTCTTCGAAGAGACTAACAATAAGTGTTCTGTTCGACTTAACCAGTATGTTTTAACTATCTGTACTGTTTTAACCAGACTGAGGATTTTATGCATTTATAACAAAAATGGGTACGTGTAATCTAAAACAGCAAAATCATTAGAAGAATTTAAAAATTTTGTTTTATTATTTGCATCTTATTGAATATGTTAATAAAGAAAATAGCTTTCTATGTCACTCTGGTGTGTTGCAATTCGAATAGAACATTTTTAGTTTGCGTAAGGATCCACAGTGCCCAATTCTTAATTTACTACACAGAAATTATCTAAAAGCCACATATATTTTTATACATGTTGAAAGACATCTGGTACTTGGGGAACTTCCCTAGGTTTCTTTATTGATCCCGGCATAGTAATCGCGACACGCGATTTTCCGCGAGCAGAAATATCGTCGATCGGTATACGAGGTCGCATTTCCAAGATCGCATAAACTCGCGTCCGCTCGTCGAGGAATGAAATTACCATGGGATCGTCCGGATAAAAAGCAGCCGCGTATCGCCGGGGCGCGATCAATAAATTTAACCAATTCCGAGCGGCGCTTTATGGACTCGTTATACGACTAGTATCGTAATTATCTCCATTCCGAATTTACATGCGGCGGTGCAGCGCGCTAGCGCCGAGATCCTTTAATCTTCTCGCTCGCTCGCGCGTCGGGTAACTGCTACGCGCGCGTGTCCTCGCGTTATTAACCCTCGGCTTCAAATACTCACCCCTCGTCGAGCGAAGAATTTCACCCGCTCGCGAATAATCGGCAAGCTTACCGAACGATTCAGTCGACTAGAACAATAGCTCGCTCTTTAAGTCGACAGATTTGCTCGGAGCATTTTCAGTACCGTTAATTACGCTGCTTAACGTTTGTCGCTTCGTTCGCTTGTTCGTCGAAGGCCTGTGCCGGGTTAGTGTACGGATGGAGTTGAAAAATTCGAGATTAATTATTTGGTGAAATTTCGGAATATTATATAAAAAAATATAGTCGATTATTAAAAATCCTGTTGGATTTCCAGTAAGAGACACGATATTCTATAATCGTGACAAAGTTGACACACGCCTCTATAATTCAGCGATTTACTGTGTGAATGTAGGAAACGGAATGGAAATAGGTTGAAGTCGATTTACAATTTAACTGGACTATATTTAACAGTTAATTAAAACGATACACAATATAACAATTAAATGATGACAATGAATTGTGGTTGATTGGTACGCTGATGCGTTGTGTCACGGTCGGTGTGACGGACAAAAGATTGTGTGTCAGACGGGTGTGACAACGTATCGGTGATGTTGAATGTCAGTATGACAGACGAATAGATCGATGTAAGAATTTAGCAGTATGTTAAGAGAACTTCTGACGAATCGTGAAATACAGCAGTATGCTAGGCTGAGGTTACTTGAACAAACGCTCAAGAGGCAGACGCGCCTCTCTTTTATACAGTAGCGAGCCATCGATTTTGATAGGAGTAAGGAGTGGGAAATTTGAAATAAAGCGAATAGAGGATCATAGCAACGTTCGTTAGGGCAATGCACTAATGTCCGGAGTTATGAGGGAGACAAAGGAATTGGGTAACGGATTGATTTGACGGAAAAACCGGAGTCGATGGCCCGCGCAACAATTTGATTAGTGTCTAAGTATTTTTCGACGCGGCGAGGTTTACATGGGAGGTCGATCACCTCGCTGTATATTGTCATACGCGAACAGCTGACTGTTGACGCGGCAAAAACTACTGTGCGCGATCGGTCTTACTCCTCACCGGCGCCGTACATTAAGAAATGTCAACACCGGTGTGACACGGCTCGGAGTCGTCATATTTTGAAGCAAATCAGAAAGCGAGCTAATAAAAACGTGGTAAAAATAACTGAATTTTGAACACCGATGTATACATATAGTCGAACGATGCTGTCGAGTTCAGCTTCCAGTGCCATTCGAGAATCGGCGGTCCGAATCGATTAATAAAGAAGGACGCTGGTCGGCTCTCTTTTCTCCCTCGATTTTCTTCCTTCCCCATTTCACTTTCTCTTCCCTTTCGCTCGCCCCGTTTCCCTCTTGCAACCCCTTCGCAACGAGACTCCGAAGCTCGTCCTGCTTGACTTTCTCCGTCCCCACCCCTCTCTCTCTCCCTATTTTCTTTTCTATCTCAAATACACACGCTCGCATGCTAGAGAGAAAAAGAGAGAGCGAGAGAGTGAGAAAGAGATAAAAAGATAGTCGACCTCGTCCCATTGAACGAACCCGCGTTTCCAGCGTGTGTAACTTACAATCGCGTTATCCCGGTCGGACTTTTACAACCGCACATGGCAGAAGAATCGGTCATGAGGCAAGGGTGTGTAGAGAGGGATGCAGAGAAGAGAGAGGGGGTGGTGCACCTCGGAAACTGGGTCGAGGCGTACTGACGTCAATTTTTTGAAATTATGTTATCGGCCCTCGCGTCTCTCCTGCTCTTTTCGCAAGGTTTTTTAAAATCGTTACCGACAGGACCGCTCCGAGTGACCGCACAAAAGGAAACGCGAGCTACGGCAATCGTGTTTGCGTTTATTATGATGATCGTTAGGAAGCCATGGACAAGCGTGCCGAGCCCGAACCCTGTTACACTTTTAATTACATCTGAAAAAGCCTCAAACGTTTCCACGAAGCCTTTGGACGTGAACGAAATTTCGTACGATATATGTACCACGAGCTTGACATTTTTCTCTTGATGACGCTGCACCCTGTCTTGTCAAGCAATGCACTATACTAATGTACTAATGTGTATTTTTTTAGTCTTATTTTTCCTCTTAGAATAAAATTTCTTATTGTACGAGCAGTTACGGTCGTGTATAGTAAATAATTGGCGGTAAAAACCCGAACATTACCGAGGATTAGGCAAGCTGATTTTTCCGGTTCGAACTCGCGAATCTTTTTGGCGAGAGGGCTACCCTGATTTAGTTCCCAGTGATCGACAATCTCATTCCTTTTAAATCCTCCCGATTTTCCCTGGTCGCATCCTTTGCTCGGCGCGCAAACGGGTTAGACAGGGTGCAACAGAACGGATCCCCCGGGGACCGGTGTTGAAAAGGTGCTCGTCCGGACCGATGGGTGGGTCAGAGGGGTGCAGAGGGTAGGTTCCAGTTCGTCCAACCCCTTTCGCGAAGTTCAGATGGGTAAATCTAATAATGTACGGCCCACGACACCCTGCGAAACGTCGCTGGCCGTACGGCGACAAGTGTCGGATGGGATTTCCGAGAGAACCGGAGAGAGGGAGAGAGGTATATAGAGAGGAAGAGAGAGAAAAAAGAAGTTCGAAACGAACTGAATTTTTCGGAGCGTTCGAACGAGCTCTTTCCGAGGCTGGAAACAATGGAGGGCCCCGGTAACGAGCTTCCATTTTCGCGAGCGTTACACGGGCTAGAAACAAATGACCGGCAAAACAATGAACGCCGGAACGGAAGTTGCCCTGTAAAAGTAATTTAACCGGGCCGCGAAATTTTTGCGAAAGCGGGATTATTAAAGGTTGTAATCCTCTTTAATAACCACGCGACGCGGAACATTAAGCGCAACTCGCTCCGTTTCGCGGAAATCCCTCAACCATTTTTGCTATTCCATTGTTTCTGGCATTGACAGTGAAATGGTTTCTACGTTGGCGTCGGGAGTCAGTCAAAGCGAATCAATGCACAATTTTCTATCTGAAAAACATCCCTATAATGACACGTATCTCTACTGTTGCGAGGTTATGTAAATTAACGTTTAGAGTTAGCGAAATAATCTTGCAACAATTTAGATCTGAGTTGAGGCGCCAATAAAAAACAGATTGTTAGAGTATTTTTGAAACATTGTTGCAGTCTTTGCACTTTATTGAAATTATTGAAAGAAGAAATACATTTTGACTTTGTCAGTTACATTTTGTTCTATTAATTTTCTCGCGCAACAATGTTGCGTCGATGAAGTAAACGTAAGATTGTCATGCTAATGGCATTATAGAACATTAATGAATTCGACGTTTCGAGAAGCACCAGTTTACGCTACTAATTACTTGCGAACTGACTATTACAAAGAAGATTAACAGAAAGGAACAAGAATCGTTTCCAAGTATCACTGACAGGGTTAATTAGGATATTCCTATCCTGTTTTAATTGCGTATGATGTAATCTAGTACATAGACGGGTAATAGTAATCGCGACGTGTCGCAATTATAATTCTGTAATGTACCGCTGCAACTAGAATTAATTCGGGCTAATGATTTTCAACGCGCAATAAAACGGAATGAGTGCGCGTTAGAAATGCATAATCGTCACGGATTTGGTATAGGTACACGGGACATTGATAATGCGCCTGATAATTAGTTATTTAAATTAGTTTTGAATGAAAATTCGCCGGAAATAATTAAATCGATTTGATAAATGCATCGTTCTCGTCGAGTTCTCGTTATTACGATTTTTCGGCTAATACTCGTATTATTTCGTTGTGAAAACAATTATGAACGTGTACAAAGCAAGAATACTTGCAATGGCCTGCACTAATGAAATATTGCGAATAATATCAAAACAAATGTACATTAACTCCACCAGTCTGAATTTAATTTTATAGCGATCAATTTACAGAAAAATTGCTTGAAACGTGGTTTCGTATTTCGCATCATCAAATTAATTCTCATACGTCAAAACTAATATTTACCATCGAATTTTAATTATTTTTTTACACTTCTATGGTCTTCCTTACCGTGAGAAATGTTTTAACAGGATAACTTTTATGCTGAGTTACATGTATGCACATTTTGAATTGCCGCCTTTCGTTACCAATGTTTTCAAAAATTTCTCCGAAATAAACTGTAAATAAAAAGATAAATTAACAGAACAAGTATCGTTGTAAGATTGCAACAATGTTCGTTAGGGAAACGACCTAATAAACCATGCTGCGAGGGTGTTTCGACGTCGACGGATGGTCGGAAATGCCGGAATCGCCCAGCGTTGAGCGCGCGAGGAAAGAGAACGTGGGAGAATGAGTGAATAAGAAACTCGCAGGCGATGAGGAGTTAAGTGCGATTAAACAAATCACTTTATTGATAAAGGTGAGGCATGTGATACAAAGAAAGCGAGGTTGAGCTAATCGGATTGTGCCGCGAGAATGAGAGCTCCGACGAAACCGAGTCCTTAAAAGGAGATCGATTCCGCGAGCGTGTTACGCGTTGGCGTAGATCGTTCGCCGACTCGATTGTTTCGAGATTAAAACGGGGTAAGTTCGGTTTATGATCGCGAGACGTTGCGAACACGACTTCGTAACAATAACAGCGGGGTTTTCACGCAACGCTGAGCATATGTAAAAACACATATCGCGCGGTGTTTGCCGTGTCTCGCGTCGATCGGTAAACTCCTCACTCTGAATCCCGAACAGAGGGAGGCAAAGAAATTGGGTAACGGATTACAAATAAGGATAAAAGGATACAATGGCCCACGAGACAATAATAACGGGTTTGACGAATTTTCGATACGACGTGGTTTACCTATTCGGTTAGTCACCTTGCCGGTTGCTGTTGAAGCCGAACAGCTGACATCGTTGGCGAGGAAAAAACTCTCGAACGCGATACTTCCTATAAAATAATACGGTGATTTAACGCGGGAATCGAATTGCAGCCAGATGAAGATGTTGATTTTTAACAAAGTATACACTTGCGACTTATATACAAGTATAAACCTGCGACTTGTGTTTTTTAACTTGTATAAATTCAGCGATGACTACAAATTTTTATGTACGCGGTCCACGAGGAGTTCAAGAAATAACTGGAACACGAGGTCAAATTTTCAACCATTCGCTTTAGCTAGAAGAAGAAGAAGAAGAAGATGAGGTAAAAGACGAATGAACCCGCAGCCATCAGGAAGAGTCGCCGGCAGGTTTGTGGACACAATGAAAGAGAATCCAACGCGGGTTTTCGTCAACCCCTTCTCTTCCTGATGGCCGGCACCTTTTTCCCAAAGAAGACCCCCAGCAGGAACGAGAAACTGGGATGCTGACCGGTCCCCTTGGCTTCCTGAGAGCGGAAAAGAAACGGAAGGAAGACGATCCTCCGAGGGACGACCAGCAATAATAGTCCGTGGGGGTCAAGCGAGAGAGTAGGGGAAAGGAGACCACCAGCGGCTCACCGCGATTTCGACAATTTGAACGTGAGTTAGTTGGCCAGCAATCATCACCTAGAGTGCAATACGAGATCCGCCGGAAGTGCGAGTGTCGAACCGACGAGAGCAAAGTTTCCTCGCGCCGAGAGAGGACCGGAGGAGTTACGAGCTTGATCGCGACCGTGACTCGTTGCCAGTTTCACTGTGACTCTTGTAGCACCCTTGGACAGTCAACTATACCGTGTTTTTGCTCCTAATTTTGCATCACTTCGTTCCGAGGTCTAGCATTGAATAGTAATCGAGAAATTGTGTCCTCTGGACCACGAGTGCCTGGAGAATTAAATCGACGAGAAGTAGACTGAAATTCAGTGTTAACATTAAAGTCGATCAAACCGTGCTTTACATCATTTTCGTCTTAATTCTGTTGGAGATCGGCCATTAATTAATTGACATTCTTGAACCACAAATGCTTAAACAATTAGATCGAGGAGTTGGCAAAAAATCGGCAGAAATTCAGTGTAGTCTGGTGTTTATTGTAACGGTAGTGCCAACTTGCAGAATTAAATCAGCAGAAAGTGTCAACGGCAACGCATAGATTGGGTTACAAAGTATTGTTGTTCGCGTCGATCGGTAATTCTTCTTTCCGAATTCGGCGAGCCATTCATCAACGGGACAAAGGTAGCGGCAAACAATAGACACGTGGGCCCGCGACGAAATGTCCGGGATCTGCGTTGCGGAATTCGCAATACGACGATCGAACGTCGAAGCCCTATTTGGCAGGTGATTGATATGTTCGCCGTTTCCGCCGGATCTCGTCTTTTTCCCTCGGTGTTGGAGATACGCCTAAGGCAACGCACCGTGAACGTGACTTCGTTGTGATATGGATGGTTATAATCATGCCTGGTACAATCATCATCACCAGCAGCAGCAGCACCAGCAACAACAACAGCAGCATCATCTTCCCCATCAGCATCATGCGCATCTGGAGCAGCACTACCAGCAACAGTATCAGCCGCAGCAGGGTCACCAGTACAATCAGCAACTCCATCAGCATCATGCGTATTATCAGTATCCGCAACAGTATCCTTCGGATTATCTATATCGGTTCTCGCTCCAGGTAAATGATGTGCCAGACGGTGAATCGTGTTTTCTTGAGTTTAGGTAGCGACGATGATGGCTGTCATCTTTTAACCCTTTGTCAATGTTTTAATTAACTTACTTAACTTAACCCTTTGTCTTTTATTCATTAACATTATCAAGGGGGTCTGTAATCATTAAAGAATTATTTCTTGTACATTATCGAAAAAGATCTTGCGAACGATCAACGGTTGTAGTGAACTTTATAAGATCTATTCTCGAAAGCAGCTGGACTGGACAGAGTAACGAGACATTAAAAATGTTCTCCGCAGGCAAGATTTTCCGCCAAAGGATCGTACGAGTGTTCCCGATAAGAGAAAATGGTAGTTCCGTGTCAGAAAGATCATTTATCACCGCAACAACGTGTCTCATGAAATACTGGGAACGGTTTTCGAGATCTACCATATATATTCCTTATCGGACACGAATTAATCAAACTCAATGCGCAACGTTTCCCGGTGAATTTTGCAATGTTCGTTCGACAACCGCGTGTCGAGCCTCAGAGTAAATGAGCGAAGTATGGAAAGGGTGGCACAGATGGACGGACATCGGTTGTGCGTCACGATACGAAACGATTTAATTGGGTCCTGCGATACACGCGTCACGACGTGATAGAAATTCTCTTGAGATAGATACAGATTCATTTCTTCGTGTCGTTTACTACGTAAAATCATTGTTCACTTTGTAGACTATGAAGGTAGCTATAAAAAGAAATATGAAAAATCAGGTATCAACGTTAATCTAGAAAATTTTTAGCTGAATTAGCTGCTCCCTTCAGATGTTCCTAAATAAACACTATCAGTACTCATTGAAGCAGCTCCTATTTCGGAACTAACGCAGCCAAAAGGTAACCGTAATTATTATTTACGATTAATCAAGCTCCGTCGTAGCTCCGACGGAATAAGAGGCGGGTCTTTGAAATATTACCGTCTGAGCGGATAACAGAAACTCTCGAGAGCCCGTGGGATCTCGGGTAAAGAGCACAGGGGTCCCGATTGTGGGGCGGGTCACGATTCAGAGTTCGGTATCCGATGTCGAGGCGAAACACAACCAGGCGTGCCTTTATCTGACAGATAGCTGGTGGCGGACTTGTACGTTACCTCGGCCAAATTATGCTTCCGTTATCCCCTATGGTCGTTCGGCTGTGTACCGGCGCGGCGGCGCGCGGCAGCCGCCTGTGCTTCTATCGCGAACCGACGTCATCCGCGAAGTTACGATTCCCGCCAGACCGGCAACCGAACGAACCAACGAACGGAATTTCCGTGCGAGATGGCTGCGTACCAACAGCGGCTGCTTTGTCGCGAATTTCTGACAAGCACGAATCTCGGCGTGTCAGAAGTTCGCGTGCGAAACGTGCGCCGCACGCTGGTCCAAAAACCGATGGAAAAGCAGCAAGCATATACGAAGACTTGGATTTACAGAAAAAATGGTACCTTGGGTCTTTCGAAATAGCGAATTTGAAGTGGAAATTGCCGGAAATTTGTTGCGACGAATTTTGGAAATGGGACAACTGGTACACTAAACTTCTCCTCACTTTTTTGACCGCAAAAGTTCAAACGTTTTTCGAGTTTTCAGTAAGGTCTTCATTTTTGGAGCAAGAAGAGAAAAAGTGCAACCACTGGCTAAAAAGTTGCCAATTCAATATCTCGAGACCGGGAAAGTTGAATCGTCGAAAGGGTTGCATCGGGGGCTGGAATTTTCCTTCGTTTTCCGATTGGAGCCGCGGCGGGTGCATGCTCGACGCGACGCGACGTTCGGATCGATCTAAATGCGATCTCAACAAACGGGAAAATCCGATGAAAAGCTGGAGCTACGTCAAAGCTGGTATGGACAGGGCGCACGCGGTCAGAATGTACACGTCATTGTTCCAAGCAGGCCTTTTGTCAGTGAACGAATTACTATTGCTGTTTAGCCCCCTCGTACCTCCCTCTCTCGCCCCCTAACACCATAACAGTTGCATCCATCGCGTAACATCAACCTGTCTACCCTTATCACGTCCCTTGCACACCCTTTCCACCCTTTTTCCGAGAATTCTATGATCCTCGCGCGTGCTCGCCCCGTTCCGCTTTGCTTTGCTTTCTTCGCCTCTACCAATCACTCTGCCCTTCGCTCTCTTTCTTTCTCTCTCTCTTTCTCTTCTTTTTTCTCCCATTCCCTGCCTCGTCGTCATTCGTTTTATCGTTCCCTTTCAACTCCGCGTTTCATGATTTTATTTCGTTTCTTCCTCCGGACGCGGCGGCGCGGCACAGCGCGGAAATTCGCTCGTCGTCCTATGTTTTTCTAAACGTTTCGTTACACGGCCCCGCGCTTAAACGCTCGGTCGATCCAGTGTTCCAGTATTCCTGGCGATTGTTTTATCCCGGCCAGCGTTTTTTCCTTAGCCCGGATCTTTTCTTCCCGTTTTTACGCTCGTACCGACCCTCTTCCGCTCGCGACGCGCCGGATTCTTTGTCCCGTCGGACTTTGCCATCGTTCTCCCGTTTCGCGACGCTTTCGCAGCTCGTGCCACGCGAAAACGTAATTGCGTACTTTTCCTGGACCCGGGACGCAAGAAACCGACGTGTCGGAAATGGTCACGCTGCTATCCCGCTGCGCTGTTCTGATTCCCTTTTTGCTCACTGCTTCGCGGATTTGTGTTGACAATTTATTTCGATCGCTCTGATTGCTTGTCGAACACAGTTACTGTAGCAACGAAATTTTAGAACGTTTCTACAACCTATAATTACAGTTAATGCAATAATGCAAAACAGGAAGCAAATGGCAAGTACATTTTCTTCATCATTTTAATAAACGGAGAATAATGTGACGACATTCTTCTATGTGGTTAAGCTGCTCGCTATGTGTTATTAAATTTATCGCAGCGATTTCCTGTATTCCTCGTTCGTTCAGCAGTTGACGTGCATTATTAGGTGAGAACGCGTGCCCGCGTGCCGGACGCCATTTCGCAATGCCGGGTTCGCGTGCCGTGCAGCAAACCGCCACGAAAATGGCGCATTGATTATCTCGAGTCAGTTGTAACCAGTTTCGCGTACGACGCTTAAACGCAGCGCACACACCGGGAATCATTATTCGGTGTGCATCGGCTGTCCGTCGACCGGTTGTTTCAGTTTATCGTCACCGAGCGGCTGTTCGCAAGAACGCAAATCGCCGCACACCGTGCTGTTATTATTATTATTATTATGATTCCAACAACCGCTGGTATCGACATTAGGTGATTTCGATTTTTTCCGATTCGCGACGGGTCGCCGGATCCGACAGCAATATTTTCGCGCGTCGATTTCGGGTCGACCGAGGTGACTGGAAACGCACGCTCCCTGCCATTCTCCGATGCGTCCGACGAACGATTGATGCATGCATCGGTAATCTAATCATGGATTTATGACGGCGTTAATGCGGACCGACCGTTTTGAAACATTTCGTACTGTTTCACGTGTATCATCGACTGCAGCTCGAGCTTAACGATGTTAATGCTCCGGGCTGGCTTTAGTGTTTACATTAGCAAATTAGGTCTTCTGCGTGTAGCTCCGACGGGTCCAGTGAATTATCAAAACGCGGTTGTTAAGTACAAAGTTACTAGAAATCGGATCCTCTCTATTCACGAGTACGACCACAATTAGAATAGTTCGTCATCGAAACTATCATTATTACTAACAACTATAATGTTCTTATAATTTTATTGATTCATTGCAATTATTAGGAGGAGACATATATATTTATATTTGAATGAAAAGAGTTTTGAATGGACAAAATTTGGATGGACAATTTGTCGATAATTTTATTAAGTAATCTGAAGTACTCTGTATTAGTGCTCCGTAAGCCCAGTGTTAAGGGTATCATTATATTCAAACTATTTCCATAGATACCCGGACCAGTGTTTCTGTTTCCAAAAGAATTGTAACACAGCAAAGCGTCAAGCCGTCGGACAGGATATTTTTTCCCCGGCGCTGGTATAATTCGAAACACTATAAATTCCGCACACGTCGCCAGAAATCCATCGCACCAGGGGCTCCCAGTGGTCGGTGCAGCCGCGGAATATTTTGCGAAAACATCGATCGTTTCGCAACGTGGCTGCGTCGGGGGCATTCGTTTTACGAGGCTCGATCAACCGGGTTGCTTATAGACGCTGCCAGCCATTCGACGTTCGTGGTTTAACGATCGCGAGACATTTCGGGGGCCCTCGGAAAGAGGGGGCCGGTTTTTCCTTGTGAAAACCGGACGAGTCGTAAATCCTAGGTGGCGGGGCGAGATAACGCCGAGATACCATACAGAGCATAATTTCGCGCGTGTGATGCGCGTCGCGCGGCTACCCGTCTTTATTAGGGCACTTTGTTCGAATTTTTACGATTGCAGAGCAGATGGCCGCAGCCCGTCAAAACGACGCGGCCGTCGCGACGCCGCTTCGTCGTACACAATGTCGTTTTAACGGCTGGAGTGTTTCATTTCGGAAAATTTTGTTGAAATCGGTTTACTTTGACGTGAACGTAGTTGAAGATCAGGGTTTGAAATGGTTCCAAAAATTACGCTGTTTTACACCTAAAAATATTGGTTTTTAATCATTTTTTAAATGAGCCGAAACATGATCGAATTTAAAGCATATTTACTTGGCTAATACGTGATATAGGATAGCATCCATTATCTTTATTCTCGATTAAACAAATTCAACGAAGATTCACTACACAAAATATTAATGATTTATCCCAGCACTGCAGCAGACCATTCTATTAATGAGTAATACAATATAAATTAAATGTGATGCAAATTGTGTATTATTGGGTATCAGTTTCAGCAGAAAAATATGGCGAATACGCTAATGGAAGTTTCACTAAAAAATCATCGGAAATATAAAATTTTTGCGTTGGCCTCACCTCCATATTTTGTTGGAGCCAGGTCATTGCCCCATTTATTACGACCGTGCCACTCTTCTCGGAATATTTGAAAAACTAATTCATTCTGGCTACCATCAAGTGGGGAGTTGATATACATACATGAATAGAACAGGTATCGGGCATTCCGGGGCAATTCTGTTTTAAAAAAAATGAAATGAACCGTGTCGGAAGATCAGGATTGGCCGATATTTTACGCAACTAGCGATGAATAACGACAGGAAACTAGGCGATAACTTGCTAATGAGGAACATATATCACTTTTCCGATAGTGCAACGAACGCACATCGTTGGTGTTGAATGGTTCGAATTGCAATCTGGAAATGCTGAATCGTCTCTGTGAAGCAATGTACTGTGAACCGCTCGGTAAATCACAACACAGTCTTGGGTGAGAGGAAGTTAGTTGTCGAGCAGCCGCATTTGACGAATAATGGAAAACATTAATCTCCGCAAGAAATATCGGTTACTTCTCGCAATTTTATGTTTTTTCCTTTTCCGTGCTCGCACAGCACGCTCTTTCACTCTCCATCTCCGAAAGCAATATCTGTGTCCCGTGCGGTTCTCGTATTAAATCCACTCGATAACCTGCGATTTATACCGATGAACACGGGTAATTAAACCTGAGAAGGTTCAACAGATTTTATTCCTTCCTGTCTGCGTGCACTTTTAATTACTTCGTTTTGAATATCATTTGCTTTGATCGGCGAATCGAAATGAAAGAAACGTTCGAATGTCGGTTCAATTATACGGTAACTTTACCTTGCGTGTTTGAGTCTGTAATACGCGAAATGTTAAATATAATGCACGTGTACCGAGGAATAACCTATAAAAATTTATGACCTCACTCTTCTAGAGATGATTAAAATATATAAAAGATATGTGTTAATCCTGCAGGAAAAATTGCAAGTATGTCAAAGTTGCGCAGTTATTTAAGCAATCGTCGGAAACAGGTTACAATAAGAAAATTTCAGCGCTACGACGAGATTTGTAGAGGTTTCTGGAAGTGTTGGTAGCAATCAAAGGAGTTGCAGCACGAGGAAAAGCATATTATTACGTAAGTTGCTACTCGAAGCCGGACTCCTAACATTGAAAAGCGTCTGCTTTCGAGGTTACAGCGCATATGATTGACGAAAGGAGAAACCTTTCTGCGAAATTACATTTTTTCGCGGGAGCTCCGCGCGGAAACCGGTGTTTCCATGTTGTATATCAAATATACGCGCGCCGCGGCGTCGGTCTCTTTTGTGCGCTCGTTCCCCTTCGTCAAAATAGGATACCACAAATCGAGCAGCTCGCGAAAGAATTCAAGTGCGGCGACCCATTTTACATTCCCCCTTCCTCCCTCGACGTTATACGGCTCGCATTATTCGAACGTCAGCGGAACCTATCCGCGTTTCCACGCATTTCTCCGATATCCGTGATTATTTACCCCTTCGCTACTCTCCCGCCCTCAACCCCCCCGGAAAACACGAATAATCGAATACACTCAGGACGAAACTTTTTCAACGTTAACTTTCGTTGACTGACAATTGCGGACGACTTGTTTACGGCTTTTAAACCCTTATGAGGGCGACGGCGCACGACGTGCAGCACAATCGAACAAAAGAATTCAATCAACGTGCATTTAATGCTTGTTCTGCTACTAATTTAAGGGGATGCTCCCATTTACCGATCCGCGAGGTCGATTTCGCGAATTTTTGCTGGCTACACGAAACGACATATCTTTGTAAAACTCGTCAGACTTATTTGTACATATGTATTCTACGATCATGAATTTTTTTAATTTGGCATCATCAACGTTCTAGTAATTATAGCTATAACAAACCTGCGAGTTTTTCCGTTCGCACTATCCTACGAAATTAAAGCTCGCAACGTAAAATTCTGTAGAACCCGTCTCGCGAAATCCCATACAATGTGTACAAAGAGAGAAACCCTCCATCAATCGCGACTTTGAAACGCGACGATACACGGATCCTCATTAAAATATTAATCCTTCGGCAGAAGTCAAAAACACAAAAATATTCGGTGGAAACGCGTGGACTTGGCTGTGCTCCTCTATAACGGCTTAAAAGGTATAGAGGGTTGGGGGTGGGGTAGAGATCCGCAGTGAAAGAACAAGGCGTGTGCCGCTGCCATAAGCCCTAAGGGTGGCTTTCGCGAGCGTGTAATTAGACACGTTATCCAGTTTACGCGCAGACATTAAAATGGAACTCGAGACAGAGAACAAAGAGGATCTCGGTCCTTTTAACCCGGGTCCAAAGTAACGTGGAGCCAGGCGTCCATTCGTTGGGACGAAGATCCAGGCTGAATTGACCGGTCCTATTCCGGGTTGCAGGTCGCATAAACGGGTATGCGTCGCGCAATTGCGCGCGATGTGCACCCGCGGGTCGTTACCGGCAAGAATTCTACCGGTGCATCGTTGCCCCTGCGAACCGGATCCCTGGCAATCCCAAATTAACGAGTTTCATGCGCGTCGGCAGGCTCCCGTGCCCGATTACGCCGGATTTAACGGAAAAAAGGCTTTGTGGGATTATGTTACTTACGCGGAAGAACGCTGAGCCCATGCCGAAATCATCCTGGAATGATATTTTCCTTGAACTTACTCGGTTAAGACAGAGAACTTTTTTGAAACCAGTTTTTCTTTCTTCTGGCCCAAAGGAACATACTGTTTTGTCCACTACTATTATAACAACAAATTTTTAGTTTGTCAATAGATTCAGTTGTTATGTCGGAACTTGTAAAATTCTAGAAAGTAAATGATAAAGCATGTCACGTCTAATAATGTGACCACGTGTAATCAATTTTTAAATATTGGTCATAGTTAGTATGGTATACCGATGTCGTCCCTGAAGGATTAAGGATTTTACATTCAATTATAGAGTTTCAATGTACAGATAATTTAGGAAATGTTAGTATGACAATCGCGACTTGCCGTTCCTTCGAGAACTTCGTCGTGAACTAATTTCCTTTTCATCCTCGCGGTCCCCGCCGTTCGTCCGTCCATGCGAATATGTTTTTTTTTTAAGTATTCCTCAATTATTCTCCCTTCGCGGAGAAGTTAGACTTTTATGCGACAGGAACAAACTACGCAGATAACACGGACTCAGCGTTAATTTCTGACCGTCTGGCGTTTCACGATTCTCGAATATCCTTGATAAATAATGCCCCGGGGTTTCTGGAAAGTTTACGATTGGTACGGGTATATTTCAAACTTTATGCCGGCTCGGCTTCGTGTTTTTCATTTTCATAAAGCTATGAATATATAAAGTTATATTATCAACATTTCTAACGATTCCGCGTCCTGGAAACGAATCATTTCCACGTACTACCCATTCGACACCGTTCTCGGCCGAAACTTTACTTAAAATGCTTAAGTCGTTTCTATTCATCAGTCTTAAGATTTGTCGAAATTAATTCGAAAACTTAGCGTATATAAAGCTTGACTTTTTGAATTATGGCAAAAATGAATAGGTGAAATTTGAAAGAGCTTTTCGAAGTAATTAATGTAGCAAAGAAATTTCTGCTGTTAAGCAATTCCTTGCAATTGATGTAGCCAATTTTTATTTTGCATCGACATGCAGATAAATAAAGATTTATCTCTTGTGTAAATAATTTCAATTCATTGAAAATAACGTCTCCGCATTTTCACATTTTTTAAATGTTTTAAATGAAAATGAAAATTTAAATGAAAATTTTAAATGAAAATGCTTCACAATTTTAATTTTCACCTACTGATATTTTTCATGAATGCATCAAATCCGTTTTCTACTAATCAGTGAACAATCAGAAGTCAAATACATTACTAAGATATCACACGGGCATTGACACGAGCATTGAAACACCTATTGAAGACCCGATGAGCATCCCCAGCATTGGATACTCGTGAAGGGACACAAGTTCTCCCAGCAGAGCCGAGGTTCAATACTCGAGTGACCGGCGCGAGAGGAATCGGGAAATCCCTTCAGAAAGAACCGAGGGACAAAGCGTTGCTGCGGATATCTTGATCCAGTGCGACATCATGATTCATCGTGCCGGTCAAGGATTGCCGGGTAGAAGGTGGATGAGGTAGTGGGTGGACGCTAACTGGAGAAGTAAACACGAGAGCTCCCGTTATCGGTCCACGGTGACAAATTCACCGGCGGAGACGAGACACACAGTTCTCTCCTTTTCCCAGGACGGTGCTCGAGACACGGCACGGGTATTCCTGTAGTTCAGCCCGGCACATAAATTCCTCGAGCACATGGCGCCCGGGCTTATGAACAATAACCACGGGCGGCTTCTCCACCTCTCGCGGCTGTCGACGTTGATGCCAGCGGCACGTTAGCCGACCTCCTAGTCAGTAATTACGCCAGACCCATAAACATTCGGCTCACGGTTCAATCTCGCCCGGAAGACAAGAGACACAAGGACCAGACGTGGCTCTCCGGCACATGTCCTCTCTCCGAATTTATCTTCTCTCTTCCTCTTTCTCTGTGTCCGATCTGCATAACGTTTTATGGTCTTCCTCGTATTCTAACCGGCTTGTTAGGACGACTCTGACCATCTTTTTCACCAGAAGTAGAAGGTCAAGTTTCACGCAGTGTAAAGCGTCAGGTGGCTGATGACCAAGTCGTTAATGATCATCAGGTTGAAGGGAACGAGAAGAACATTTGCAGAGGACGAAAACGGATCGACTGGTTCCAGATAAGCATCGAAGTGGATGGTACGCACCCCCAGGATAGATAAGCGCGGGGGTGGCCAGTTCAGTTCGGTTGAGATCCTGCCCCCCTCCCCCCTTACATTAGCGTAGGTGGGAGTGCGGTTTTAGTGGATATGAGGCTGGCCGGAGGGTCCTCTGGACAGTCCCACAAACCCGTAAAAATCCCACACTTAAAAAAAAGGATAGATATGCGAAATCGTTCCATTTGCTACGTTGTCAAGAGTCCTCACGCACTGTAGAAGGTCAGGTGGTTGATAGCCAGGTCATTAATGATCATTAGATTCACTGAAATATACCGGGGATGGTTTCTGAAAATTTCGCCGAAATTGGTTTAACGTTATCGTTAGAGCAGCCGTAGGTCATATAATGATTCTGATCAAATAGGTAAGAAGTACATTTGCAGAAGACGAAAACCGATCGACTGGTTCGAGATAAGCGTCGAAGTGGATGGTACGCAGCCCCAGGATAGATGTGCGGGGTCAGAGCGGGATTCTCAGCAGCAGATCGCGTTACGTGGACGATAAATATGCCAGGGCCGTAAATATTCGGTTCACGATTTAATCTTGCCGACGAGGCGGTAGTGCCAAACGTGGCACCGGCACCAGATGTCCCTTATTTGACCGAGCACCGAGGAGAGAGATCATCTACATAATGCTCCTAGCAGAAGTAAACGATCGCGAGATTAGGTCAGGAGTTCTGCGGAAGGAGAGCTAGTTCACGGTTCTCCTCGTAATGTTCCGTGGCAGCGCAGGCGACGACGTCACGTGCACCGTGTTCTTTAAATTACCGATTGTCTCGTAGATCTTCGCGATGGCACCGCCTGAGGCACCTTGAGAACTACACGCGCCTACCGACCGCCCTCCCACTAGGACAGCCATAAATCCACATTGTTCTCGCCTCAACTTCCAATCCAGCGATTTAATTCGACGTATCCCGATATCGGGGTTCGACTGTAAATTTCGAGCCTCGGCAAGGAACGTGGAACGATATTTCTCCGAAACTGCGATTCCGCTTCCTGTGCAATTCCTTTCGGTGTTTTTCAAACGTGAGGTTAAATATGCTCGCGCTTCGGTAGTTTATGCTCGGCCCGTCTGACCTATGGACAAACGTTTAATCGGTTATTGGCACGCAAGATTAATTGTTTAGTTTCTTTTCTATTTTTTATGATGTTCGAACTGGTATTAACGTTCATTTGTTCGATTTGGGAGATATGAAAATGCATAATTTAGATTGAATAATTGATTAAAAGCAAATTTTATTTCTTAAATAATTCGAATTGAACTTCGTTCATTTTGTTCGTCAACTATCTACGATCAGATATTTTTGAAACAGTTTAAGAGGCCCCTAATGGCACTACACGAATAAAATGGCCTCGAATCGCGACCCAAGTAAAACTAAATGATTTTTAGAAATCGTAAGCTCGCGAGTTATAATTGCAGTAAACGTGAGTAATTCGGCAGACGCACCGACTCGACGCTGTAGCGTGTAGCAGCTGTCCTTGTTGCTTTATCTCCGTATTTTACGTTGACTTCGCAACGAGTACTCTTCACGATAAGAGCCGACACGTCGATGGAGCTCGAGCCCCGTGTTGATATAACTCGCTGAACGGGAACAGGGGCGGCAGGAAGAGAGTGGAAGCATTAAAAAAGTCAAACCGGCATCGCATTTGGCTAATTACCATTCTTCCCTCGTTGCTGCTGTTTACGGAATAATAAGTGGCCCGACGCGTACGGTAATAAATCAAATCGACGCGCCTCTCGTTAATGTATTTATTAGTTAATAATTCGTCAAATTATTCACTATTTTTCTGGAGACATACAATCGCTCAACGTTCAACCAAAAATCGGGAGAATTCCGAGAGGAAATAATAACATAAAGATCAGGCTACCGATCAGTGACAAAATCACCTGACCAGGTGACGTGCGTGGAGATCAAGCAAATCTCCTTGAAATTTTGTCGGTGGCGCGGTCAGTGTGCCGAGACAATTAAAATCGCACCTGTACTCGGCCGCAGTGGCCGTCTAAAAAAATTAATTACACCCGACGGGATGAAATTCAGAAGGCAACCTCCGTGTCCCCTCGTTCGAACGTAATTCTCGTACAGCCCGTGAAACCGGACCCCCCCCCCCCGTTCCGGCGCGTAGCCGGACAGAAAGAGCCGGAACGGAGGGACAAGATATCCTAATCGGTATGAGAGTTTCCACCAGCCGACTCTCAATTCGTACCCGAAGCAATTCACCGTGCCCGCGAGAGAAACGTACTAACACCGAGAGGGATGAACGAGGGGGGTTGGAAAACGGGGGAGGGGAGAGCGACCAACGGGAGACAGAGGGACTCGAGCGAACGACTCGAAGACAATGCAATTATTCGCAATTACCGCGTCCGTCCGCGGTTCGCGGAATTATCCCATTCTGTTTCCATTACTGGTACCGCCATTCCTGACTATCCAACCCCCATCCTTCTCCACCCCGCAACGAAGCGTCGACGGGTATATAAATTCGTATATACGAACGCGTCGATGTAAGACGACGGAATCTGAAGCGTGCGAGACTAGCAATTCTATGAATCGCGCCATCATCGCCATAATTGTTAATCTAGACGAGCATTAACCCCTCAACTGTTTTGTAAAAATTAAAAAATGTGACTAAAATTACAAGTTTTACATTAAGCCCTAATTTAAACAGCACTACACAATGTTGATTAAAAATTCAATACAGATTTGTCGACTCAGGATGATTTTAGCAATTTTGTGAAGCAGGATCGCATTTCGTTAGATTAGTCCGGCTCCTGCTCTGGAAATCTAGACGTGACGGTAGTACTAGGACGCCAATGTTAATTTTTAACAACCCAAGCCGCGACTTTATCGGGAATAGAAGAGAGAAGACATTCGAAAGACTGCAGGAAGGCTCTGTAATCGAATCCCCCTTGGTCCTCTTCGGCGGTGATTCAATTTATGCGTGGTCAAAGATACAGGGAAGAAAAATCCCCCTTACGAGAGATGCCTCTCACAAAATTAAAGGAAAAAGTGTGCGAACACGTGACTTGACTGGAAAAAACGCCGTGCGTCATGATTATTATTTATTTAAATTTACATCGGTCAAATTTGGTTTATTTATTAGTTTCTTCGTTAGTCAACGACCATGGCCTCGCTGCAAACACCGGTTCCCGTGCGATCACCGAAGTTAAACAGCATTTGGACGTGGCCGGGCTTGGATGGGTGACCGCATGGATATACAGCATACGCCAGGCGGTGACTTGTCTGGGTACTGGCCACGTGTTGTTGGCAAAAAGGTGGTTCGGAACCCACCGTAATAAAAAGTAGGTCCCGCTGAAAATTAGGCTGAAATAGGCTGAAATGTGGCGTTAGAGAGAGAGAGAGAGAGAGAGTGGAAAGAAGGGGAGATTGGTGAATGGATTTGAAACCCTGAGGGGACCAAATATCAAAAAACCTTATTAGTTTCTTCGTTGCTAATCATTTCTCTCAACGAATGACAGCATCGATGCAAATCAAACTAACAATTTCGACCTCGTCCTGCACATAAGCCACAGGGATTTTACCGTGGCCGCCATTTTCCCTGTGGATAGAGGCGGCTGCTGAACCTCGTATCGGCACGATGGTCCTTTTAATAGACCCTAACGCGTGACAGCCACCAGCTTGTCCCAACAACCAGGTATATAATTGAAAAAGTAATATGAAGTCTCGCGGTGGTGGCCAACCCCTTTGTTGCCGGGGCCAAGTTTAACGCCGCCCCTGTGGTTTCCCTCGAAATTTTCATAGGCGCTGCTGTTCCCTTTCTGGAAAGTTAATGAAGCAAACGTCGTAAAACGACAGCGGAACTGTTGATCCCCGGCGAAAAGTTGGTTTTCGGTAATCGGGCGAGCTCCGGTTTGTTTAATTTCAATTACGCGGCGTTACGTATCTTGGTTTGCGAATGGTAATATTTATCCGGCCGGATGTTACCTGTTTGACGGCAAATATTTATGCCGGTGCGCCTGATCGGTTCATAATTTAGGATTATTTATTCATTGTGATCTGCTTATTAAATACCGATGCTTATTGGCGGAGCTAATATGTGCGATCCGGGGACGTGGCGAATCTGCGAAACAGCGGACACCAGATTCAAATATATCATCTTTATTTACAGAACATTAAGAAGCGAAGTGAAGTGAATTTTTATATCGAGTTATACAAATGAATTTTCATGAAAATTAATTCTTGTGATTAATGTTTATGTATGCACACTAGATTCGTTATCATTGTTTACAGAATAGGAAAAACCGAAGGAAATTCTTGTGAAACTATTTTTTCCTGACATTATTAGCAGAAATTCGAGTTTAATATTTAAAATAGTTATTCAACTGAAGTAACTGCTATAACTTGGATTAAAAGTTTAAACGTGTTCGGGAGGCGAGTCGCGTGCGAACAAAACGCGTTAATATTTAAAATCTACCGTATTAACGATCACGTCGTTCATTAATTAATCGTGAACCGATTTCGAATCAATCAATTCGATCACGTCATAACACTCTGCATTATTGCAGCTCCGAGTGATTTACTTTCATTAATGTATTTCTACGGAATAATCACATCGAGGAGTAATGTTATTAAGTCGGTAAAAAGTCTCCAGTCACGTATAATGGATTAAGGTAATGAAAAACTATCCAGTAAGAACAAGCCGAAGTAGTTTCGGAGACTGGAGGAGAGAAAGTGGGGGAGAGTAGAACGAAGAAGCAAAGGGAGTTTCGGAACTACCAACATCTACCAAGTGGTAAACTGGCAGGGCGCGCAGGGTAGCACGAGGAATAAACGGACAGTAGAAGTTATGCCAGCATTGTTCTAATTTAATCATACATGCCAGAAACAGCCAAGATAGTGGTCCAATCCTGTACCGCCCCTCGTGAGCAATCCACTATCTCTAACTCTGCAGGTTCTTACTCATACTAACTTATAATGAAGTATTATTCACCATCGTTCGAACTGTATTATCTGCTTACTCGTTTTTTTTATAACATTCTATTCTGTGTGCACAGATACACAATTGTTCCTGCAAGATGAAACATGTTGTTCCTTCATTTTTCTTAAGTACCCGCAAGAATTTTAATGAAGCTCGGGAACAAATTATTAAAATCCTGCCACACTCTGCTAAAGTGTAATCAATTTTTCTAATTTCATTCTCATTAGAATTTCGTTGATCGATGCCTTCCTTTAGCGGTTCCTTAACAACGAAGAGTTTTACGTTCTTATCTGTCGGACACGTTAATTTATAGGACATCCCTGGAAACAGTACCGCCATGTTGGAACAGTTTTGAGACGAGGGACAGGGTCGGTGGAACATCCAAAATTCCCTTTTGTTTCACGGACCGCCGCTTCCGGAAGCGACTCGTAATTTTGTACTTTAGCGGGTTAAGTCGTTCGCAACGGAAACGACGGGAAGGTGACGCTTTTCTCTTCAGGCATAGCCGTCCGCCATTCCGCGGACGATTATGGTCCTCGGCGACGAGACAGTAATGGCGGTCGTAAAATTGTACGAGAGCTCGCTTCGGGTTCCGTTTGACCGATCAATCGGGCGCATCCGAGCCAATTATGATGCATTTATAGTAGACCGCGGATATTTATGCATTCTTGACAGAAACGGCGCTCTACATAACACACTAAACTCGTTCGACTTTAATGGAATTTCATAAAATTTTTATCTTTTCTCTTAACATGATAAAATCCTTAACCCCGCCGGATAACGGAATGTCCGACGGTCGGATAATGGCCGGAGCTGGGACATTGCCAACACCATGATCCGGTTATGTGTGCATTAGAAATTAATCTGTCCCGCCATGTTGTGTACTGGTACATCAAACTTCGCTGTACAGTCGTTTCCCATTTTTAATCCGGCTATATTCCTCGGAACATTTTTATTCCTGCCGTGGATTTATTTCAACATTACTTGCTTAATTCTTCGAACACACGAGCAAAATCTTTTTTTATAATACTTTCGATGAATTAAAAATGTACATAATACATGATAAAAATTGAGGAACGTGGCCTATCTAAGAATAATATTAATCGGAGAGATGAACATTGAAAACAAAGAAACTCGAATGACCCTAACCGGTAAGACCACTCTGAAAATCTGGTTCTATGAAAAGCTAGATGAAAAATAATCATCGAGACTCGTTCCAACAACCCACAAGAAATTATTCCACGTTTTTAATTTACTTCTGCAAATAGATTCTCGGTTTCCTGTGCTACGCAACCGGTAGCCAGTAAATACAAGATAATGAAGACGTAGTAATGAGGGCTCGTGGATAAAAACGGTCAGAAATTCCCGTTCGAAAGTAGCAAGAAATCCGAAAGATAAATTGATACTGCTCGGAGGAAAGGTGTACACCCAGGTGCACATGCACCCACAGAACAATGCGAACGGAGCGAATATATTCGTCGGATTCGCATGAATCAAACGGATTTTACCGTCGTGGAGGTTGAGCTCGTGTCTTAAATGAAACTCGTTCGCGTTTCTGTGACATAGAACCGTGGCGACAGTGATTATCGTCGATCGACTGGATTACATGTTTAATGAAGTAAAACGAGAAAGATGATTAAATCGATCCGGTATACAAAACCGAGTCCGATGAATCGAGACACGAACTTAACAATGGTAAATATTACTGAAGTGAATGTTTGTTCGACTCTTTAAATCGGTTCCAATTATGTCGTCTCTTCGGATCGCATACTTTCCTTCCGGATCCTCGAGAATTATTTCGACCTCTCAATACAACGAAATTATAATCGCGCGGGCGAAATCGGTTTTACAGTACAATGTTAAGTAGTATAGGTACGTTATGTTACAGACCGCGGAACGTGCGGACACTTATCCCCTTATTGCGGGGATGCGAATGAATGAATATTGTTAAGCTTGTGTATATATAATTCTCGAATCTGATTAATGCAATATTTAGAGGAAAATGTGTGTCCTGGATTGTGGAAGCTTTATTGTGAAAAGATTAAAATGAAAATTCAGTTTACGGACGCTAATTCCTGCAGCTCAATATTATTCGCTTTTTGTTATTGTACTTTCTTGATCGTGCTGCACGAAATTAATACAAAATGCAACGGGGTTTGTCATTACCGGATGTTTTTATAAAAACAAATTTTTAAAAAAAGATGTAATGCAAGAGTTAAAAATTTGTTTGTCCCTGATACTGTTCGAGCAAACCTCGAAAATCCAGTTAACCCAAAATGGAGATAAGACTGGTACCAGAGTTGGGCAAATTTTATTTGGAATAACGAATAAGACTTTATTCAAGGTGGTTCGGAACCCACCTTAAAAACAGTAGGTCCCGCTGGAATTGGTTGCAATTAGGCGATAGGTGAAATTGGAAAGAGAAGGAGAGTAGTGGTGTATGGACTTGAAACCCTGAGGGGACCAAGTATCTATTTCCTACTAGAATAAGACTTTATTCGCTATTCCTTATTCGTTATTCCAAATAAAATTTGCCCAACTCTGACTGGTACAAACACTGTTTGTCCTAAGGGCACGTTCCCACGACCGTTCTGCGGAAAAGTGACAACAGTCGATAAAATAATTCTTCTGATATCCGAGTAGCAACGTAGCACAAAAGGTTGCATCGTTTATTCGACAGTGAACAATTTCATCAAAGCGTTCGCCTATAAAATCGACGACTAATACGACCATACCATACTTCTCAAAAATCAATACGCATACTCAATGTTCACTCTCCTGAGCAAATTCTCGCATGGTGGAATTCCCAACGAAGAATCCATTCGCACAATACTCTCTCTCTCTATCTATTCCTCTGTCTCTCTCTCTCTCTACTTTTTATTCCGAAGTCATTTATTACACGAATTCCGGGCGCGACGCTGCAATCACCGCACTTTCAGCGATTCCACGGGCCGCGGAACACGAAACAGCGATTGCGAGCCGATCTGTTCGAACGGGGTACGGGTTCGGCTTCAAACGAAAATTAATCTTCATTTAATTTCAGTGTAATTCCGCGGGGCCGTTAATTTAGAGCGTGCCGTGGCTCCCGCCAGGCGAAGTTGATTGATTCCGATAGTGGACGTGCGTGCGTGCGCGCGCGCGCGGATTCATTAACCGTCGAATTTACACGACAAACTCGGGAACGCTCGATCGATTCCGCGGCGGTCGTGTCGCGCACGCAAAAAAAATATCGAGGAAAAGGCTAGACGACACCGGTTTCCGGAAACGATCGAGCAATTCCCGGGCGGAATCGAACATCAAACATACGCCGAGCGAATCGAATCGGGCGCATTGTCTGCGCCGGCGGAACGATTGCTAGGCGGAGTCTAGTTGATATTCCGCGGACGATTTCGATACTTCAATAAATCATCGAACATCAAGTCTTCCCTCTACTTCATCCGCAAGGTGGCCCCGGGAAGGGTGGAGAGAACTTTCCCGGCAAAGTGTCGTTAGGTAGTCAAGTCCTCGCGGGGAAATCGCACGCGCTAGTTTTCATTCAGCTCGCAAATCGTTCGTCGTCTACGAACTGTCGCCCTTGTAGACCTAACCGTTCTTTCGACTCAGAACATTTTCCAACCGTGCTGCAGCCGCACGTGTGTTCTACGTGAGACGCATCGCAGCACCTTCTCCCCCATACTTCGCGGTAGAGAAAGAGTTTCGAGAGCTTTCCTTTCGGGTCACATCTCATCTTTGAGTAACCTGCTTCTTCCGTGAATATCGCCACCGAGCAGAGGCTTAACGACCGGGCCTCCGCTTTTGTCACTTGAGAGAACGTACTTCCGGCGAGAGTGGGCTCAATGCTCGCGGGATCCCCGGGTGAAAAGGAGAATGAACACCGGAGCGCAGGGAAAACCGCCGAAGAGAGCGCGTGAAGTGCCCTCCGCGAGATGTTGATCGCTTGGTTAATTAATCGGGACCGGCGCGACGCGATCACGCCGAGCGGTCCGCGTGATTTTGACCATTTTATTCCGTATTTCGATGACGTAGAGGTAACTGTGCTGTCTCGTTATATAGGAAAAATTTATAGCTGAAAAAGCACTTACACATATCCTATACCGATGCTGTTATTGTTATTGATAACAAAAGTGTGATGGATTATATAAAATCAGTTTGTACACATCGAACATTAATATCGCAGCACGATGTTAATTATTGAACGCGAGAAATCATGCGTTTATACATATTGGATCACCATAATTAGACATCATATACAATAGCATTAACTGATTAATGATCGTGAAATTGGTTCGTCAATAAAGAATTGATTGAGTCTCGGTGAAACATTAAACGGACGTTATTTGTATCAATGTTATGATATTATTTATTCTAACAAGGGAACGGTAATTTGGTTACTCGAAGTTGTCAAATTTTAACTATTGCTCTCGCTGTCTCTCTCTATATATGTATATGGTATCGGTATCGATCGAATATTCATCGAAATGTTCGTATCGTGCGTCTGATCATAAATGTTCTATTTCACTGATTGAGATAACTCCTTTCGGCTCTCTGTTTCAATTACAATGATTAGCTAGAATGAAATAATAATCTTCCTATTATTAGCTTTACGGATCGTGTTACTGTAATGCAATTATCATTGTGCGCGATTAACAGAAAATTGAAGTCCACATTAATAGATAAACAAATTTTCTTGCTCTTCTTGCCATCAGTCCATCGAATGGAGCGTTTGGTCACTCTCGTCAAATGTTTTTCCGTACACAAAATTGCATTCCCAAAAAATCCGCATCGGGCTAATTAATTAGCGGAACGCCGTAAAAGTTCGTTTCTCCGGCGAGCATAAATTCTCGTTATCGATGCCAGGGGAACGTTAATCATCGGATAATAAAAAAAAAATGAAAGAAGTAGTCGAGACGAACGAGGAGCAAAACATGCGTTGCGAGTATTTACCTTTGGTGCCTCGGTGTTATCCCGGTGCGCCTCGGAAGCAGATGAAATTTACGGAACGTTATGCCGCGTAACAAGGTGTATCGTTCTCGATCTGTATTTAGCTATTCCAGTGTCCGTTCCACCTCCGCGCCCACCCCCGCGCTCGTCCCCAGTTTCTACGTGAACGCTTACGAAGTTCCCGAGTTTCCTGCTCGAAGCAGCCGGAAGAGGAATGGTTCAGCTCTCGAGAGGGCTTAACCGGGGCCAGAAGGAATTCCGCGTTCTCCAGCCAACCATATTATTATCACGCATCATCCCCGCAACACCCTACCAGCCCCTCCTTTTTCTCATGAGAATGAAACGGCGAAACGGAGAGACGCCCAAAGAAAGAAACAAACGGTTTTATTAGAATTTTTATTACGTTGCGCGATAAATTCTCGAACGGGGCGGCCGAGGCGCGAATCGCAACCCCTACGGCTCTGTCACGGCTCCAAGAATTTCAATTTTCTTGTTCCTCGGCGAACACGGTGTGAAGAACACTGAATTGTGCAACGCATTTGAATTTGACCATACCTCCATTTTCACGGCGATCAAATCAACGTGATTGAAAATTCGGATATAACATGTGATTAAAAAGTAATCACTAGTTAAATCGTTAGAAGAATATAAGTGTAGTATTTAAGTCGTAAATAAAAATAACACGTCCGTAAACACAACAATTTATAACGTTTAATTACAAATATAATAAATACAATTAATAAAATTGTCTCGTTTAAATCTCCGTCTGAGATCAAACACGTATTTACTTAGCTATATGGTTTCTTTTAATCAATTGAGATTATTTCTTACGCAGTTTTGCCAGCGTTTTACAAATTTGTTGGCTGCCTACTCGCTGTGTCAGCTTTTCGAGAAACGTTCATTTTTCAATGGGAGAAAGTAAAGTCAAAGTGAAACGTGGATGACAGAAGTTCGATACAAAGGTGTTACACATTATCCTTTCTTCTCCGTCACCGTTCTCCCCATCGACAATGCTTCTTTAAAACACGAAAGATGAATAATTTTCTCCGACGCGCGTTTGAAAGAAACAGGTGAAAAGAACGGGACACAAAAGCGTCTTTATCGCTGCTGAGGCGAAAACCGTTCAATTGAAGAGATTTTCATCGAATATTTTATTCCATGGTAATCGTGTCCTCGAGTGCACTCGATTCTTCAAAGTTACGAGGGCCGAAGGGTCCTCGATACGCAGGATGTTTCTGTTAATCGTCCGACAAAGGTGCGAAAGAAGTATCTACTCCTCTTCTGTTGAAGCTTCGTTAACACTACGGAATAAAATGTTATTTAACAATGCGACGCGGGCGATTCTCCACCGGAACGATTAAGCCCCGCCGGGCTTTCATGCAAATTGAGATTGTTATACGCTTTACTGACGTCGCATTGCAAATTCATTCGTTGAGGATTCTATCGTCTATAGTTGCTCGCTGCGGGTAGAATAAAAACAGAGTTTGCAGAATTTCGTACTTTGATCAATGTATTTCATCAGAACAGCAATCAAGCAGATTTATTTAGTTTTTAATTGAAGCAATTCATTGCACTTTCTATCGTGTTTACGCATATGCAAAATTCTCAAGACCTTCCATTTATGAATAAATTCTATTTGCAAATATCTTATTGCACTTTCTACTATTTACTAATGTCACAATAAATAAAGGAGCGAAAAATTCTGCTTGATTGTACTTTATAAAATATTAGACTAAATTCAAGAAGATACTCGTCGGGTAATTATATTGACTGGTGGGAATGTGTGATTTCAGCAACAACAGCAGCAGGCTCAGCAACAGGCACAACAGCAGCAACAACAACAATCGCAGCAGCAACACCAGCAACAACACCCGCAGGCGAATTCACCTGGAAGTGGAAATGTTGGGAAAAGCAGTCCGTCGCCGGGTAACACTGCGTCCCCTAGCACTGTCACTGCCACCAACAAGTCGCAGACTGAGCCAAAACCAGTCGAGTGCAATCTCTGTCATCGGAAGTTCAAGAACATACCGGCTTTGAATGGTCATATGCGACTTCATGGTGGTTACTTCAAAAAGGTAAGTTTTTCTCATCATTCTCTACTCTTCTGCATTAAATATCGATCTTATTTGAATTTACGCAAAGTATTCAACCCCTGATACAAACTTGGCTTGAATTTCATCATTTTGGACAAGACAGTCTCCCTTCGATCCCAGCCCTATATAGTCTGCGCGGGTGTCACGAAAGAGAGTTTTCCCTTTGATCCTTTCCCACATATGACGCACGGTTCGTTAAGACATTTTTAATCAGCGAGAAGAGTTTCGATGCGACAGAAGGGTTGCAAGGGACAACGTTGGGTAGAATGTAGTGGTTGGGGCTGGCAAGAATCGCTGATCTTTCTATTCCGACTGACTCTAGCTCTTCCTTGACCTTATTAAGAGCTTCTCTGTTCGGACTTTCCGCTCTCGGGTACGCCGAAGCGAAAAAGGATGAGCGTACTGAAGTCGAGCTGATCTCTTTCCCCTCTTTCTCTCTGGTTTCTTTCTTTTTCTTTGCCTCTTCATTTTCCGCGGAACGATTATCGCGTAGAGACGCGGAAAAGCACGGTGCACCGCGTAACCGACCGAGATTTTCATAAAATCGCCGGTTGATTACGTTCCGAGCGTAGAATCGCGGGAGGTGGGCTAAGATTTTCAATGAAATCACGGGTTGATTACACGTCGAGCCCGCCGCGAGTTTCTCGGATTGCGAATTCATATGGTAATACACCGTTGAACCGTGCACCGCGCGCAGCGCCTCGCGAAATTCTTCGCGAAAATTCAATTCTGCACGCCGGATACGACGCGGTTTGTCCTACCACCCCCCCCCCCCCGCGGAATAGGTGGAGCCGTGGATGAGGCAAGCAAGGCTAGATTCTCTGTAATTCTCGTCCAGGGACGACCCGAGTAGAATTGACAAAGAATCCCGCGACTAAAGAGTCAACGACACGCTGAATGGCTTGCTCTTCTCTTCTCGAGCGCGATGATCTACGTAGACGAGCATTTTTGGAAATGTGGATGGCTTCCAGGGATCGTGTGAATTTTTATTAATGAATACTCTATTACGACTATTTATATTAATGGAATGAGACTGCGGATCTTGATGCGAAATAAAAATTGCTTCAATTACAAGAAATTGCAAGCTACGAGAAAGTACTTGCAGAGCACACATTCGCACAACGATCGACAGAAAAGGTAGCCAGGCCTGAGAAAATGAAAAAAAAATATTCTCCAAATAAGAAGAACCGGAGAATCATCTCTAGATGTCTACCCTCGATCCAGACCACCCCAACAGCTCCACGCAACACCGCAATTCCCACCCTGCCCAAGACTCAGCCCTAACCACCCCCAACTCGCAACACCATATCCCCAGTCCCTTCCCTCGTCATCAAACTTCCCCGATGATCCAGCTCGCAATCAGACTGAGCCTTGATCGCAATTGCGTCTGGATCTCTTTCCCCCGGCAACTGGTCGTCGGACACAAAGAGCCGGAGTTAGAGGAGAGTCGATAAAGCAAAGATTGGTACGAGTAAATGAGTAAAGACTGGCTCTGAAGTAGTCGAAGCAGTCGAAGCAGGAAGTGAAAGAGAAAGAGAAGAGGGTGGGGAGGGGAGGGGAGGCGGGAAGTTAGGGGTGGATGAAAGAAAGGCAAGGCGATGATCGAATCCAAATGAACCCATTAACAAGCTCTTTGGTTCTACCGGATCCCCCTGGCATTCCGCGGCGAACCGGAGACGGAAAGGTTGGAAGCTGTAGAAGGGTAGCAAGGCGGGGGTGGTTAAAAGAGGGTGCAGAGGGGGAGCCGTGCAAACATTGTCTCGAGCTTTCTCCATTATGTAGATTGAATCTGGACCGGTTACGGCCGGGGGTTTTCACCGGAGCACTCGTTCCGAGGCGAGTTTTCATCGAGAGATTCGGTCTCGAAGGTTCCACGTCGTTCCGCGCGGGTCTCGTGGTCTCCGCACGCATCCCAGCTTCGCGCCCAGCGTTCCTCGTTCATGCGACCGCGTCCAGATCCATTCATTCTGATCTGTGTACACATTCATATTCATGCGGCCAGGGCCTTTATGGGGTCGAGCCGCGTACCTGTTCACGACCGCGTGCATTAGAAGTCCCGCGAGCGTTTAGGGACAACGTGGAACACGAACACGGACACATTCACGGTCCGCGACGCAGAATGCCGAAGCTTGAGTGCGTTCCGATTTCTAGCACCCTGCACTGTGAATACCCCATTTACGCACCATGGAAAGCGTGCACGCGTACCGTAGCGTCGGGTGCGGGTTAGGTCGTGAGCCCTGAACCACGCTTTCGACGTAGACACGCAGGATTTCGACGTTTCCAGACGATCCCATTCAGCGCCGTGACTGCGCTTAATGGAGGACACTTGTTCACTTGCCAATCGCCATTAGATCGTTCGAAAAAAGTTATTTTTCACGGAAAGTGAATACTGTTCTGATCACTACCTTCTGGCAGAACGAGTCTGAAGGGTTGAAGCGTCAACTTTTCAATGTACGTAATCATTTATAATGCTAACACTACATCGAAGAGGAAACGAGGATTCGATCAATGTCTTGTTACTCGGTTCGAATATCTTCTGCCGATTGGTGACTGATGGATAATTCGAAGCATTTGGTACACGAGCAGACTCGACATCGATTCATCACAAAAAGCGAATACAGTCTTTTTGGCCTTTTGAGGAAAGGGACACCGCTCAATGAAATCGATGATTTCCATTCAATTTGACCATTATTTATCTTCTAAACGCGAACGAACCAGCTCTATTTATCCGAGGATTAAGCGTTAATCGGTTCCATTGACGCATGGCCGGTGCGTTTTCAGCAAACGTTTCCGTCGAAAAAATTCACTGCGGTTAAAACTAGTCCGGCGAGCATTTTTGTATTATTCGAAACGTCGACGAATCCCTTAATCCCCTTTCCCCGAGTAACGTCAGCCGACAAAACCTTAAACCGCTTCCTCTCTCCCTCCCTCTCCCGTTCTCTTTTTCTCTCTTCCGTCCTGGCGCAACAATTTCCAACCAGGGGATTCAGACGCAGCTGCCAATTTCACCGACATATTCCTCGAATCGAGGCAGCCCAGGATACGAGCAAACCGACGCGTATATGCGTTCGGTTTTTACGTTTCTCTGTCAAGATTCCGGCTTAGACTTAAAAACAACGTCGACCGAGCTGTTGAAAACACTAAATCCCGCACGTCGCCGACACCATCATCCCCTTTATCTCACACGGTCATTTACAATAGCTAAATTGCCGTTTCGTTTCTATATTCTTCAGCCCCTTGGATACAGTTTGAGATTAATCCCCATTTTTAATGTTCAGATCATTTGTCTTCTGCGTAAAAACCCACAGTGCAATAAGATTTAGTTTTGGCGATTCTCCCTCGGGAGGAGGGATGCTGCACCTCGGAGTTCCCTCCATATCAGCGACGCCGGCCTGGTTGTTCTAGCCATTCCCTAATTTCGCATCAAACCAAGTCTGAGCTCTATAATATTATTTATATTTCTGCCTCGTTGGCCGAGTATTTGGTTTGGGCAATTCTCTCGCTATATCCCCCCACCATCCCCCTCACTCTCCTCCATCGCACCTATTTCGTGCCCATCCGACATTGCAGTAACAAGACATCTATTGCCGATCGACATAACAGATTTCAAATAATTGGCTAGTGAACATGTTAAAAAAAAAGAACCTACCCTAGGACTACGCGCGCACAGGAGTGGCGAATATTCGGATAATTTTTCTTCTGCATAAAGCTCACAGTGTAGTAACAAGACATCTATCGCCGATCGACATAACAGCTTTTAAAAAATTGGCTAGCGAACACGTTAAAAAATGAACCTAACCTAGAACTAAGCACGTAGAGGGGTGGTGGCCGCGCGAAGGGGTGAAAATGGAAAAAGGGTGGATCATCGGTGCCGATTAAAATCGTCGAAAAAATGCATTACCGTGCAAGGAAGTCGTCGGTGAGGGGGCTGGAATCGACACGAATCGAATTGATGAGTCATAGCCAGCGAGCGTTCCGCAATCAATTTCGCGCATTAACGGCCGCCGATCAATATTCATGAAGCGAACGCGGTACGCCACGTCAAAGACAGAGTTCAATTTCGTGAGAGGTGATATATATATATATATACATATATATATACGCACACGCACACGGACGCAACGTGCACAGATCAATGTGTGGGAGGAGGGGGGAAGGGGGTGTTGGCGAGGTGATTGTATGAAGGACGCAGAAACGGACGGGGACCGTAGGTGGCTACATATCGAAGTAGTAGATAGGAAATTGAGGAGGACGATGACGATCAGCGATTACGGGTTCCAACTGCCCCGCCATTAAGGGCTGATCAAGATGACGACGTCGTCGGCCAACGCGGGGTATCATCGGGGGACCATGATGCATCGTTCCTCGGAAGGGGACGGATCCACGAATAGGGGGACGAAGATATATACTCGTCCGACGTGGACGCGTGCTAATTACCGCGGCGGCGGCGTCCGGACCCGGGGACAATTAACCCTTCGTTTCATCGGGACCACCAATCTACACCCGGAGGAGAGAGCCGATCGAAGTGTGTCCAGCTCCGGGACGCGTTTCCGATTAACGAAATGGCCGGTGATGAACGGGACAAAGCACCGCGAGACTTCTCGAAAACGTTCCCGCCAGACGCCCGAAGAAATTGATCGAACGACAGACCCCAGAAATTGAATTTTTAGCTTCGAATCGAATTCCAGCGCTAGTGACCGAATAATTTGTTTCCTTGTCAAATTCAAAGTTTCATCTTACAGAAATTTAAACGTGGGTCTGATTGCTTTCGACATCGTTGTTTCGAATTATTTTAATGACACTCTCGCTCACATATTCGCCACGTTTCTCTGATTAAAATGTATTTTCGCGTAACTAGGTTCGAATAATAGAGGTTCCACGATATGGTAGATTAAACGTGTCATGTTTGGACTCATTTTAATCAGAAGAATCTGACAAATATGTTCATAACAGTTTTATAGAAAAATTGTTTTATTTCTCGATTCTAGTTGTACTGTTTTTACCGATTGAAACGAACGTATTTAGATTTGACCAGAGAGCCAAGGTGTGGTGGAATTTTCATTCGAATTGAAAATTACCATTTACGTCATTCGCCACTTTCTTTCATCGCGCCATTTAATCTCCTCCACGCAGTCCTTAATCCGTTTCCTTTATCGTCTCTCTTTCCCTCTTATTATCTCCACAGAAATGTCTAATCTGCGACATGCCTCATTCCATCCCTCTTGGCGCACTTAAGCGTGAGCTGCCATTCTAATTGATCTTCGAGTAACGAGACCTGTACAATTAGATCCAAGACAATTTGCGAATTCTAGACGAGGTCAAGCAGAACTCTCTATTACACAACGCAGCTTTGTTCGCAGTCCTATAGCAAGTTTCCTACTTGAACGTCATCTTTAAGATTCTAGTAACAATATCATACTGGTTTCACTATTTCGCAATATTTTATTAAGAAAATTTAAGAAACGATTGCATAATTAATTGAGAGCTTACTCGTAGAAATTTCTTCGTGAAAAGGATCGTTCTGAAATATTGATTTGTTTAATTTTTGTCCGTTTCAGGACGCGGAAAACAAGAAAAGCGAAAAGAAAGAAGTAGTCGGGCCGCCATTGCAAACTGCGTCTGTCAGTGTGAGAGCGCTCATCGAGGAGAAGATAATCCAAAAGAGAACGACTGGTGAGTTATACACACACAATTAATAATTACATCCAACATCTCAGATAATATTAAGATTTCCGAATTTAATTTAAAATACGATTAAATTCTCAACTGAGATTCTCGACAGTAATTTATAAAAGGATTCGCATTCTGTCGCATAACACAAACACCGCACTGATACGACAGTGCTGCGGCATGGAAATTCAAAGTGGTATAGAGTATGAATATAATTTCGATGATTTATGTACTCGAGAACGTATCTCGATTCGTCCATCTCTGTTCTCCGCGTGAACCGCTGCGGTCCGCTATTCTTGTCTCGTTCTCTCCTGTATTTTCCTATCTATAATCATAAGGAGCGGGCCGAGTTATATTAACTGTCAGGCTACGTTCACTTTAACGTAGATATGTTCAGTAACCGGACGTGTGACATCTGCGTACGCAGAATCCACGTGACAGTTGTTACTTGCTCCAAAATGCTATTGTGCTTACGCAAATGCGTCGTTATGCGGTCTGAGTTAATTTTGAATCCATTAGAACCGATAACGAATTCGCTACCATCGAAACAGCACACGATATACCACGGCCTTCAATATTTTCCAAAATGGATTCGTGAAAATGCCAATCGTATTCAATTGAACGTTGCATGAAAGGTTCACAATTTCATGCAGTTACTTTTTTCATATACATTATAACAGTTACATACATTACTCGTTTCTGAGAAAAATTTAAAATCATACAAATTAATCAAAGAAGAGTTTCTCGTATAGGAGAGATTAAACAAAAAAATGTTGTTTCTTGTTTTTGACTCAGTTTTCCGTTGCTCGATCAAACAGCAGGAGAATAAACTAGGAAGAAAGATAATCCTCGATCTTAGGAACGGAAAGGAAGGCCGGGTTTCCAGCGTTAATTCCGCGAGATTAATTTCTATAGGAGAACGGGGTGTGAGGGGGTTGGTTCCGCAAAGAATTCGCGCGAAAGGAACGATAGTTTCGTCCCCCGCTGCTCTTGGCAGCGGTCGGTAGCGAAATAGCGCATAAATCGCTAACGACGCACACTTTGTTACAAAAGCGCGGCATCTACCCGGTCCGCCGCAACCCCCCTGCAACCCAGTCCAACCCCCTCCCCCTCGGCGGCCTCCGTTCTGCCGAGCCGCGAATTGATTTATCGTTCCAACGTGGACAATGCGAGAAATATTCTGGCGTGCTCGGTTCGTAAATCACGATTCTTCGGCAGTCCATAGAGCGCGCGGAGGAGCGATTCCTCGCTGGCGGAATATCACGCGAGCTTCTGGCAAATGTACACGTTCCGAGGGGTAGATAGACGACGAAGGGAACGAACGGTGGGTCGACGGGGACACCGGGGCACGACGGATAGGGAGATACGACCGAATTGAGATACGTCGCGGGCTACATAAATCATCCGAATCGCGCTCGCGAATTTTGTGTTCTCAGCGTTCGTCTGAGAGACGTTAATCGGATTAACTCGGCTGCGCGATCTTCCACTTGATTGTACGTAGGTCCTCCGAAAATGTCTTCGGAACTATTTTCTTGTTGTAACCCGCCGAGACAGGTCTGAGGAATTTAACCACTTTGTAACATCGAGTGACACTCGTCGTGAAGATATCGAACGTGAAGATCTATGACAATCTATGTTATTGATTTTCTTCTTATCCGAAGTAAAATTCTGTCTCGTTGTCAGTTTCTCCGAACCGATGGATTTCGGAGACGCGGCTCTGTCGAATATTCTTATTTCGTTTGTCGACATCGGTCGAATCGGTTTATTGGCTCGTAGAATTCCTGGTAGAATTTCGGTAGTAAAATGTCGCTATGCGTGCGTGTGACAGTAGATTCCTGCGAGCCCTCGCTCTTCAAAGTAGAAGCGGCAGCTGTTGGAGAGTTGCTTTTAGGTCTGTCAACCAGAAAATTCTACTCTCGGGCACAACTGCCAGAAGTAAAACGCTCAAGCGAACACGTGACCCGAGTGCACTAAAATAATTTCGAAAACTCATATGAACGTCTGTTCCGTCGAGTGATTTTATGCCTACTTTTTATGCTGCCCGAAATGTCCGCGCGATTGTTGAACGCGAACACCACCAATTTCGCGAAATAAATTAGCGGGGAACAATCTCGCTGTATACTTTGTTTACAGAACGTTGTTGTGCTTCAGCCAGAAATTCATGTGAATCCTGTATTTTCGATAATAATCTCCGCAGTGTATATTTCGATCTCTAATCATTCAACATGGTTCAACACTGAAGTATATTTCCGAGATGTAATTGCTTTATACCTTGTTTTGCAAAATACCATACATTTCTGATGAAAATATTTGATAAAATATAAGGAAATATTCAATGTTTATTTATAATCAAGCCTAAGATAATTCAATTTGCATTCTGCATATATCCATCCAAAGTAAATTTCTGCTCTGCGCACTTCAAAATACAAACATTTCTACCGAGGAAAATATTGCATACAATAAAAGGAACGTTTTTCCAATCGAATAATATTTATTTCACCTAGAAAACCAATATGCATAGTTGTTTTATTTCTTGCATTCAAAAATAGATATTGCATTTCTAGGAAGAAAAATATTGCAGAAAATCGAAGAAATGATAAATCATTCGAATAATATTTATTTCACGGAAAATCCATGATGGTTTATTTGTTTCCTGTATCGAAATATCGATGTTGTCTTTCTAGGCAGAGAAATATTTCACGTGAAATAGAAGAAATTATATGCATTTCATCTGAAATCCAGAACGGTTACAAAAAGAAAAATATTTTTGAAAATAAGAAAAATGATTTATTATTTGTATAGCATTTGTTTAATGTCAACCGCAAGGCGAATCTGTTTTTTTGCATTACGTTCGAAAGTAGATATATTTTCGGAGCGAAAAATATAGCGCTGAAGGAGCGACGTGTTATTCGAGTAATATTTATTCAACATCAAACTTTCGGGAACAAATGGCTTTCGCGTAGCCGAGCAATTTTTCAGCCGCGAAGGAAAAGCCGTGCTTCAATTTCTGTTGAAATGGTTTCCGGAACGGTGTCCCGGATCGTCGCTTCAAATTTGCACATCAACGACGAATCGTCGCGCTTTTAAATCGCATTTCTCCGGAGAATTTGACCGAAACATTTCATCGTCGACGAGCAACTGGACCGAGAGACCTCCCCTAATTGCATCGACGCGAATGTGAACGCGGTAACACACCATCCAATGAGTCCTTAGCTGCGAATCGTTTCCGATCCACAATCCCGGAGAATAATTTATCGATCGATCGCCGCATTCCCTGGCCATTTCTCTGTCGATTGACCGATTTCCGAAGAACAATTCCGAACCGACACTTTTTCCCCATCGAATCGAATCTTTATTAAACAAATCCAATGAACGGTCCGCTAGCTTTCCGTGCATTAAATAAAAAATATAGAATGGTTAATGTTTTCGACGCAAGGTTCGATCGTTTGTTACTTTATTCTATAAAGCTATTTATTAAATAAAAAAACCACGACGCAAAATTAAAAAATCTGCTAACTAGACCACGGACCTTCCTTCACCTAAAGTATAGTATTGCAACAACATTGAATTATTAAATTATACATACGTCGATCGTATGTTTGTACGTTAATATAAGATCGACCAGAATATTGATAATGTCCACTTGAATTTCATAGTCGAAATTTCACGAATACGGCGAATTAAAATACTAAAGCACGCGTGTGCTGGAAACTTAGGCTGCGGCCACTGCATTTTCATCGCTGATTTTTATGCATAAGTTTATGTAGACCGCAAATCCATTTGGCGCCGGCGCGTTTCCACGGCCGCGTAATAACGTAAATCCGCACGGACGAAACCGCCGGGGATTTTTGCAAATTGCCAATCATCGGTCGCGGTAAAGCAGATTGTTCCCGACCAAGTGAACACTGCTCTCTGCCCTCTTCAATGCTGTTTTTACTTTTCGAATCGTTGCGGTTGCTTGCTGCGTGTTAGGATTGTCTCATACATCAATCTCACAATTTTCACAGAAAGTTGTGGCTCGATTAATTTACTGACAATTATTTCCAATTACAATACATTAATTTAATTCGAACCTTTAAAGAGATCGAGTGCTGTTCCATTGCAATGGAGCACACTACGGGGTCGCTGTAAATTACTTTTACGAGGCGAATTCTTTATCCATTTGCCAAAGTTTTCGCGTCGATCAGCAGATAACCGCGATATTTTACGGGTGCTCCGCAGCCAGAGCCGTCACTTTATCGTACTTTTCGTTGAGTTGCACCGATGCAGCCGGCATCGGGTTATGCGTCGTCAGCAATGGCTTCTGTTCCACATGGCCGCTCGGTAAATCCTGGTGGATCGTCGATTCTTCTTCATGAATAATCCTATTACTGTCCACGAAATACCATTCTTCACCATAATACACATCCACAGAAATAAAGAATAACTTCCCATAAATGCATCTTTGCAATCTCCAGATCTACTGTTAACAAGAAACCAAGTCTATATTCCCACTAGTATATTGCGGATTTTAATAATATTTTAATTGCGGATATAATTTTGATATTGCATACAAGTTCACAGTCTAATTATTAAATTGTGAAAAAAAAGGACGAAGCAACATTGTATTCGGTTCTTGAAAGCAAGTTACCAGGGAACAGCGTCAGCTTTCGTTTCTTTCACGCTTAACGGATTTACACGCGAGAAATTACGTTGGGATCGATCGTTTCTTCTCGGGCAGGGTTTCTATTTCCATCGGCGGGGTCGAACGATTTCAATTTACTTTTGAACAGCAATAGTCGGGCGATCAGAGTCGTTCGGAGTCGGCGGATATTAATTTCTTTCGGTCGATTTATTAGCACGGTGCACGGACCGGACCTCGTCGACGAGCAAAAACGCCTCGAACGCTAAGCGACGATCACTATAACGCCGAAGGAGGCGAAACATGCCAGGAAGTACACTGCCGCTCAAAAGTATCCAGACAGTTGCAATCCATCAGAATCTATTTTATTTTATCGATCAATCTTTTATTCGTACATTCTCTTACCTGTCTATTAAAGGGTTTCCAATCCCACAGGATCCTGCGTATTTTTTTAGTTTCGTGTATATACGTGTATATATAATATACATATAAGTATGTATGTATGTATTTCAATTATAGTTTGTTTTCCAAAAGAAAAAATATTAATCTACATTTATGTAGATTTAGATTTTGGTTGTATCTCGTCGATAAATTTTGATTGCTGTAATTAAAGATGATTATCTCGTTAATTAAAATTTGTTTGTTTATTAAATATATATTAGATTGAACTACTAAATTCTTAGTCCCACGGGCTTGCAAACCATAATTAACACAAAACAGCCTAATCTGCATCAGCAGTTAAGTTAAACCAGCATGATAACTGTACTATCAGTATTAACTGTTCGATGATCGAGAGTCTCGGGTCTATTTTGACCCAAGTGTCATACTTTTGAGCAGCAGTGTAGGTGGGCTGGGAGCCAGCAGGAAGGCCAGATATTCATGAAATCGTCGTAGAAAAGTTTCGTTTGCGATACAGCTGCCGCGCACTCGGCGAATCCCATTTCCTCTCTCGCCACCCCATGCCCCCATAGTGCAGCCCCTCTCGAGGATATGCACGCATTTATATCTGTCGAGGTTCCGGCACCGTCGTAAACGACGGTTCGCGCCCCGAAATATATTTTTCACCGACCAATACTGTGTCTTTGCGGATCCACTGAACATCAATCTCGAACGCGAACGGAAATATTGATGGGAACGATCTCTTCTTCCAACGAGTCGATTCGAGTAAAAACGAAAAAGGAATTAGCAAGATATTTGTTCGCTGATCCACGTAAATAAAAATATCCCAGACGCCACGGTTCGTCGCTGTAAAAATACATGAATGCAAATAACGATTTATTTAGTTTCGCTCGACGATGCACGGGAATAAAAAGAGCCCTGGATAAAAACAAATAATGTTCGATTTATTCTGTTCAAATAATAATTTATATTAACAGTAATGTGTTTCATACAAATAACGATTTATTAAGCTTTTGTTTACTCTTGTATGATAAACTGGAATATATTTATTTATCCGCGTTGACGAAGACAAATACAAAAATGTAACAGGAGCGTGGTTTGCATTTATTTATGTTTTCTATGATAGATTACTGTACCTACAATATTTTTTTACGTACCTCCATGAACAGAATAATTTATTCATTTTTGTGTGTGCTATATTTCATGATGTCGGAAACGTTTTTATTTACCCACCGTTACAAGTCTACAGTATTTCAGTGTCGATACAAATTAAATATTTTTGAAGGATCTGACTGATCATTGCATCCACAATTTGGCAAAAAATTCCGGCGTATGTGTAAGATCGCGTGGAAACCTTCGCGTCGTTCGGATAGGATTTTCCAAATAATCGTGACCATTTTCCTCGTACCGACGACACGATTAAAACCCATTTGCCGGCAAGATTATTTCCATTCCAAGCGGCACGATCGTGAAAGGGCGGATTAAGGAACGCAGGAACGAACGTCAGGATGGTCTCACGCTAAGAAGCTCGCAGTCATCATAATTTATTCCCCATAAACTGGAGCGAGCCGGGAGAGCGTGTCCGCTTAATCGGCAATACGATTAATTCATATTAACGTCATAATAGAAGCCAATACGTGCGGGACCCGAAGAAGGACGAATCGTATTACTGCATTTACTGATCTTCCTATCTTCCCCGTCTCTCTCTCTCTCTCCCTCGCCTGCTTTTCACCCGATTCTCGTTTCTCCTGTCGTCTTTGCTCTGCAATTTGTTGTTCAAAACGAGTGCAACGCTGCGACTCACGAGTTTCACTGGGAGATTTGCTCTCCCAGAGCAGAGATGAAATCTTTTCTCGTAGATGCGACTGATTCCGACTCCTTGATAGTTTATAATTCATGATTACTTAATTCCATTCCTTAATTCAGGCGAGTTATTTTTACTAATTTTTTGGACCAGTGGCATTTTATTCATAAATGCAAAAAATGTCTTCTTCTCGTAGAGCGAAATGAAAGTTTCTCTGAAATCTCATAAACTATTTTACCTATAAAAAAAATTTATTACCATATTCTAGCTCTCTCCAAACTGAAAGAAATTGGTTCGTAAAGATTTTCCATGTCTCCAAATAAAATAGCGTTGATAATAAAAAGTTTTATATTTATTTTATCATTGAATGCTATCATGTTCCAGCTAAAAATTGGAATACAGAAAAATTAGTTGAGATGTTGGTTGAAGAGAGGTTTTGCTAAAGTTCTGGATCAATTTCATTCGTTCGCAGCAGCGGACACTAGTACCAACCAACAGCCGCGCACAACAACGACCGTTTTCACAACGCAAACGGACAACGCGTCGCAGGTTTCCGGTAAAACGAGCTTCGCGGTGCCAGCACCACCGCCATTGGCGTCCGCGGAAAAAGTCCGCAGACTTTCCGATGGCGAACACTTCCGGCAGCCTAACGTCACCGTTGGAGGTCATGCGACCGTGCAGAAACAGCTGCAGGAGGCGCAGACGCAGGCACAGGCGCAGGCGCTGGCCGACATGATCTTGAAGGTATATTTTTACATTTTCATCTCATTAATTTCCAATCCATAAACAATTTCTTAAACTCCCTTGTCATTTCTTCAATCAGGGTACTACCAAAATGGCTGTGAAGAGAACAACCTCCGATCCTGGGCAGAGACTGCACCTGACGTACCAAACATCGGTGCAACCGACGACAAACCAACAGCAACAACAGCAACAACAACAGCAGCAACAAAATAGTCAACCTCAGTCCCAGCCAGCAGTGACAGACAGCTTTTCGATGACAGGATATTCTGAAGATGGCGGTTACTTCAGCCCTAGTCTTCAAGATGAAGTGTTCCAGCAGGTCACCGCGGTTCCTGATAGTGTTCTACTTCATGCTACCCAGTTGGACTCCCTCCAGGTAATAGAATCAGTCCATTGTTTTACATACAATTATTTACTTCTTTATTAAAACAGGATTACAAAAATGAACGTATTTCTTTCAATTCGAACTGGTTTTTTTCTACTCATTCTCAAATATTTAACTATTTATTTATTTATCAGATTAATATTTCTTTGCGTAAATATACTATTCCTTTACGTTCACTTCATCCAAGGTAAAGTATTGTATTACTTTCTACTTCTTCGCTGAAACAGTAGCTAAATGAAATTGTAAACGTGTAGAGGGTTCAGGAATTCTAAAAGTGGTTTCGTCGGACTACCGAAGAATTAATGTAGAGGCTCGTTGAAAGGTCGGTGTACATGAAAAATACATCGATAAGAAAGGGGTCTAGAAGGAGGCTAGTGCATTCGCATTCTCGACGGGCATGTTAAGACACAATATCCCCTGGGATCCTTTGACAGCCTAATTCCCGGAGTCTCATTATTCGTTCCACGTCGTAGCGCTGAAAACGCTTTAGTTTCAATTACGTCACGATCGGCGCAGCCGGGCCTCCTCGACGCAGAAATTTAATAAGACGAATTATCTAAGTAGCTGGCGCCGACTGCACCAACGATGCTTGCAATACCGCTTTGTGCCATTTGAAAAGGCTCCTATCTAGCTCCGACCTATCTACAGACAGATATCTCGCATCCCTCGGCTCCGAACCTCTCGTCCTCGAGTAGTCTCGTTAATGTCTGACCTACGGATACTAGAGATTCCACCCTAATGCCTACATCTCATGCCTCGGGGCCCTTGAAACGCCTCCGTCCCGTGAACTTTTCAGGATTATCCGACCGCCTCTCTCTCTCTCCCCCTTCGCAAATTCAATTTTTATGGTACCGACCCGCTCGTGAATTAATATAATCCCGTGGAATTTAAAACTCGGGGGCGAGTCGCAAACGGAATTTTTATGCGGATGGTAGATTTTGACGAATGCGAGCCGAACATGCCAACCAGAAAAATATTAATCATATTCATAAAGTGTGTTCATGGAAGTCCATACTAATCTCTAGTTTATTTGAAAAATTTTATGTAATAAATGAAAACAATACTCATTTTTTACATTTTTCGGCGTTTATCCATCGGAAGCGTATTAATAGGATTTTCAGCTGGCACAGCTCTCTTGTGTGGGCAAATATAAGCAGCAAATACAGGTCCACTGACAAGAGGCTGTTCAGTTTCAGACGACCAGCCTGCTCCAGGAGCAGCCAACGGAACAGCTGCAGGACATCACGATGGAGGATCGATACCCGACGCAGCACACTGTCAACCCTGATCTTCAGGCCCTGGTGAACTCGCCGTTGCCCGACTCGTTAGCGGAATTCAGTACTTACGGTGCCCAATACACGGAAAGTCCTCACACGCTGCCGACGCAATCTCCTTTGCCATCGCCATTGACCAGACACGACAGTCCAAGCTTTACATATCCAACGCCGCCCGCGAGTCAGGAGGGTCTGCTGACCGGTAGCCTGCCACTCTTAAGTCCGCAGGAGGATCCTGAGAACGTGAGGCAGGTCTCATCGCCTCTGTCCGCGGCTTTTTACACGTCAACGATGTCCTCGGCAGCGGCAGTGGAAGAGGCACTGAGCGAAGTATTGCCAGGCGAATCTGACGCGGACGCGGACCTGTATGGGTCCGGATCCCCGAACCCTCACTCTCCACTGCCAAGCCCGTTGTCAGCGACCCCGGCACCGTCGCCACTATCCTCTTTACCACCGTCCTCGGTGTCCTCGCCAGGACCCGTGTCGTTCACCGGCACGAGTTTCCCGGTGTCGCCTCACCACGCTCTGCAAAGCCAAATGATGCCGAACTCGGAGGACCCATTGCTCTCGTCGACCCCGAAGGACTTCACCACGGCCAGTCGTAGGCGATTCGAGTTCCAGTCGTACAAATTCATCTCCGGCCAGAACCTGGTCGATTTCGGCCTTGGGAACGGCAGCCTGGCCGGCATCGTGGTCGACAACAACGGCGAGTTCAAGCTCATACAGACAGCCGGCCTGCAGAAGACGAACGTGCTGGTGCAGACCGGTTCACTCAGCCCGGCTCTAACATTCAAGAAGGAGGTGCGCCTAGCGACGCCCAAGGTCGAACCTGTCACCGTTAACATCGGCCTAAATGTCCAGACTAATCATCAGTACAACGTTGGACAGTTCAACCAGCAGCAGGTCGTCAACCCGACCAAGTTCCTCATACAGACCAACTCGGCAAAGAACAACAACCTGAGGCAGAAGACGCTCAGTGGGAATCTACCGGTCCCGGTTGAGCAGATCAAAGAGGAGCTGTTGGATGATGATGTATTTCTTAATCCTAGCAGCATACCAACTGGAAGTCCTGTACGACACTGTAGGAAAAGACCAAGAATGGACGGTAGTCTCTATGCTAGCTCCTCGCATTCGTACCCGTCGAGGTTGAGGAAGGCCTGCGATAGACACTGGGACAGTAGCTACACCCCGCCACCTATTTTGGACCCCTCTCGACCTGGACCTGGACTTTATGCTAGGCTGCATCAGTTCGAGAGAGATTCTGACTTCAGTTCGGATGATTCCCAAGGAAACGATGGACCACCGCCGAGGATCAACATCGGGACTAGGTATCAGGCTACCATACCACCTGTCGGCAGCGATGGGAATAGAGGAAAGGGCGAACCCGAGGCCGATCATCTGCTGTGGGACCCTGGTATAAACAGTGTGCTGACTGACAGTGAACGTAAGTTTGCTTTTAGGAATGAATATTTAATGATTCTTCTTGAATCTTTTGGAGAGGTTGATTCTAGTTGATGTAACGATTGTTTTCGATCAATTAATCAGGACAGACAGTTTGTGTGAAGAGGAACAGCTCATCTTTTTTTACATATATTTGAGACTTGTTATGTCGATGAAGTGAACATTAACTTAGAGGTTTTTGTTTCTTCTCAATGGATTTCAATGAGGCATTGTGTTTTTCAGTCGAGATGTATCTACAATTTGCGTGCTGCGCTGCGGTACCAGGTGGAGGGAGAAATAAAGAGTATGCGCTTCATCTGCTGCACATGTGTAGAGGAAACATTCATGTAGGTTGATTAGAATTTTTTGTAAAATTCTATTCCTTGATAGGAAAATAATTGCTGAGTACTAATAATGTAATTATGGCGTGATTCAAGGAAGCGATGTTGAAGTTGATGAGACCAACGCCGATATTACCAGCAGGGCACCCGCTCTTAAATTACGAGTGCCATGAATCTGACCGATGGACATCGCAGGAGATGGACGCGTTCTACCAAGGCCTCTTGAAATACAACAAGGACTTCTCTGCGATCTCGCGGGACGTGGGTGGCAAGTCCGCGAAACAGTGCGTGCAATTCTATTATCTATGGAAGAGACTCTGCCCGGACGAATACAAGAGACTGCGTGTCCGCCATGGAAAACCAAAGATTAAGACAGAGAATCGAGATTGCAAGGACACGAGGGAACTTCGCGATGCCATTGCATCGGTCACGGAGATGGACTTCAGCGATGACAAATCGATCCTCCATCGTACTCTGGTGAGTCGATTTGTTGTTTGAATCCTTATTATTAGATTGTGAATTTTATGGCGTCATGTGAAATAGAAATTACTATGATATGTCCAACTTTTTAAAATCATTAAATAAAGAAATTTTTAACTAGCTCCTATTAATTTCCTAAAATCCACAATCGAAAAGTTTTACCTGTTTAGACGCAGCTCCAGTAATATGAATTTTTAATATTTCTGAATTGTGAATATTGTTTTATATTTAATTTGTATTCACGTGTGTTTCTATTCAGTTGCAGACAAACGAGAGAGAAAATTCGGCAACTCTGACCACCAGCGACGGAGAGCTGAGATTATTCGCGTATGACTGCCCTGATGTGAGTACCGTTGTTACCGGCTCCCTTTATATTTTATTCGAAACAAGCTTTACATATATACGAGTCGAATTAATCGAGACGATAAAGATACTGTGTTTTTTGACTATCAAACGACGAATTAACACTTCCGATAGTTGCTTAAAATAACATAATGTCATCGCTTCCAGACTAGAAATGTACATTGATATTATAACATTCTAATACTTTACGAACGAAAGCATAGACCGATTAAGTATTATCTTTTTCGATGATCGTCGAGAACTACTCGATCACTTGTCTGTACTTTCCATCGAACATATATTTGAACTGCTGATCGATGAATGCCGAGTACGAAACCGCTAACCAAATTATGTAATTATACTATTTCTGGTCAAATAAGATGGAACTTGGATTCGTACTCGGTGTACACCACTGCTCAGAAGTCTGGGATCATATTAAGTCTCTCTTGAATTTCTTATTCATTCACTCGAATGTATAAAATATTGTTTTTTGAAGAAATATGTTAACACATTGTGACCAAATAAATGGAGACATAATGATGTGAAGAACAAATATACAGTAGAGGGGAGTGTTTAAATCAATTTGTTAGTGAATCTTGCAAATTGAATGTTTAAGAGAGACTTTTTAAATCAAGAAATGAGTAAAAGACATAAATCGACAAACACTGAAGTCTAGTAACCATTAATAGTTGAAGTGAAGTCGCTTCACGGAATTCCATCGCGAAAAACGAATGATCCCAGATTGGCTGGCACCGAATCGCGCGTGCAGCACGTCCAAGACCACTATACATGCGTACATACGTGTGAATTAAGTGTCGCATGGTGATTTGTTGTTGACCTGTCGTTTCTTCACGCTTCTCTATTCCACGATGGACCGAGTCGTGTTGTGCGTTGTGCGTGACCACTGGCATTTTTTACTTATCTGTCGTCGTTGTTGTTTGTTTGTGTTGTTTATTTTTGCTTTGTGTTTCTTTGTGTTGTCAGAGCTTTAGCGGAAGTGTAACAGTAACGATGGCCGGGAGCACCCAAACCGCCCAAACCGGCAATACCGGCCACGCCACAGTCAACACCAACTCACAAACTCACACTAGTTCTGAGCAACAACTACCCGTGCCCACCCCACTTCACTACCCCTGCAAGATTTGCGGGAAGTAAGTCTCCAATCTCTAATCTAAATTATCCATTCGATTAAAAAAGAAACACACACAAATGATGACCGGCCACTGACACAACGTGTCCCCTGTTCAAAATGATGGCACGAGCGGCAAGTATCCGGCGCAAACACCATAATAGATACATACATACATATCCCCAGCTTCTAGAGAGAAAAAGAGTATCCCTGTACACGGTCTCGGGCTACGTAGAGTCGGGCCACGTATTCTAATTGTTAATAAATATCAGGATCAATATTTGTCACTATTGTCCCATTGAATCAACAGCTTAACTGTGCATACGTTGTTTCATGGCTAATAACTTAGCCAGAGAAAGAGAAATTCATTAAAGCTGATATTAAGATATTTATTAACACATTGTACTATAATACAACCGCCCACAGAAATGACTCATAGCAACGCTTGCATCCTACTTGCTGCTGTTTCACAATAACATGGCTTCTTAATCGTTGTTAACACGATTAATCAGAAAATACTAAATAATTCTAGCAGCAAATTGGACAGAGTTTAGAACTGATCACACCACACGGTACATTATAGATGTTTATTCCTTATTTTGCATCATTCAGGTTCAGATAATTGTGTCAGTGTGATATATATTTTTTTATTCTACACGTCGAGCATTAGCATTCAGATCATTACTATCGCAATTTCCATTGATATATTGTCGTCACAATATTCGAAACAACTCTCAAGTAGTACCACCTCTGAAAGAAACCTTTATTATGTAGTGTAACATAAAACAATTTTTCCTGCTGTCTAAAGCAACCACTTCTTTTCAAGAAATAATTCAACCAATCTCATAGTACCAACATTTTCATTATTCGCATGATCTGTCACTATTAGCTCAATGTTCATACTCAACATCATCGAACATCTCCAAACCAACAGAAACAAATCCACTGACACTTCAGACTCGAACGCAAACGAATCATGTTGAACATACCCAAATCATCTCGCAACAACCGAAAACACAAAATAGCCTATTAGACACATCATCAGCTCCTCAACTACAGTGTCCCAACTGTATACAGCCGCATACACTGTATGTAGCCGTTGCAGAGCATCGTTGCAACCCAATGCATCCCGGACGACGATCAACAATCTAACGAGACGGTTCGATGTGCCTTTCAGAGTTTTCAACAAAGTGAAAAGCAGAAGCGCGCACATGAAATCTCACAGGCCGGTGCAATCGCCCGATTCAACGGGTCAGGACTCTAAACGACCTACGCAGCAGCAACAACAGCAGCAGCAAGCAAGGTCGCAGCAGTCTCATCAGCAGTCGAACCAACAGCAACAGCAGCAACAGCAACAACAACATCAGCAGCAGCAGCTACAACAACAAAGACAACAGCAACAACAATTGCAGCAGCAATCGAACAGCGTTTCACCGCAGACCCCAGACTTCAGCAATCAGCAGCCACTGCCTCCCAGCAACGGCGACACCGGCGCTCAGAGCACGGCGCATTTATGGCACAACCCAACGCGGCTCAGGCCACCATAGGACGAGGCTGAACCGGTTAAACTTAAGTTACCTTAACGAAGGCTGTAACGGTACGATGTAGGGAAAAGACGAATTCACGGTCGCGTGAACTATATAGGCAGGTACTTATACAACCGCGACGTCAGAGAGATTAGAGGATCGTCGGTGCCACACGATGAATCGCGTGGACGGCTTTTGTCTCCGGCATCGGAGTCGGTAATGAAAAAGCCGAACGACTTCCACGATAGATAGTTCCAAAACGAGAATACCTCTTCTAACGCGCTATGGACCTGAACGAAGCGAGAGACCCCGCGATAGTTCTTTGCCAGGCCAGCCATACTAAGTTTACCTAATAGCAACGTGCACAACTACCAGAGAAGAGCGAGCACCTCTGTCGCCGTGGACCGTGGCGACGCTGATGACAAAACAAGTCTCTCATCTTCTCGAAACGAGACCTTGGCGAGAGACGGTGCTCTTCGTGTTCAACAGTCGTCCAACAAGTGGACGATCTGTTCAGCGAGGAGACAGGGTACCGAAAGTCCCCAGAGACTCGCCATGCAACGGACATGATCATGCACAGTCGAACGTATGCACAACCTATCAATTCGGTTTCGAAACCGAGGAGAACGTCCGTCGACGAACGAACGGCCTAGAAGAGCGACGACAAGCAGGATCAGGTGAAGAGGGTTTAAAAAGTTAGGGTACGCGACATATGACAGCGGGGGCTAAGATTAGGCGAGAGGAGGGTCCCTCCCACGACGAGTGTGCTGTATTGTAATCGCGGTTTTCGATGTACCTAATTGCTATTCGCACGCGAGATGTTCCCAGATTGTGCCACAAGACATTTTACTGTTACCTGTTGCCTCTTTGATCATTCTTTCATTTGTTTTCGAATTGCTCTTTAATTCTTCTTCTTATTTGTCCTTCTCGTTTTAATTGACTTATTGTTTCGTCGGATCAGCTTGCAAGTTGAACGCCGTTCAACGATTGGTTCGTTTCAGGACGCTCAAGTATTTTCAAAGGGAACGGTGTGTCAGTTTGCAGGTTGATCGGATCTTATGAGATACGACTTGTTGCACGTTCGCTCTAGTTCTACTTAGTTTAATTATCAATTTAGAGTATCGAAGTCTCGACGAGCACGCGATCCTCGTCGGCAGAGACGTTCGTAGATTTGTTGAACCTCCCCGATTTTTGTTACCTCTGTTACTTAATATATATTATTAACTATATTCGTCTAAATAAAAAAAATTTTAATATATATATATTATATATATACACACATTATACATATGTATAAACAGATCAATGTAATTGAAAAGAAATGATTCGTAGCTTAGGGTGAAAATTAGCTCTCTAGGAATGGAGACAAGTTGTTCAAGTTTCACTTCGGTGACCAGCCGGACCGATTCCGTCGACCACGGAATGTAACATAAACGATTATACATACAGCCATGAGTACATTGTATACATAACCAAGAAGACAGACACGTGAGGTAGGGAGAGAAAGAGAGAGAGTGAGAGAATGAAAGGGAAACAGAGAGAAAGGAGAAATCGTTTATTAAAAGAGGATAAAATATTATTCGCCATAACGAATCATTAGAACACGGCTCTATATGTACATAATGGATGTACATGTCTGTACATATTTAACATCAGTGTCTGTATGTACAATTAAAAGTGAATTTTAACGCAAAACACGTAGGCTAGGTTTTAGGTTGTTTTAGGAGGGATCTATATAGAAATAAAATATATATACTTGGCTTGATTTTCTACCTTACTAGGGACTACTATGGCGACACTCTTGGAGGAACAATGGCGGACCGCGAGAACAATGTTCGATCCATTAGATTCCGATAAGAGGCAACGACGTTCCTGTATGTAAGGTGCCTTGAACGATTTCTGTTCATTGCAAATTTCTTTCATTTACCAAATTTTTGCACTTGCCACTTCTCTATAGAACTCTAGACGTTCATTCCAATCTGCGAGAAAGAAAAATGTTTCCGAAACGATTTTTGTTATACGAACGTAATCAAAATATTCTAAAAAGTATTGTTTTGTTGTATTATTTGAAATGTTGCGGATCAATAAATTAGAATTTTCATTTCACCTTCCGACTCGTCGATCCGGATTGTCGTTCAAGCGTCTCGTCAGCCGTAGCTGCTCTGACTCTACCTTAAAACTATTGTTACTGTTAACACTCTTCTTCTTATTAACTTTTACCTAATTAAAGGGAAAAAAGGAATAAATTACGAATATACATTTTAACTTTTTAAACTTTTCACGTGTAAAACGCAAGCGACTGAGGATGCTTTAAAGATTAAAAAAAAACGATAAGAAATCTGCCAAGTTTTAACGAGAGAATACAAAGAAAACATGTAAGGATGGCTTTAAATCTTCCACTTGTTTTTAGTCTGCGAGATAAAGACTACGTTCGCGAGCGAGTGTCTGCGGTGTCCGCGAACAGAAACGAAAACGACGAGCGAAACGATAAGGAGAAAACGATAGTGAAGAGAAAATCACGAGAACACTACCCTTTTCTTGGCTGTTCAAGGCGATCTGTTGGATTCTCAACGCGAATTATCTGTCTTTGTGTGCGTGTGGGAGTGTGTGTGTGTGCGTGTGTCTTTGTGTTTCGAACGTTTCACGAACTCTCCCCATCCGCCTCTACCCTTCCGTCTCTTGCAAACAAATAAACAAACAAATTGTAACGCGCGACCTTTTTAAGCAACAAACGTTCCGGCCACGCATGATTTATCAAACTGATCTATTCAGAGTATGATCAAAGGCACTGTTCTACAAGTATGAAAATTCAGACGCGACGCACAGGAGAGATGACAACTTTGTTTCGCATATACCACGAACGAAACGAAATTCTTTGGTGAAATAACGGAAAAAAAGAAGCAAAAATTTGCGTTGAAATTACTGATTGCAAAATCGAGTCAGTTCTTCCGAAAATTCGTGACGTTTGGTGCACAGGTTGTAACGATTGCGTTGTTTTACAAATGAATCTTGTAATAGGTACCGTGTGTGGAAATACTTCTTTGTGACCATAGACGAGAATATCGATCTTGTGAAAACAACGAGCGATGGCCACCGGCGGTCTGTCGGCAGCGCGGATTCCCCTAGAAATCTATATTAACTATAAAATAAGATCCTAGACGGTCGAGTCTTAAAAATAAGTTCATTTAAGGAACGAAACTGTTATATGTGGCCCGGGCACGGGTGCGGCGTGAGTTGACGAGATGCAACAAAATTAGCAGACATATCATTTAAGACAATACATCTTGTTACAGAAACTAAGTTTCTACTAATATAATTATTATTGTATGTAATCGTAATCAGACTTAGAGATTCGAGGAAAACGGCGTAGTTAGTGGTAACGTGGGAAAACAAACGCGAGCGAGGAAGTTGTGGATCAGATCCAAAGAATCATTGCAATCATTTAATAATTCCTATTGAATTAACATTTAAACCTATAATACGTTTCAAGAAATATTTCACATTCTGTTAAATGAATTATTTCTTTGAGAGTATAGAAATGGTACTTATAATGGTCAATTTCATTTTCACAAAAGAGATTGTTTATTGTCTAGTATTCCACGGGAATTGGTTACAAGATAGTTAAACAGTGTACCGCATATTTTGGATCTGCATCAACGCGAGCGAATCGAAAATGGCGTCGGTGGCCGGAAGCTCAACACTTAGGGAAAAGGTATGACAAAAACGAAGCAATGAAACAGTAACGAAGATATGCATGAATTGTACAAACGAGTCCCTCCACGTCACAGAAAAGAGTATATCTGTATGGAGAGTATATATATAACGAGAAAAAAATGATAAATATGTGATGTATTTAAATGGTATGTGGTATATGGTATTACGTATTTGTACATAGGCGGACCCGTGCCATCAACTAGTGAGTTGTACCGATATTGTACTGCCATTTGACCGAGTGACAACATCGTGTGCATGGTAATGAACAATCGAACGGTGTGTACGTTAACCACAGTTCAACTTTCTTTTTGTTTACGTCCATTTATTTTTTTTCGTTTCGCGTCGATATCAATCCTTTCGACAGCATTGGACGATCGTTATTCCCCCGTGGTATACGTGCGTGCCACAAAAGGTTAATGTCTACTGATCGTTTAGTTTCGATTGGCACGCATGAATGTTACTTTAGGCAATCTTATTTATCTCACTGTTCAAACGTGTACTTTACAGTCCTCCCTCGAGAAATACACATTTTTCTTTAAACTTATTATCCAGACAAGATCGCACACAACCAATTTGCTTTCGTTTCCATGTTCGCCACCGGATCGAGAGAGAGAAAGAGAGAAAGAGAAGAACGCAAAACTATATGGGGATATATTGGTACAACTCGGTGAAGAAAGTGTAGCGTGGTTATACACCTGAGGAATGTGCTCAAAATACTGTATTAAAGAGAAAAAAAGTCTACTAAATGATCATCAAAAACGTTTAAAAAAGCGCGAGGAAACCGAACCTCGGCAGCTCGAGGTAAAAGGAGTAAGAAAAAAAAAAGTGAAAAGTTATTACGAATTATTGATATCGTAATCTATTGTCCTCTTACCTATTACCTACTTTAATGTCTATCTCTATACGCCAGCATGGTTCTTTATACTCTTCTATTTGATGTTATACTATTCTCTATTAACTTTTACTACGAGAACGAAACAGGATAAAGAGAAAATAACAAATTGTATTGTTAATAGTGTTTTTAAATAAATATCGAAGCATTGGTCAGCTGTAGGGATAGCCACGGTTGCGTGATGTTGCGTTTCACATGAGAACTGACCGCGAGAAACGTTCACACCAGGAAGCAACAAAAGAACAAATGTCGGCCACTCGTTCAAGGATTTGGCAAAATACAGGAACCGCGTTACTATGATCTCGTTCGTACAAAAAAGAAATACACACACACACACATGCACACGCACACAACACTTTTTTGGAACCATCGTCCCCCTGTTCTCTGTATCCGCTGGTTCGTCGCGTGTGTTTTTTCTGGATAGCAACCCCTCCGAGTCTAATCGGACGAACCAGACCCTCTAAATGTCCTATTTCTCTGAAGATCCCTCGATTTCTCGTTACCTGTTTCGCTGCTGGGATCAGTCGGGACACGCAGTCTAAGAGTATTCATGTGAACACGAACATTTTCTATCGCACGGTTCATCGCAATAATTACGATAGAGTGAAAGGGAGGAATGCGTGCTCGGTAGCAATATCGGTGGGACACACCTGTTCCCACTGTCGTTGTTTTTTCCACTTCTCTGCTCAACTAGTTCTTACCTGTATAAGCGTAGCAGTACATTAGTGTTCCTCGTCACGTGGTAGAGTCACTCGAAACCTGTTCTGGTTCTAATTGTCTTTGCTCAAAGCGGAGGAATCCCGGTTCCGGAAATGAAAAAAAGACGGCGAGTCAGACGAGCCTCTCGTTACCCCGAAACTAAAAGAAAAAAAAGATAACGAAAGAAACGAAAAGAGAATAACTAATGAGACGCGCAACGATATCGCTCAAAAAATCGGTGCCATAAGCAATATGGACAATATACTATAACTCGTGTTAGATACGTGAGTGCGCTAACTACAGCTGGCCGAGGGTGAGTCCATGGGTGACCCTAAAGAGGATGCGTCTCGCAGTTGCCTCTCGAAGACCCAAACAATCAATATTGTTGACACTTGGCTCGTAGAACGCAACTCCCTTCTTCCGATAGACAAACGTTTCGACTCCTATGCTTTCCGAACGTTTGAAAAGTTTCAAAGAATCGTGTACAGAAATCTTCTCGCGAAGATCATCTGAGTTCTAAACACATGGTAGACATCAAGGCTAGAGATTATGCATTTTTATAGCGTATAGGAACGTTCGTCTAATTTTCAATTGTACATTGATTTCACTGTACCTTAGATACGTGTAGGCCTCGCAGCCAAGGTCAACGTGTGCTATCCACTTCCGCTGGATCTTCGAAGAGACAGGGATCTTCGCGAGGCAACCGGGTGACGCGCGTTTATGTGTACTCAGCACAGTTCAGTCAATTTGAAGCGCGATGTGGTACCGAGTCGCCAACGAAAACGGAAGCCTAAGTGGGAGGGAACGAAAAAACCGCAAACCCCGAAGGAGGCCTCGAAACCCCTAAAGAAAAACCGCGACTCCCACCACATTGGTCTTCGGCCGACTATGGCAAAAGAACATGGCCGATCGAGGGAATCATGTCCATCGGACACTTGGGAATGCTGGAATCATCGACAGAAACGGCCTTAGAAAAACTTCTACCGAAACAGCCTGTACAGTTCTCGCTCCAGAAGCGTTTTAAACACTTGCTACCCTAATTTCCACGGAAACGATGACCGATCCAGTGTTCCTGCGTGACAGTGGACACAGTTTAGGATGAATTTGATCGTAGAGATCGGCCATAATCGATCGGCTCAATTGTCCGGCGAAAGCGAGCGAAAGAGGATGAGCAAGATGGCGGCGGTGATCAGCTTAGCCGGGGCGACGAGCGTTTGTTTATGCATCAGTATTACGTTTGAGAGGCGGTACTATGTATTATACCTTCGACTAGTGGTTACACACACTGTATTGCGTATCTCGCGATTTTATTTCGTATATACATATATACATATGGAATATGAAAGGGCTATATTATTATTACATAGATAGGTGGGAATACATATATATACATATATGTATATGTTTGTATGTATATATGTATATAAAGCACACGCACGCGTATGTGATCGCGTATGGGAGCTGAATGGGTGCGGGAAGCCACGATTCAATTGTCCGAGCAGTCCGAGCGAAGATCGTGCTAGTCTTTGCGATATTTCGTCAAGTTTTGCGAAATAGCGACGGTACTCGAGCAGTTGAATCGTTAGAAGTGTTCTGTCCAATGGAGACGTGCCAGGCTTTGGGATCGCGAGCGATGGGACTCGAGAAAATAGGGTGTTTTGGAGAAGCTAGTTGATCCGAAGAGAAAGATTGCGGAGAGAAGTTTCAATTGTTGCGACTCGATCGGATTTCTACGGATCTCGACCGGTACCGTCCGTGATCAATCGATCTGGAAATCTGCCGAGTTCTACCAAGAATTTGCCGATCTCTCGTGTCGTCGAGCCATCCCTCGCGATCCGCGAGCCGCGAACCTCACGTTGATCGGCAACCGAGCACTTGGAAAATCGGCGAGCCGGTTTTTCGCGCGTAAATCACCTGGCAGTGGTTCCAAGGCGAGACGAATCTAATTAGCGATATTTTTGGTGGTTCGGTCGCGTAACCTTTCCGTTCTCCTGGGTTGTGATAGATCCGGGCGTCTGTCCATCCGATCGCACGCCCGCGAAACAAGCATTTCGTGAATTCGGCCATTCGGCGGCTCAGCGAACAGCGTCGATTTTTGTCGACCAATCGGATCGCGGGACTAGGATTAGAAAGGGGATGGATTTCACGTGAATGGGGGAAAAAATAAATGAAAAAGATGTTTTAATACTCAGATGTAATGTGCATAATCTAACCGTCGTTTCTAAATGGATATATATATATATATATATATATATATATATATATATATATATATATGTATATATATGTATATATATATTTACATATGTATACATGTACGTGTACATATATATATATGATGAACACTGGATATATGAAATAGATATATTATATATATACAGTTTATACAGTCATAATATATATATGTATATGTATATAGCAAACGTGGATATAAATATATGTATTATTACTGTATAGAATACATAGTATATATATAAATGTGCGGCGTATATATATATATTATATATTATGTGTATATATTTTATATATATATACATATGACTATTTTCTTCTATTGATATTGTGAATGATTGCTGCGTGTTATTTCCATCATACGCTGCAAGACGTCGTGCAGTCGGTGACGAGACGTGAATAACGTGATTTCATTGATATTATCATTGTTAGCTGGATAGATGATAACGTAAATTCAAGTGTACTGTACATCGTTCTCTTTCGCTGTGACTGCTACTTCCATTAACGCGAGCATTCAGTATTTTGCGATTTGAGCTCTCGACTGCGAAATTGTCACGAACCAGTTAACCACGTGCGCTCTATAAATTTGATACAGAACAAATTAATTTTCCCTGCACAGTAATTCGGTTCGCATCGCAACAAATCAAGTTCTACGAATATTAATCGAAAGTGATGGGTGCACAGGGTTACATTGCAATTTTCGCTGTACGTGTTTCAGTCGTCTTCGTTTGAAACAACACGCGCCATTCAGTTAATAGTCTCGATTTTTAACAATCATTTTGATTTGAGATTTTTCGATTGGAACTGTTCGGTGTTGCAAATAATATTCTCTGTGTCTCACGAATGCGGATTGTCTTGCGCGAGCTATCCCAACACCGAGCTATACCGAAAGCAAGCGAGTAACAAAAATAAATGAACAAAAAAAAATATGTATGATGTGTAAGCCAAGTGCCTTGTGTTCTGGTAACTAATCGTTGACTTTTAACTACGATATTAGAGGAAATGAGAAAGAGAGAGAGAGAAAGAGAGAACGAGAAAGAGTGAGAGAAAGAGACGGCGGCGAAACAATATGAAAAGAACGAGGTCGAAGCTTTTTGATATCAGCTCGAGGGAAAGAAAAAAGTGAAGCGTGCCCTTCGGTGGGAGAAGAATTTCTCTTTTTGCTTTATCGTCCGTGCAATACGATCGTGTGACGATCGTCGCCTCTATCCACTTGCGAAATATTCATTTTCGTCGCCATCGCGTTGCAGATCCGACCGGTAACCGGTATATAGATCATTTCCTTTGGCATCAACATTTGTATCGTTCTTTCGAGCATCGAAGAAATTGATCGCAGTATTAATCCGAGAACTGAAGCGCACAATCATCTACACATTTTTACCGTTTCTTAATATACACAGAGAAACTCCCGATGTGCCAACGTTCAAACTTCCTCCGCTTCTCTTCCAATCACATCGACGCATCAAAAACGTTTCACTGCCTAAATTGTGACAAAAATTGATCTCATATTTTATGACACGGTGTCTCCGTCGTTTCTGCAACGCGATCATTCTACGTTTCGATATGGTCGGTCCTAAATGATGAAAGGAATTTTCTAACAGTACGGAAGAAGATGAAAGTATACAGAGAACGAGAGAGAAAGAGAGAGAGAGGCGAAGCGGTTGTAAATGTTATTAGTTTAATAATAGGTGCTAAACTGCGAAATTATGTGTACCGTTAGGTTCTAAACGAATTCTTAAGGTTATTATTATTCTTTGTCTGGAATGAATGCGAGGGAGCTCCGTTGTTAATTAAGAGCGAATTTAGCGTCTTGAATGTGAATTTTTAAGAAGCAACCACTCAACTACAATTTCATTGATGATATTTAGGAATGCCAGTAGTTACATTCATACGCTAAGTTCACTCTCGAAATTGTGTTTGAAAAATATTATTAGTCGATATTACGCACTAAACAGTTACACATCGTTTTACTCAGGCATGGAATGAATTGACTTAATTGACGAACAATGTTGCACGAGAAAAAGGGATACTCGAAGCCTCGCTACCCCCCCCCCCCCCCCCTCCAGCTTTCATTGAACCGGTGGAACATAGTCGAGACGAAATTAGGACTCGTTCAAGGTAATTTCTCAGAAAATATGCAAGTATTTCGATGGGGCTTTCATTTGAATCAAATTAAATTGATAGGATTCAGAGCACTGATTTCCCAGGCCAGGTGTAGAGTAAAGTATATAGTTATACAACAGCGATCTTGAACGGCCAATTCTCTTTGTTGCAAAGATTAATTATTCCGTTTAGAGCCAAAGAACCCCCTAAATCGCTTATTGTTATATTATCGGAAGAATAATTAAAAACAGGAAATAGGTTCTAATTTTAAAAAAAGATATTCTCACATAAGCTCCGATGAGAAAATGATGTCATGATGCTAAATTATTTCAACAAATCCTGAGAGAGGTACATGAGGTTACATGAAACATTTCAAGAAATATTAAAAACATGACTGTTTCGATCTCTGATCAAAAGCGAGGCGAATAGGCAATGGTGGGCCTAAGTACGATCTGCAATTAGGGTTAATGACGGAATCACTCCTGCCGCAGTGCACTCTGGACCCCGAACTTACGATCCCAATAGACGAAACAGGGGGAGAGCAATTTTCATTTGTAGCGGGAATCGTTTGGTGTTGCGATAGGTGGCAAAAAAAACTGGTAGAACAATGGGATGCTAGTGTGTCTTCGTATGCATGTATGCTGACGTTTGCGTGTGTGCGCTCGCTTGCAGAGGACGGAAAGAAATCAAAGGAAAAAAAACTCAAACAAGATCAAACAAAGTCAAAGAAAAATCAAAGGAACTCGACAGCTCGCGCACACGTATTTCGTTTCTTTCCGACGGTTCTGAATTCTTAATGTTTATCTTTTAACTATGGAAAACGAAACATTAGCTATGTCTAAAAGGAATTGATGTACATAGTAGATCTTTGGTAGATAGGAAAGTGTCGTGGCCGAGGGAGCTCTGCATTCATGACGCCCCGGGAAGCAAAGTTATCGATCGCCTAAGTCCGTCGAGAGAGATCTTCGAGAGAGCTTAGGCGAACGGCGCAAATAACGATCGACACGCCGCCTCATGGATGCACTGAATCGGATGATGAACCCCTTAAGCGGACAATCCTCTGTTAGTTAGTCCTTAAATGCGCGCGTGTCGTGTCTCCGAGTGTGAATGAGCTTCAGAAAGTATTAATTAGTAAGCGGCCGATGTGTTGCGCCCCATTTCACCACAGCCCCCCCGCAAACATCTGTTTAATTGATCGACAATGAAAGTGGATGCGAGACGTCATACTTCATTATCAGTTCATTCAAAGTCCAAACTCTCGTCGCGTCAGATGCATTGGTAGCGAAAAGCTGAATTTGGAGGATACCCGAGTGCCAACAAAACTGAAAACTGTCTTTCAAACACGTCCAAATTCCGAGCTTAATGCAATGGATACTGTTCTACTGAAGCTTGCGAATCCGAAGTTTGACCCTGGTCTAACTTCGCTGATCTCGATTTCTAAACTCATATTGGGTTCTGTAAAGAAATTAACGTGAATCATTAACCAACAAAAATTTAAATAACGTAGCTATAAAATTGTTAAAACGGTCTACCTTGCGAGGGTCAAGGTGGGAGGCAAGGATTTCTCAGTTTTTATTAAGTTGAAGAAAGACACCCAAAGATTGTGTAACAAAATGGATCCATCCACTGTGGTTTTTTCTTTTGAGTAATTTAATTGACAAATTAAACGAGATCGTTTTGGAAAGCCTCAGTAGCGAGAGAGTCTGAACTGAACATTGTCTAACGTCACTTCGTTCAGAGCTGCGCCTCCGCGTCCGTCTATCAGCGTCGATCCGATCGATAAGTTTCCTTCTTCCTCTCGAATCTCTTGTGAACGCTTGCAACAGAATAAACGCGACGCTAGAACAAGGAAACCACGAACAGTCGCCCGCGAGTCTGCGATCTTGGCAAGAAAAAAAAGAAGAAAAATTTTCGCCCGAAACGATGATGAAATATTTTGTACGATTTACGTTCGTTCGAAGAGGTGTAGGCGGTTCTTATTCGAAACGGACTGAAATTAGCTAGAATATAAAGTTTTATCTTTGATAGCAGAAGCGTTGTTTCAAGACACGAGAACGGTGGAGAGAGGATCTCGACCGATTACTCCGAACAGAGAGAGAGGTCGGTCTCTTGTATATCTATCTAGTCGCAACAATCAAGTGTTCTGTTTGAAACGCGACGCCCGCGACGAGCAAACGACCTTAAGGCGAACTTACACTTCTTCACTTTGAATCCGCTGATAATCGTTCACAATGAACGTGATAGATGAAAGACCGGGGTATTTATACTTCGATGATCAAATTCAATTCACTGGTTCTCAAAATGAAACCGAACGACAAAGGATAAAATTCATTCAGACTTGTCACTGTTTCAACCACAGTCAATTCATCAACAGTAGAAACCGATCGAACTTCGGACGATCATTTTGAATGACACTTTTTATTGTGAATGATCCGGGATTTCCATGGAACGTGAAAAGTCTAAATTCGCCTCCACCGATTCCAGAACGAATCAAATCGAACGGCGATCGATGAATCAGTATTAATACACTAGTATTCCGAATAATCAAAACGCTTGAACCAGTCGCGAATCAAAATGAGCAGAATCAATAGAAGCCGCGGAGGATGGTAACAGTCCCGGATCGTGACGTCAACGTCTCCCGATCGGAAACGCTTAACAATAAATACCGTGCCAAATCGTCGTTGTAACGCAAACTCGGCTCGCGATCTCGAGCGAGCCGGAATTCGTAATCAGTGCTAAAATAAAAGGATCCAACCCGGATCGAGAACTCCTAAACGAAAAAACGCCGGAAGTCTCGTTCACAGAGGAACTCCGGATTTTTATGCAGCTTACAAAATGATTTCACTAATGGTTTCCATACGCCAAACAATAACATTCGAAAAGTTGCGTTCGTTCTTTCTCGAAGGTCTGTGCAAGCTGTGAAGCATAAAAATTCGAAGATTCTTGTCTCTACTCCTATTCTGGACACTTTGAAGCGAGTGAATGGGGTGCCTCGTAGCCCGGACTAGCGAACGTGTAGTATGCAATAATACCCTGTACAAATGGATTTTATATGTGTTGTTCCTGGAGTGCGTGATCACCCCGTCGATCCCTCGATCCTTCCTCGCTAAGATCCTCGACGGATCCCGCGACGGACCCGACTCTCGGGCTCGCGTTTCAGTTTCCGGGACACGGGCGGACTCGAGCGACACCCGAGCGCCGAAAATCGCCGATCGAAGATCAAAATTGACAATCAAAATAGCGAGAGACTCGCCGAGACATTGGATGTGCTAAAATTTGGACGGCCGTTTCGGATTTTATCGTTGATCGTCGGCGACGCTGGCTCTCGGGTGCACTTGCACCTGTACGAAACAATTAATTGGTGCATCTATCGATCGGGTTCCCCCGCGTCCCAGCTGCAACTCATGATAATAAATCGGTATGTATTCCGCATGTGAACAGAATAACCGTGGCTGAAGCTCGAAATCAAAATGCACAAACCTAAGCGGCGCGCGTCTACTTTCATTCGACGCGTCCGCGGAATAATTTTCGTGTACCTTTAAGCGATATCGTAAGCGACAGTATTATTGAGACGAAGTGACAGGCAACCACCGCCCGATCGAAAACGATCGATCGAACAAATTGATCGCGAGATTGATCGTGAACGGAGCGTTGAAATGGATCTTGAACACCGGCGCCGAGCGAGTAGAGATCAAAACTTTTGTAACCTTTTAATCGAACCCGGAAAACCGTATAGATATATCGTCGTTGGTCGTCGTTTACTTTCCGAGTACGTGTGCTTGATTAACGGTAATGGTTAATTGGACAGTGTTCGATGGATTGGTGACAACGACGAAAGGAAGAGAAGGATCGTGTGTTGTCGCAGCCTTCGCTCGTGCGAACATAAAAAGGCTTTCTGTATCTCTGTCACGGAAAGAAAATTCTGAACCCTGCAGCACACTACTAACTTACACTGCTGATAACACTTTTTGTAACATTGAGAAATAGATTTTCGGGATGCTCTTCGTGTGTACTTGTAGCAACTATTGTCGGGAAACAAAAATGTACGGAATATATAAAGTGGATATTTTATATAGGTATTACGTGCCGCAGGGTTGCATTTTCTGTTCGAGCAGATCGTTCGTTCTCTGTGCCCGACGCTGATTTGTGTATTCGTCGATGTTTCGAGCCTATCTTCTCTATTGCATAGTGATTCTCAGTCGTTTATAGACACTTTCGTACGATACTGTGAGAATATAAGAGAATATAAACTTGACGAATCGATTGAGAATCACTGTGTTCAAAACGCAATCGCATGGAGCCATCTTTTCCTTGCTTGAACACATTCGAGACGGAAATCTTCAACATTTTCTTCTGGATATGAGAATCGAGGGAACGTTGAAGGGTTCGGACTTTGTGTATTTCTAATCAAAAACATTGAAACGAGGAATCAAAAATGAAAACAAAAGAACGAAAGGAAACGACGGAAAATCGAAGCGAGATGATCTGACATATCAAAAGACAGAAAAAAAAAGAATTTTTCTCGACGAACAACTACATAGCAATACCTTTCTGCTCAATACGAATAATAAGGGAGAACTATAATGTTTCGGGAACGCTTGAACCCGACGTAGAGAACCAGTGGCGTAGGGGCCGAGTTAGGTGAGTCTCGAGACAGTTTCCGAAAATTATCGTGTATTAGGACCGTGCAAAATTTCGAACGATGAGAAAAGACAGCTCCGATACTTCCGTGGTATTCACAGATGGTCATCCGCGCGCCACCCGCGATGGTTTTAACGTAAGAGAACAGAATGGAGAAGAAGCTAAAAAAGCTGGGTTGTTTAGAATGGGACTCGCCCCGTGGGGTTTAGGGAAATTCCTGTAATCGCGATTTCCATTCGAACGTGTACGAGAGATCGACGTCCGCCATTTTGTACCATGTAAAGTCCGCCAAATCAAAAATTTTGGAAGCCGGAGAGTATGAGAATAATCTCTCGGTTGTCAAAAAATAAAGAAACCGCAGATCGGTTGTCCTGCATATATAAATATATAAATATAAATATATATATATATATATATATATATATATATATATACATATATATATATATATATATATTTATAAATGAATAAACGGGATGAGTATTTAAGTGTCCCCCACTGGCAGAGAGTCGGCCGAATGATTAGGGGATGGTGATCAGGAGCAATGATTAGATGCCCGGTTTTTTGGAGCTCAAGAGCAAATGATTCATTTCGAGGTATCGTTGACGAGAATCGATTGTAAGAGTCAATGGCGAACAAGAAAAATTCCATCTGCTCCGTGCCGGTCAAATTGATACGACGAAAGAAAAAGAGAGAAAGTGAGCGAGAGTGTGTGTGCGTGTGTAAATTTGTGATGTATGTTTCCGTGTGTGAAAAGTGAGAGATAGAGAGAGAGAGAAGGTTCGTTAGAGAGCGAGGATACGTACAACAGTACAACATAGAGACAAAACAAAAAATGTTTGTAAGATATCGACTAAGTCCTGAGAAGTTTCACTTTAAATTAATAGTACGACAAAGACAATGTAAATGTACGAGAGATCTAATTATCCCCCGGGTCCGAATACTCCGGCCTACCCCCTTACAACCCCTTTCTCACAGAAATAAGAAACAAAACACCTTCTCGCCATCCTTTCCCTCCCTCTATACGACGAGTGTAAAAAAATATCATGTAAAATTAACACACACACCGATTAATATAAATATATAAATATGTGTATGTATACATGTGCGTGCGCGTGCATCTATACGCGTACCCGCGTCTTCAGCTGATTCGCGTACGTGTATATATGCACCCTGGCAACAACAGCAACAACCACAAAAAAAAATGATTGATTGTGAGTCATTTAAATAATTGTTATATGTATTTTCTATATATTATGACAACTAATACAATGATATATATATTGAGATGACATTACGGTACTATTAACTAAGTGTAGTTAATATTAGGCGAGCGAGGGCTCGCGTTACAAGGAGGAGGATAGGAAAAAAACCGTTGGATCACTCTAGTCCAATATTTCTATATATCTCGCTGACGAGAAACAGAAGTGAGCGGGACCGAGAAGAGAGAACGAGAAGGAGAGAACGAAGAGAGAGGAAAAGAGAGAGAGAGAGTGAGTGAGAAGGCGGGCCGAGCGAGAAAGCGTCGCGAAATATGTAAAAACAGACAAAAAAATTAATAATAATAAAGAACGGGACGCTCGGAACGACAGCCCCGTCACGTCTTCGAAGTGAAACGGAAAAATTCTACTTCTTGTTCTTCTTCCTCTTTCTCTTCTACTTGTTCTTCTCTTCTTCTTATTCTTCATCCGCGGGTTAACGAGCGGAAGCGAGAACGAAACGAGCGCGCGCGGCGTCGTTTCGAGGGTGTGCCCGTTTTCCTATTGCAAATGAGAAAAAAAAGAGAAAAAAAGAAGTAACACTGAGTGAAGAAATCAATGTGGAATTTGCAACAAAAAAAAATGTATTTTCTCACTCCCCACTGCGAGGTGTATGTTCATCGCTACATCTTATTTGGAACGAAAACCTAAATATTATATTATTATATAAAATTACTGTATAATTGTAACGAAAATTGTTTTTCAAACGATGTGGTATTTTTATTGTAGATATTATTATATAACAAATAAAATCATGATTCATTGTAGATCCCGTTTCATTTACACCCCGAGACGATCAGGCTAAACCCACCTGCCACCAATTTCAGGTTTTTTTTTATTCCACATTTTGTCATTTGTGTAAGGTAACACATGTTAAAAAACAAATCGAGTCTCTATTACTTTCTCTTCGTTTATTCGAAAACAATTTTTACAATCAGGTAAATACTAAATTTCAGAAGTACTGACGAACATTCACTCTGATTTTAGAAGTACTTATAATTTAGCTGATTACAATATAGCGAACTATTTTACACCCACAAGGCAAGGAATACTGTTGCACTTAGGACCGTAAAATAAATATTGATTATCAACGATAAACTCCCGTATCGAGCAATTCAAAAATTGTTTTAAAATATCTTCCATCTTTTTCAACAATGTTTCGTACATTTACTGTTCAATTACTGTCACATCAAATGCATATACATTTTGTAAAACAGTTCACTTTACACGGGAGTTTACTGTAATCGTACACGAATTATTTACACTCAATCACACAGATATTAATAAATACATTCACACGGTTTAATATATATCGTACGATGTTCTAATCAAAATTTGTTAACAATCTACGTATTCGGAGTTAACACAGGTATTGGTAACTGTGTTGAATATCAGGCCAGGCTGACAGTAGAATGCTGCTGGTACTGCTTCGGCATCAAGACAGTAATAAAATTTTTTACAATTGAAAGGATCACGGAAGTATCCCTCTTCCATACAGGTTGGCACTAGAGGCACTGTTGGCACCGTTGGCAATGAATGAATCGCTGGATCCTGAGGTGGCAGCTGTGCCAAAGGTGATAGTGTATTCATGTCGTGGACATCCACATAATTGTCGTTTATCCTCTCTGCCACAAACGCTAGCGATAAAGCGCTCAGTAAGAGGATTATGGTCAGAGAAATCAAAACACGCATCTGGAACAATACAGAATAATATAAAAACGAGATAAATAGTGTTCGATAAATAATAAAATGAAATTACTAAATATTTTAATTCAAAATGTGGTATTTAAAGAACTTGGAATAAGTAATATACATTTTAGACGTTCGTTTGCTATTTATCGAAGCAAACAAGTACGTTTCCGTTTCTTTAAGAATAAAAAAACCTGGTAATATTAAAATATAGTTCATTGAACTATTTTTAACGTAGTTTATCAAAATTTTTATAGAGCCTATATGTATTTTTAATATATTAATAAGATATAAAATTTCTCGAAGCAACAAGTGCACAACCGACGCGATAGTTGATAGTCTTAATACTACTTACATTGTACAGTATATCAAGAGACAGATAATTCACAAAATAAATTTTAACAAACTCTACACTTCACCGGAGACTGATCGATTGATTATAGTTTTCGTACCGAGGTATCAGTTGCGTTTCAGAAACTGTCGTCAACTGTGACTGATATCATACTTATATACGCGTCATCTTCTTCTTTATCGTCATCTACTTCTATTCCATGAAATAAGTACACAGATTTTCGACTCTATCACAATCACAAACTGATGCGTAAAAACTTATGCCGATGATACGGAGAAATGTTTAATATTTACATCGCTGACGATACGGCGAATCGGATTTTTTCGTCGACGGTCTCAGATAGTTTCTCAACGACCATAGATAACTCTGGAAATTACGTCCGTGACCATGACCATTCTCGCACGGCTAAATAGATTAGAATGAGCTTCCTAGTTACAATAATAACATCTCTTCGAAGCTGTACAACGAGAAAATAAAAGATGGAAATGGTTCATGGAAAGTAACAATTGTCGTGAAAAATAAATAATTTTCAGGCACGAAACGCTGCGTGCGAAAATGTCTTTGAAAAATATCAGGGTCATTGTGTCAGTAATGTGACAAAAATCCTTTATCTACTGTCACTGCCTCGATACTTCTCTGACCTTAACGTTTTATAGCTGAGTCGCATTCGTCGTGAGTCATATACATTAACGCTTTCAGTTTTAATAAATAAAATACTAATTGCAAGGAATTAAAATAAATATATAAAATATCGTAACATAATACAATTTCAATTTTTCAGAGATCGCTTAATAGCTTAACGTATCGGGAAAGTGTTCGTTTTCATTAACAAGAGATATTTTTCGTATCGTATAAATTTATTTAAGCATTCTTAAGACCAAGATAACATGGCTGTTTTATGGCTTTGGTATTTATTTGTCTAAATACTATGTAAACTGTAAAACATAGACTGCGGATCTTCGTGCGAAATAAAACTTGTCTCTGTACACCTTACCTTTCTGAATGACTTTAGTAGGTCAGAAGTAATATATCGATATTCTCCAATACTTTTACTCTTTCTACTGTTTCGCATTGCAACTCATTTTTGCCATAACTGAATAAAATCCACAGTCTAGTGATACGTCTGGGAAACGTGGAGCATAAGAATACTTCTTCTCTGGTCTAACAACAGTGGTGTTCTTTTTAACAGGGAAAACATTCATAATAGTTGTAGTTAATTCTACGGGCCTCAACGAGCCGAAGAAATCTGTGACTGGCACTTTCTCAGGATCTCTTCTAAACAAATCTTTCCTTACACCTACTGTTGATAAGCAATAATACTTGGGACATACTTTCAGCTGCAACAAAACAAGATCAAATTAATACAATAACAAAATTTCATCAATATGGAGTACCTTTAAATAGAACTTACAAATTCTGCTAAGGTCTTGGTACTTGACGGATGCACATTTTCTAAGAAATCCAATGCATAATATGTATATCTATCTATAATGTAAACTCCAATGGCAGGGTCCAGGTGATGCTATTAACAGACAAACAATAATGAATATTTTTACTGTTTCGCAAATATATTAAGAAGAATAATTGATAAAATTCCATTGCTTACAGAGAGTGAATCTTCTCCCACCAAACTGGAAGCAACAGCTAGGATGTTAGGAGAATAGAACTTCTCATACATTGAACTTGCTTGGCAAGTATCAACAATAAACAAGATCTCGTGGTATCTTCTTTTTTGCCACATCTGTTCCAACGCATCGCCAAGGTCTTGGCTAGTAATCTCCTCGGAGTCTTGGAATTTTAAAAATCCATTTCCTCCGTGACCTGTCAGATAAATTAAAATGTTGGAACCCTCGTCTGTCAGCAACTTCTTCGACCTAGGTGTTTCCGGAGCCAGTCTTCCAGTTAACAGTCTAACAAAATTTTCTACGGTGACTTCGTAGCCTCTGTAGTCGACTTCTACATCGTCTCCATAGACATTGATATGTTGCTTGATGTTATTGAAGACAGTAGCTGGTCTGGGGTTTCTTGGATTGCAAGCCATGTCGTCTGCTATCATTAAGATAATTTGTGAATCTGGTATTCCCAGACGCTTAACGCTGCGATAAATTGATAACACATTTGCAACGTGTCGATAATTAAACCAGAAACGCGAGGTATCGACTAATACTGCCCAATTGTTGGAATGACCGGTCTTTACGAAATCTTCTTGTGCCTGTAAAGGTTAGGATTTGACAAATCAGGTAAACAATAATATATTCATCAGAGATATTAGTAATTCGTATGTACAAACCTCACAGCCATAATGTATATTGAAAAGGCACAGAGTAATCAAAATTTTTAAGTACATTTCGGCGTCTTTACATGTCACATGGATACTTGTCAAATATTTTCTCGTATATTTTACACAAATTTACAACATTAATATCTATCACCATACAATAGAATGTTAACAATATTGTTTGGAATGTTTGATCATTGTTCACCGTGCAATATTGTTTTATCGTAAGTGCCTTTGATTTTGTTTACAAATTGTACTAATGGACATAACCTGAAAATGCACGTAATGTACTCGAAAATGTTGCACCGTGGACCAGGTGTGGCGAACACAGAATGGTCAATATCTCGGCATTGCACCCAGTGCAATTTTCTGACTCATGTTCCGAGGGCTCTGGAACCCCGTTACCATATGGGATTTCGTGTCTCACGATCTGAAATACCGACATTGTCAATAACAACTCGATTTCTTACGCCCTCTACGCTGACGAATGATAAATGTTGGAACTAGATCCACGACAACCCTTCTTGTAATTTCTAACAATTTCTTCTAATTGCAATGTAAACTAATAATTTTTGTTTACTCATTCTCTAGCAAACTAGTCGGTGTAACATATTAAAAAAATTCAATTCCTTTGGAGCAGTTTTCAAAATGATAATTCTTTTTAAAAATCCTAATGGCAAACGTGGTTTCAAGCACCATGATTCACATCCGAATCGACACGTTTGAGTTTGCTTACTAAATTGCTAGAGTGTAGAAAATGATCGAACCATGCGCCGCAAAAATTAATTCTAATTATTTAAAAAAGATGTTTGATTTTTTAAGTGTCCACTTAATATTGTCCCCGTCTGTATTTGCAGCAGAGAGTGTAAAATAAAAGGGAGTATTGTAAATCATTTTCGCAGCTTTGAGAGTTGAAGATGGAAGCAGGAGCAGGGGAAATAAACAACCATAATTGCCACGTTATAATAATTTATTTAAACATTTATACACCTATGATGTTTCCACAGTCTTGAATGTAGGTTGCTAACTGATATATATGTATATGTATGTATATACATCCCTATACACACATACAGACACATATGTATATATACATATAACAAGACGGACGTCTTGCGAATACATATAATATGTATACATATAAATTTATTCATTTTATTTATAAGTTAATTCATCTCGTTACCACCTAGGTAAAGCATTCTCGTAACTTAGAAATTAATTAATGATTATGGGATATCCTGTTTTCGCGCTCGAATCGCCATTTTTCATTGTCCCTCACAGAAACGACATTCCTCGACTGTTATTATTCTTTACAGTTAATCGTGTGCTGGTTACATTTACACTGGTGTTTCGTCACGGTGCTAATTCGATCGCGTGAGAAATGTATAGAAAGATCTATAGATGAAGATCGATGGGCAAAACGATCCGCAGGATGTCAATTTTCGCGCGACGCAAAATTCGTAATTAGTTAACGCGAAACTGTCGCTATCATAGCTGCAACATGCACGAAATCTACCTTTTTTTTAAAAAAAAAGATAGAATATTCATCTCGGTTCGTTTACATTTCTCGATTCTCATTTTTCTTACGAGAACTTGAATTGTTGAAACGAGACTGCTTATTCTTCATTTTGTTCGTTCTCCCCATCGGTACAAACATGAGTCAGGTAAAGTGCGCTCCACGAAATTCCAACTGGAACTTTCGGAAGAATTGCAATCGAAATTGAAATCAATTGCCTCGTGCTTCCACTGCTAGTAATACTTGTGATATTCGACATCCTTCGGAAATGTGTATTTCTTTCACTCTACAGATTTTCTATTTTCCGATTTGTGCAAAAGTTTCGAACACATAAAGAGTTTATTGTAAAAAGCGTCACGTTCGAACATTTATGCATTGATTATTTAAGACCAATGAACATTAATGTCATCGATCATTAAGACCGACGAAATCGTTTAGTTTTTAACTCTGCAATTATAACTTGTGTATTTTTAATAAAGTGACTGGTACGCTCTACAGACTACGCTCTATAGAAATTCTCGCCTGAAACTGTTCTAAACATTACATTTCACATTAATTCGGCGGATTTAACGAACGAATCTCTGAATTGTTACAATAATAAATTAGCTGGTCGTGCAGTCTTGATGAATACTTAGCGATCTCGTAAATTTCCACGGGGTGGCTTATTAAATAAGTTAAGCGGGAGTAACGAAGTAACTACGTAGAATTTATTACAGTGCACCTATCTTAAAAATGAAGTCTCTTCATAATATTTAGCGAGAATAAATAACGTTCACGCTGAACCATTTCGCGTTTCTGTTCTGCTGAGATTATGATGGTAGTATGAAGTTGCAATGGTCGTGGATGAAGCATGCAAAGAACGTAACAATTCAAACGTAACTTTCGCATAATAGTTCGTACCTCAATGAATATGTACAGATATGATTAATAGTACAACGAAAGAGACGATGGCGTCTAGACAAATAAATAAAAATCGGGTTTTCCTCAAAACCGCGTTAATTCGAAGTGAAACGTTTTATCTACAATTGTTATTTGCTTCGAATATTTCGATTGTTACGTACGAAGGATATTCTCCTCGTTCATTTCGATTAGGATTCTTCTAATCTCTTTCCTGAGAAGACTCTATACCGAACCCATTGCTTATGCTACCCCTGGCGGGAAGTATTCGATCAAAACAGGGTTGTTAAAATTATTTGAACATATTAAATGTGAATAAAGAAATTGAAATAAGGTAACAAAGTAGTAGAACAGTTTTGAATATGTTTAACAGTGAAGATGGCGACAGAAATTGATCATGTTGACAGATAATGATCTAGTACGACTATTATGATTAAACAAGCTTATTCATTCTTGTATGAATATTTTCTTAATATACCATATTAATAATATACCATATGAATAATTACAATGATGGAAGAAGTTTGATTTGCATGATCGAGTAATTTTAGCCAGGGATAGTAGAAAGGTTGACTGTACTCCAGCTGGATGCAGCCGGCACATGATTCAGTACAGAGACCAAATTTTAAAGATTTCCTAATATGGAAAAGCATCCCTAACATTTCCTAATGTGGAAATTTCGAGAGCATCCCCGCTCAGATTTCAAGTACACAAACTCCCGAGTTTCAGCCCTTTTAGGACAGTACTACAAGTACAAACGGGTAGTATACGTATTTTTCATTTTCCTGGTGTCGACAACTCCTCTCGTACCTCGCGATAGAGTACACAGACTGAATTCTATCCAGGTTGTGCACGACTCATGACAAACTTTCTCCTTAAACGAGGATAATCAAGATATTAGTACACCGTTTATAACAAAGGTACATATATATCTAAAAATACGCGACATATCGTGATTGTAATTGGCACTAACATGAATGATACATCGATCAGTCCTGAAATCATCGCGTCTCGTTGATCCTGAACCAATTTCCTGCTACGCGTACAACGATTTCCCAGAAAATTTAGTCGCCTGGAAGATTCAAAGAAGGAGAATCGAAAACATCGTGGAAGACATAGTGTTTCGCATTTTAAACCTCAGCACGCGATAATAATGATCCAAAACGAATTCTCTTCGGTTCAAGGTGCGTCGAACGGAGCTCAGAGTTCATGGAAAGGTAATCTATGCAAGTTTTCGCATAATTTCTAACGACTTCCGGCTCCTCCGTTTCTCCTTCTCCGTTTTCTTACGGGAGAAAAAGGAGAGAAAGAGGACGCACGCGAATTATCCGCTAGGATTTCTTTATTGTCCTTGTTCGACACTACCGTACGCACGTTCGTTTCTCGATGGATTAATCGAGATCCACTAGAACCCAGAGGCGCACGTTCGAATCGACATCGACGATTAATTACGACAGACATTGATGCGCGACACGTGTAATTTTTGGCTCGCAGTAACGTACTACTATCTAATCTAATATAAAGCTACTATGTAATAATTTATATTAAAAATTTATGTATAATACAAGGAACTATATTATCGCATACAATTACATTTCCATCTAAATCAATTTATAGCTGTCCGCGTCTCTCTGGCTCGTAGACGCTGTCTCGAATTCTCGTTATGTTCCTCTTCCATTTACTTTTTTTTGCTTTTTATTGTACCTGTTCTGTCGTCGCGGTTCTTTTCGGCCTCCTTCTCCGGACTGACGAACGCGCCTCGTTTCTAACGATGATAGTCCGATTTTTCTGTCGAGATAAGATCGACTCCGAAGGCGACCATACGTTTACGTAATCGGAGAACAGATGAACACAATCCTAGATATAGTATTGTCATCGAATACTGTACCGGCGTCGCTTGCGTAAACGTCGAAGTCAATGGGAATTTACGGTGGACTGCGGTTGTGTGTCATTGCACACGTCATTCGACCAAAATGACACTGAATACCGTTTCGTTTCAAGAGTCTACCGGGTGTTTCAGTGTTACTCAGGGGTGAAGTTTCGTCATCGGAGGGCAAAAGTTTACCGCTACTCCGATGTTCTCTTGCAATCGCCATAGGTTTTGTGATTTAATGAATTTAAGCCGTTACGTCCACACGAGAATGCCTCTTTAACCCTTAAGTGGACCTTTGATAATGCAGTCATTCAATTCAGTTATATTTAATATCCATCTCCGTGTGATAGTAAAATTTCATCTAAATCCACAATAATATTTAGACAAAATAAAATCTATCCACGTCAATTGTAAGAAACAGGAATCCAGTTGAAGTGTAATAATTTTTATAAATCACAAAGAATCAAGTTTAATCTAGTGATATTAATCTTCTCTCTAGGTACAGGGTGCAGATGCACCCAAGGCTGATGAAATATCCAAAGATTTTCTAGGAATTATCTTTATCGGTGACAAATGTTTCTTTACATTTCGTTCGATAAATGTACAAGGTCCAATCACACCCCTGTACACGGTTAACGTTAGAATAGTTGTGCGCAGAGAGAAGGTTAATAGTCACACATTAAATACTTATCAGCATAAAATTTGAGTGGGGTTGCATCGGCCCCAATGGGTCACTCAAGGGTTAAGCTAGAGAGCATCGCAGTGAAAGGTTCAAAGAAACGTCCGCGGCTCTCGCGAATCGGTTCGGACATGGTTGAATTGCATTGAAAACGGCCGGCTCCACTTCGATTTAATTATCGGCGAGGAATAACGGCCGATAACGCGCAATTGAAACGGCTTACAGGTGCCCGAAAGGAACGCGCGCCGTTCGAAACCGACGAAAAACCGTTTCTTCTCTCCCTCTACCCCCGCATCCGCAAACGCATTACGCTCCGTTGCAAAGTAATTCCGATTCCGCGATTTTTGCAAGGCGAGACGGCGTGTCGTGACACGTCCGCCCGTTTCTCGGAACACTTTTGTGCCTGTCAGGAACGTTAATTGTTTCGCGAGGATGGTAGCCCATAAGACGTTTGCATTCCGCAAAATCGCAGTCTCATGGGACACAGAGAGTTCGCCGGGTAAAGAAACGTATAAAAATGGCTGACGGCAGACGGAGAAAGCGAGAGCTTAGAATTCCACGGGCACATTTTATCGCTGAATCGAGCATAACGCCGGCAAAACGCAAAAATCTAGACCGAGTTTCCTCCGAGGAATGTAAATCACCGGTCACGGAATTTTTTTGCAATTTTTTCTTTCACCGTGGGAACGACTCCTTTGTAAATAAACATGTAGATCGATAAATGTTCATCAGCTTTCCCCTTCTGATTCGTGTAGCACGGTTAAGAATGAACAGAATGTGCATTTTGATAGAAGGAATTTTTTAAACGAATATAAGGTAAATTATTAATCATTTTTTAAATATTTTCATAGAAGAATGCACGACATCATTCATACTTCGTAATGAAGAGTAAAATGTGGTGATTGAGAATATTCTTTAGCTAGTAAGTCCGTAAACATTTTTTTTTAATAACTTTCACCAGAAGAATGTAGAAACTATTTTTAAGTTTGTCAGGGTGATGATGACTAAATTAGTCTCACGATAGAAACCTCTAGCCGTCAGTCAATCATTTTCCAACGAACTGCTCGATTCATTTTGTCATTGCTTTTTAACGAGACCGGGTCTGCAAAATGACACTTGTGGAACGTTCGACGGCGGGGCGCGCAGAAACGTTCGTCGACGGTGAATAAAAATGACAGATACGTGACTATGGTCGATAAAATGCCTGCGAACAAGCGGGGCCAGTTACGCAGCCCGTAAAGCTAAAATAAATTAAGTACGAATATCACTGGTGAATTCTACCGGCGCCAGACCGGAGGCACGATCGAAACTTGGTTGACCAGACCAATCTATCGAAGATATGCACTGTCCAATATCCTATGCGCGTTTAAGAATGCATAACTTTACGGGTGCTCGTTAACTGTCGTTTCTAAGCGGAAAATATTCCCTTCGTAGCCGAGAAAAATCGCGTGAGTTCAATGCCGGTGAAAGACACCGAGCGTGCTCGCGTTGCTCGTATGATTCTTGCCGATTCCGTGGACCGATCTGTACACCGAACGGCAAGATTCGTCTGAGCGCAGCGGCGCTTTGTTGAAGTCTAGGATTTTGTAACACGTTCGACACCACGTGATCGCCAGTGGCTTGCAGCAAACTTTCAGATTTATGTTGTCGATCATATTCGACGAAAATGAACTGTTCCGTATCGACTCGTAATTACGCGCTTATAAAATTCATGTTCGACTTTTACGATCGTCTAATTTGTAATGGACGAATAAATTATTTCTCATCGCACGGAAACTGGGAGGATAATTAAGAAACGACGTATAATACGACGTATAATATTTTCATTGTAAACGAGACACCCTGTATATTATACAAACGGCATCCGCAAAGAACAGCTATGCAAATTTTATGGCGGACATTTGAGCACAGAAATTTACATCGAAATGAAATCAAATAAAATGTATGCAGAAATAACGCGAAATAGAGATCGACGGTATCGTATATCGAATTCACGCGGTCTACGCCTTCGGTACCGTTGGAAAAGGCGATAATGTAAATCTGCAACTTATCGACGAGATAATTGGCCAAACTGTCTGGAATTTTTTCGAATCGATAAAAATTTTCCGTTCGGTCGGGTTAGTCGCGAATCTATGCCTCCGTCGTGCGAATATCAATGACAAATATTGTCGTATCCTGCAAAATTAGTTTCCTATTTGATGCGCCATTTTTCGTTCGCGATGGTTCAATGCAGCGCTGCGATTTCTTGAAACGTACTTTGCAACCGATGGTCAACGCTTTGCCGAAACGAGAGGATCGTGTTCACGAACGTTTATGCAAATTTATTTAGTAATTAGTAGAATGCGGACTTCATGCAATTGCGGCAAAACTGGATATCGTTTATAACAGTAGAAATATTAAAAAAAGAATAATTGAAGATATTAAGGAGAGAAATAAGTCCTTATTTTCAACAAATTATTCAATTTTTTAAATTTCAATATTGTTAGAAAGATGGCGTATTGTGTCGGAGAACAAGGATAAACACTACCATAAGAGCACAAGGTTCTCTTCAACCTGAACGTCGAATTTGCGAAAATCGATTAGGTTTTTAAGAAAACTTTTTATTCTGTGAGGCACGGTTTTCTAATGAAAGTCTCACAGAATTAACTAGCTCGCAATTTCTTATAAAATTGATTTACTTGTGTGTTTGTTAAAACGCTTCGTGGCCTCGAAAATTGCAAAGCGAGGGACCCACAAGTCATTTGAACCTTTCCAGTGATAGTCTTGAATAATGTGATACGCCCGAGTCGATCATCGAACGAACAGTCGTGCAACGCTCGTTGACATAGTAAAAGCGAGACGATTTTCGTTTAATCGGTGTGTGTCCAGTCGTGGATTGCTTCTGCGAGTGTCGCGTAAGGTTCGTTTACATGTACGCTGTTCGAATTAGCTGCGCGTCCTTTCTATTCTTTGGACTCTAAGATTGAAGGTGTCTGATCTACGCTCATCGAGTGATAACAAGTACATTTGCTACGCCACAAATCCAACTAATTTCAAAGTCCTTCGGAGATCGTGAATCGGTATCGACGGCATTAACACGCTCGCGATCTCGATCTTCAATTGGCAACGTGCGAACTGTTCACGTTCTGCCAGCATTAAAATCCGTATCATCGATCGATATTATAAGTGCATGCTGCTGATGCACGATTATTTCTGTTTTGTGCAGGTTTGTATTATTTCAAGCATTCCCTGTTTTCTAATTCGCAATTCGCTAATCGCGGAAAGTGAAAATCGATGAACGAAAATTTTTGAACATACATAGATCCATTATCTTATATTATATTTAATTTTTTAATTGTTCGTCTAGTCCACTGCTCATCAGGCTCTGATAAATGTTTATATTTAGAAATGAATAATTTCTTATCATCGCAAAAGTTCCTAAACAGATCAAACGTAAAATAATGCGATAAACATTCTCACGTGTTTTATACTTTCATTATAAATAACCGTCCTGTTACCTCACTGCCTTCGTAAAACTATAACAATAGAAGTAACTAACTAAAAATCTCATCATTTTATACAGTATGTACATTTAAGAATAACCAAGAAAGCTATAATATTATGCTAACATAATTTGCACGATTTTTCAGTCAGACTTCGTTCATTACATTTATTCGGGAACAATAAATTAATTAAAACAATCTAAAGTTAAACGAAGTGAAACTATTGCACAATTTCGCCTGAAATCGAGACTAACAAGTTAACACTAACCGTTACGATCACCCCAGTGTCTGGGTAATTAAGATTACTAATACGAGCCGTTTGATCCATTATACTCCACCCGTTGTCTAGAAAATCGAAATCGGAACAAATCTACGAAAGTATTAGAAGTATCCAATTTTTGCACAACGATCTTAATCGTAAATCGTGCGTACTACAAATACAATGTACAGAAGAATACTAAGCATTCGGATGCTGTTTACGACTCGAATCGCCTGAACATTTAAAACGCCATATGACAGATTCAAAGAAACGTATGTTCAATCATAAAAGAATTATACGAAGCATATATTTTTATAACCAATCGATAAAGAATTTCCTCTTTTCAATTAGGATTTTCTTAATTGAACGAATCGCAAAATTCTCAGCAATTGCTAATAAATACAAACCTGTGCAAAAATTCAATGCAGAGATTCCGAGCCACGAAAGTGTTAATCCGTCAGAATCCGGTGGCTATCGGGTTCTCCGAAAACAGGGAAAAGAATACTGATCCGCCCTTAACCTATCTTATCCGTCGCTGGACGATGCATCCTCGCAGCGTATATCGAGAATGAGCACGGCCGTGTCCGCGAATTGCATCCTGCAGGAAACGCGAAGTGGCCGGTTGCATCGTCCTCGGTCCTCTCTAGATCCTCGAGGCAGCTCGCTCGTATCGATAATCTGCTGATCGAACTGTTGCGAGCGACCCTCCTAAACGGCCGGTAGAGAAAGAGAGAGAGAGAGAAAGAAAGAGAGAGAATGGAAGAGAGATCTACGACTTATCTGGCGAGAAAGAGGATCGAGCGATCTCGATCGATCGCGCGCTACGACAACGCCAGGGAACGATGCGTCTGCCCGTTGTACGATAAGGACGATTCTGCGTTCTCGAATCTCGCGTCCTCGTCCGCCAGATCGACGCCATAGTTGCTCGATGTGTTGTCCTCCTCTGCAACAAATGGGACCAACAAATGGATCATTTAATTTTGAATACTTTGAATTTCATAAACTCTAGGAGATAATCAAATTCGTTAGGTTCATAAATTCATTTAGACTCTCGATGCAATTTAGCAGGAATTCGGTAGGATTCCATTTTCATTTTTAATAGTTTTAACGAGTTGGAAATAATGTAACAATATTTTTAAATTATTCTTCTTGGTATTCCAATTATTCACTTTCCAGCAGCAATTGCTGCTGCATCAACGATATCGCAACAAACATTTTCCAATTTTTCAGAACAGCCTACAGCAAAAAGATCGGGTTTCAGAAGCCGAGGCAAAATATTGAGAAATAAAGAAAGTGTTTTCCCAGTTGAAAAGTACGTTGCCTGAATTCAGCTGGTTTGATAAAAATAACGTTAGAAAATGTGTGTCACAGTGTTCGATTTTCCCGTGACCGGTTCAGTGACACGCAAAAGCGCGGCACCGTTATGCCGTGTTTATGGTTTACTGCGTAAAGACAATGCGAGCTATTGAAAAGCTTCTGTTCAGTAATGTATTACGATCTCTCTTATAATTTGCGTAACAGTGAGCCGTCATTGTCTCGTTTTCTGATGTAATTACGATATAGTCACGTTTGCCCGTGGCACAAGAGGATCTCGCGTTCAGCTGCGCTCCATTATGATTCAGAAAAAGGAACGCGTTCCTGGTATTGTCGGCCGTGAAGACGACCATTCAAAATGTTAATCTATGCAGAATAATAATGAACGCTTGCATAAATCCTGTAATATATGTAGACCAGATAGCAACGCGCGGCTCTTAACGCCACGACTACATGATTCAATACGTTACCAATAAAATAATTCATTCGATATTGAAAATCGATCGATCGACGATTTTTTTTTAAATGAAAGTGAGCAGAGGAATTCGCTCCTTTCTATAAATTACGTTCGTATTTCAACGGTAACAGACTACGGTCGACGTGAAATCGTGTATTCGGCGGTGAAATTAATTTAGGATGCTATAAACCGATGCGTAAAAGCTACGTGTCTCTGCGGCACATGCAACAGGTTTCTACGTCTATAAGAACACACGGAGATAGATAAGGATAAAAGTGTATCCTGGCATTTCAATGGAATCCGGCCCGTTCGGGGAGTATGGAATCGTCGCACAACGAATTTAATTAGTAGCTCGATCGTTAATCATTCGGAGACTTTTCACCTGGAAATTTTATCGAAGAATTTTCCATCGGAGACTGTCGTCTGGCAGGAAGTAGCAAGAATCCAGTTCAAAGCATGAAAAGCGTGAAAGATTTCAACAAAGTCTTTCCAGCTTAAAACGAGCAAGGGTTCAGCAAAGTCAAGTACCGTCGTTCCCAATGGACGCCGTAACGCGACAATGCAGAGTGGTCTGGAAAGCGGCATTTCATGACCCCCCAAAATCCAATTTTTCAACCTCTGCGTTTAACACCAATTTCATTCCTTTAAATGGCTACCCTTTCATCCACGTGCAATGTAGTCACGTTTCAATTAACTGTGTGCTCTATTTTTTACCAGTATACATAGTACATTCATTAAAATTCTCCGAAAGTCTTTTCAAAGGAATCGAGTACTTATTTGTCGAGGTGTTAACAGAAAAATTTCGCAAATACGTACTGCACATTCACAGCGAACAAAATGCGAGCGAAAAGTTTCACCGGGATCGGTAGACGCAGAAACAAGTTCCTCGGTCTGGACAAATTCGCATTCTCACAGAAACCGAAGTGAAACAGAACAATCCGTGTAACATCATTACAATGTTGCACGCAGTCCGAGGGAAGTATGCAACAACGTGTAAACTTAGTTCAGCCTCATCTTACTGTACTCTCCGCAGAATTTCCTGCAATCTCCTGTGCCTGCTCGAGCCAGACAAACATCTCGTGCCGAGCTATTACACAACGAGATATCGTGACGCAAACTCGCGGGCGAGCTAATATTCGATAAACCGATCACGAAGCATCGGGAAGATATTGTTCTCGCCGCTAAGGGGGCACGATCGCATCGAAGCGAGAAGATTAAAGTCTCGAAAAGCGTCGACGGTGAAAATAGAGGAGAAGAAGGTACCATTGAATCGTTTTCCATTGCTATCCAACGGAATGTTCGCCGGGGACCGTCGGATGGTAACAGGGCCGCGGTCCGTCGACACTTCCATTCCGATTTGATTTCGCATTTAGCATGGGATCGCGCCGGTGTGCCGAGAAGGGGTCCACCGTTTCCCATACCGTGATAAAGCGGCGTACGCGTCTGGTCATTTATCTTTTTCTTTCGGAGGCGTGGACCGTTCACGGAGCCGTCTGCAGCCCGAGAGGCGATCATCGTAATCCACCGTGGAATTCGCCTTGTTCGAGTCGCCTCTGAGAATACACGCGCCCACGCGCTCGCTTGTCTCGCCCGTTAAACACAGTCAATCGCGAAAACTCTTCGCGAAGGACTAGCCGTGGAATTCTACAGTTCCGGCCGAGCGTGCACCGGTAGAAAATCGCGCTTCCTACCTTCGTCCCGTGCTCTCTGAAACCATGATTCGCGGCCAATACTTGTCCATTTTTGCGTCCATAATTTTTGTTGGAGTCATTGATCGACGGAGCCTTTTTTTCATATTTATTTAACGTCGCTCTCAACTCTTTGCTAAGGTTACTTCGCGACGGGGCCTACAATTTATTAATAAGGTGGGTTAGTGCTCTCTGAAACCATGATTCGCGGCCAATACTTGTCCATTTTTGGGTCCATAATTTTTGTTGGAGTCATTGATCGACAGAGCCTTTTTTTCATATTTACTTAACGTCGCTCTCAACTCTTTGCTAAGGTTACTTCGCGACGGGGCCTACAATTTATTAATAAGGTGGGTTAGGTGGGCCCGATCACGCGTTAAGATAAGATTTGAATAGATTCAGTCAATGATTAATAAAATAGAGCGTTTCGCCACTCGCAGTACGTGCGCCAGCCATTAAGGACAGAGCTAGAATAGTCACCACTGCTCTCGAGCGCCTCTCCTAGAGCTTCTCACGTTCCAGGATGCTACGGAGGGAATACCGAAAAATGAACAGGACTTACCAATGTAAAAAGGAGAGGTGTCGTAGGCGTTGCAGGGGCCGGCGTGTCGCGTCTCGAGGACGAAGCCGGTAACACAGGCGTCCTTGACGATGTGACACCAACTGGGATAGGTGATATTGTTGGTGGCGCACAACATAGTCGCCGATGGATCTCGATCGCGATGTGTCCGGTTCCGGACCCGCTCCCGCTTCCGGGGACAGCGATGGGTGCAGGTCACGCAACGTGGTCGGCCCGACTTCATTTCCGACAGACACGTCTGCCCCTCGCGGCAACGAATCGTGGTGCAGTCTGCGTTCTCTGTGCAGAAAGACGAACACTGCATCGTTAGAATTGCAATACTGTACAAATTGTATAGAAATTTACTCGCTGGCTAAACTATCGATCGACACTTATTTCTCAGGGAAGTCGAAGGCAGATAATCTTGCAGATATTACAGCATAAATATTTTCTTGTTTTTATATTCTCATTTTTGCCGTTGGGCGTTTTAGTCGCTTTTTTAATAAAATATTTCAGTTTTCGAACAACCACATTGTACAGTCCAAAATTTCGACAATACAATGGTCGTCTGATATCTTGTACAAAAGTTTCCGAACGAGGCCTACGAGAGGATGCTCCCGAGCCGAACAGGTTGGGCCTCACGGTGAAATTGCATTACAATAAATTTGAATTTGAAAGATCGCGGAAGAGGTTAGCGCGCGAGAAAAAGCCGTCTGGACGTCTGAATTCCGTCGGTCAACCACCGGCCGTGATCATTTATCTGAGCGTGTACGGTCAATGCACGAATTGCGTAATGTTTCATCGGGTCGCGTACGCGTTGACGACTGGCAGAATGAAAAATGAGCAATACATTACACGATCCCCCCGTGAGAAGTGGGCCATTGACCCAAGTAGGTGTAACGATATATTATTGCAGTAATCGTGTCTGCGAACGTAGTCGCCGCATGGAACTACTCATTGTCAGTGGACGAGGACAGAGCGCGTCTAATTCGACGATTGAACCTGTCTCTCATTTCTGCCTCGTCACAGCAGCCTTCTACTACTAGCCAGTCTCTTTCAATACCATTCGTTCTCATTAGACTGCGGATGTGTGTGGCAGCGAGCTCTGTCAAAATATGGAAGCGGCGTCTGGCCACTAACAATAGCGTTCACGCCTCGGGGTCATGACCGTCAAAATCCATTTTATATCACGTGGACGCTGTCTAAAAGAACCTCCACGAACGCGTTGAAATTTTCACAGTTTTTCAACGCAAGATTATTAATATTTCAATTTTTCATCAGGTTGAATATACAATTGCATGATGAATATATTTGCCATGCAATTTATGTGATATTCATGGCTCTCAAGGTCACCCATGTAATTTTGTATACCTTGCAACCTTGAAATAACCTTCCACTAGCAACACGGAAAAACATGTTTGTTTTTAATTCTCTACTGACACGTATTCTGTAGGGCACATTTATTCTTCAAATGACCGTTCTGAGCCGTTCAAAATGGCGGACGGGCGTCTGCTCTAGGGTTCTTAGCGTACGCACAGATCGGAGCAATCATCGTATCACTCGCGACTGTAGTTGTTGTCTATGTTTGCCGTACTATGTGACTGTACTATATTAATATTAAGTGATTCACGCTCGGTAATGCGATCCATGTCGTTAGACGCGATGCTTAGGCCACGCACGTACTTTTATATGGAAGCCTGTCCCGATGGCTTGATCTTGATGTTTGTCGCACAGACCACAGTACTACATTGTTATACATTGAGGGACATCTACTTAGCAAGAGCAATTGAATTTATTAAGATACATTACGCAAATTGTAGTACGCCGAGCATTATACTAATGAGAATACAGCGCTATGTCTTTATTAAAAGAATAAGCGTGAGTATCGGGACCATACTTGCGCAGGGGCCTCGTTCATGCTGGCTAATTCTATCTGTCGAACGAGATTTCACATTTGTTCATCTTTTTCAACATTTATATGATTCTACACCTTTCAGCTTCTTCAAGCTATTTCTCTGCTGCTACATTATCTGCCCGTGCATAAAGAAAGTTTCGGCTTTCGCCAATTACAACCGACTGTATGTGCAATTAATTAACAGGTCTATCTGTCGCGTTAACATGTTTAGAGTTTGTAGGAAAGTGTCTGAATCCATTACGTACACGTACTGCATGCTTTCTAAATTTTGTGAATGTGAATCGACAATTTTTTAGGACGAAGCGTGATAACAGCCTACAGTAATTTCTTCTATGAAACTGTTGTAATATTGGTAGTGTAACGTATGAAAGTGCAAATTATTTGAACAACTTCACGGTACAGAAATCTTCATTAATTTTAATTACAACAGTTCCATAGAAAAAATTGAAATTAATGAAGATTTCTGTACCGTGAAATTGTTCAAATAATTTGCACTTTCACACGCTGCTCAAGTACGAAGGTAATCATGTCAGTTCGTACATGTTATCGTAGCCTAATCAGTGATTACATTGTGTCAATGCTATACTAGGTTGAATGACCAATGACCCTCGTACACAAGGCGTTGCATAACATTGCATTCTGTTTATTAGTCATCGCGTATCAAGTGATACGATAAATTGCAGTAATCCGTTGCCTTCGACGTTTAACACGAATCATTCACCGGACTCGCATTATATAATAACGAGAAGGCTGAAGAAGAAAAATGGAGAGGAAGTTCAATAAGCGCGTTCGGCGATTATGTTTCTTTCGAGATAAACGTCGCTCTCGGTTCGGCAAAACGAGCGCAGCCTGTCGTGGCACAGAAATTTCCATCGACGAATCGGGGAATCAATTCTTCCTATGATGCGGTCCAGTGGTTCTTAGAAAGATGAGAAACAGAACTAGCAATTGGCTGAAATTAAGTGATGCAAAACGACCAGTGGCACAACAATTTAAGAGAAACGGTTCGGTATCTGGAACGATACCAAGAGAAATTAAAAATACTTAATATAAACGTTTGCGTCACGACTAACCACAAACATTTATTACTAGACAGCGGATGTTTACGCAAAATAAACATCTTTTACCCTGAATTGTAGCGAACTGGAGCGAAATTTATTTTTTCTTAATATCTTTAACAGATTGAAAATAGTACGATAAAATATTGATAGAAAGCATTGATCATTTCAAAATAATGACATCGCGTTTCAGTATCCGTTCGATCGAATTGTAGACACTGAGATATGCAAATGCGAATATTGGCCAATGTTAATAGATTATTTATGGGGTACAGCTATAACAGCAACGTTACCACTTCATCTGCGAGGTTACGAGCAAATGTGTCGATCGAGAATTTTTTTCTCGAAATGAAAAAAACCGGCAATCAGCGTGCTGCGTAATGCGCGCGATTATTGTTCCACCGGTCCGTTATATATATATCACTTTGATCTCCTGTCTAAGTAAATACTTCAACACGTGTCGCGCGTAACACTCTTCAATAGAGTCGTAAATTTTCAAACGGCGAGACACGACTTCGACGACCGCGGGCCTGTTTGCAAATCCGCGATATAAGTAACGCGTTTATGATTTATGATTCATGTGTGTGACGGGGGTCAACGCTGGGAGGAATGTACACGACCATTACGTGTACGTACGAACATTGTGGTTTACGAACGAGCATATGCTCGCTAGGCACGTGCTCGTTAAGGAGTTCAAGTCTTAGACGTGCGGCCATTTCTTCCGGATAACGCTAATTGAGGACGTCGTGACACAGAATCTGACGTGTCTATTCGGGAAATAAATTTCATCCGCACTTGACAGAATTAACACTCGAAAAACATTCTTTATACATTGGCTAATAAATCAATTCTTCAAACATTTCAAGGAAATTCTCAATTCCTTTAAACAACATTTTTAAACATTGCTTCGTACCCCCCGCCATTTGTAATACGTCATCTGCGAGCAAGCCAATAAGAACACAGCTAGAATAGCCTCTACTGCTCTCGACCGTCTCGCTGAGAGTTTCTCGCGAGACACGTGCTCGTTAAGCAAGTAACGTAATATATAATAATTTTATTCTATCTTCAATAATTATATTAATCTATCTTTAACATCTCATTAAGCCATTTGTCTAATCTATCTTTAACATCTCATTAAGCCAAAAGTTTATAAATATTATTTGAACGACGAGGATGGTGCTCGCTATTGGTTCACATAAGGTTTTCACGCACGGTGTTTCAACAGGTTATATATAGTTTGCGAGCGTGAAGAATTCGCTGGGAATTCGATTAATAAAAGAAATGGAGACGCGTCGCGGAGACATGTCGAGCATAAATGTTGAGCGGGTGAATTAAAGAATAAATGATAGCCTCTTACCGAACAAATTCTTTCGGCGAAATTTATTTGTTTTTCTCCATAAATCGAGCACAATTTACGGCGGCGCATTTCGCACGCCCACGCGTTGACTCGTATGATTTAAAACAGTGCGCTCGCTTCAGGGTTAAAATCGTATTCCTCCGAACGGAGGGCCGAAAGAACTGTTCCTCTGGTGAGGTGTAGTTTTTTCAGCCCTTTTGCAGTGCTTCCACGTCATTCCCTGAGAAGCGCGCACAGAGATTTGCTTAAAATAATTTTCGATCTTCGCACAATCAACCCCTCGACATTGTACACGTTGAGGTCGAGAGCAGCGAAATAAATTCAATGTTGTCATTCTTATAATCCAATCGAACGGAAGACGTATAATTGTAAGGACTGTCAATAATCGGGACTGTCTTCAAAGGAGAAGTTGTAGTCCGACGACTTTCGAACGGGGGAGAGTGGTGTCTTTTCTAATTAACGAGTGTAAGTGATAAATCGAGTGATCCCGTGTACTTTGGAACACTCTGTACGGACACGTGCACGCCAATAGTAATTAATGAGATGACCCGTTATCGATGATCGAAAGGAAACATGGCGAAGCTCAAAGCGTATCCTTTTCGGAACTCGTTCTACCAGTCGTAACAAAGCCGCGGATAGAACCGTTGCTCGGATCCACGGCTAGAGCTCTCTCTTAGGGACCCGACATAATTAATTAGCAACGGCATTAAATGGACAAGTCAGCGGGAACCAGTTTTTCGTCCTGTAATTAACGATCGGTGATAAGATCGCTCCCCTTTGTTCTTTATAACGTTATATTTACTTTCGACCGGCCAGATTTCTTTAAGGGCCGTCACGGTCCACAAAATTATGTCCAAATCGAATCTGTACATTCTCGATCTTGGAAGTTTCTACTGCAATTTTTACTTGGAGATAAGCGACACGTCCCAGCACGGTCAAGACTTTTCTATTTGCCTATAAATCTTCTTTTTAATTTCAACAACTGTCTCCGAACAGGCCTGCGGGATTTCATTAACACCAACAAGAAAGTTGATTTTCTGCTTTCCTCCCATTTATCATAATTCCTGTTTCTTGAAGTAGGAGTTTTGAAACATGATCACCAGACTGCGGATCAGTATGCAAATCAGAATTATTAGAGTCCATTTATATCGTCATGGATCATTTTCAAAAAGAAAAGAAATGATGAACAATGTCAGTCACATAAACAAGGAAGCTCCACTTAACATCCTCATGATATTTTCATGTAATAAATTCATGTGTTTTCGAAAAATATTTTTGAGAACAGGTGTATATCGTCTTCGAACATCTGTGGACCTTTGCACAACCTGAACATCATACTGAGAGTGTTGAGCAGTTAAGACAGCCCCACTATCACGAACTACAAAGACCCAGTTCCTAAACCTTCAAGTCATCATCAAATGAAGCTGGAGGACAGCTAACTGGGCGTCGCGGCTCTATTTACCCCTTAGTCCGACAGAAATGGATTTCCCAGTCGCGCCATTATCTGCTTCCGTCCTGGACGATCGTCGCGACAGCACCACGACCATAATTCAAGGGACGCAAGCAGATGGACAATTTCCCTCGCATCATCATTGGGATGCTCGACTATAGAGCTACCGCACTGAAAAGCAACTTCCAGTCAAAATTAAAAACCTTTACCGCTATTAACTTTTTACCGACGAGAATATTCTCAATTCAATCTGTGCAAATACAGAAACGAAAAGAGTATCAGTGTACACTAGTGTACATCGTCCCCAGATAGCACCAGGACGTCCGATGGACGTTCAATGTACGTCCGTATCGGACGTCTATACGTCCCAAGGATGTCCAAATAAGGTCCATATGTCCGAGATACGTCCGAAATATGCCCGAGATTCGTCCCAGAAAAAAAATGTCCGAAATTTAAGTCCATCGAACATCCTAGGGACGTACGCAACGGACGTCGGACGTATGGACATAAACTGGGCATAAAACGGACATCCGACGGATGAACGGTGCTACTTGGGTCGCAAGATGTTGAAGCTTCGAAATCGAAATTCAACGATAAAAGAACATTTCCAAAGCAAAGTCCGGACCGTAAAGACCGACCCTGTCCCCGAAAAACGGTTCGCAGGCTTGCAAGAGCGAGCACGAGCGAGCTCATGTGCGGGCGATAGCTGGCAAAAAGCAGCCAGGATGCGGCTCGGCGTTGATCGACGCTTGAGAAAACCGTGGCAATGTGTGGTGGAGCTATTAGCAGCGAGTAAAAAGAAATAAGCAAATTACTTAACGCCCGTGCTGGCGTGATAAGATGGCACCGGCGGCGCGCCGCGCCGGTACGAGAGGTCCGTGAATATGAAAGAATCCGGACCGGCAGGACTCTGAGGTGAGCGAGGCGTAGCGGGGCCGGGGAAACTCGTACGCGTTCCAGCGCGCATATTACCGTGTGCATATTTACAGACACGTGCACTTTCGCGCCTCGGATCCTCGAGAAAGACGATTATTTGCATCGCGACACCTCCTCGCTAAGCCGGCTGGTTTATTTACTTATTTACTTCCCTGTCCTCTGCTGTGTGCCGTGTCTCCCCGTCTACAATCTTCCTTCCCCCACTCCGTTTCCTCGTGCCCGACGAATTCTGCGTTTTTGGGAACCGCGATATTTCCAAATTCCCCGAACATTCGGAGAGAATAGACAGCGGAAATAGGCTGTTACACTGCTCCTACCTTTCCTCTCACCCCCAGAAGCTTGTTTCTAACGCTTTCCACCCTACAAGCTGTTTAACCAAAAATGGATTGTTCCGATGTATGCTCATTGGCTGAGGAGGTCCTAAATAACTTATTGGTGGTTTTGGGACCAGCTAAATGCGTTTACTAACCCACTTAGCACAGCTAAGAAATGTTAGAATTGTTGTTAGATACCGGCACTGTTCCCCTATTGTGAAAATAGCATAAATCAATAAAATAAGTAGCTATCAATGCAAAAATGACCGACGAGTCTGGAGGGTTAAGAGTCCAGCTCGCTGGTAGGTAGACCGTCAAAGGAGCTAACGGGCTGGGAAGGAGCTAAATAACCTGTTGGTGCGTTTAGGGCGATTTGAATGGAGGACAAGCTATCCGCAAGACAGCTTGGCACAGGCTATTATTTGCAAGCCAGCATCGATTCCTCGGTCGGACGCTCGTTCGCGTGTAAATACACACATGCGAGAGCGGTTCACGCGATTTTCCGCTGGCACGGAGAAAGGAGGTACAGTTAGCCGATCGGAATATTCAGGAACGTCAATGGTTCATGGCTTCTCGCGTCCCGTGGAGGACGTGGCCGCGTCTTCTATACGTGTACACACGGATTCGCAAAATCGCCAAGGTCCTCGGCGGATTTCACGGTGGACACCGGCACCGCCGTGGCCGGCGCGCTGCTCGAATGCAGCTCGCATCGGTCCGTTACCACGGCGATATGTAAAACGCAGTCACGGTACGACGTGCACGGTTTGCATACGGGCAAAGGTTGTCTTTACCGGTTGTTTACAGTATTGAGCAGCGCGAGGACGAACGACGACAACGAGGAACGCCGAGGAGAAAGGGCGCGACGAGGGGGCAATGGGAACGGCCATCGACGCGACAGTAAATTCATACGGGGAACGGACGTTAACTGTGCGCTCGTTAGATATTTGAATTATTTATTAGGTCATTCGAGGCGCCCTGTCGCTTCACGGCAACCCCTTTCACCACCGAGAAACTTCGATAAGAAGCTGCAGCACAGTACTTCTTCAATCTACGGCTCGAAAAAAATGCTTGGACACTGTATATCCAATTATTCGATTATAATTTCGTAAAAGAGAACCATGCGTCTCCACACTCGTTATGCATCGTTCCTTATTTTACCAGTGGGTGGTAGACTGAAGTCACGTTGTTTCGTAAATGTTAAAAATCCAAACTTCTACAGTGTAAACGTACGATTAATCCCAACATTGTTCGGTTGTTTTTAAAACGGTGTTCACGCCTATGTCCATAACCGTCCGTACGAAATCGCGAAACCGCTCGGTATCTCCACTTTGTCGGACAATTACAGACCAAGGATGATTTGCATGAAACCATACGGCTGGTCAGAGAGTTGTAGGTACGAAGACGTTCGTGGTTATTGACATCCGGCTGGGAATCAATGACAGAGGTAGCGCGCGAGCTTGTTGAGCCGGGGTGCTCGGTGAAATTACACGGAGGGGGGGACCAAAAAAAACGTTAGTTTGCATAAAAATCCGATAACCAATTAAACTGCCGATGAGACGTCCTCGGCGGCACCCTCAAAAATGGTCACGCGATATCGAGCCGGGAGAGTCGGCAAAGAAATCGGAAGGGAAAAAGAGAGAAAGAGAGATGGTAAGAAGGGAGCAAGGTATAGAGCCTAGAGCATGTTACATGCACGCAGAGCGCTTGTCACAGAGCGGGCCCGCCCGGGTTGATGTGTAGCACGTTGTGTGCAAGTAGGCAATTATGTGGTGAAATTTGTTGCAGCGTGCAGACCGCAGGGTGCGAGCGAGGAGAGCCTGACCAATGGGAGGAGGTCCTGGACGGATCCTCGCGGGACCATGAAGAAGAGAGTATCCAACCGGAGGTATGCGTCGGTGAATGTCGATGTCGAGAGACGCGGACGCGCGGACGTTGATATGATTGCGAGGAACTCCGTACGAACGAACGAAAGGCCGTAGCAGGGCCGGGAGAACGGAGGAGAGAGACCAGAAGGGGGCAGAGAGGGAGCGAGGAGACGCGCCGCGAGAGAGAGTCCGATTCGGCTGGCGGGTGAAACGCCGCCGGGCTCCCGACCGGAGAAACAAAGACGGCAGATCTTGCACAAGTCCAACGAAAAAAGAAGAGCTTGCCGCGGACGCTGCGCCACGCCAAGCCACGCCACGCCATGCCGCGCCACGCTACGCCACGCCATACACCACGCTACACACACACCACGCCACGCCGCTGCTCGGCTTTGCTCAGCTCTGCTCAGTTCTCGCTGGTGACCAGACACCACGCCAACAGCGTGTGCAGCGTTGCTGACGAGAGGAAGGCTGCGCCCCGAAGCTGCTCCTCCGCCACGAGAAAACCAGCGAGTTTCGAAAACAACCATGCGAGGCGGTTTGACGTTTCAAGGGGAGGAGTGGCCGTGCGTGGCTCCCGGCTCTAAGTGCCCCGCTGAATACTTAGTAACCGTGGAACGAGAATTGGTTGATTGCTCGAAATGGTACTATGTTATACCCATTAATCCTCCCAGAGGTAAGACTTCGTTCAACGTCGGCCGCATTTCTACCAGAAAATCGAGTTCCAGAGACGGGGCCTGCTACTTGTCCCAGAAGGGACGGCTGACTGACGTGGGATCACTGGGGCACCGTGCTGGAGAGGTGTTGCAGGTCTAGTTGGCATGGCTGTTCCGTTCACAGCTTCGTGTTGGGTCAGGAGCTTCTTGGAGACCGAGTCGAATTTTAGATCTTTAATTTGTGTTCACAATTTTGCACTGTCTCCGGCCAGCCGTGGCTATTCGTCGGTCCTTCTAGGAATGGAACTAAACCTATGAACAATTTTCTCGAAATTAATGGGGCGCCTGAGAGCCCGGTCCTCCGCGAAATCTCTGTTGCGGAATCTCGGATAAACCTTAGCTCGTTGCTCTTCTCGTTCCCGTTCCCTCTGTCTTTTCCACCGGCTCGTTCTCCCTTCGCTTCCTCTTCTTCTCCTTCGTCGCTATCATCTTCTTGTTTTCTCCTTGTCTAACCGTCTTTCCCCTCGTGTTCCTCTCTCTTCCTCCTTTTTCCCTCCCTACATATGGAGGACTCCCTTCTGGTTCCCCGGTCGTCGACGTTTCCTCTCTTCCTCGTGCTCGCCTCTATCAGCGTCTCCTTCCGTCCCACTCTAACCGGCGACCAGTCGAAAAAGACGGCACGTATGGCATACCGAGGTGCAGCCGTGCCACGAGGCCTTCCCGTGCGAGGTACTCAACCTTCTTTGCATCTACCGGTCGCCTCTCTCCACCCTCTTCTCAGACGGGTAAACGTTTGACCTCGTGCGACCCACCTGTTCCGCCGAACCAGAGGTAGGCCGTGTCGAAGACGAAGAGGAGGAAGAAGAGAAACGGCCGAAGAGAAACCAGACGAAAAAAAAGGCTTGCCTCCCGAACCCAGAAAACATCGAGCGATTCTCGTGCCCTTAAAACTAATTTGTCCATTTCGACTTCCGATAACAATTTCAGGAAGCAGCAAACACTTCTCTCTTCACAGCGAAATTCGGAATGAGCAAACATTTACATCACGAGGCTGGTCCAAACAATAATTTCGCACAAAACGAATTGCTCCGTCTTCAAGTTTATATCTCGCTGGATAATGGATCGTCTTCGATCGTCTTCCCAGCGTGCTAGATCGCGGAAGTTGTTCCAAGAATCAAGAACAATAGACATCATACGGAAGACGTCGCTATCTCTATCTAAGTTAAATATTTATAGGTGTTTTTAGGGTAACCACGGCGAAGGTCCTAGCCTTGTTAGGATTCTAGGTTAATGAGGTCCTCAGCGAGTTTGCGTTGCTTTCTTTTCCCGAAGAATTCCGCGAAGAAACGGCTCGCACCTAAGCTTTCTCAGCTCAACGATGCGATGGGAATAGTTTGTTGTTTCACGAACTCCCAATTTAGATGGTCGTAACGTTCCTTCGCGGTTATACCGGGTCTCTGAGATCGGAAAGAGCTCGCTGCGTTATGAAAATAAGTCTCCGATGCGTTTGCTGCTTCAGCGAACATCTAGGCTCGAACAATTTCGCTACCTACGACCGCTGCGATCCTGGAAACGGGATCTGGATCTTCTCCGACTTTCTTCCGGCTTAACAGCACATCGAGTCCGGTTTGCCGCGCGAAATACATGTTTAGAAACTGTAGAATCAAACTGTGAATGATCGAACATCGAAAATATTTGAAGAACGTCTACCGCCGGCCAGATGTATTCATGATCTAGACTGGTTCGAAAGCAATTGGGAATTTATTGCCCGTAGAGTAAACCGAAATGTTTAATTTCGAGTCTGTGCAATTTATATTTCACGGCTGCGTGTTGATACTTCAATAACAAGAGAGAATAGCAGACTCCGAAGTAATGTGATATTTTGGTGAGCTGGTTACGTGGATAGTTATTCAAAGATTATGCAAGTGTGAAGTACCGTGATATTTAACTATATTATTTTATAGAAAATCTTGCACTTGGTCCACACATGACTGTTATTCAAATATAAAAATGAGTTCATCCAGTTCGAAAAAGTTCCCACACGACGGAATATTTTTGGCAAAAACAATGGGACCGAAAGGATTTCCAGGATCCTATAAAATCCAGCAAACATAAAAATAGGGGATCCGCGATTATGGGCGCGTTGGTTTTCTGAATTCTCACCTTCCACCCACGGCAGATTACTCACGCTATATGTTAGTCATATCTTTTTCTAGAGAAAAACCAGCGAAACCATGTTACGTCATGGCGGATTAAACTCCGCGCATAATTCTGCTGATTCACCATCTCGAAAACGCCGCGATCACCCCTTCATAATTTCGATACACCTTTTTCGCCAGGTTCCGCCTATTATTTCGTAAACGGTTTACGAAATTCAAGCAAACGAAGGATCCTCGTAACCTTTGCTTCGACTATCGAGTATTGACGCAACCATTCCGACGATTTAAAATAGCTTCAATGCCACTTGTATCATTTATAATCGACATGGAGTTTAGAAAATACAGTTTCGTAGGACTCGGTTTCTTAGAAGCAAAACGAATGAGATTATCCAGCTAGTCAATATTTTAGGATGATCTAAAGCAAATGTAGCAACTCTACCCTTGAATGTTCGAACAGTATATTATACGGATATACGGGATTATATTCTATTTCATCTTGATAATATGATTTAACCTGTATTCGTGTAGTTTTTTTAAAGGAAAATTGGCCACCATTCTGTAACTTATCAAGTTCATTTAAAATATTGTGTAGGAGGTTCCTCGCTGAAGCGTGGTCGTTTAAGGACGTACTGATATCGAATAATTATTCAAAGTAGGCAATTTTTAGGTGCATAAAATCGACGATCAAATGAATCACCGCAATCAAGACCCCACCTCGGCCAGAGAGCCGGCCATCGACACGAACAGATCGTTCCAGACGTTCTTCCACGAGTTTCCGTTTGAATTCGTCCGAAAGGACACGGTTCGTCGCACTCGGTTCGTGACGCGTCCACCAAACGAATCGAAGAACCGCAAAAAAGTACAACGGCCATCCACAACCAAGTGAACCGACTTCTCTTTCGCCGCTAATTATCGTCTGGCTTCCGGTCGTATGCCGATCGCGCGTCCGTTTCTACTGCCGGGGGAAGCGGCGCGGACAGTGGAGACCACGGGGCCATGCACTCTTATGGCAAACTAACACAACAACCAGTAGTTTTCCCCTGGATTTACTAATCCAACACTTGTCCCAAAACAACCTGGGAAATAAATATACGTTCAATATGTTGTAACTCGTAACTTCAAAATTGCAGATCTTGAAGTAAGATCCGGGCAAGTCCATTCTTTAATGAAATTGTTCTTGTTGAAGCTTTCATACATTCTTTATTTGGTGCCAGGAATTACGCAATGTTTAAAATCTACACTGACCACTTCTTGTAAGCTCTTCAATTCCGAATCTACACGGAATAATCAAGTTTGAAAATTCAACGAATACGCGTGCTACTAGACAGGAGTCGACTGGCGCGTCTGGTCATGACCTACCGGTTCTACTTCCTGGAAATACTAGGGCACGCGAAGGTAACGGACCTTTAAACTAATTTTTCTCGAAAATGAAGCCTCGAACGAGAAACAAATCGTTCTTTCTTCTTGACTTATTTTACCAAGTAGATTCATCTCCTTGTACCGTCAGATCCTCACTAATTGTTTCACTAAGAGTTACAGCAACTCTTGTGTCAATAACCGGGTTCTAGGGTAAGCATTTGCAATATTTGTTTTTCAATATATTGCAATATCTCTATATATAATAAAATCGTGTCTGTCTGAAAAGTTTTTAAGAAAAAAATTCGAGACAATTGCAGAGGGAAAAGTCGGAAAATTCAGAGAAACTGCAAAAATCATAATTTTTGAAACGGTACAAATAGCACAAACAAACAAACACAAAACGATCACAAACATATATATTGAAATTTGGATAGGACAATGTCTGTCTGATCAGCTAGTTGTAAATAGAGAAATGATTACAAATATTAATACTCTTGGATGATCACAGATTAACTTCCATTTCAGGCGTAAAAATACACATTGGAACTATAGAGTCAACATCATTGACATCATGTCCTCGAAAAATATGGTTATTGACATTAGGGTTAAAAGGCCACGGTTAGTTTAAACAATTTCGGCGGGGGTGTGAGTGTTGCACGCGGAAAAGGGTTGACGCGCGTGCACGTGCAGACGAGCGAGTCGCGCGGCTCCGCTTGCTTGGACGTGTGTTAGGGCGTGTCCTTGTGGCGTCCTTGCCCTCCGGTCGTTCACCGTACGCACGTACGAGCGCACGCACGCGCGCGCACGCATGCACGCACGCACGCTGCAGAACGCGCCCACGCAACGCGTGCACGTTTGGAACCCGGGACACGCGGTCTTTTACGTTTACGACACTTACGCCCTCCCACCCCTCCGCCGCACGCCGACTAAAAATAACTCCCGGCTCGAGAAATTCGGCGTGCATCGATCAGCGTTTCGCCATCGTCTAAACGAAAGTCTCATAAAATTTTTTTATCGAGTCATCCCGCACCCAAAGAGACGGAAATGCAAAGAAAATTGCATAGAACTTTCTAACAATTTATTTTACAATGACTGTAATGGAATTTTTCTCTGATATTAATATTTATTTATTTTTTTATATAAGAATAATAAGAATATTTATTTTTTTATACCAGTTGAAATATCTGATTTCAAAACGTAAACCTAATGATAGGTAAAAATATTTTTTCAAGGGCTTGTCTTTGAAAATTTGGTCACCGCAGTTTTTTTAAAAGATATTGTTTCGTTATCGCCATAGGATAGCTAAGATCAATCCGGATCCAATGACTTATAATGCTGTGACCTTCTGACGACCTTGAGTGGAAAAAATTCATAAGAATAAGTTAGTAAAATCTACGGAAACCAATAGTTTATATTTAACCTAGCAGAACATTGGTGGAAGGAGAGATTATTCTGCTGCGATTCAGTTTTTCGAACTACGACTTCACGCCAGAGTTTCTAGTCTAATGGTCAGACGGCCTATTCTACTTAAACTGCCTGATGCGCTCGAATCTTCTCGGTTGTAAATAAAACAGCAGCATGTTTACATCCTTCAAACGTTTTTATTGCATCGCATTCGATCTGGTTCGTTTTAACATGAATGCATATAAATCTGCAGTCTATGCATTACCATCATTCAAATTCCTCCACTTGTAAATCAATTTCCGTGGATTACAAACGTTCTGCATATACAAACGTTCGCGTACGTCACGATCGACGATCACTCGATCGAATTTCGTCAACGCGCGTGCGTCTGAATTCTCTCGCGTCACGAATATCTACAACCGCAAATTTCGATACGGACAGGTCATTTCGCGCGTTTACGTAAGCAAGAAGAAAACACGTTGCTTACGGAATTAGCAGATATTATGGGAAAAACGCGGCTCGCGTGTCCTTGGCATTCCACGCGCCGCAAATCAACGACGAAACCGCAGATTATCTTCAAACGGCCTCGAGTTATGCTCTGGTTACACGTCCGCGTACTTTTTCTCTCTCTCTCTCTTTCTCCACCCTCCCTTTTTTCGTGGACTGATTGCCCTAACGAGTTTTTGATTCAATGTTTATGCATTATTGTGATGCAGTCTATGACGGAGAAGCGATGCTCGGCTACGAACGAACCTGCTAATCGAACAAGCGATCAGCATCAGGGACGAGAAACATATCGACGTTTTTTTTGTCGAAGGAAACGCGTTGCAAGACCATCGAGAGACTGGCACAGTTTAATACGATAAATCGATTATATCGAGATGCGTCTGACCTGGAACATCGACGACGATGACTCTTATTACTGCGGCAATCAGCCGCTCAAGGAACATTTAACGCTCGTTACTGATTCCGTTTCCTGATAATCAGACCACGAATTTATACGTGCGTCACGGATAAAACTGCAGAAGATTATGCATAAAAACGCGAATAAAAACGAAACACTTAATTTCGCTCGATAAACGAACTAAACTCGTTTGTTGTCTAAATGAAGAGAAGTGCCAGGACGGTCTAGTCACGTAGATGCTGAGTAATTAGTAGACGATGGTACAGTAAAATGTTCGCGTAACCATTTTCGAAGGTGTCTGACCGCCATATTGGAAAAGGAGCTGCCACCAGCCAGTCCAAAGTTACAGGCTTTATTACGACTTCTCTTCGAGGGAATACACAGAAAACGATACTTCTCTCTCTCTCACTCTCTCTTCGCCTCCCCCTCCCCCCATCTCTCTCTCTCTCCGTCTGTCTCCGTCTCTTTGGTCTGTTTCTCTCTCACTCTCTCTTTCGGTTCCTCTCGCGCTGTCTTCGCTCTTTTTATAATTTTTTGTTCTCTCTTACAGCCAGGCAGATCGCGTCTCGGTCGATGAACTTCCTGGAACGATCTTGCGATTGCCTCCCGATGCTTTTTTTCTACTTTTGTTTCTTTCTCTCCTTTTCTTCTTGAATCTCTCCTTTTCTTCTTGAATCCACGCAATGTCGGGCACACCGGCGCGTTGCGGCGCGGCGTGCGCGCGGCGAGAGAGGAGCAAAGTCCGAGAGCAAAAATCGTGCCTCCTCGCGATACATCTTCGAGAGAGGCCCAGGGTCCAGGCCCAGGACCGCGAGAGACCGAAAAACTCGCGAAGACAGCTTATTAGCTTCGTCATGTCTGGCTCCGGCTGTTTGTTCCACCGTCTGTCGGACTGGTCAACAGCCGGCCACCCAATTAACAGATTTTCGCGAAAATTCGTGCCCGTCTATTTACCGAAATCCGCGAGGCTCCCGCAGAAACGCTTGGACTCCACTGTTTTGCATGAAACGCATACGAGTTAATCTGCTTTTAATCGTATTCGATTCCCCTTTATTTTCGGTGGGTTGTTTGTTACAGAAAAATGACATAATGACAGGAATTACGTAAGTCGCGTGTCTGACTGTTTTTATGAAAAAGTGAAAGTACTCCTGATGCGTTGGTCTGATCAGTTGCATTTTTGATATATCTAGTTAGATGGAATCTGTTCTAAATTACATCTAACGAGAACCGGTTCATATTGAATGGATTTATAGTCATCGGTTTCAGTTCCTGCTCGTTTTGCGATTAAATAGAGCAATGTTACAAATGTGTTCGGCACGGAATTATATAAATATTAATAGGAACTGGTTGATGATTGCATTAAATGCGTATAAGAATTTTAGTTTATCCTCCACGCTTCATAAACCGCTAGTTATTTTCCATTCAATACAATCATTCTGAATCAGTGATTGCAATGCTATTTTAAGATCACAATGTGCGATATTTTCATAGATCATTACTTTAATTAAATTACTGACTCAGTTTTCTAGAATTACCGATCATTTGGTTGTTGGAATTGTTTATATGATACTGCCACCATTTTGACGAGCGAACGGAAAGTAACGAGATCAATCGCAAACAGCACAGGGCGAAGACAACGCAGCCGAGACCGAAAGAAACACAAGGTTGTTCGTAGAATATGTGCACGGCCAAGATCTGTTATCCCTGGAAAAAGGATAAAGTAACGGGCGGAAGATCAAGAGGCTGGAAACGCGCCGAGAAGAATGCAGAGGAGCAAGAGCGTTAAAAAAGATTTTATTTTCTAGGGAAGAAGATCGCATTGTTCTTTCTCGGAAGGTAATCCTATTAATGATCCGTAAACACGGCGTTGTTAAAGCTACACGATTCTCAGAAAATCGATTAAAACTGAAACAACGATCTACAATGGAAAAAATACCCGTGCTTCGATCAGAGACTTCAGTAATTCCATAAAAAACATTCCCGGACTGGTTTCGAAGCAACTCAAAGTTCAATTCGTCTAGAAAAATTTTTTGTGTATCGGAAACTGCTTGCATATTTGTATTTAAATAATTCAGAAAATCCAATAGCTACTTTGACTGGACACACAAGAGCAATTGCATTAAAGAATGAGTGCAACAATGCGCAGGTGGTTCGTTTCAGAAAGAAGAATTGGAGAGTTGATCCTGATGAGAACTCGCGCGACCATGATTTTGTTATTCTCCGGCGACCTCTTGTTTAGCCATAACTTTGCTCGGTGACTTTATGGTACCTGTCAGAAGAATTCGGCACAGTGCAAACCAGACAACAATAAGGTACATTCCGATGCAAAGCAGCGGCAGTCTGGCTACTCGGCCGCTCACCAATGAACTTTCCCTCTCCCCTTTTTTCTTCGTCTCCTTCGTCTTCGTCCTTCACCCTTTCCTACTCGCCTCTTTTCCATGCTAGCTCGTGCTTCTTTTTCTCGCGCAGGAACCGCGAAGGAAACGCTATCGCGTCACAAACGTCCATACGGTGCTTTTGCAGCAAGACATTGAAACATTCTAACCCTTCACTGCATGAGTTTTTTAATTGGGATGAAAAAACTTGAAAGAAGGTCAGTGCTTATGTTTTATTTAAGGGAAAAATATTTTTGAGAATTAAAACAACATTTTCAGAGAAATAAAAATAAATATACATTGTAAAAAAAAAATTTTTTAATTTGCGATGTACCAGATTTGTTAACTGTATCAGATATGATACACTATGCAGCGAAGGGTTAACTGCTCTTGAAACGTTCTTCCTGAAATAACATTAAAAATTTGATCTTGAAAAAGAATTCGAAATTTTCCGTAGGAAACAAGACTTGGAGAAAACAAAGAATTTTATAAAATTGAACGATAACTCGGAACATTTTATATGAACGTTCTAATTCGCGCAACATCTGCTTCCCACTAGATAAATATCAGCACCTCGAACGAGTTTATTGTACGTTTGAAGAACACTGTTACATTGAAGTATCATAAAACGTTCTATACAATGGAGTTTGTTATCCATCGATCCCATCTGGTTTTACGAGAGACACCCTATATCACGATCCCGATTTCCTGCCTTTAATCGCTCTTTCACGCTAGGAGCAACAGGTGCCATCGAAAGAAAGCAGAAAACCCGTTGAAAACCGCAGATCACTTTATGGAAGACAATTCAGTCTTTGAAAATGGCACGTCTTTTGCTGAATCAAAATTCCATTTTGATGTGACAGGTACACGCAAGCATTAACAACAATGTACTTTTTCGTACAGCATCTTCACACGAGGTGCTAGCTAATGAGAACAGGAGACATGCAGCGCAGTTTATTGGACGGATCAGAAACCCACATTGCAAAACGTGATGAATGTCGAAAACCTGTGCTAGAAACAAGTCGACTTCGAGAACAACCAACACTACAATCGTTCCTGAAACCCCACCATGGTCACATCAAACCACGACCCTCGCATCTCACCACCGAACCCACTCACCCGCTCGATATTTCTTATTCCTCTTTCGGTTTATTCAACGGCGAGCATTCCGTCACGGGTTGCGAATCGATGCGCCGCGCGACCGACTAAAAAACAGCTAAGAACAATGCAAAGAGAGGCTAAGGAGAGGTCAAAAAGAGAACCCCATGGAAAGGCAAACACGGAGGCTAGAGAGGAGAGGCGAGGCGAGGCGAGGAGGATGAGGAGGAGGAGGAGAGGACCGAGACAGGGAAACAACGGGTCGTAAAGTCGTTAGGGGATGAGGAGAGGTGCGCAAGGAACGAACGGAGAGAAAGAGAGGGCGAGAAAGAGAGATGAAGAGAGAGAGAGCATCGGGTGAAAGAGGAGGAGGGGTTGGCAGGGAAAGACGAAGCAGGAAAAAGAAGAGAGAAAGAGAGACTCACGCTTGCAGTGGCCCTTATAGGCGACGGGAATGGCGCGACCTGCGCGGCAGGCGGCGAGTCGCAGGTGGCAGGCACTCTTGTAGGTGTTTCCGTCGGCCCCGCAAACGGGGCGTGCGGCGGCTCGCTGTTGCGGGGGCGGCTGTGGGCACCTGCGGGCGCACCTCACGCAGTGCGGGCTCAGGTTCTGGTCCAACAGGCAGCTCCGGCCTTGGCCGCACCGGACCCGTGCGCACGAACCTGCTCGACACTTTACACGTTATTACGCACAGTCGTAAACCGCCCCCGTGATCAATCTGTTGGCTGATCGAGCCCCCTACCCCCACCCCCGTTTTGCAAGAAACCCAAATCTCCTGCAATTTCTATAATAGCTGCACTAAGAGTGACTATTAAATTTTTTGTATTCATTTATAGGAGAATGTGGATGTGGAATGTATGTGCAATGTTCGATTATTAGCGGTCGTCATTTTAGGAGTCTAGATAAAATAGTTGATGTTTGGAACTTCTTCTTCGAACGATTAAAACTTGGACTCGAGAATGACGGCGCATCAGCCAGATCAGCAAAACCAATGACGACCAATGACGTACCCTACTAGACGCTTACCTTGAAGTTATGATCCGAGTCTGTCCAAGCCGCGGCTCGCACGAACCAGTTTCGGCGAGCCAAGTACCACGAGACGCGTGCTAGCGAAGCCACGCCCCAAAAGAACCAGAGTCTCGTGATCACTATACCGCCAGATCCCCCTTACTCGCACAATGACAGTGCCTCTACTTCGTTATGACTTTGACTCTACGCGTGACTCGCTGTCTAAGTAGCCAGACTCGAGGATCTTTGCCTGCGAAAGTCCTAGTTGAGCTTGCCTGGTATCATAATATGGAACTGAGGTATTCGGTAATGCATTTAGCAATTACGAAGAGCATTAATGTGATATACTTGAACTCACAGGATGAACTTATGGACTTCCGAAGATTATTAACTACTAATAATCTGTAGCTAAAATCGCAATACCCTTTCTTAACCCTCATCGACACGGGTAATTTTTTATACGAATGTTTATAGGAATTTGAAATAGGTACCCGGGTACCACGTTGCGTGGATGAGGGTTAAACAAACGACCACTCATAATCGAACATTCTGTGCAGAAAATGTGAATGAACGTGTAAGAAATGTTTCCGTCAATTGTTACTGTTACTACTTGGGTCGATTTTTGCATTTGAATACTGCCGGTAATTCCACGACGTTCAATTAACTGAACGCACGGTGTTGAGAAGCACGCGTGTACATGGAAGATTGAATGAGCTCGTGTCACTCGACGCGTATCTTTTCATAAAAACAATCCTGAATGGATCAATCGGCAGCGATTCAATTACAAATGCGGTCGTGTGATAATGATTCCATCACATTCATACATACTCACTTTGGCAGTGGCCGTTATAGGCGACCGCTAGCTCGTGGCTGCCCTTCTTGCAAGCGTGTTTCTTCAGCCTGCACAGATTTTTGTAACTCTTCCCGTCGGTTCCGCAAACCGGACCACCGCCTCTCGGCGCCTTGCACTCGGGGCTGCAGACGCACCTTGGCCTTCCCTTACGCACCACACACTTTTTGCCCGCCTCGCACCTCACTTCCGCGCAGCTGTCTGCGAAAAAACATTGCGAAATTCTAAGAACATCTTCACTTTCGCCCGTCTCTCGTTTCAATTTCTTCTACTCGGCGCGAACGTTAGTCTCGTTTCACCTTAGTTAACCATTTTCAAAAAATTATTTATCTTCCCATCGTATTAATTTTTTTTCGTCAAGTCGACAACGAGGGACAAACTGAAAAACTATTCTTTAATTTTTTAAATTTAAAGTGTACAGTGTGAAAAACGAAAAAAATTTCAAGCGAGCATTTCATGGTTCCCAAGGAGACTCACAGTATCGCAATCTGTTTTTTGTTGGTTTGTTTTTTTTTCCAGCGGTTTTAGTGGAATGCCGAATAATTTTTTTCAGAAAGTATTATAATAAATAGGTCTTACTAATGTACGAATTATTCGAAGCCGCCATGTTACGGGTCTGGCCCGGTACATTTTACACATTCATCATGGTGATCGAAAGGGGCTTTAGCGTTTACCAGTAGGACCAAAACGAAAATTATGCAATTACATGATACAATGTGCAGCGGAGAATACGATACGAAGGAAATAGGCGTTGTTCTAGTAGGAATAGTTAACATATACGATTAGTTTCCAGAACGCTTATGGATTCTGCGAATCTAACTATTCTTCTGCTAAATAGTTCGTTATGCGAAACTGTTAGTGGATCGTCGGGAATACGAATAAACGCGGAGTAATTAGTAAAACGGTCGTGTGCGTCAATAAAACAGCGGAATCTGTCTGATTTATGGTTGTCAGTCGTTCCATGCGTAATGGGCCGCTATATAAAACACGAAGAGTGAATTCTAAAAGTTATTGTACGCTGCGAATGCGTAAAGTTTCTTCATCGGTTACTATATCATTCTGCAAAGGTAAATGTTGAATGTGTATATCGTATTTTTGGATCATGTTTGCACATACCTCTGCAGGGAAGACACTGCACGCCTCCTCCGAGAACTTGCCAAAAAAAAAGACTTCCGCTATCGAGATCCTCCTCGGAGTACGCGGTCGCTGCCGCTGCGTTCGACGCACAACAATTGTCCTTTGTCACCTCTTTCGACAGCAACTCCTTGCAACGACCATTGCTGATAGAAGACCAGCACATACCGCCTGCAACATAAACCAACCAATTTCGATTATTAACAAAGTATACTCCGTTCAGCCAATTTATTTAATAAATATTGAAGACTTAAATCATTCTGACAATTTAAATTAGCTAATTGATCTAATTCTACATAATTCTATCCAAATAAAATATTTCACTTTATAAAGAAACACAGGATGCATCAAATAAAAAGGTTGTTTGGTACGGAATTTATTAATTGAGACACAAGAGGAGGATCATAGATTAAATGAATCGATGGACTCTATCTCGTAATCCTCGCCACAAGTTGTACACTGTAGAGCAAAAAGTGAATAGGAAACGGTATATAACATTACGCTATAATATTACGATATATATAATATTTCACATTATAAACACAGGATACATGAAATGGAAGGTTTTGTTTGAAGAACCAGCATATGCTGCCTGCAACATAACTAACAAATTTCGATTATTCACGAAGCACACTCCTTTATGCCAATTTACTCAATAAATATTGAAGAGCTAAGTCATTCTATCAAGTTGAATTAACTAATTGATGTAATTCTGCATAATTCTATCCAAAGAGAATATTTCACTTTATAAAGAAACACAGAATTTATTAATTGAGACATAAGGAGGATCACAGATTAAAGGAATTGATGGAATTCATCTCGTAATCCTCGCCACAAGTTGTACACTGCGAGCAAAAAGTGAATAGGAAACGGTGTCTGCTTCAGAATGAAAACGTAAAATTCCAATCCAGCGAGCAAAGAAACCTTGAGACCGAAAGAATGGAACGGAATCGTCTCGTGAGGGCATTTTTTTCTGTTCATAGCGCGCGTAATCGCGGCTATAACTATGCTCGGTGTGTAACGTAAAACCCCGTACGCGCCTCTTTTTAATGAATGACGGCGAACGGATTAGTATTCCCGGAACGTAGTATTAATGAGACGTGTCGCAGGGGAAAATTCTTCTAAGGACTTTTAATTAACGCCATCTATGGGAGGCGTAAACGCGCGTTTAAAAAAGTGGAACAAGGCCTGCCGCGAAATCGAGGGACGTTCGTTAGAAAGCTTGACGAGCGTGTCATAACATTGCAAAAGGAACGTTGCTCGCAATAATGTTACACGTGTACGTCGGTGACGGGCTTGATGGAATGAGACGAATGCCACGAGACATGGACTTCTGATCTTCTGAGAAGAACATAGACTATCTTCAAGCCTTGCGGAGCTATCATTTTTCGCCCCATCGACTTGCCAAATCAGGAAACACTTCAGAACGTGCTTAACACTGTGAGTACCCACCAAGCAAAGTTACATAAAATATTTTAAAAAATTATTTATCTATAAAATTCGCATTACAGATACACTGAATATATTAGCAAAGAAACCACTTGTAAATTTGGATAATCAAATCGAATATACCAATTATATGAATTCGTAAATGAGTAGTATAAAAGAATTAAAATCTTGTTAGTAGAACGTAGGAAATGTTTATTGTGCGTGCGAATATTAGTGCAGCAAGTAATAAAGATTAGCATCAAGTCGCGTCAATTTTAATTGCAATTTTGTGTGACAGGATTTGCCACCTGTGTTTTCAGAAACTAAATATTGAAAAATCGTTCAGCGATACAGAATATTCTTGAGGCGAGTCACAGGTGTGTTCCCAGTCTAAAAATAAAAGTGCAGCGTGCTCGGAGAATATTTTTACAGCGTGTGCATCATTGATAGATAAACGATGCGGTCTTGAGTCGCGAGAAATGGGGAGGCAAAGTACTTTTCTGCGCTATGCATTCATAAAGGAAACGTGTCCCGCGTGAACTCCGTGTGCAAGTACTCCGGCTTGTGTGATCAGCACACACACGGACCTCGTCCAATTCCTGCCTACAAGTTAGGAATAGTCGACATTGTTTGCCGAACTCTCCATCGGCTAGGGCAAAATTCTTCGAAGACGACGGGCTCGAAGATAAGCCAACATCCACGCCACGACGATGGCTCTCCCAACGAACGTACTAATTACTTCCACTTTCGATTTGTGTGTATTTAAATAGTACTTGCACGCATTTTGCATAGGAACTACGGGACTCTCCGCGAGATTCCTCTTCTCGCGCGGGAGAAAGAAATCCTAATTTTTGTTTACCTTATGAACAGTAAGAAGAGACACTCTCTTGGCTGGAACATTTCTTTTTCATACGAGGGAAGACGATGTACAATGATATCCTAATTTTTATAGCTTCTTTTATAAACATCGGAACAAGTATTTATTTTTCGTACGAGAAAAAATAACGTGCAACAAAATCTTAAAGCGTAGTTTTAAAATGTTAAAAAAATCCTGAGATAAACTGAACGAACGCTTTTTAGATTGCTTTTATTCTTCAAGTTGCACATGCATCGACCCAGAGATAATAAATTGACTCGGTATCAATTTTGCAAGATCAGCTTCAAGTAGTCTTAAATGAATCATTAAAAATGATTGTCCTAGGTCACAATGAATCTATTCCAACTCGTTATTGAACGATCTTATCGGTTATCGAAGCGACTCGAACAATGGAATCGCAGAAGAATACGACAGAAATTACGCTGATAAACGTTGTTTTGAAACACGGGATGTTTACAGGAGACATTGAACACGCATAATCGCGCAACAATCTTGATTGTATTCAAAGCACATTGTCGATCAGCGGATCAGAACTTGCGATCCCTGTCTCTGGTTTCCTTATACAATATTTTCTTTGGCCGTGACTAAAGAGCGAGTCAGACGTCGTCAACAAAGGAGTGTGCTTAAAACGCGTTTATAAAGCGATTATGCTCATAACAGATTGCAACAATAAACGTCATTGAACAGTTATAAAGGAATGCCCTGGTTGGATTAGTTAATAACGTCGTGAGTCGCGATCGTGCATGTAAACGTTAAATAAAACAATTTCGAATTGATTCATTGTTGTGACAACTGCTGCTCTCGTTCGCAGATAAACATCCCGAGCGTTTGTTTTTTTCTTTCGTTTATTAATGCTCAGGGTCGATGCTAGAAAGAATTGGAACAGTTTACTTGATCCCAGTTATTTGTATGGGGCTTCGGTGTTGCGCTACGCTAAATAATTATACACACAGCTGGGATTTGCGAAAAACAGAGGATGCTCAAACATTGTTGACGATTGCTCAATCTATCGGCAAATATTCTTAGCCGAGGCACAGTGTTTGCGTCTCTCAAGTACATTTACAAAAATTAATTGTGAGTAGTAATTTATTTTTAGCAGGAAAATCATCTGAATTAAAATTACAATATTTACACTGCATAAAAGGAAATAAAATATAGAACCCATAATTTACATTACTCTGCTTCTGGGAGTTCCGGGAGCAGATTTAACTGGGAATTTGTTTAAATTTGTAAAAGCAGTCGACAAATTGGTCGCAATAGGGTTTTACCATCGAATCGAGACCAATCGGGTGTCGAAACCGAAGGGCGCACGTGGGTGGTTCGCGTCCCATAAAAATGCGAAAATCGAGATCGGAGAAATCGTGGTGGGATTTCGCGTAAAGGGGCGCAGAACACGCCGTTGGGCCAGAATCGAGACGTCCCTGAAAGACAATGGAACACCTCGGGCATCGATTAATCACCGCGCGATAATGCAATCGGAAACCGGCAGTTCTCCGTCTCCTGGTAAGCCTGGCCGGTGTCTGGCAACGAAATGTACGTAACCAAGATCCGAGGCCTTTTTGCTTCCCTCCTCTACAGCCCTATCTTCCCTCATTGTCTTCCTCGCAGCCTTCTGCTCCCTTTCCTCGTCGATCTTTCCCCCCGTCGCGTCGTCTCGCGGCGGCCACCGTTTTCCTCTTTTTCTATCGGTCGTTCCTTTTTCCCGCGCCTCTTCCTGCCCTTCGGTCCCTTTTTTTTTCGATTTCTCCCGTGGCTGTGCCTGTGCCCGTTCGTCGTCCTTCTCCCGACTTTTTCCTCTCTCCTCCTTTCGTTCCCCTTTCTTCGCCGTCTGTCTGTCTCTCTATCGCGAAATCGACGGGGAGCTACCGGCTGCAGACACAGACGCCGACTAAGCGCGTTTAATCGGTTCTCGGTACCGATTCGCCAGCGAACGATCGTTTAGCACGTGTCTGCCGTCCGTCCGTGTTTCCCTGGATTTGTCCTACTTTTCTTTCTCTATTTCTTTTTATTAACGCGTTGTCGGCCGGAAGCCTGTTAGCGCGATTCTCAACGACTACGCCCGGTCAGAATATCTTTGGAAAAAGAATTCCGCATGAAGTTGAACTACCAAAGCTTGGAAAAATTGAATATCAAGAAACGTAAAATACAGGAAAATTGTTGATCGCAGGTTTTGTAATTTTTGTGAAATTACGGATACTATTGAAATTTGTATAAAACAGTCACTGTTACGATCTGTTACATCACAAAGATTACGCTTTTTATTATCCGGCGAGTAACATGACCACTTTTACGTCAGATTTATGCAGGTTGGTTACAGATTTGTATCGCCTGTGATTACGGGTAAGCATTAGTCCAGAAGTAAACACGGCAACAGAAGCGATTCGATACTAAGCTTTCCGGCGAGCGACTTTCGCTGATACTTTTTTTTTACCGCACCACGGGAAATTCGAGATTCTCTGGCCTAAAAACACAATCGGAGTTAAATTACAATGTTTAATTGTATGAAACTACCGAGTGTATTGAATTCTGACCGCGCTTTCTTTTCCTCCCGTTTCATTGGGTGATCGAATTATTAAGGAAATTTCAACCGGGCAAAAGAACCGATCTCTGAAAGAAAATTAAAAAATACCTGTCGCTGATTTAAAAAATTTACCTTCTTATCAGTCACTTTTTCCGTAATACACGTTAAGTGATGTTAATCATTTTTATTCAGACATTTTTTTCTTGAGTGAAAAGTTAATTAAAAATAGGGGTCTGTTGGAGAGTTAGGATGAAAGCTCTGTGACAATTCTTAGAAGAGGCTACCCTCATTTTCTTGCTCGCCTTTGCCACTGACCTCCCGCAACGTCGCGCGAAATGCGCCTTTCACACAGACGAAAATCAGACTATTTTTATTGCGATCAAAGAACGACCGAGATGCCTTCGATCGACTCGCTTTCTTCGTAGACACGAGTGCTTTCCAATTATTCGTCGAGTGACAACAAACGTGAGATTTATACCCGCACAATAACATTTTTACTTCAACAAATATACTCATTTTATTGATCATTAAAATTTATTCCACTTGTTAATTTTACGGAGTCGATGGATTTAAGGATAGCATTTTTCGCGACAGAAATTATCGATGGTTCTTGTTACATATTGAATCCCACTGCTTCTGTGTATCTACCTTACACAATAATCGATACGATCGTAACCACACGAACCACATAATCCCTGATCCATCGACTACTACCTTGCTACCATGCAGTTAGGAAAAGGTTTAACATCTTCGCACATTAAAGATGAATTCGTATCGTGTACGACAAATCGCCGCTGTCAGAGCTGATCATTTCATACAAGCTAGTGAGTTCTACGAACACGACAATAATTCTCGATTTTTTTCTTAAAAATTGCAAATTCAAATATTTCTAATTAAAGTAATAGAGCGTCATCGTTCCATCACATAAATGGCTGCAAAACGTAACGCCTCCGGAATTAAAATCGCGAAAGGGTCGTTCGAAAATAAATGAAACACAATTTTGGCACCCGTAACCGTGTGAATAGCAAAGTGATCTCGGAGGTTTCCCAAATAGTAACCGCAGAGTGTTTCCGTTCTCTGAATGGCTAGAACGTTCACATAAGCGTATCGAAAGGCGGAGGCCGTGCCACCCCGTCCGGGAATAACGTTGATTCCGCGCGGCCTCGATAAGATTCGCACGATTATAATTAGTAATCCGTCGGACGTCACGGATTACGGGGCAGACGGTGCGGCGGAATCGCGGCGCGGCAGCTTGTTACGGAGCGAAAAGGAAAGTCTGGCAAACACGAAGCATTAATTCTCAGCCACGGCGTGTCTAGACCGCGACACAGCCACCGTTTGGCCCAGTTACGCCCTTCTTCCTCTCCCTCTCACTCTTTGCTCACCGGCGTCGGTGCAACTCCCCCCTTGGTTCCCCCCTTGGTTCCCGTCGTCCCTTTCGCGTAAATGCAGTCGCAGTTTGCCCCACTCTACCCCCCTTTAGGTGGGCCGCGTTGTGTTCGCCACCTCGCGCAGTTCGCAGAAAGCCAGCAAACCCACTGTGGTTGCATCTACCGACACGAGGCGACGAGACGAGACGGGGAGCGAGAAGCGGTTCCGCGTCCTCTCTACGGGTTTGTTATTTGCGAGCTTGGCCCAGATGAACGAAACTTTGAGCCAAGTTCTTCTTTCACGCTCGAGTCCTTCCGCCTCTGCGCGCGGGCTTGCGTCATCGCAGCCCCGAGAACCACCCGGACCTAGAAAGAGTATTTTTCGCGGACCGAGTTTCGACCCGGGTCACCTCTGCCCCAGCAAGCTCGCCGGTGAACCGACCAACCGTTTTGTAAAATGTTAGAATCGTAATATGTATTTTCCTCAGGCAAACGTGTTGAGGTAGTTTGGTGAGTTTATTAGCTAAGATTGCTAATAAAATGCTACCTTGTTCGTAGGTGGTAGAGAAATAAGATGGAACACTGAATTGGACTAAAAAAATATTAGATTTAAAAATTACAGGGTAGTACGACTGATTATTATAGCCCTTGCATCATAACTGTATTGTAGAACATTGTAGAATTATTAGTGCCCAGTACAAGATACAGCATTCTTCTGTATTAGAACAATCAGTATTTTATACAAAACTACCTTTGTTATGAATAAGTCGTTTTCATTACTCGAAAGGCACAACGTTAATTCCTATCGAAAAATAGAAAAACGAATTTATACCTGTTCATGAATCTAATAATGACTTGAATGAGACTTTTCCGTATATACCAGCAATAGAACTGCACTAAAAAGATCATTCGGCCAGAGATGCTCGCAATCACGATCCGCAATGGTATTTATTACGCCGTGAAACGCACGCTTTAAATCGCTTAAAGGAGATGGCGCCGAGCAGATTCAAGGTCCTTAAAGAGCATAAAAAAGAAAATACAATGGTGCAAATGAAAAAGCCCATACCGATAGACACGTACTTCAACAGTGAAAATAATTTATTAGAAATATATTAGATCGAACATTTCAAATTGTTAACCCTTCACTGCATAGTGTATCATATCTGATACAGTTAACAAATCTAGTATACAGTAAACTAATAATGTTTATATTTTTCTGAATATGTTGTTTCAATTTTTCTCAATATTTTTCCCTTAAATAAAACACAAAACTGACGCTCTTTCAATTTTTTCAGCCCAATTATACAGATCATACAGTGAAGGGTTAAATAATACAATAACACAATTTCCGAGGCTTCCTCTGATAGAATCAGGCAACTGCTTTCTTCAAAGAATAAATCTAAAGAATTTTCAGAAGAATCGAATAAAATCGTTTCCGCGCAGCCAATCCACGAGCAGGATTTTCAACAAAGCTGAAATCCCTGTAGCCAGAGGATCAAGATCCAAGATATTGATGAAACATTTGACACTGTTTGCGGTACAAGCACTTTATATTCCACGGGGACGAGGAGGAAGAATATTTTCGCGAAGCGGAGGATGCGGTCGGTTGAGCATCGTGCTTGTCAGCCAGTTTTATCGTAAACAGGAGGATAATGCGATCCACTCGGAAAAATCGTGGAAGAGTTATGGGTCTAGACTCGGGGTTCTAGGCTCTATCCTCTAGGCTGCACAGGCACGTCGGTATGCGAGATACAAGCTGCCGATTAAACCGCCTATCCGTACTCCGTGTGTGCTTACGCTCCACGGTGCTGGCTTTTGTGGATGCGCTGTCTTAGACTCGAAACAACGCTGAATCTCCCGTCAGACTTTTTCATAAATCTCTTGAACCCTCTTCCTTGAACGAGAATCCCAAAAATCCCAGTTTCTTATCCCTTCACTGCCTTTCTATCCACTTGCACCTGTTCGTAATTACTGAAAACATCACACTGTATGATATCCTGATGTACAAATGTACACAACGAGGAAATGTTCCAATAAAATTCCAGAACAATCTGCAGATTTCACTGCGACTGAAACGACGATTGCAGAAGAAGTGGAACCCGGTGAAGAAAAAATCGGCAGAGATTGATGGCAGATTGCCGACAGCAGCAGAAGCTATTAAACCACGGCGTTTCCATGCAAAATGGCCGTGTGCATTCGCAACGATCCTACGAGAGAATAGAAAGCTACGTTCTCGAGCGGACCGCCTCTAGGAAACGCATTCCGAAGTTATCAAGATGTTCCTGGCCAAACCCTTTTTGTTCGCCAACACCGCGACGCAAAGTATCGCGAACTATTTAGACACCTGGTATATGTGAGTGCGGCTGCGCCGCGTGCGTTTAGGAAAGCCGCGCTTCCTGAAGAGCATAATGATCGGTGCACGATCGGAACCGAGATAAGTTTCTTCCGGTGTTATCTCTGCACAATGAGAAGACCTAAACGTGTGAACGAGCGGAGGGAATGAGGGAACAATGAGACACGGTTCCTGTACCTGATCAACGGCGCGGCGAAACTCGCCTGGGGTTGCGAAACAGAAAATTTACAGTTGCTCGCCGTTCTAGAACGTCGGAATTTTCAACGAGCTTTTCTTCCTTTTCCAACAATTCGTCTGCCTGACAAGTTTTTAATAAGTCGACTGCGGCTCTTCAGTTTTAAAAATTAATTTATAAAAATCTGAGAGGTGGAAAAGCGTTTATACATGAAATACCATTAATTCAGGATAAAAATAAAATGTCTAGTGATGTTCCCAGTCGAACACAGAGCACGATGGAGCCTCGGCAGGCCGAGGTCTCCGCTCCAGATTCACGTGCCGGTTCTCGTCGCGTCAAAGGCTCTCGGGCTAAGCTGAAACACGCGCACGCCATGGCAGTTGACGCGTTAACCCGATACTTGAGCACGATTACCGCGAAGAACCGGTCGCGGGCAAGCCTCCCTTCCCCCCTCCGCCCTGGTAAAATGATAATAAATCACAAAATGTCGAAAAAGACAGTGGGTCGAATCACGGGAAACCTGGTACATATCGTGGCGTTCGTGGTGGTGGATTGATACTGGAAAGGAGGAGGGCCACGGAGCTAGAGGAAAGAGTGTGTCTCCGGAGGAGGTGGAGAAGAGTCCTGGAGAAGAAGACACACACAGAGTGAAGTCACGGATATGCAACAATGTTACTCATCAATACCCGATACCCAGTTGACTTTCTAAGATTACCCGATCTCGGCCGAGACCGGACGCAAGGTACTCGAAACGGAGACGACCGCGGCCACACCGCGCCGAGGGAAATGCTGGTCAACGAAATGGAAGGAGGAACAGGGACAGGACAGGCTCGCAAAACAGTAGGAAAAGGGATAAAGAGAGCGCGCGAGCACCGTATACACACGGAGAGCCACCGAACCGGTGGGGGTGCGACGGGGGGAGGAAGAAAGAGAGAGAGAGCGACACAGACGGAGAGGGGGGAGAGGGAGAGAAGCTTGTGGTTTTGGTCAACCGGTCGGGTCGCCGTCCGCGCGAACAATCTCCGGGCCTTGATGACTAACCGCGTGCCCGTCTTGCCGAGGCAAGAACTCGCCTCCCTGCGGCACGTCGGGAATGCCTGCGCAGCGTTTGCTCGGCCGAGTACCGATCTTTTTACCACCTGCTGTCGCCCGATCCCGTGATACCCTTCTCGTGTTATTTCACCGGTGCCCCGGCGTGATCGCCACCCCGGAAAACGCTCGAGGGGATCCGCTTACGTCCGACAGCCTCCGACCAGACCGGAAGATTCTGGTTTAGTCCCGCGCGACGAGATAGAGGACTTCAGACTGTCTGACTCTGAGCCAGGGACTGTTTCGACCAAAAAATCGTATGGAAAAAAGGAACTTTTCAGCCTGTGGATTTAAATGAGAGGCTTTGCAATGGCTGCTTGATAACTGCCCGGCAGGAGTGTCTTCAGATTTTCGTTAAATTCTGGTTTGTTTTAAACTTGAACAATCCTTCTACATTTTGGTGAATAGACGCACAATCGGGAGGAGTGGGGAGAGCTTAACGCTAGATTGGTTGCCAACTACCATTGGTTAACCGTGAATAGGAGGGAGCTGTATTTACAGCCCCGATGACGAATAGTTATCGAGCAAGCTTTATATTTTGCTCTCGCTAGGTCAAGTTTTAATGATTTTGTGACCTAACGCATTGACTGACAGCATCGTAGTACCATCGCAGTATTCAATATAAAAGAGGAAAGCATTATTTGATATGAAATGTTTATTGAATATTAAAAGCGATCTTAACCGAGGGAATTATAAATTTTCGAAAATGTTCGAAGAAAGATCCTCGTCAAATAAGCTGGGATCGTCTTTGTTAAGCGATAATTTATTGAAAACAATTATCTCGTACACGGTGTTCCGCAATTATTTTCGTTTCATTAAAATGTAAATTTCCCTAGAAAAGATCGTGCACCGTCTGGCCAACGGTGTACAGGGCGTATCAGGTATGATGGGCATAGCCTCGAACGCAAATGTAATGCGCAAAAACTACATACTGATGAACAGTTTCCCTTTGCAGATGTCGCGTATGAAGTTGTTCTTGTGTCCGGCTATTAAAGATCTCCTGTCTCGGTAATTTTTGTTGAATTCAATATTACCGGAGCCACATATTATGAGCCACCTTATGCACATCGACCGTAACTAGCCTCGTAATTTCCCTCAATAGAAGAAGCAGCCGCTCACTCCTCCTCGAGACACGTCTCGCATATCTAAATACTAAATTTGTACCATGCTCGAGCATCATATTGATATCGGATCTATTAATACGCCGAGTACAATATACTTAAAATAAATTCTTGCCTTAACTAGCGAAATCGACCATGGCAGGAAATTAACCGGATTTAACTGACTGGTTCGCTGTCCATTAGAATACCGTTTAAAAGACGCTAATCGACGGCGTCCTTGCCCGTAATGCGGCGCCGTTCCGCGAGCGAAAAAAAAAACGAGGAAAAAGGAAACCGACCAAGACGCGCGGCCCAAGGAGGAAAAGGCGAAAGACGACACGGCGTCCGCACAAGAAAAACTGCGAAATGGAACAGCAATCGGCGAAAGAGACGAGACATTATAATAACGCGCGGCGCGGCAGCTGTCGAGCGGCGCGCAGACGGTTAATTAACAGCGTAAAATAGTGTGTTTATTGTCAACGAAAAACGTGATGTAATCACAGCCGGAGTAATTCCGACGAGACCAGCATCCGCCGCTGAAAGCCGGCCGATTAGATCGAAACCCATTGAGATTATCTGCGTGGGTTTACCGTTAATCGGGTGTCAGCTTGCGAAGATCTATCCTCGCGCTATACTCTCGGCTGTTCGGGTATTAAACGCGACACCATATTCGAAATTTCAGCTCATCAATTTCCCCTGTCTGCAAAAAGAGAATGTTCCACTGCTGTTTCAGAAAATCTTGTTTTTCCTTTTGCTTCGTTATTAGAAACGTGTGAATCTAAGATGGTTCTAAATAAAATTAATCTTGTTTGACGCAATAATAGAAAGTTTAGAGAGTGTGCGGCTAAAATGTGATAAGAGTAGACTGCAGATTTTTTCGGTAAATTTTCAATAAAGTAGTATTTGAGTGTACTAAACAATTTCTAGCGTTAAGTACACCTCCCATGGCATCAATCCAGTCAAGAAGTTCAGAAAAATGTACAAAAACCTAATAGCAAAGTATTTTCAGTGAACTGTTCGTACCGGAGAGACTCGGAAGATGATTTCAGCCACATTAGAGAAGCGGAGCCCCGATTATCCAGCCGTTTACTTATTTTTTTATTATTATTTTTTTCCCGTTCGCCGTCGAACCCCGACGAGGAGAGCCAGGGGCCCATATTCCCGGGCGGCCATTTCTCCGACTGCTGGCTCATACACACGGCGTCGGTTTTATCGTGGCGCAGGTTTTCGAGTAATCACTCTCGTTGTTGGAACTTGAAACTAACCGCACGCGCGCGCATAACTCGAGTGTTTTATCGCAACCTCATCATCACCGCAGACTGCGCCTTCGGCCATGCATGTCGGTCTGTTTTTGCCACGCTACACGTATTAAAGGCCTCCAAGTCAAAGTGCTAATCCGATACGTCTGTATACGCGGGCTTTGTAGAACCAGTTGGTGTTCATTAAAATGTAGTGGTCCGTAACTTTGAGAAATGCAGCCTCCGTGATCGCCGTGGCCCTCCTGGACCCCTGGTCGACTCTCTTTGCCTCTCTTCGCCTCTCCTTGCCTCTCCTCTTCACCCTTACCTTCCTTCCTCCTCCTCCTACTTCTACCCCACCCCGTCCTCTCCTACCCCTCCCGTTCATTGTTTTATTCCGCTGTCATTATCCTTGAGAGGAATTCTCTGTTTTCACCGATCGCCAAGTAGTTTTGGTCTTCTTGCTGTCAGACTCGCTTCGGCTGCTTTCCCGGCGCGGGAGTGCGTATATTGTTCCCTCGGCGTCTCGTGTCAGCTCGAAATCGGTATGGCTCGGTGATTTTCGGATTTTTCTACACGCGATCCGATCCATCCGTACGATCCATCGAACCATCGTCGACGACGACGCGCACTCGATCCCACACCGCTGATCGATCTCGACTTTGGAACCGTACGCGATGACGGGCGATTTCAAATTAATTTTTCACCCGACCGGGATACACGCTGAACGGCGAGTAGCCACATCGTTGTACGATTTTTTTTTCACACGAAATTACAACAATGTGAACGTAGCATTTTCGAAAAACGAGAATATTTAGTGTTGAAATACTAGTGAGCGTCACTGGACGCACGAATATGGATGACCTGAGCTCGCCAAAACTTCCGAAGTGGATCTAGGAGAGTTGCGCGGAGGAATTTGCATTATTAATTCACAAAAACACGTTTCCGCAAGAAAGCTGCGCAAACATCGAGAGCCGCCCACGGGTTTGCTCCCAAGCGCGAGCAAAGGAGCAGCCCGTAATCGCGGTGGCATAATTTTACGTAACGACGTATCCGATATTTTTCACGATCGATCGATACGATTTCCTGATATTGTAGGCGAGATAATCGCTCCCGATTCCACGATCCGATCGCGTTCAACACGCAACCTGTGTCTCGTTGCAGCGAGCATTTGTACGCGGACTCTTGTCTTTCGTTATTATACTGGATACTCTGAGCAATTTGCAATTCTATAGCTGGCAAGTGTAACTGGACTTTTGTGGAACTCGAAACACGATCGAATTTTTGTGGTCCCCGCAAGGAAATGTTTTCATTTTTCTTTTGTAATTTCCGTATACCACGTGGGAGTTGTACGTAAATTATCACCATTTTTAGTTAATCTTGTTCCCCTTCAGACTGTGGCTGTAGTTAGCATGTGTACGGGTGTTGGTACAGATCTCGCTATCGCTATATTTATTGTTTTGTAGAGCTGGTAAAAATCACAACGTTGGGCGAATCTTTTCGAAATTTCAGAACTATTTTACTACGCTATTCAAGCAACTAAAAAGGTTTGTTCTAGCCCGAAAGAGCTATTCACGAAGGAGTTATAATTGCTTTTCAGGGAACTCGTTTGAGCCACTAGCAAAAATGGCAACAGCCGTCTCATTTTTTCATGCTCAGCATATTCAGAATACTATCAATCTATGCATTAAAAAGTCATGCTCCCCGCATAAGGGACCGAGGAATCCGCGTTCGATGTCGGTGAAAAAGCTTCGCAAACAAACGAACGAACCGGCGTTACGTAACTCGGCGATTTATCTAAAAATATCGAACCGGGATTATATTCCGTAAGCATCTAATGTTACACGTCGGCTCGAGTAATGCGAGGCACACGAAAGCTTAGCGTATTTTAACGCGTTGCGAATAGAGTTCGAAAGAAAGAAAACGCGAGATAAAGAGAAAGAACGGCTGGACAACCATGTTCGTGTGCTGCCGATCAATAAAATCGGCAGTGTACCAGCAAACACCGACCGGGAATATATTTACGACGTGTAAACGCATTCACGGAAACCCATTGGCGCAACGATGCAGAGATGGGCCGAGTCTGGCCGCGCGATCAAGAAATTACACGGAGCGCCGATCTTCCGTTGATCGCAATCTCTACAACATTTGTTGCACGTTTCTAGCCGCCCTATTGAGCCTCGAACAGTCTTATAATCCCAGTCAAGTCCTGCACGTATTCCTGATTTAATTAATTCAATACATTATTATATTATTATGTGGTAAATATACTGCAAGATCGTTACGCAAAATGGAAATGATCTCCGTTAATTATATATAAAAGTGGTTAAATTTGAAAGAAAGATAATTCGACATTGAGAGCGTGTTCGAGGTCATAGTACAACCAACCGAGAAGAATCGGTATGCAAGGGACAAACGTGTGTAGGCTTCGCGAAACTTAGACTTGGACAGCAGCATGGCGGATAGTTTGACGGTGTATAGGAGGCTTAAGATCCCTAAATCCATCCCTGAAACCTATCCCCACCAGCGGCATCATCTCGAGCAACCGTCAGTCTCATCCGGGGCCTCCGACTCGAAACGAGCTTCCGTCTCCCTCGGCGAGACCCTCCCCCAAGAAGGGTTGGAAAGCTCTCTCGAAAGCGAGGCACGCTCCACCATTTTGCTTTTCCCACTTGAGAAATCGAGGCTCGGCCCACCATTTTGCTTTTTCCTCTCTGGGGAAAACGGGGTGGTATCGGCGGCTGTCTGCTATGATGGTTTTCGCGATGCTGCGGCCCCAGCGCAGTGGTGTGGCCCCTAGGTCTCTGTCCGCGTTTGCGAGCGGCTTCACGACTCTCCGGGCCCTTCTGGCCCCATCGTCTGTCCCCGCTGGCCCTTCGTTCCTCCCTGATCTCCCTGGCGAAGACCTAGAGGGACCCTCTGCCCCCGCCGCTGTCCTTCTTTCGCCCAGTGGCATCGTCCTCGCGTCTACAGGCTCAAGCTCCACTCGGTGATGCGGAGCAGTGACCCGCAAACTGGTTCCTCCATTACACCAGGCTTTCTTCCCCTGCCCGTCTACCCCCTTTTCTCTCCCTTCCACCTTCTATACACAAGCGTGCCTGCCTGTATATGTTCTGTCTCTCTGTTCAAGCGCGAGCGCGCCTGCGTTTGTATGTGTGCGTGTGTGTGTGCATGTGTGTGTTGTCTTCTTCTTTCTCTCCGTCCCCCGGTGTCTCGGATCACTTCGATTCCTCCTCTCTCGCTCGCCTCTTCCCTTCGCGCGGCGCGTCTCTTTACTTACAAGTAGCCTTCCTACGTCCGTGTCAGCTTCTGCAACCCCCTGCGGAACGATCGGCCTCGTCAAGACGCCGCAGATTCGGTAAGACTGCTCCGGCAAACCCGCTCACACACACACACACACACACACACACAGCGTCCGATACCCTCCTCCGCCGCTTTTATAGGTAGTCCGGCCTTCGGGACAGCCTTTCTGACCCTCCCCTCACTTTTTTCCTCATTTTTCTTACTCTCTTTTGTTTCACTTTGGTTTGCTCCGGTTTGGGTCGATTTGAGCGTTCGATACCCTCTCCGATACCCCTCCCGAGAGTTTCGCTTTTATCGCCAGCCTTCGCGACAGACTCTGTCCTTTCCCTATTCTTTTCTCTTTTGTTTTGATTTAGTTTGATTCGGTTTGGGGTGATTGGAGCGTCTGATGCCCTCTCGTCTTCCTTTATTTAGCTTTACATTGACTTGGTTGGAGTCGATCCGAGTCGATTTGCACGTCCTATACCCTCTGTCGCTTTTATAGCTAGCCCGACCTTCGCAAGAGCCTCTCTGCCCTTCCCCTTTCTTCTTTCCTCCATTTCTTTCTCTTTCCCTTTGGTTTCGTCTTGGTTGATTTGCTTTTGGTTTGCTTCGGCTTGATTTGGTCCTCTTGCCAAGCCGCTCGCCGTCCCGGCCCTTCTAAACGTCGTGTCCCCGTAATGGTCGCAATAAAGTGTTTTATCTGTTTCATATTTTACGAGACTCCGGCTACGACGATCCACGCCGCCGATGAAAGCACCGGTGATCGATGGATGAATCCGCCAGCCTTACCAGCCAAGACAGGTGTGTTAATTGGGAAATATTCTTGACATTCTTGACGGGTTTTATTGACACGTCGCGGCAACTATGTTGCGGGATTTACACTTCCGCGGGGAATTTAGGAGCAATTGGTTAGTTAGCTGGTGGTTACCGCGAGTTGCGGATGAAGCTGTTGCAGTCTCTTCACCGAGCAGTGAAGTTATCCTCGATTTTTATAAAGTTCCACTTTGTAAATATGCAGTCTACAATTCGCAGTCTACTAATGATATTTGAAAAATGTTTGATTATTTTGAACATATTGAAATTTTAATGAAGATCCGCATTATGAAATAAGTATTTTAGAATGACTGTATAATAAATATTCCAGCACGTTTGAATCGAGCGCCAACTTTATTGTCAGAGGCTCACTTGCGTGAACCGAACGCGAAAGGTTAATTCGGAGAACGAGTCGGTGCATTCAATAAGTGATTGTCCCCTGGCAATCAATTTATTCAATGAGTCGATGCAATTTGTCTGGTAAGAATCGCGTGCACGTTTTAGATCGCATTCCGTTTAAAATCGAACGCATGACTTTACAAAACGTTTTCTCTAGCCGCCCTAACTTCACTCAAAATCACTCAATTCACCCTCCTTCTTATTCTTACAGTCAGTTGACACCATTAAACATATTCTATCCTCTCCGCTATTCAACTTCAATTTTCAAATATTTTTTGTTAACATTTAATTCCATTGTTCTTACTATCACACTTCGATTGAAGATATCTTCTGCTAACACTTTCAATGGAATTATAAGCTTTAATACAAAACTGACTGGTGTCCTGACAATTAAAGTACCAATGAAAACCGTGGAAGCATAGTTTTGTCCAGTTGGCCCGAAGACATTGTGCGCCGCGGTGGAAGAACGCGAATTGCAACTTTGTGAAGTCGACAATTGATTTTAGCGTGACACCTCCTCGGATGTCTCCCGAACACGCTAATGAAGTTTTAGAGAGGCGCTCGTCAGCGTTTCGTTCGTTCCTCGCGTTTTCCCAGCGGCGGCGCGGCCGAACTCCGATGGACGTGGAATTAGCGCTGAATTAATTCGCACTTCATCGCCTGTCCGAAGGCGACCGACGCCCGCCGCTCGATGCATTTTTGCGGCCGATCCACGACATCAACGGGACTAATTTCATTGGCGCAGAGACGATAATTGGGTGATCACCGTTCGCGATTGCCCGCTGCAGCACGTCGAAGACGTCTCGCCCAGAGACAACGGAACGTTCTGACACACTTTCGCGAGACGGACACGTCGACGGATTTGTCGGCACTTTGCCATCACACGCGGCCGCCAATTTGTGCGAAAACGTAGTCAAAGTTGCAGAGGAAACTTTCCAATTTATGGAACCTAATCAATATTATTAGCAAGCCTGCTGATTTTCAAGGTACAATGGAAAAAAATTCTTTACCTAATACCTGGTCATAAATTTTATTAACAAAGATTTTGTAGCTGATTTTTAAGGCACCAGAACTTTTCTCAGACATTTCTGACGATGGAAAATATCCCGACAAACAAAGTTTATTAAGACTTTAAAGTTTCATCCCCCTCCCCCTATGAAACACATCTTATATCGACAGTTTTTTAATAAAAACTTCGCATCGAAATTATATTCTATAGATCAGGAAACCCCTAAGACAGGCCTGTGAATAACGTAACTATCAAAGAGTTTGATCCACGTCTTTGAACAAATTGGCCACAAAGCATCACAATGGGAAATTAATGTTTGTACAAAAAATAGCGGCGTCTCGCGTTAAGTTTTGTACATTGGCACGTTAATTTCGCGTTGAACAGATAAAACCGTAAACTGCTTGCATAAGGTGTTATTAACGTTACGATTAGATCGTGGGAGTTTGTGCAAATACACAATTTTATAAAGAAATGCAAAGTCACCGGCTTTAAGGAAAATTTATATTCCGGCCGAAAGGTTCTCACGAATTGAACCCAAACTGTACGGGACTTTTATTGAAGATTCTGGTTTAACAACAATTTTATTTTGACGTGTTGTTGACGTGCAAAGTTCCCAAACTAGTTAGAAGGATGTTTGTACGAGTAAATTAATATGTACTAGCCGCGCTAGAAGAACATGTAATTAGGTGTACGAATATCATGTTGTATACCTGTTAGATATAGTAAGATATTATGTAATAATAATATAAGATTATTTATTTCAGTAGTGTTACGGTTCCCGTCGATAAACTTTGTTATATACGATCGGTTTATGTAACAATTATGGTCCCGACTCGATAAAAAGATTGGATAAATGATTAAACTACTGAAAAAACAGGTCAATGAATTTAAACGAGCATAACGTTTGTAAAAGTAGTTTAACTAGCGTAGGTACATAAATCAACCTTGACGAAGAGAAAATGACACGATCTCTTAAGAACTATCAAATACAATTAACGCGATTAGAAACGAATTTGACCGAGCGAACCAAAACGAACCACATAATCACCATTAAATGGGACTGGCATCAGAAATGCTAGAAATTAGCCACACCTAATCAAAAAATTGACACATCAATTTTTGAAAAACATTAAACTATAACAAGACCAGTTACTTTCTGCTCCAACATTTTTCTAATTCTATATTATCATAATTCTACACTATTTACTATTATATTACAATACGCTCTACTTTAATTGGCCAGCTGAATGCACTCTCATCAGCAAAACAATGAGTCTTAAATCACCCTTGTATCCAGAGAAACAATTCCCAAATAGCTAATTCAGAAAGAATAATTCATAACAGAAATTAAATTAGCACAACCAATTAAACTCTAGTTACTGTTATTATTTCCCCTTAAGCTTTTCACTTAATCTCACTAACTCCGTGACTTTTCATTCATCTTTCTAACGGTGAAGAAATTAATGCGCACAAGAACCAGTTTAATTTAATTGGCCAATAGAAGCGAGGTTCTAACGCTCTGTCAAATTTAAGTGAGCGAACGATCCGTTCCCACCGATCGAGAGATCGATGCTCAAGTTCCGGTCGCGTCGCGGGATCCCGAAACCGTGCAAAACAACGTAACCGTTTCGCGGAACCGATAATCGCGTTTACGTAAATCGTTAGTAACAAAATATCCTCGGAGAACGATCGGACGTTCGCGTAATATCTCGTACGAATGTTTTAACAGAACTTCTTTCCCGGAGTGTTCCCCGTAACCGACGGGCTTGCAGTTACTAAAATAAACGAACCGACCAGAAATAAGTACTCTCTTCTACCTGTTACGTTTTCAGCGGAAACTTGTAAATGACGGGTATAAAATTGCGCGGACCGGTTGGCACATTCAATCAGTTAAACACACAAACTGCGGTTAGCGGGGCGGAGGGAAGACGAAAGAAAGAGAAAGAAACGAGACGAAACACGCATGTACTGTTTCGATCAGTGAGGTACGACATAGTGCCGCGTGTCTAAAACGGCGAGAAATAAAACCGGTGGCCCGGTTGATCGATTGTTGCCGATGTTTTCGTAACGAGAATTGCACTTCGGCAACAATCGAAACACACCTCGGCACCCGTTACGTCAACGCCGGTTGTCATTCGGACGTTAAACCATTGTTGGCTTTCTGCGGCGCACGGTAGAACCCGGCCCGATTGTAAGGAACAACTGTTTTGAAAAGCCACGATGGCTTTGTCAGCACGGATCAATTCACGATCGGCTCTAGAGCTAGAGCTATTAAAGGCGCGGTAATGTCATAATACTGAAGTGAAGCGCGCGATTTCTGCCCAAACAAATCGCACCGGTTCGAAATCGAGATTGCTGGAAATCGGATTTTGCGAGCTGAACGCTAGAGGATTACGCTCAACTGAGAGCGTTCTTGCAAATCGACAGTTTATGTTGGCTCATCGAGTATGATTTATTTAAACTACGTCGTGGTACGTGTAGACTGCAAGTCTTTATGAGAAACACATATGCGAATCGCAAAAATTTCTGACTTCAATAACTTCGATACTACCTTGACTTTCCCTTTATTTTCGCACCTTTTAATTCAGTTTTGTTGCGAATGTGTAAAATTGACAGTATAAACTTTGCTATCATTATAAAATATATACATATGAATTTGATTTCCTTCAGGTGAAACACAAGACACGATCGCCATTATGTCGTAGAAATATCAAACAATTTTATTCCAGCATGATACTCTGAAAGATATTACGAGCTAGACTTTATAACAAACGGACTAAACCAAGATTCTGAATATCAGACTGATGGAAAGGGAGCATTGCAAACAATCACGACACTAAATTGCTTGAATAAATCATCCTCGCCATTCTCGAACATAAAACCTAATACGTGTGCTAATATGCAGCGCTCACCTAACAGAAACGAGTAACCTGATAAGTGGAAAATACGAGCTACCGATATCGCGATAAACCAGCACAATGTAAACTAATTACAAGCTGCAGAAGAAAATAAAGAATCGTGCGAATGGATGCTCGAGGTTGCGTGTAATGAAAGTTCCTCTAACCGTCGAGAAATGATAAGCGATGATAGTACGCTAGATTGCGGAGATTCCTTTTTTTATTTTCGTTTTGCCGTCCGCGAACTTGAACATGCGAGCGATCATGTATATTGCTAGTAGTATACCGCGCTGACGCAAAGTGTTGTAAACCGCGGCCAATAAATGTACGTGATTGTTATGTGACATTTATTGAGGATTCCGATGCAGGTTTTCAAACTAATTGCAACATTAAAGGCCATCGATGCCGAGCTTAATCAGAACGGCAATTTCTGCCTGGCCTTTGTGCGATGTCACGATTACTGTCAAAGTAAAAGTTTAATAATGAAGGTCTCCCGAGCGTAAAAATGAAAAATGCTGGCAGCGGACGGCGCGCCGGTTAATGTTTTCATTTTCGGGACAACCGTGACATCTTTACGACAATCGGAATGCGGGCATCGATCCGAACGATGTCGGACGATCGATGCATCGTTTATCCATCGATTAGGGTTCCGAAATTCTTTAGGTAGGGACCGTTCGTCCCTAGTTCGTTTTTTTTTTTCGTTTAATGCTAGACTACTTGTCAAACTTCAGATTGTTTCGTAATAGTTGACTCTTATCTGACGCATAACATTTCTGTACATTAACTTTCGCTACTGTATTGTACGATAATTGCAACTGTATTTGTAATTTCTTCAAATTATAAACTGGAAGGTATCTGAGAAAATTTACACATTATGTTGGGAAGGTCCTAGCGCGCAATCTAACACTATCGTTCAATGATTGAAATTATAAAGCCGCGTTCACAAGAAATCATTGCACAAACTTTCTTCTGTCATATCGCATGGCAGGTTCAAAGCTTATTAGCTCTCCTAGAGAAGGATAGAATCAGACGACGAAACACTATGAACTTTCGTGACTGTGTTCTGTCAACGATTCCCGTCAAAGGCGCTAACACATATTATAAACTGCTATCTAACGTGAATTGAAATCTGCACTTCGACGGAGAGCATACAAAAAACGAATTAGAACTTGCCTGCAGGACATGAACGGCTGGAATAGCAGAATCTCGCGGCAGGTTCGAAGCTTAAATCAGGTCGAAAAGCAAAGGGGACTGAAATCAAGTTATAGACGACGAAACACGTTGCGTCCCTGCGCGCGGGGTCCGCCGCAAACAAAACTAAAGAAGAAGAAGAAGTAGAAGAGGAGCGACTCACCCGTCGCGGTCTGGGTCTGCAGCAAGAGTCCGATCAGTGAAACCAGGACGTAGATGTTGTACCGGGGTGCCAGGATACCCCGTCGCAGGGTCGTCATCTCAGGCGGCCCCCGCCAGGTACCTGTTTGACCTGCCGCCAGTCCTGCGACCGCCTTCGTCAGCTTTGGCTTCTCGACTTCCGGCTCGTGTCCGGGCAGCTCCGCGCCGCGTAGTCCTCGTGCTTCACATCTCATCTGCCTCCTGTCGGTCGGTTCCACGACACCCGAACCGAGCGGACTGCTTGCTGCTCTTTCACCGGTGCGGCGGCGTTTTCCTTCGACAAAATCGGCTGGTTCCTGCGCGAACCCGGTACACGCTGGTACTTTTTTGCTCTAGCACGTATCCGTCCGGCACCTCCTACCCGCCGGCCTCGTCATTTACACACCGTTCGCTGAAAACGTTCGATCGTTTACGCGCACGATCCTCTCCCGTCAGCGGCGGCTCCTTTCAAAACCGACTGGCCGGCCGTCCGCTCCTTCGATCCCCGCATACGATATACGCGCGTGCACGCGCCGCGCTTCCGATCTCCGAAATCCAAAATAACCTTTCTCTCTTTCCTTTTTTCTTTTTGATTTGTTTGTTCTCTCTGTAATTCGGTTTTCTTTTCTGTTTTATATGTTCTCTGTGCCGTGTGGTTTTCGCCTAACCAGAGATTGTGTAGCAAGTTTCGGCGGCGACCAGTCGCGCGGCGGGTACGTCGGCGATCTCTCGAGCGGGTCGGGTCGGGTCGGTGGCCACGCGACTCACGGAATACAGAGAGGTCCTTGGATACTCGGCCGGGATACTGTTCGCATTTTTGGTCTGCGGACCGTGAACGCCGGTCCCGTAGTGAAAGAGAGAGAGAAAGATATACAGAGAGAGAGAGGGAGATAGGTAGAAAGAGAGGAAGAGAGAGAGAGAGGAAGATCGAGACACGCGCACGTCACTGTGTAACCGTGACTAGCCGAACAGAACCAACCAGTCGCGACGGAAATCCCGCGCGAAATGGGACTCGTTTCAATCGAGACGCCGCCACCGGTGCCACCGCGGAACGATCGTGACGCTTCGACCTCGAGACAACATCTAACACACCTATCGATCGTGCCGTCCTTTACATCAACCGCTCGTCGAATTTCCTCCTGCCCGTTTCTCTGTCCGTTCGTCCGTCCGTGTTCGGGCGGGTCACGCGGTGAAACTTCACGTCCGATGAACGCGGCTCGAGAGAAACTGTGAGACCGAAGCCGAAACAGGCACGCGACGAGACGTGTCTCGACACGGGACCCCGTCCAGATCGGAGCGAGAACGAGTAAGAGAGGGAAGAAAGAGTGAGAGAGAAAGAGAGAGAGAGAGAGAAAGAGAGAGAGAGGGAGTGAGAGAGATCACGTGTCCGGCGAAGGAAACTCACTGAACATCACACCATCCACAAGGAACACGGACGTGCTCTGTCGAGGAAGGCCTCGTGGCCGCGGTACGAATCGATTCGAAACACCTGTAGAGACCGGCGGCGGCGTGTGTTCTCGTTCCCGGGCGAGCGGTCGAGTGTGTCCTGTCACCGTCCAACGACCGACGGCGATATGTACTTTCTCGAGCTGTCTCTCTGTGAAGGCACGCGTCCTCCAGTCACGAGCCGATCATCGAGATCGGCCGACACACGGCACAACGGCGCACCATCCGCGTTCGCGGCATCTCGTCATCTTCCAGACACGTGGACGAGAACGTCTTACGAAGTTGTACTCGCGCTTCTGTTTCCTCGGAGGCAAACCGCGACCGAGAGACAGAAATAAGAATATTACGTGAGAGAGGGGAAGAAATAAACGAGATCGAAATACAAAGAGGAGAAAGATATAGAAAACGATCGCGAATTATAATCGCGGCAACAACCGTGTTCTAACGGAATGAACGAAACTGTCTGTCTCTCGCGAGAGAGGCGGCCGCCTGGACCTGCCTCACTTCGTCGATTCTCCACACTCGGCGATCGTCCCGCAACGAGTATGTCGACTCGACTCGATTATCCGAGCCGATGCTTTCGATGCGGAGCCCGAAAACGACGCGGCGCGGGGACGACGACGACGGCGGCAGCGGCGGCGGCGGCTACGCTCGATCGCTCGACTCAACTCGACTCAACTCGAACTACGGAGTCTCTCGAACTCCGCGGGTAGTTTCGTGGTGCGCGGATTCGTCGATGGAAACCAAGCGCGCACGAGGCCGCCCGACAGACTGAGAGTAGCAGTCGACAGTCAACAGTCGGCAGCCGGCAGCAGCAGCAGCCAGCAGCAGCAGCAGCAGCTAGCAGCAGTACAAGCCGGAACGTTTCCCCGTGTGCCGAGCGAGAAGCTCTGCAAAAGCGGTCTGCACACGCGGCCGCGCTGTGTTATGTTGTCCCCACTTCCCTTCTTGGAGCGCGCGATCGCGGCTGCGGCTGCGGCTGCGGCTCGCCTATCTGCCTGTATGCCTCTATGCCTTGCCTGCCTGCTTGCCTGCCTGCCTGCCTGCCTGCCGGCCTGCCTGCCTGCCTGCCTCTATGTCCGCCTGTTTGTCCGCCTGCCTGTCTCATGCATGCATGCATGCATGATCGTCTCCTTCTCCTCCTACTCCTCCTCCTCCTCCTCCTCCTCTTCCTCCTCTCTCCACCTCCTCTCTACTCGACCACCTCCACCACCTCCACCTTCCTTTCCTCCTTCTGCCTCGTACTTCTTGCATCCTCCTGCCCTTCACCGGCCCTCGAGCAGCCACCTTCCTTCCTTCCTCCTCATGTGCTCCACGCACGTTCTTTCCACTCTCCGGCATCGCTCCTCCTACGCTTTCCTTCTGATGTCCCCTTCTGTTTCTTTCTTCCTTCCTTTCTTTCTTTCTTTCTTCCTTTCTACCTTTCTCTCCCCTACCTTCCCTCCTCCTCCTCCACGTCTCTCTCTCCCTCACGCTACCATAGTTGCGTCGTGGACACGCTTCTTCGAGCCTCGTCTTTCTTGCTCCCCGGGCTTTTCGTCCTTCCGTTTTTTGCCGGTGACGATGCGCCGCCTTTGTCGGGCCCAGATCGCTCGAGGGTATCGGACTTCGGAATCGTCCAGGCCCCTTTACTTCCGGTATTCCTTTCCGGAGGACGAGGAAAGCACGGGGCCCCGGCCGCCGTGTGTTGTCGCGAGTCCAACGCCAGGAACGAGAACGATCCACGCCGAACGGGTATTTTTTGCTCGGTCCGTCGGTATTTTTAGACCATCTCTTTTTCTCTCTTTCTCTTTCGCATCGGCTGTCGTGTTGTTCCCGATGCATAAATTGTAGAAGGATTTTCGTAAAAAGAACCGGCAGTGGTGTTGCCCGGCCGACTTTTGTTTTCGGACCGGACCGGACCGAAACCACAGGGTCGTTAACTTTCGACGCGGGACTCTGTTTCCCCGAGACGATCGCGCGGATCTGCCTCGAACAGAGAGAGAAAGTAATGAAGTACTCGGGGGCAATTTTGGCGGATAGCCGGGGATCAAAATCACGCCCTGATCACTTCTCCTTTCACTTCCCTCGCTCGACGTTTTTGCTTTTCCGTTACAGGCGAACCGAGTGCGTCTCGACCGTGTTACGATTTAGCGGTGTGATGCTAGTGTATGAATGAATTCGTAGTCCCCCTCTACGTGAATTTATTGATCATTCACGAACAAAATGCAATATACTCTCCGAAATAGTCTCCACCAGTTTTTACAATGTCTTTCTTGTCTGAATTATTGAATCGACTAATGCAAATTTTAATTAACACTCTGAGTCCCAACCCAGCAGTCTAAAAAATTCCATGAAATCAAAAAACGGTTGACTTAAGTAACAATTCTTGTTTTTAGCAGAGGAACACCGAATTTGCTACACACGATAGGCAAACGCAACAATTATAATTCTAGACGCACTATTCTCTCATTTGCGGGAGCTACTATTATATAGGATTGAAAATATCAAGTTTCTGTAACTTATTCAGAAAAAATTATTTGATCTGAAAATTCTGTAGTTGAAGTTACCCGAGAAAATTTATACAGCATTTCAGAGAGGTTCTAGTGAATCTGTGTAAACACCGTACCACCTAGGGGTTAGCAAAATGGTAGAATAAACCACAGTGAACGATGTTCGTAGACACAGCGTAGAACAAGGTCGAAATTCGCGGCGCGCGGGATGCACCGAGTTGCATTCTGTCCCCCCATCCGCCGTCTCACCTGACCCTTTGCAGAGCGAAGGGTGCACCGAAGGTCCTCAGACTGGTTGGGAGCAAAGATTTTACGTCTTTAAAACAGACGGTTTTACCCTTTCGGGGTGTCGGTACATGTTTCTCGCATTCTGATCTCTTTCGATTCCGATGATCGAAGGGCACACGCGCGGCAAAGAATCATTTGGTGATTGCTGGTGAACGTAAGCACCGGATGTGGCACACGGGGTTGGAACCACGGGGAGAGACCATAGGCCAGCCGAAGTTGAAGAAGAAGCGCCAATAGAGCGGGAGAAAAACGATCGACGAATGACGCGACACGCGCGAACAGGACACGGTGTTCGGAGTCGAGAGGGTTGTACACCGACCTTGCCTCCGTCCCGGTGGCAAAGTGCAATAGTAATTGGTGGATGCACCGGTGCTACGTCTCTCTTTTATACCGGGCGGCCACGAGAAAACGGTACCGCCCCCTTGGCCACGTGACGATACCTTTGCAGCCGGACCTACCACGCGCTTCTTGCAGCGCATCCCCTTCAAACGGTACCAGAACCCCCACTATCGTACCTGCACCCTTCCTTCCTTCCTTCCGTTCTTCCGCTTTTTCTTTTCGACGTTGCCTTCTTCCGTCTACGCTTATGTTGTGGTACACGTTTCGTATAGAACAGAATTAAGGTTGAAACAAGAATTTCAATGGTAACTAGGGGTGACGGAGTGTGTTTTTGAGGGGTGGATATTTCGAACCGTTCAACGTCTCCTACCAAAAATCGAGTCCTGGAAAATGGTTTTTCCATTCACTTTTGTTGAGGAAAAGATCATTAGAAACGGGGAGGATTTTTGAATGGCACTATTATTGGAGGAAATGAAATGATCTGTCATGGTCGACTATTCTGAAGATGATAATTCAGCGATCGACGTGTTAAATAAATAAATAGTCCGTTATCCACCGACCTTCAGGTTACGGAACGAATGAAACGAGAAGCCGGTAATAATCAGCACAAGCAGCGGTAGAAGGAATTCCCCGGCGACAAAGGGCAGAATCCAACGAAATTACTTTCTTTTCAGTTCGGCAGCGCGTCCAAAGGGACGTGTAAATAAAGCCAAGAGAAAACGTAGACGCGGTGGCAAAGTCGCGAAAGGATGGGTAAACAAGGTTGAACGAACCCATCATTTTAATGCAGCATGCAATGAAATTCTTGCGAGTCGAACCGAACTTCCTCCCCGTCCGATTTGTCTTTTATAGCGAAACTCAAGAAATCAGAAAACGATTCGGTCTCTTCCGTTCTTCTTTCCGTTCGCCGTTCGTAGTCCGACCTGTCCTCCTTGCTACTCTCTTACTTCCTCTCTCACTCACTCATCTCTCTCTCTTGTGCTCTTCTTCTCTTTCTATCTTTCGGTAGATTCTCGAGAAAGAACGCGTCACTGAAAAAGCAAACAATCCTTCCTTCAAGTTCTACCGTCTAGACAAGCTTCTCCTCTTGGTTCACGCTAGATTTTTCGATTACGTAATCCATTAGCAAACAGTTATACGGACATTGAACAGGCTCGTAGATTTAAATAGCCTAATCGCGAAATCGCAGAAATTACTACCGTTGGAATATTTAATACGTTCACTAACTGGGAACATTTTTGATCAATTCTAAACAGTTTGTTTAGGGAACACTGTTCATGAAGCAGTCACTAATCATTTCAGCGAGGATCTTGACGCATTTATTGCATGTGTGAATTTCTAGAATGCAAGGAAACGTGTGTACGAATTAAAATTGATTTTTATAATCGTTTTTACCAGGAGGATACTTTTAACAAACGAAATAAATAATTTCTATTAATGATCGAACCGTGCGCCGAAAATACAAAATTTAATATATATTACATTTTCGATCGAGAAGAATTTCAATTTATAAATAATTTTATAAATTGTTATTTTAACTCGCACAAAATTAGACGTACCTATGGAAATTTACATAAAGATCCCCAAACTAATATTAAATTATTAAAAGTAGGATTTATTACAGATATTGCATTTGAAATCGAACATACGTTAGACAAACTGCGCGTAAAAAATGGTCGAGAAAGAGGTGACCCGAAAAAGTCCAGCCCGAACGATCCTAGTGTCAACAACGTCGGGGCAACGAGCGTTTTATTAATCGCTCGACAACAAACAAAGTGACACGGCATCTGTCGCGATAAATCGTGGCCGGAACGATGATGCCACCGGAAGAAATGGCGGGGTATCGATTTATCGACTCGATGGCGTGAAAAATTTACCAACATCAGACGGTCGGGGACGGAAACGTCCGTAGAGCAAGTGCAGGTTCTCTCCTCGAGACGGAGGGATAAAAAGCGAACGAAAGGGGAAGAAGCCGAAGTGGCGAAGAGAGGCGGTGGGGCAACAAAGAGAGGCAGGGGACCAGAGAGGAGAGGGAAAGGAAAGAGAGAGAGACGGGGAATAGATTATCCGTGGTTGTGGTCGATCCTCGGCTCGATAGATTCACGACGACGACAGGTGGCGAATATCTAGTTATCCGACGCGTTTGATGGTCACTGTCGATCCGCTGAAGAATAGACCAAGCAAGTCAAGGTCAGCCACGGCGACCGGATGCAACGGCCTAGCCTCGTTCTGGCAATCTCTTTTCCTTTGTGCATCCTCGCGTTCACGGCACGCGATTCTGATACGCTTCAATGAAGCCAATTAGTTTTCAACTACTTCGACAAGGAAGGAAATCCGAACGTCCGTCCACTCTTCTGCGGACACGACGCGACGGTGCAACGAACCTCGGAGTCCTCTTTGTTCCGAGAGGAACCTTTCCGTCGAACGAATTAACTGAAAGCCTATTTGGACCTTTGCCTGACCGACTGACCACTCGGTCACCTGTTCCGAGCACCAACGATGTGACCCATCAAATTCAATTTTCTTATGGCGTCATCAGATAAGCCGTATTTTATTAGAGTTTTTTTTTCAATTAAATTCTTCGCTAAAAATAGACAATAATAAAAAACCTGGTTTGTAATTGTCAAGATGGCAGCGCGTACGCAACGATATGTATTCACCAACACCGTGGAGCGCCGCCGACATCCTGTCTGCATCCCTATCTCGGAGCCAGGGCTGCGCTCGAGTGGAAATCATTTAAAAAAAGGCCGCAGCTTTGTCTTCCCCGAGCAATTGGCTCTTGTTCACGATTGCACCGCAATTTTCACCGTACTCTATATATCACGGTGCATCGATCAGTGCCACGAGCATATCTCCAGCAGGACGTAAGGTTCGAATTACACGAACAACGATCGTATCCACGCCGAGATGCCGCCGTATCTTCCTCGCCCCGGTTGATTCTCCAATTATTCGTTCCCCTTCGCCGTTATTCGTGCAACGGGGCTCTCCTCTCTTTTATCGTCTTCGCTTCTTAGAAAGAGGAGAAAGTGTTACACGTCCGGACGCCGTCGATCGTAAAATAAGTGGTGGGTGATATTTCGTGGTTCCTGCAGCTGTTTACCCGGCGACGGACAATCCGGCGATGACGTTAGGCCGCGATTAACTAGACTCGTTTGTGCTTGTCCTAGTTTAGCGTTAGAAGGTCCTTGGCTGTGGATGGTAGATTTTGAAAAGTTACGAGATAATGGCCGATAGGTAATGTGTTGAGGATGTTGCATTCCGGATACTTAATATGTGTATATTTATTAAGTAGAATTTCTGAGCGAAATACAAACTACAGACGTTATACAATACGTTATGGTCTAGACAAGACTCGTCAAGATTGATCACAAGCGAAATAAGACTGAGAAAAGAATGATGTCAAGAAGAAGAAATCAGCAGAAGATATAGGTTTGGTTCTGTAAGGTGGGGGTTGTTTTAGGTCTAATGGTCAGTAAGGGATGAATCATAGGGATGAAGTTCAAGGATGAGTAATAGAAGATAGGATGCCGAACTGAAGATAGAGAGACGAACTGAAACGTTTAGATTACATGAAACCATGAATACGAGTGAAGATTCAGTAGCCAAAGTGAACGAGAGCACGCAACAAGGATACCGCTCCGAAGAGGCTCTCGGAGCTACCAAGATCGTGGAGGTAACAAGAAGATCGTTGCAGCATCTTCCCGAATGTCGAGTGTCCGTAACTTTCCGACTACAGTAAATCCTTAAATACTGTCCAACAGCCGTATTCTGGGCAGACAGCGTTTGCAATGATGACTTGTTTTTTTGTTTATGACTGCGTCAACGGCAGCGAGCGAGACTTCAATAGAGAGCCAAACATAGAGAAGGACAGAATGAAATACGGATCGCGTGACCGAAAAGTGTCGCCGTCGCCGGCACAGCGTTGACAGGCAGTGGAGTGAGTAGACGTTAGACAACGTTTACGATGACAACCCCGGACAGTATTTAAGGTTTTACTGTACCATGAATCGCGGTGCTAGAGTGACCGGTAGCCATGACATCATCGATCGGATGAAGACGAGTCCGGTCGGATCCGTGGGGGGTAAAGAGAGAGAGAGAGAGGGCGAGGGAGAGGTGAGGCAGAGGAGAGGAGGCGGGGAACCGTCATTAAGGCCATCCCGAAAAAGGAATCCGAACACCTATCCACATGATCAAACACCTGTATGACTGGCGTCCGGGACGATCGACGGGCCATTATGCGTTGCAAATGGCATAGCTACCGACGCGACGGAGACAGGAAGCGCGGCTGGGGCTATAGAAGAGGAGAGGCAAGGCAACCGGGCGTCCTCTCCTTCTTCTCCAACGAGAGAGAGAGCATCGACTTCTCGCGCTCTCGTCCGATGCCGATGTGCCTGGCTACGCGAGTGAATCTAGTCTGTATATGGTCGGGCCCAGTCCGTCTGGCCGGCGTCCAGTCAATGGACGTGATTCACTGTTCGGCGACGGAATCTGAGGCAGACGGACGGACGAGAGAAGAGCCACGGCCGTGTTGCACGCCGGAAAGGGATGCGCGGGACGAGGAAAAGCAGAACCGAAGTGAACAGAGCACAGAACAGACAAGAGGAGAAGACCGTTTGCCCGCGATGGTAGCCATCGGCTCGACCCGGAGACGCAAGTTACGCTACCGCAGCCCGCTCCTTGCGACCACCATTTAAGGGGCTACTCTTCTTTTGAGTGGCATTATTTAAAAATAATTTTTACCTATTTTTTCAGAAGAGACATCAACCCTCTGGATTTTCTACAAACATTTATGAGTGAACTGCGGGCTTGACGCATTTATGACATTGTTGGATAGGTGACATTTCGAACGGTGGAAAATTGGAAGAATTTAGTCTATAGTCTGTTTGACGTTTGAGAACCCTTTGGATTTTCTACAAACATTTATTAGTGAACTGCGGGCTTGACACATTTATGACATTGTTGGATAGATGACATATCGAATGGTGGAAAATTGAAAGAATTTAGTCTGTAGTCTGTTTGACGTTTGAAAACCCTCCGGATTTTTTACAAACATTTATGAGTGAACTGCGGGCTTGACGCATTTATGACATTGTTGGATAGGTGACATTTCGAACGGTGGAAAATTGGAAGAATTTAGTCTATAGTCTGTTTGACGTTTGAGAACCCTTTGGATTTTCTACAAACATTTATTAGTGAACTGCGGGCTTGACACATTTATGACATTGTTGGATAGATGACATATCGAATGGTGGAAAATTGAAGGAATTTAGTCTGTAGTTTGTTTGACGTCTGAAGGATGTCAGGCCGTCATCGACATATTTACAAGAGAGCAGTGTCGATACTCGTGAAATATCTGTAGAAAATACTCTTAGCACTTTTAGAGCCGGTGGGTTAATTTTTAATTTCGTCCAGAGAATAAAGTTTTAAAGGTCTGTGTGCGTCCGAGCACAGCCGCGTATGATATTATTTAAAGGTCTCCCGGTCGAAAATGTCCGAGTTAAAATGATCCTTCGTATTCACGGGGTACGCGTTTCGTGTTTATTGGATTCCCCCGCGCGTTCTTGCTGCTGCGTTTCTTGCGGCCGGCTGGCTGGCGATCGAGAGTTCTTGAGGCTGATGCGACAGCGAGCGGCGCTCCATTCATACCTGGCACCGTCTGGCTAGATACTCTATATGGTAGCCAGCCGGTCTGTCAATCTGCGCGAAACTGGAAAAACTCGATGGAACGAGACCGACGAAACGGGCGTGCAACGTGATACCGCGGCGGGACGACGATTTAGGCGTCCGCAGAAGAAAGGTTAGACCGAAAGCCGAGGCCGAGGTGAAATTGATTTTCGGGTCCCCGATAGACGTGAACATATAAGGCGACCCAGACACCATACTGAATACCCGTTTAGAGCATCCACGTCTCTTATCTCGATTCCACCGGCGGATTTTTGCGACGTTGATCCTCGTAAAAAGATCGCCATTAGCCGCGCTTCCTACATTTCCGAATTAATTTCCAGAGATCGAACAGACCTATTAAGCTAAAATTTTACACGCGTATCTATGCATATTCAGAGTAGTAACACAAATTTTTGTGACGTGTTTTATTGAAAGAAATGTGGAGGTTATTAATTAAAATGGGCGGAGGGTCGAGTGACCAGTTGGATTGGACTGTCTAAATTAATTCTGACCGTTCTAGTCGTCTGAAAGAAACAGATGACGTCGTGTTTTATTCGTCTTAAATGTGGCTATAATTGGACATAGAATAAATGATCTGAACAAACTTAACAACTTTTATGGAATTTTCACAGCGCAAAGATTCGAGGAAAAGCTCTTTTTCGGTTTTTACGATTAACTATTAACAATGTCGCTACCGATCGTCGACAGAGGAAGTGACGAAAAAAGATTACCCGATAAAAATGCTCTCTTCTCGTAGAAGTCACCGCGGACCACATTAGCCCTGGCAGAGTATTGTCCAAAAATACCTGTTGGTAACCCCCGTGACAAAACTGAAGAAAAGAAGGCAGAAACGAGGAGAGCAGAGGAAAAAAAGACGGGATCTCGCGCGAAGCCTAAATGTTACGATCAACGAAACGATAAACAGAACGGCATGGTGCACACCCACTGAGCTTCTGGACCCATAAAAATACCGATCGTTCGTTTTTTACTCCCGTGGGCCTCTGTCTTTTTTATCAGGCTTCCAGGAGAGCTCGCTGCGTTTCAAGAATCGTTTGTTCGTTGTCGTCGCGTGATCTCTTCGCTTTGGTCTGCACGATCGTTCGGATTCCCCGGATTTTATGTCCACGCCTTCGATGAAAATTGATACTTTCTTTCTCTCGAGAAACATTTATATATGCACAATTATTGCATCAAAAACAATCTACGAGGGGAACAATAAAATGGTTGAACAAAGCGACAAATTTTAAAAATTTTTGAAGGTCGTGATTTTAATTGTCCATTCTGTTTAATAGTATTTCCAAGTTGTTTATTCTTTTCTCGCTGTATCTGTGATGCTTTTATACTGTTTGAGTGTTCAGGGTGGAAACACTCTCTAGTAAACACACCCATATCGAACTTGCAAAGAAATTAGAAGAGTTTAAGAATATCTATTAAGTCTTACCCGAACAAAAATGGATATCGTTCTGATATTTTTGGGAACGCGTAAAAAGGCGAGACCTGACAACATTTCTGAGAATGTGTCGTGAACGAAGGTTAAACATTCTTGCCGCCGTAAGAGCAGACGGTTTTTCATGAAGCCGTGCGAATTACCAGAAAACGCGGGAACGCAACAGCCTCGTAAACTTGCATAACAAACTTCCAACAATACCATCAAGGCACAAAGAATTCGTTCGATTTCCATGCGTGCGGCTCTCTGCGGAGAGAATAACGCATCGGATTGAATCGCGAATGCGCTAATAGAAGGTCGCAGTGCAGCTAGGCACTCTGTTGGGGCGTGTTTGTGTGAACGGAGAAGAAAACGGCGTGTATCACCCCTCGAGACTTCCTAGTCGATCGTACCAAAGAGCTCAGAAACTTCACACGCAGGTTCGAACAATCGTTGGAGCGACGACAGTGCAGAGCGAGCAGTGCAACAGAAGTGCATGCAGTGCAGCAATACAGCAATGCAGCAGCGGCAACGACAACGACAGCGGAGGCAGTAACGCGGGGCTTGAAACGAGATATCGTTGAATTGAATCCGCGGCAAATACCTCAGCTTTTCCCCTCGTGGTAAAGACATTCGAAGGGCATCGAAATGCATCGGCCGCAATTGCACCGCCGCTCCGCGAGTGCACCGTTGCCGCTCACCATCTACGGCTCACCTAAGGGGCGGTCCGGGGGCGGGGGAGAGGTAAAGGTGCAGCTGCAGCGTGCATACGGTCCTGTACCAGTTCGTGCAAGAGTAATAAAGTCTAGGAAGTTGCCTAGACCAGAGCGAGGCCGGCGAGCCGAGCGTTCTTAGCGACCGCTGCTTCCGGTGCGCGCGCGCGACCGCTCCCGTCACTTCCGGGCCGACACCGTGAGAGCCTGACTTAGATTCTTCGAACGGTCCCGCTTTGAACCCCCTCTTACCACGTTTATGAATCATCGGGTTCCCTCAACTACACGCTCCAACAAATTGCAACTCGTGTTTTTTTATTAGATTGTTGGTAACACATGCTAATATACGCTTCAAATAAAAATGTTAAACGATCGGTCATAAAACAGTACGCTACGGTTTCTTTTATCTTCTACTTCTGTTTTAGCTTGTGATAACCACAGGCCGTTGATGAACAATAGCGTATCGACAGCTGATGTGTCTTAACGCGTACCGGTGCTACTTGGAAAAAAGACAGATTTACATAATCACCGATAATCAAAAGTGAATGCGAGTTTAAATGCATCACGGAGAAAGGAAAAGTGTCGATTCCATGGAATTAAAAGGAATCGCAGCGGACACCATTTCGACCCGTGCATGGAAATTACACGGTCATGTAACGGGCAACAACTTGTTTCCTAGCAACCCAACAATCCGTTTCGTTGTAACCATGCATTTACCCTTCAAATTGTCAGACAGTTCTCTGGTCTTTGTAGAACTGGTTGCTAGCTGTTCAAAGGGTTAATAAAAGTATACCGCCTCGGGTAGATTCTGCGTTATTATGCGCGGATCTACCGTAGAGACGTCTACGTAACACTCAAAGGGTTAATAAAAGCACGTCGCCGGCGGGACCATTCGTTTTCGAGAAGCTCAAAAAAAACCGTATAAAATTCCAAGCTGTATTTTTTCAAATTGTTTCCCAAGTTGCAAGTCGGACGGTGTGTTTCACCTTCAATCAGCAAATGCGGTTAAACAAGACTGCCAACCTGCCGCGGGGATAACATCAGCTACCAATCCTGAGAACCTCGTCATTTTACCCCCGTTATTACAATGTTGCAAAATCTTTCGTTGCGGCTCTGTAATTGACTGCAGCGAAATTGCGTGAGCATGGAAGGGAAATTGGTATCTGCCAGTTATTGTTTCCTGCTTCCATCCTTTCGAACACTATCACCGCTATCGTTATTAAGACTCAATTTCTACGTGTGCTGTTTTTTGCACCGCATCAACTTCTCTGATTGCTCTCACCATTCGTGCCCTTTTTACTACGTTGCGGGAGACCTTTTTCAATGCAAAAAACGCATTGTGAGATAACGATTGATAGAAACCAAACGATTATATTCCCTTAAATCTTCCAGAAGAAAGCAATTACGATTAAATATTTTTGCCTGTTCTAAATTTTTTTTAAATCTCACAACATTCCGGAATATATATTGACCTATCTTTGTTATTGTAGACTCGTTGGGACGTCAAATGTTTAGTTGCAGAAGGGTCCACAAGTCTCCTGGTTTTTCAACTTCTCAAAATTAGCGAAGGAACTCGTACAACTCATAAAATTAAAGCCATCGAACAGCAACATATGAAATGATACAAAATTCACTGGATCATACTATACATTGAAGAGTTAATTATCAAGTAACTAAGAATGGCTAATAACAACATCGTCAAGTTAATAATTTTCGATAAGGGATTGGAAAGTGGAAAGCCGAGAAATGCAAAACAGAATCCGACACCGGCGACTCGGTGATTTAATTGGACATTTCCCAGTTCCGCTCGGCGAACGGGAAAAGAGCTGTTTCGCGGGGCTATGATTCAGCTCGTTTCTCGCTTCGGCTCCGACGAGGAAGAGGAAGGATGCAAAAAGAAGAGAAGAGAAAAAAGAAATGCGGCGAAGTGTCGAATATAGTTATTCGATTCGGTCTCGAGCTCAAACGTTATTCGCATATGGCTGGCCGCAGTCCCCTCGGGGACCATGTAATTACGCAACGTTGTTGCCGGCACGGTAGCATAATGCTCGCCCCGGGCTACTCACGAGTCTCAGCACCGATTTGCCGATTATTCGCCGACAATTCCGTGTACAGAGAACTCGCTGTCGTGTACTAGCCTAAGTATACAGGGTGTCTGACGGAGTTCCGTGGAAACTTCGCTGGCATTCTATAATTTTACATACGTCGCAAACATTTCTTCCCACATTCTTCTAATGTTTCCTCTGTTCTAAATTGCACTTTTATGCCTCAGAATCTACAGGTTAACAGATTCTTTTGTAGGTTGAAAATAATGTAAACATTTTTCTATTTTCTTATCGCCTATTTGCACTATAATTATTGATTCTTTAATACCAGATTTACAAGGATCCATTCGTAAAGAAGTGTTCAATAGATTTGTTACTTCGAGCACGTATCACGCTAAAAAGGACTGAAAATCAAATAAATATATTCATGTTATTTTCAGTCAGTTAAATTAAGTTTAAAGTCTGTTAAATTCCATTCTATCTGGAATGTATCGGAATGATTCGTGAACGAGACAATGAGCGCATGGAATTTAAGTAAATTTTCGGCAAAGAATGATGTCGGTTGGGTATGTTCGGTCGAGTTGCAGGGAACGGTGTGCGGCGCTGGAGCCTCGAATAAGTTCGAGAGTTCCTTATCGATAGTCTCGAAAGGGCTGCAGATCGTAGCAAGGCCTTTCTCGAAGGAACACCGTCCGACGGTGTTTGTTCCCATTCCTGAGTTTATGTCCGCACGATGTGCCCCTCTTTCTCTGCGCACACGGTCACATCAGTAAGGTTCCGAGATTTACGTTGCACACGTGCACCAACAGTATCCGCGATGCACGTTCTCTCGTGCATCCCGCGTAACGAGACAACAAAACTCTTTATAAGGCACGGAATGCCGTTTTAATTTTTCACGTTGGCGAAGGGGACGCAATATTCCACGTCGTGTTAAGAATATGATATTAGAGTTAAACGGCCGGGCACGGTTAATAATCAACCGGTGGTGTGCACGTGCGTTATTTTAGTAAACGTTAACGGCCACGGCGTGGCCATTGTGCCGAGGAAAACTGAAACCACGGTTACGTTCCATCGCCCATTGTTCTATTTCGTTGTTGTTGTCGTCGTCTTCTTCTGCGTTTGTACACTGGACAATCGACACTGTCGCCGGTCTTTTAGATTAGAGATAACACGCGGGGTTGGTAAATATTATCTTGTCCGCCGCGAGGTACCTTTCATTCTGGGACATACAGTCAGTCAGGAAAGTCTGCGTGCACCGTTCAAGACAGAATCACTTTTCAAAATTTTTACGATTTTCTGCACAACACTTTTTCGATGAAATATTTCACGTTATTCATTCATTTACGTACAGAAACATTGACGTGCGAAAAATTACACGCTGCAACAAATTACAAAATGAAATCGGTGTTAGAGCGGACTTCGATGTTTGAACCTTTGGCGGAGCAGAATGCTCGAAATTAGCATAAATAAAGAACAACCAGGAACCAGTGTTCGCGACATTTAAATTTCGGTTGTCGGACTCCTCGGCGGAACACGAGGCCAGTCCTCCGGTATTTTCTCTCTTGAATGTTCCGCAGGAGGATTGATATTTAATATTTCGCCAGGATCTTAAACAATTCCCTCGGTAGGTACTTGTTAGGGCGTGCTCGTTCTGCACGTTGATCTTTGCTACGGGCTCTGTCCCTTATTTACATGTTACCGTGGTCGCGCGCGCAAGAGGAAGAATAAGAAGAGGGAGAAAGAGAAAGAGCTATTGGGAACGTGCAGCGGCGAACATTTCCATGGCTGTGCAAAGTAGAGAACCAGTGATCCGTCGTACCATAAATTCGATGAACGAGAAGACGAAGAACAGGAAGAATAAGAAGAAGTAGAATAAAGCGACGCCGAAGTTCCGTGAAAAGGGAAGACAAGCTTTAAATGGTGTAATACGGGAACAGCTTAGACCGGCCATACCATTTCTCCCTTCATTTCTTGCCTCGCTCTTCTTCTTTGTCTTCACCTCTCCCTCTCTCTTCAACTTCTTTCTCCAACTTCATAGTCTTCTACTTCTTCTTCGCGTATTTTCGCCTCGCGTCGTCGTCCCTGCTCTTCTTATTTCCTCTCCCGTTTGTGTGGTGTATGCATTATGCATGTGGACGAGCCTTCGTAATTTCACGTATCAGATCCAATGTCACGTTAGCTTAAAATCAATGCTGCCCATCCTTCCCCTTTCCGTTTGGCCCTGTGAACTCATCCCCGGAGCCCCCATCTGATGTAAGTCAAGGGCATTCCTGGAGAAACTTTACTGCACGTTTATTTGCATTACACGCCGATCTACCGGATGACGATACGATCTAACCCCGCGATGCGCGAGGATCCACTTGCTATTCATTTCACTTCGCGGCTATTTACATCAACCGGCCCCGGCACATTGGGATCGTTCCGCCTAACCGCGGTCTCCGCGCGTCTTCTGTTTTGGTCATTACCGTCCGAAACCTTCCGAAACTCTTGAAACCAACGAAAACCATAGCATTGGATAACAATCAAGAGAGAGAGAGAATTTCATTTGTATTCACTCTTCTGTATTCTCTCTTTTGCGAATATTACTTTCGATATGATTATATTTGTGACTACGCTGATTAGTACTGTGTCCTAATAATTTCCTAGAATAAAAGGAAATTTTTCTTAATTGCATTTCAATGGTATGAAAATCGTGAACAAGAGTCAAAAAGGGCCCCAAAAAACCCAGCAAGAAAGGTCCGACAGCCGACACCGAGTCAACAATAATCGTCGCTATAGATGGCCGGCAGGCCGTTAGGTGAACGTCCGGCAGGAAATTATAATACATCATTCAACCACGATTGCGTAATCGATTCCCGGCTGTTATCACGCATCCCCGGGTTCCTGGTGATATGATAATAAAGAGTATCCCGACCCCCTGGCATATCCTCCCCGTTTCGCGAACGATGAGTCCGCTGGTAGCAAGGTATCCGGTCGTTCGTGTAAAGGCAGCCAATCACGGCAACGGGCGGGGAGCAACCGGGGCCTGACTGTGTTGTATATCGTTGTTTTGCCACGTCTGCCAGCAGTCTAGACTCTCCGAGTTCTCTCGGAGTCCGGTCGCGCGACGTCACCAAGTGAATTCACCTTTAGGGCGGCGATAAACGTCCCCGGGACTCGGCTATGTTTTGTAACCGTGGCTGCGCCAGGTAGCCGGCCAGCCTTGATTGCTTCCCCTAAGAGCACTCCGGCCAGGTCGGCCTCTCTTGCGTGTTCTCTACGCGATGGCAGCCGTGCCTCACCTTGCCTCGCCACGCCACTCGCGAATCACCGATTTCGCTCCGATCCTCTCGACCACCGTCGAATTTCAATCGACCGGATCCTCTCCGATCCACCCCTCTACTCCCCGCTCCGATTCGCTTCGACTTTCTTCCTCAACTTCCTTTTCTGGACTGCGTCTCGGTTTTCAAAAAAGGAACACCGCGCCACCTTGAAGCCCGCTACCAAATTCGACTTCGGAAATCCTACAGACCTCGGGATTATGAAGTGAAATCACTTTTTCAGGGACATTAATTTGCTTACGAAATTGTATATTATTTTGTTGAAACATGACTCTATTTCCAATTTGAATAAATCAAAAGAATTTTTTCATTTACCAAATCCGTTTATTGCGTCTTACTATCCCAAATTGTTAAAAGAATTTTCTTTTGATTAAAATTAACCATATATATATCTCGTCTCTAGCTGTACATCAATGAAAAGCATGTCTGCAGCTGCTCTCATGCATTTCTAACGAAGTCTCCCTTTCGAATCCCTAAAATCGTAGAATTTCTATGTATAATTTCGATGATCTCCTGCGACCTCAAAAATCCTCATTCTTCGAAACTCATTCCCTGATTAGCTTCGCGGAGGATAGCCGTATTCTCTGAAGAAGATATAAGTCGAAGGAACCAGTTCCTGTCGAGGGAAAACGACTCTCGGTAGCTGAAATTCCCGAGTTGAAATTCTCGAAACCGGAGAAGAGAGATTTTCAGTGCAGGGTGATCTCGGTTGGAAATTCTCCTCCTGCCGTGCTCCTGCTTGATATTTTCCTGGACCTGCTTTGTCTCAGCGGTTTGCCCCTGATGGAACCTGTGGGTTAGGGATCAAGGTGAGGGACGAGGGGAGGCGCAGTTGGCGAGGCAAGGCGAGGCACACAAGAAGAGGAGAAGAGGACGTCAGAGTATCTTACAACGACGGTGCATGCAGCCTCCAGCTGCACCCGCGATGCACCTGCCTCCCTTCATTCTGCAGCGTGCCTCTCGTGGAGAAACTTTCCAAGAAACCCAACCACTCTCGCACCGTTTTTCATCAATTGTTCTTGCTAGCACATTCATGCATCCTCATCCTCCTCCCCCTCCTCCACCTTCTTGCCACACGCTTCTCCTCTTCGACTCTTTTACTATACCTACACCGCCACCCTCTCTTTATCTGCGCCTCCTCTCGCTTTCTCACGCTTCCTTTTGCCTTCCTTTCTTTTCCCTTTCCCTTTCATTTTCTTCCCGTGAACGCGATCCCGATCCGAAGTTCCGCTCTGCGCCAGAATTTATGGGGGACACTGTTCTAGGAAGACTTCACGGCGATTTCGCTCGAGGTGAGACGTGCTTCCAGCTCTGGTTAACCTAAGCGTCGCTACCCTTAAATGCTCGGTCGGATTGTAAAATTGATTCTTTTCTTAATAACTCTAATTAGATACGTATAACAGTATTTTTACATCCTTCGCATTCTTCAGTCGTTTTGTATTTTGAAATATTGAAATTCAAAAGCCGTTCTGCGTCTACTAACTTTTCCCATGAATGCATAAAATCCGCATAAGCAATGCAGATTCCTTTTGTTTTTTTTTGAAAAAATAAATACAAAAATATCGTCGCGATTGTTTGGATTTTATACAGGGTGATTCATGAAACCTGGTAAATTTATTGCTTGATACTATATTAAAAATGATAAACACGAAAGTAGATATTAATTTTTAAAATGTTCTCCAATTAACCGCATGTTCAGCTTATTTTAAAAAAAAACAATAAAGTCTTCGCATTTCGCGTACCAGTCGAAAACGAAGAGAACATTTCGGTGGTGTCTCTTGCAACGCAAAACAGAATGGAAGACCGTGGTCCGGCGACGCGGGAGCCATTCAATTTCAATGGAACGAGGAAAAACTGTGACGAGAGATGAAAAATCTCGGCGAAAGGGAACTCCGTATCGTAAGATGACGTAGTTTCGCAGGGCAACAAACGCGGTTAGAGAACGAAAGCGAGAGAGAAAGAGAAAGAAAGGAGATAGAGAGGGCTCCGGCGTGCATTGCTGGCCAGATATTACTCTGCATTGAGGACGGCATGGCAGCAGCGTTATAAGCCACGAGTTTCTTCGTCAAGGAGGGCAGGAGACGCACGGAGAAACGGACCCTCTCCGGCTCGGAGATCCTGAATGGTAATGATTATAGCAAATTGCTCTTGCTTGGCTTGGGGGTGCCTAATAGCCACTCAGTGGGGCTGTTGAAATCGTGCACCCCTTCGTTCAACCTTTGATCCCCCCGCCCGAGTCAACCCTTCAAATCTTCATTGTTTCCACCCTGTTTCAAGCGCGGGTAGGACTCCCCGTCCATCCCCCCGACACCCCTAACCCCGGTTTCTCCCACCGATGTTCTCTCGATATATGTCCTGGGCTTGGCTGCGTGCTCGTCTGGCGAGATGCACTTCCTTGCCTCTATGCTCTCTCGCCCGCCTCGTTCGGTTTGTCTGTTTGTCAGCCACCCCTCTTTTGTCACGGGACCAGGGGTAGAGGGGGTGGAAATACTCGCGCGCACCGACTGAAAGAGAGAAGAGCGAAACAGAGAAAGAAAGAAAGAAAGAAAGAGGAAAAGAGAGAGAGAGAAAGACCAGGGCTCTCTCCTCCGTTAATCTTCTTGACTCGTCGCCGTCGCGGCTGATCGTTGCGTCGCGTACGTGGCCCGGCTTAATTAGTCCCGCGGCTTTTCGAAGGATCGGCTTTTTAGTGGCGCGCCGAGCGCGTCGTCGCGTCGCGTCGCACGGAATCCCGGCGACAGAGAGCCCCCAGCCCAGACAATGGAATATTAGATTGTTACCCGGTCGGACCGCCCGCTTTTTTTTCATCCCAGCCGCAGTATAGTACTTGTTATTATCGTCAAGATGGTTCTCAAGCATTTCGCGAGCCAAATGTTTGGTAACTGTGCTGTATGGCTCACACTCGATATTACCAATTTCATTCGCCCCAAACTTACGTCGACCTAATTTACCTTTTAAAAATCAAATTCATCTGGTGACTTCAGAGTAAACTTTCAAAGCACAGTTACCACCATATCCTCCAACGATAAACTCTATCGAAGATTTTGTTGAACGTTGCTTATTAATTATTCCAGAGTCTGACGCAACAGATCAGCCTAAGGATCAGCTGAATTGAGGATGTTGAAGATAGAAGTCGGTCCAAAGAATATCGGTTTAGGGACAATATTGTATCCAACACTGGTTTCCCATAACACGGCAATTTGGCGGCGGCTAACTACCGTGTAGCACAGGGGTTGTCTGTCAGTGTATCCGGTCGGTGTTCGTGTAGGTGATTCAACTGCAAGGCGGCGCGTGAGTTAGCCGAGATGAGAGTAGGGCCGAGTATGCAGGCAAGCAAGGCAAGGCAAGCGAGCTAGGAGACGCTAGTGGCCCAAGTGACTGACGTGTGCCGGGAGTGAGTCTTCCGGGGCTCGGACTCGCACACTCGGTGGAATGGCCTTTTCGAGTTCGCCGGAATAGAAGAAGGCGGCCAACGTGGTAGTCGGAGACCGGAGGAGCCCAGCCGGTAGAGAAGACGACGTAGCAAAAGAGGATCGGGAACGAGGAGACCCGAGACTGAGAGACCGTGGAACGGAGAGACCGCCTCCAGGGGCTATGGTTGCTGCTGCCCACGCCGTAGCCCATCTATCCACGTCCGCCGTGGCCACCTGCGCAACTTGACAGCCCGGCTCTAACGATGCGCATACGTAGGATCCTTCCAGAGGCTGTGTCCGAGGACATAGTCGCCCCGTAGTCGACAAACCAGACTTCAGGTAGATCGATGGATCCGCGAAAAGAAGTTAGCCGTGATGAGGTGCCGAGCCAGGCTAATGCCACGAACTCACTCTGTTCCGTCTGCATAATTCCGGCTTATTACCCGGCTGCCGAACTGTTCCTTGCTCCTGGCGCTGATCAGTTACTAACTTCTGCTCTCTTTTCTAATTACGCTTCCGTGACAGCTGTGGGAAATTGTGCTAGTGCCATTCACCCCTTGTAAGCTTCACTAGAATGTTTGCTTAATTCAACCAATTGTGGATTATCCATCATTTCATTTCTTTATTTAAAGATGCAATTGGATCTGCAATAGACTGTATTACTTTGGCAATTCTTATTTGAACGAATCATTTGTTAATCTTTCTCAATTTTGAAAAATCCGCGGACTATTCAAGCTCCGGTAACTAATAAAGGTTATACACAATCGACGACGTAAAATTACGGTCTCTCTTACCACAAGGATTCATTCAATCGTTCGTTCATTCATTACATCTAGCTATCTACCATCTGGCGTACCTATTATACCGGGTGTCCCACAAACTGCAATTGCTGATGTCGCGGAAGAGGCTTCTCAGAACCACTCCGACATCGTCCAACTTAATTTGTGATTACTTTTACAAGCTCTGATCGAATTCAGTTCGAGCGACGAATATTATCGGAAAAATTAATGTTTATCTTTACACGACAAATCTGTCATCCACATATTCATTCGAGGCACATTTATAATCGAAGCCAAGTTCCTCGACATCGAATAGCCGAAAAGGATCGCGGAGTTAAAATATGGCGTCTGGTTGCACCTAACTATTCGAATCCACTGTACCGTGGTATACAATTAGAATCGGATTCTGCTCTCGGTTACAGCCTATTACATCGGACGGTAATAACAATAGGAAAAAGAGAGAGAAAAAGGGGTAGGAGGGATGAAGAGGGTGATTCTCTCCGCGAGAGGATCGAAATTTTACAATAGCCGTCGGATTCGTTCGTCGCGGAAAGGGCAAATAACACTTAGCTCACGGACTCGGCCGTGATTTACGACATGTTTATGTTCCACGCAGCAAGCCGGCCGTCATTTGTTACGAAGGCCAATCTGTATTTAAAATAACCGGAGCCGGGCAGCCCCCGATTTTTCGCGGGATCATCGTGCATCCGCCATGGCTAGATCTTCGCCCATTATTTCACGGTCGTGGTTATTGTGCGGATACGGTGTTAGCTGACTATAAATTACGGTGAATTCTACTATTCATCACCGCGGCGTGCGCTGAACTTAGGACCCCAATTACCTACATTTTATCTTCGCGCCGGCCATTAATCACGGGCCACGGCGCACGTAATGAATGGCCTTTTCGATAACAATGCAAACGTTGTCACAATAAATATGATTTCCACCGGTGAACCCGCGCGCCGGCACCGATTTACACAGGTCCCGGGGTCCGAACTGCTTCCGAGACGCGTAACTTGCCCGTGTAACTCGCCTAAGTACACACCCATGAGTCCCATAAGTCATCGATCACCTGGTTGTTCCGTGGAAAATAGAAATCGCTTGTGTGAGGCAATCTTGATCGAATGATTTATTTTATAGTAATGGATTTTTCCGTAGGGCGGAGCGTTCTGGCTGATAAACAAACTGACAGCGATTGCAACGAGTTACAGTTGGAGAAAGCGATATTGAATTAATTGTACTTTATGGTTGATTGTGTCTCATACGTACGTGTTTCGTGTACATGCGCGAGCAACTCTAACGGCTCTGAATTGAATTCGTACTGAATTGTTGTAGGAGGATAAGCAATTACACTGTGGTCTTCATTACGTTAAAGTTTCTGTAATGGACTCGCTGCAAAGGTAAGCGAAACGGTATTGTCATGAGTGCACCACCATTAAGTAGAAAAGGTTAGACTTGGACGGACACATTAGTTGAATCGTGAAACGTGTCTCATTCGAAACCTAATTTTGTTGCTATTAATGAGTTTAGAATATATTTGCGTGAAATATCAAGCAATATAGAATCTATTTTTAATGGTTTCCGGAAACATATATATATGACATGTATTTTCTTCGACCATCATCAACATTGAAATGGTGAAAGCGTCTCACGATTTAGTGGGGTAACACTAGAAAAATTCGAAAAATACGGAAGACCTTATTGAGCAACGACCATAACTCGTAGAAGCAGCGACGGAGAACGTGGGGGGCGAATGCTCGCGATAAAAGTGCGCGTTTCTCCGGATTAGTGTCTGCGGGCCGATCGGCTGGCCGGAAGATGCTTTCTCGAGGTTTCCACGTAAAGCGCTGTTCAAAAACTGAAAGCCACTAAGGTCCGCCGAGCCCCGGGGGACAATGGACCCCTCTTCCTTCTCGTTCTCTCGTTCGGCCAGAAGGCTGGCCGAAGGTTTTCAGCGCCCTAGTGGTCAATTTCCCACTCAGACGGAATCATTAGTCTACGGCCACGGCACAGGGTGCTCTCGCACTCTCCCTGACGGTAGAAGTACACTCGATGAGCGCGCCAAAACCGACCGTACACTAAAACCAAACTAAAAGCAATCAGAGATCAGGAAGGGTGATATATCCTGCCACGAATATAATCCTTGCCTGCCGGCACAGCGCAGACAGCCCAGGGGGTACTCCTGGCAACGCGCTCTTTATTATGTATTTCTGTTGCGTACTCTCTCTCGCGGTCGCTCTCGTTGTCTTCGATTGGCAACGATTTGATCGGTCCTGGTGTCCAGACTGGTTGCGTTTTACAGCGACGACTTTATGGTTGATACGCGTACAGATTGCTCGTAACCCCATACGACGAACCACCAAGGAAGATATGCTATAAAAAGATAATTATTCTTCAACCCCTTCCACCACCATTTATTTTACGGTCGCAGGGATTACTAGACTTTTTTTTACTTCTTCTTCGTTAAGAAGTTATATATTTCTAATTCTTTATACTTAAATTAAACGTAATTTTTGTGAAAGATATCAAATTCGATACGCACTCACCTCCAAGCGGATAGTATCTATTTCTGAAAGAAAAAGGGAGAAAATGCGAACAGAAAAAGCCCCGGTCGAAAGGATTAATGCATCAAGAGTTCCCTCAGGACTTCCGATTGAATTTTCCCGCAGGTTTGCATAGGAATCGAACGTATCGCTTGGACGATTGAGCAAGAAGATGGAAGCTGAAAGGATGAATAAAACCGCGACGTCGCGTTCGCGCATAAACAAAATCCAGGAAAGACACGAGTTGAGATAAAAAAAGAACAGTAGGAGGGAGGGAGGAGAAGGATCGAGCGATACAAGAGAGGAACGGTACGCCTACTTCCTTTCAGGATAATCCATGGCCTCTAGGATTGTATCAGGCTCTATGAGAGTGAAAAAGGAACGAACCACAGGAACCAGTTCGCAGAATGAATCCCTGGAGGATCGTCTTCTCACGCTACCGGATAGTCGCCGACTAGTCGTAGATAGCAATCGTAATTACACAACCACGGATGCGGTTGATTTGAGGTATAAACGCGGTGTCCCTCTTCGTTTCATTCACCGTCCTCTTATTTCCCTCGCTTTCTCTTTCGTCTGCGCCCTCTCGCGATGCTCCTTTTCCCCTTCGCATTCATTCAACGTCCCTTCTTTCACCGCGCGTTATCTTCATAGGCCTGTGTTTCGGTTTACTCTCTTTTTCCCCCGTCGCGTCGTTGCTTCTTTTTGTTTTCTTCGACACTTTTCTACGACCCGTCTCCAATCTTTTCCTGCGCTTGGACTCTTTCTGCGATCCTTTCCTGCTTCGCGAGAAGCTCGCGTGTTTTCGATACCGCAAACGCCTAGTTCCTTCGACGCGACCAGGAGACGCTCGAAAAGAATCAGGTTGAACTTTTATTTCGCTGGACTGCTATTTTGTTCGGTACTGATCGTTATGAGCACATCGCGTGTTTATAAGAAAAATTAGTGGGTAAAATAGAGCAGGATGCAAACATGACAAATTGAAAATTTCACTATTTTTAATGTATGATGATGACAAAAATTAGTAGTAATTTAAACCAGTAAAACCATTAGAAAAATTTAAAAATACTATCATATTATTTTCAGCCTATAATTAACCTCAGGTAGAAAATTATTATTTTGCTCAAAAATCCGCTGTCTGATCACGATTATGAAGTGTGAAAATTCATTTTTGTCTGTTTCTTCTTCCTCACAGAAATATTTTATTTTGCAAAGTTTTCATTCATAAAACGCCGCAATTAATTTTTCCTGAAAAATTTCGAAACTTTTACGCTTATACAATCGAATACGTATCCAATCAATGGTAATTGACACGATCGAAGTATACAGCTATAATAGTATAATAACACAACGAGGAGACGGTTCACGTCTGAAAGATAGCATCGTTTATCGGGAATCTAAAGGGCCGGCGATTCGCCGCTATCAAAATTAATTAACATCGGTAAAAATATCGTTTGATCGTGTTGCCGGATCGCGTCGTAATTTACAATGCGACGCATGAAGATCTATCATCGATAATTGAACAAATGATTGGAATAAGTACGCTGAATAACGCAGGCCCATAGATCATGTGTTTTCAATCGATTTATCTACGTAAAGACCGGCCTCGCAAACCATTCGTACGCGTATCCTTCGAATCCATCTCTGCGAATACGAGGGCAGCCACGCACCGAAAAGCCAAAGAAAAAAAATTCGAAAATAAAACCAAAAATAAAAAAAATACAAGGAATCATCCCGGTCCGGTGAGCATAGCAGATTTAATTGATAAAGCCTGAGCCGGCCGTGCACGAATGAATTACGCGACGCGAGATTAATCGTAACAGATAGTATTAAGTCGCGTAAACGCTGATACGTTCGACTCATTTTCAGGGTTTATAACGCCCCGTATCGTTAACCGCGACGCGACGCAATCGTTGTTTTAATTTTCGTAGGACTGTCATTCGAAACGTAGGGGACGCCGAACTTGATTAGGCGTAATAAAAGGAACTCCGGGACTCTCGTGGCTTCCTTTCGAAGCAATTAACTCACCAGTTTCGCGAGATTTATCGTTACAGGCCTGTGGAGAGGAAGATGAGCAGATTTTAAGAACGAGTTTTTTCTGCAACGCGGTGCCTGCGATAGTTTGCGGTGTTTTATTGGCTGAGCTTGTCCGGAAATTTTTATATCCCTATAAACTCGCGCACTTTACGTGGCAAATTTCTTCGGCTAACTTAGGGCTCACGAAAGCTGCACGGGTATATTTGTTTTATTTGTCTGTAAGAAGTCCTATTGTACATTAGTATTGTCTGATGCGATAATGAAGGAAACACGCATTTTCTGTGTTACGAGGAATGTTGAAATTTAATAATAAAATGAATTGGAAGATTTTACGATTTTATTCGTTTCGGTGCGGTATTTCAATGTCGCGTCGATGCGAGACACTTTTCGAGGGGAGCATTGTAGTTACACGAGCAAGTCTCGTCGAGTTTCAGCTGACATAACCGTCGCTAATTACCAACTGTCCCGATTGCCTCGCCAAATCGGCCCCGATGCGTCTTCCGCACGCGCGTATGCGTGCGCGAGTCATGTGCATCGGCGCGTGCATACTTGCACATCGTGTCCTCGCTCGACACTACCCACGTGCACCCCAGATTATGTCCAGCATATTCAATGCCTCACCGGGAGGGTAAATTCAATTAACTACACACGTCGAAATTAATGAATCTCCATATTATGCGCGAGACGGAAAAATCTTATCTCCTCGTGCGAATGATGAACCACCCAATCGAAATGTTTGAAATATACAATCCACAGGCATGTACTATTATCATGTTGGATTTAAACAATTTAATTACGCAAGTATTAGAAATTTACGTAATTTCTGTCAAAATTAGTTCAATTTAGTAAGCAACAATTACGATAATGGACTGCGAACCTTTGTGCAAATTAAAATTGTTCGTTTCCATCGATTGGGGAAGTAGGAATTTGGTTTTTCATCCCTTAGCGACTTTAATCCGTCAACTTTCGGTTGGAAACCTGCGGTAGGTTTCAAACTTTCCCGACGTGTCAATATTTCCAGAAACACGCATTCGCGCAACAGGTTGAACAAATATCGAGGAAAAAGGCATTTCACATTTGCAGCCGCGCACACGCAATGGACGTCATCGGTAGACTACTTCGCCATTTTCCGAATATTCACCGAGCTGTTTAATCCACGACGATTCATTGTAGACTGTAGATAACTATTTCATAACGTATATCACTGACTAGGTCGGATAATCGAGGTTCCACTGAACCGTGGATTAAATGCGTACACGTGATCAAAATTGTGTCATGTTTGGAGTCGTTTTAACCAAAAAGTATCACAGTAGTAAAACTTCTATGAAAAAGTAATTAACTAAACTATAAGAATGTATTTTTTTACTATTATAAATTATGTTTATATTTCTGCAAGTGTTATTTTAATGTTTTAAAATATTTTTCCCTTAAATAAAACAGAAAAACTGACCTTCTTTCAATTTTTTCATGCCAATACAAAAAACCATGAAGGGTTAAAGGCAAAATAGAGTTCTCCCTGGAGGAGTGTGAATATCTACACGATGTAAGTGACACTTCGGTCCAAAAATTTCGACGATCTTCCAACGATATCGAGGTACTGGTGTAATCATTTGCGCGTGTGACTCCATCGCGTTAACCGCGTATTGGTTTATCGACGTTGACGAGGGGTTGTGTAAGGGACGGAACAACGTCGAAGGGAAAATCGCCGGGTTTGGACGCGAGGAAAACGCACCGTTCATGAATGGTGCTGTACACGTAACGCTCGGCGCGTATACTCCTTCGCGCAGGCTGGCTCGCACGCGCGCGCGAGTGCGAGCGTGAGCGCGAGCGAGTGCGACCGCGAGCGTACACGTGTAACGCAATAGGTATGTACCATAGAGTTACGCGAACCCAATAATACGTCTGACGGCTGTCTAGACGGGGCTACGAACGATCGGCGTGTGCGTGTAATCCAGCGCGGCCACAAATATACCGTGTGTATACGAGCCACGTACACGTTAATGGTCGCCGAGAGTGCGTGCGAGATGCGAACCGCCTCTCGCTCTGGACTACATGTCCTGCGTGTCCTGCGCGCTCTCTCTCCCTCTCTCTTTCTCGACCCCCTACCCCCCTCTTTCTCTCTCTCGCTTTGTCCACCGAACCTGTTAGACGGATAAGGACTAAACCCCTCGCGGCGAGTAACTGGACTGGCTCCGCCGGTGCTGCGGCGAATTGGTGGCTTTTGAGATGGACCTCATGAACATTCCTTCAATATCTTCTTTAAATCTTCTGGAACCGGTCCGTCCTTCAGATTAGTTTCAGACAAATTCTGGTTTAAATGGACCCTCCCATAGACACGTTTTACCAATACCGATTGATGGATCAGTGGTTTTTGTTATCTTCGGTAGAGACGGTTCACGAATGTTCCCTTCGTAGCTTCTCTAAATTTTCTAATACCCTCTCGACCTTTTAATGTCTTCGAGAAAGATTTGATTCAGTTTTTAAATTTTTACTTCGACCATGCGAATATTTCGTCCTTGACTAGTTCCAGTAAAATACATTTGTAAATTTTGCTGTACATTTTAACATAATTGGTTAATGTTTCTTTTTAGAGCTTTTCAATTTTTATTTCGACGTCATTTCTTCGATTTCTGCTCTTAATTTTCTGGAACTGATTCGCCCTTGCAGACTAATCTTAGGAAAGTATTCATTTCTGAATGGCTCCGGGATATTTCTGATTTTAGCAACGTGCAATCAATTGATGTATTATAATAACAAATTTTTGTGTTTTATTAGGACATATTGCCGACTCTAACAGATTGCAAATGAGCGTAGATTCATCAGCTTTCCTCATCTTGTAATATCATTTAGTACACTGTGTAACAGGTACCATTTTCGCGGTAACGTTTATTATATCCTTCTTCTTTCCACATTAACGAACACACTACGCACCGTAGGTAACGCCACCGATTCGCTACCCTGTGTTTAAACTACATTACATTCTTCTGAAACATGAAGTCCGTCCTATGAGAAATCTCCGACAAACACTGGTTGCAGAACGCCGGTATAAATTATACGGATTTATGATTAATTAATGGTTAATTTACGAAACGTATCATCATTTTCTCATCTGAAACCGCCCTTTAACGACGGCCAAGAAGAGCCGGTGAACATCCTTGAACACTGCTTCGAGTATCTTATCCTCGCACATGTTGCTAGTGTTGCTTGTAGACACAGCGTTGGGCGCCGTGATAAATGATCTATTGATCCTTGATCGATCTTCGTCGCGGCAGCTCCCGAAAAGAAAATTTCCAACGAATATCAAATAATCGAAAACTGTCTACTGCGTGGAAAATGATTTTAGTAGAAACATTTACAGATCATTGTAAAACGTTGTTCAGAAAACAATTTGTATAGAAAAATTTGTTTTTATTTCTACATAAATGTAGAAAATGAACGTGTGTCAAGAAGTCGACGATTCAAACATTTCATTCCCCATGGACATTCGTTTGAAAAATGATAAAAGGATTTGTTCGAAGTTCATTTGTTTACTGTAGTCGACTGCGTCGAACGAAGATTCCACAGGGAATGGTCGAGCCACCGAAACGATTAGCAAAATCAAGCAAAACGTAGAATTCGTGGGGTGAGAATGTGTTAAACGCGAACTGGTTAAAATGACGACGAGGACAGCCGCGTAACGGCAGCGGTGCACACCGTAATTATCCGTTCCTCCAATTTGCAAACTTATATGTAATTCAAATCGTTGCTCGGCCGCTAGCTAATGCAATAATAATGGCTTCGTGGAAATTTCCGTCGCCGGATGCGCCGGCTCGAACAATCTTTGCGAAACACGTGACGTTGACGGTCTAGGAAATTCTCGTTTAAATCGCAAGTCGAGCTAATCCACCTAATCGCACGGACGCCGTCAGAAAAACCGCGAGGATCCTCGATCATCGTTCAAACGAAACGCATTTAACTCGCTGGACATGACAATTTCGAGACTCCATAAAATATTACCTCTAATGCCATTGGAATTGCTGTGACAGATCGAAGTAATTTGAAACTACTAAATGTGCATTATTCTTACAACATTTTCTTTCGCATAAAAATCAAAACATAATTAACCGCTACGATTTATGTTCCAGTAATTACAACTTCGTTGTCGATCATAATTTTTTAAGAGGAGAAACAATTATTGAATGTTTATAATTCTCTAATTTGTTGATGACAACAGAGTAGAATTCAAATTTGGGTTAAAAAAATTAACAGTAGAACGTGTTTCTAAAAATCGTGTAAAAATGAATAAAAAGTTTTGAAGGAAAGAAGTCGAAATGAATTTAAAAAATGTGTTTTTGAAGATCGTGTGAATATGAATAAAACGTTTTGAAGGAAAAATGTCGAAATGAATAAAACGTGTAAAAATGAATCATATGAAAAAAGTAGTGTCTTCAGAAGAGCCCCAGGTGCATAATCTCTGGCTACAGAGGCATCGGGTTGACCCAGTATTTGGCGATGGGGAAAAGAGATTCACCGACTACCGAGATCTCTTTCCATTCCTCCGAGTTGCACAGTGGTGGCTTGAGTTCCTCTTTGGTCTTTCGACCGAAATATCGCGTGCACCCACGCGATATTTTTGTCCTACGGAGGACGGCTGGATCGCCCGAAGCGGGACCGTGGCTCGATTTTCTGGAACTGGTCTCATTGAGTATACCTATTTATAGGTACACTGTGCACGCAGCCCACAATGATTTGACAGCGCCCGGCTGAATGAATGGCTGTGTTTCTGCGGCTGAAATCATTTCACGTGAGGGACCATCTTGTGTCTTATTCCTGTCCATTGTTGTCCCTATTGCGTTTCTTGAATAAACGAACAAAAGGATTTCAAAGGATCATACACCATTCAGCGCTTCTGTAAACTTTGGTCTCGAGATGTCAATTAATCATCAGCTTATTCGTGTAACATACTGGAGATAAATTATAGATGCAATTAGGTATATGAAGCTTTTGTTGTTTTCAGAAAGGGTTCTGAATCCTTCCTTATTGTTCATAATAAATACTTGTTCAATCTAAATTGATGCTCTACTTCACTGAAATTAATTGAACAAGTTAGCCTGTATTTTCACTCAAATTTTTACTGGTTGATAATCTCTTCTTTCAATAATTTTAATAAATTCAACAGAGTATGTACTAATATTTTTTAATTCTTCTATCTTCACATCTTGAAAATTTGATCTTTTGAAGTGGATGTTAACCCTTTCGTTGCTAAGTTAGGGACGATGAACAGAACAGAATAAAAATTAAAAAAAAAAACGCAAATTTACGGGAGTAGCACATGAAAACAGAAAAATGTTGAAAAACATGTATGTACGGACGTAGGAGCAAAAGGGTTAAATAAAAGATTGAAGCTAACAGGACGTTGTTGGGAACACAAAAGAGAAAAAGTCAAGGTGCAAAAGGTTAACGCTCGGCCCGATTAGTATTAAATCAGCGTATCTCATTGCGTCTAGCTGAGGGTCTGGCGTCGTCTGGTTGTGTGTTTTGTCTTCCGAGGAGCGCACGAGACACAACTAAACTGATATTACACATAGTATACCAAGGATTCAGATAATGCCTCGATCAGGTTCGCATTCTTAGACCCATGGCATCGATTGCCCGTGTATCGAGGTCCGATTGCGTCGTACACCATCACGCTCGGTTTTCCACGAGCGAGCAGAGCGATCGGATCGAATCGAATCGGATCGGATCGTGTGCACACGACGCGGCCGATGGAATCAGAAGAACGCGACCGCGATTACCGGGGAACGGGCGGCTCATTACCGCCCCGGGTAGCATTTGCATAATTACCACGGTTTTTTACGGGGATAAACGCAGGAAACTGAGACGCGCCGCCGCTGAAACCGGAGGAAGCGTGAATTGCCGTTTCTTTGACCGGTCCCTTCCGTTTTCCGATTGTTTCGATCATTTTCGTTTCGTGGGTAATCGCTACCCCCATCCCCTGATTATATATCCCCGGGAGTCGTTTCATCGTAGCCGCTAACGATCACTTACGAGCTGATCTACTGGCAAACACCCCTAACTGGTCTTGTTGCCTCTCTGTTTTCTTCTTTACCACGTTCCCAACAGGTCGTTACCAACCAGAATGGATTTTTTCGAGATCTTAACAGGATCGGGTTATGTACTGCGTGGCGTGTGAACATGATTTTTTAGGAAACTGCGAAGCAAATAGCAATTATTGATTTTACAAAAAAGTGATCGATAAATCATGAAGTTATATTACCGCCAGCACTAAAATCATGACAAAATATATTGTTCTTTAATTTTTACAGCCCCTTAAAGAGAAAAAGAATGCTGCTGATTTAAATGTAAAGAGAAGCAAATAATTAAAAGTCACCGAGACTCTTCTGATCTCCGGATAGCGATAGATCCTCCTCGATGCGAAAAGGCAAAGCTGGATTTAGATTTTCCCAGCGACTGCATGTGCATGCGACACTGTCGCCTCGCATAGTCGTCAGCTATAGCGAAGTTAAGGCCCCGCCGACAGGGACACGTGCTACCGAGCGGAAAACGAACCCGATACACGCGGGAACAGGGCGCAGAAGTGATCTTTATAGATCGTTCACTGTGTAATCTGACCGCGATCGTAATTATGAAGGGAATAATTGCAGCGGAGTTCCGCGCCGGCGATTACGCGACGTTTAAGTAGAAACCGAACGGAATTCGATCGGTGACCGACGAAGAAAATCGTGCGCTCACGATCATCGATGATAATTCTTCCATGAAGGAGCATTGAGATCGATCAGCACCGACGACCAGGCTGACGAGATTTTAATGCGTTCCACGGTGATCTATAATTGATCCGTAACGAGGCCTTGGGAATCGGGAATTAAGTCATTCGGATCAATCGATCGGAATCTCTGTCGACCTGTTATTCAGTCATCCTCACCTGCCTCGTAGATCCTCCTCGATCCAATTACGTTTGTTTTGCTGCTTTTTGTTCCTCGAGCATTTCCTGTCCAATTTTCTTGTGAGGCGTGTGCAACCATAGTGCATTGTAATTTCAATTTGGCGGAATGTTGTTACTGGACTGTAGATTTTTATGCAAATTAAACATTCTTTGCATTCCTCGCAAGATGTAGCAGCTACCAAAATATTTAATACCTTTCCTTTTCATAATTTTAATCATTTCCATGTTTTTGCCATCATAAAATACGCAGTGTAATTATTACGTTGGAAATTATATCGATGATTAGACTGGGGATCTAAAATTTGCTTCATCAATTATAAGCAACTGGAGTTAGATGGAAATTTGTTTTCTCTTCCAATAATTATAATCAGGTAAAAATAATATATAGATTATATTTTTTATGGAACACCGTTGGTGTATAAATCTTTCGCGTGTTCAGCGACAATACCGCAGGATCAGGATTTTAACGACGTCAGAAGAAGAGGTATCGCATTATACGCCACGTATATGAATCCCGGTGATTACGGCGGTTAGTGGTATTAATTAGCGGGAGCAATTGACGATGTCAAAGGATATAGTTGTCGGCGTGAAACGAGCGGGTCGATGATAAGCGGAATGAGACGCCGCGGTCTTCTTTTTCTCTCGTTTCAATGTCTCTCTCTCTATTTTTCTCTCTCTATCTCTTTTTCTCGTTCACGCGTCGGTGAGAACGGTGCGTCGTTTGAAGTTGGAGAATGTGATCGTGATACATTTATATGGACATCGGTATCAATTAACGTTGCTGGAGATATTAATTAGCATTAGCGGCCGATTGTGGCGCGGTATGTATACCTTGAGTTTCGTTTTTCCGGATAGTTCATGCGAACGAGAATATACAAACAGTGATTTATAAATAGTCATGTTCGAGTTTTACCGGAAATCGGACTTCGGCGAATTAAAAATTTCAAGTAGCCATTTTTTACTAGGAATATACTCGTTGACAATGTGGTTCGCCTTGGTTCACATGTTACCTCAATCGTCTCTTATGTTATTTACGATGTTACATCGTTATCGAGTTGTTCGCAGTTTCCGTGCATCGATTAGACAAGCGATGCCGTAATCTTTTACACGAAGCATTTAAAATAATAAGTTTTAAGGAAGGTTTATTCGATCGTGCCATTGAACCCTTTTTCGGCAAACCACAAGTTTAAGTTGTAACGAAGAAATGGTGAATGAAGATAAATTGAATTATGCCAATAAACACTACATTCTTATCTAACCACAAGTCTTCGTTGCGGGGAAGAAATGTAAAATGAAGATTGATTCAATTGTGTCATTGAACACGAAATTTTCATCTAATCGCAAGTCTAAGTCGTGGGGAAGAAATACTAAATGAAGATTGATTGAAATATGCCATTGAACCCTCAATTTTTATCTGACTACACTTTTAAATAATTTCTATGTGAGTCTATTATCTGGTTAGTTCCATGTCGCGTCTTCAAATTGAAATATGACACAAACTATTTGGTCCAGTATCTTTATTTAACAAATTTCCACGAGGAACACATATTTCTCTTCATTTTATTCAAAGTCTGAAATTTGTGACATATGTATTACAAATGCATTCAAAGACGGTCTTAAACTAGACCGAAACTTTGAAAAAAGTTATAGTTATTTGCAAAATTGCTTAGTTAGTAACATCAATTTAGTTATTTGCATTCAGAGACGCTTGACATTTTTCAGCAAAAGATTTACGTTTGTAACATATATGAATTTCTCTAACATTCACTGACCCATTGAACAGGCTTCAATTTTTAAAGAGCAGGCATTTGGAATTTCAATAAGTCAAGGAACCTCGGAAATGGAATTTTGACCAGCTTTTCGGCAACGCTCCCATGCGCCGTCGAACACCATGAGCATGATTCATGTATTGTCTCGGCTCTGCGACCCTTGTTGATGTCACAGGCCACGCGTGACTCGTCCTTAGAAAAGAACAGCTCGCCTTCCTTATGTCAGTGTCGTCGGCAAAACAGGAAGTGCCACTTGTCATAGATTAGGCGGCCCTTTCGTCGTAGACGCGCGTGGCCCTAGTCTGGCTAACAGCCGCGCAACCTACTTACTGACGAGTACCTTCTTCGAGGCTAAGGACACGTGTACGATCGGCCACGAGGATGGCCCGTGTGAACCTGCTGAACACACGATTGGACCGACAGGAAGAAATGTCAGCTCCAATCAAGAGATTTATATTGGGCGAGATGGAACGGTGACCCTTTCGGGAAGGTAAACGTTTTCGCGCGGGAGGTCGTTGAACCGGATTAACACTAGAACCAGACGGGTCGAAATAACCTACTTACTTCGGGGCCGTGTTTACTTTGCAACCGCTCGTGCTGCTACGCTCCTTTTCACCAACGTTACTCGATAAAGTCGATACGCCGCGATAAAACTGCGATAAATGCCGTGGCACGTCGCGGCAACTTGCTTCGATCTCGCATACGAACGTGGAACGATCGACGCTCTATAACTACAAAACCCTAAACGGATCCGTAGTAAATCACTGTAATATTTCACTTTCGAAAGGACGAGAACTTTTTTAACCCTTTGCACTCGAAGCCATTTTAATTCCAAAATCAAGACATTTCCTTCGCAACCCAGATCATTTTTCTTCTACGTAATCTATTTTACATTGTGCACATCAAAATGTACCTGTTTTCTCATACATCAGTTGAACCTTTTAAATTTAATAATATTGAAACTGGTTTGAATAATGGTTTGACAATTTTTATTGGCCTCTTAAAATCACCATTAAAGTGCAAAATCACTTAGGTTTTTTATTTTTTGGAATTAGAATAATTAGTTTGAATTACAGAGGAAATACTACGATAAGTTGTCTCCAACTTTTTAATATGTGTAGACCTATATTAAAAAATTTTAAAATAGTTTTTGCACCGCTGTATCGATCATACATATTCTGAAAATTTCATCAAAATCGGTCGATGCTGATCGTGTGACGAAAATCGTAAAAAATTGGAATTCTCAGCAAACGTTTGAAGCTGATTTCAACGTTAACCAACTTTGATGACATTTTCAGTGAAACCAGATTCGACACTGACTATATTGCCCCAATTATTTCATCGATCTCCACTCACCAAGAACGTCACAATTCCGTAGTACGTAAAAGCAATTGTAAAGACATTTTTATTTAGTATAACGATCCAGATCTGATCATACCGTAGCAAGTTCCGTTAAGTAAAATGAAGGGAACACGTTGGACGGTAAAGGGTTAATACTCCGAGGGACAATCGTCCAAGTATTTCGCAACCCCTGGGCGGTGCATCGAGACAGAAAAGAATGGTCGGCGAGTCGATCGGTCCGCATCGGTCGGCACTTGTTTTTCTATTGTTAATTAACGTGTACAGCGTACGCACGCTCTCGGCCCGTAATAGGGACACGCGCATTAATGTCGGCCGTGCTCTCGTGATACGCACGCGGTACACACAGTAAAAGCGTATGTATCCCCCTATGCTCTCTTGCTCTCTGTCTACCGGCTGCTACCTCATGCGTGCGTCCGCATTCCTAGCCTTCAATTACGTTAGGCTTACGTACCCGGGTTTGCATCGCGCTGTACGCGCCACGATCGTCCATTAGAGCCGCGCAAACGCCGGACAAACGTAAACCCGAGGCCAGCGCACACACCGCGTTATTATTCAGCCAGAACTGGCCGCTTTGTTAATACCGTCGTCGTCGTCCGCTTGACTCCCGACGATCGACGATCCACGATCGACGATCCACCTAACGGGCAAGCTGCTGCTGCTCTTACGATCGCCATCCGGTTTGCTGATTGCACACTGGTCGAAATCAGCTTGCTAGGTTGCACGATACTCTGAGAATCTCCTCGAAAAATTTCGACACTTTCTTTACCAATTATTTTATTCTTTTACCGACAACAATTTCACAATTTCCCGCCTAAGAACTGGTCATTGTAAAATAACACACGAATTTCTCATAAAGAAGACAGAACCCCTCCTCTGCTGTAATACCTCGCTCACAGTTCACCACATCTTGTATGAATGCCAAAAATTCTCCACCCAGCAACTCAAATTTGGAATCAACCAGAACACAGCCTTCACATCCGAAAAGCATATAAAACACTATTGAATACTTTAAAGATATCAACCACCTCAACAAAATCTAAGAAACACAATAGCAGTTCGTCGCTAATTACCTAGATGTGGATGCGACGTTAAACCTTAATATATAGAAAAAAATTTCACAATTTTTCTAAATACTCCATGGCTGAGGATTTTCTAATAGATCCAACAGCAACAGAAACTTCAATCGTAAACCCATAACTCATCTTCAATAATATCATCTAATAATTTCTTTTTTTAGTATTGTTCTGTAGAAGATTTTGAAGCTTCCAGAATAAGGTAGACAAAGTGATAGGCTACTGCTACACTGGAGCAACATCGATTTTTGTCACCTCTTGTTGCCTTCTTCTTCCTTTTTAAATGATTTCATTGAATTTCTCAATCATCATCTACTACGTGCAATTCTAATAGATCGTAGCCGCAGTCTATGATAAAAAGCACAAGTCTACATCACACTGAATTTGTATGGTTTCCATATACAGTCTCACCCATCTGTAAATAGTAAAATTTGAAATGTGCAATAAAATTACTTTTCCCACTCTGCATTCGAATGGTAAAAGTAACAGTGTTGGCAGTGACTGACAGATTAATTGTTCGCCGTGGCATCAAGGAAGATCCGTTTCTTCCTCGGACCAACGTTCGCAAGTAATTACTAAAATTTCCGGTGATATAGGTTGCCGGATGTCCAACCCCGCGAAAAACCGATCCGAGTAATTACAATGCGACGGACCCGTCGTTGAAAAAGTTTAATCGTTTCTAAAAGACGACGCGTACGTGTCCATTGATGGGTATCCGACGACGAACGGGTCGGTTAAGAGTTCTCACGACAGTGACAATGTTCCAAGGAAGTCCTATTGACAAGATGTCATTATTAAGTAAACGGGAAAACGGAAATCAACGATCAGGAGTTGTTATATTGGTACCGGCCGCGTTTTTCTGACCGATAAACAGTGTAATTGCGAGAGGACAATTAACATCGACCCGAATCCGCGCCGACAAAAAATTCGTTTCCGGGAATATCGGATAGCAACTCTCGTGGAACACGATGATATGGGTCAGACGACACTTGTGGAGATTTTTTTACCGTCGGACGATCAACCTTTTCTAAAAAGAACATTTAAATCTGCGATATCGAGTGTTAACATTTTATCTTGTCCGCCTTGCGTTTTTATTTAACGTACGTCATTGCCATGGTAAAATTCAGTTGTCCAACTTGTCAGGCTAATTTGCGAACAGGCATGACGAAGCTTTCATTTTTAATAATTTTCACAATGATTTTCAAAATCGTCAGCTTACGGAAACAATTCTAATAATTTGATCGGCCACGGTAAATCTGATTTCACTATGGCAGGGTTGACAGTATAATTAGGTGTTAACAAAGAAAATATTAGCTCCAGCAGGGGTTTCATACAAATTAATTATTAAAACGATTGGATGTTTTGGTCGAGCGGAGTCGCCTGGACGTTTTAGAAAAACGGGGGGAAAAAACGAAACTGGCTTCTCTACCTTTTCCATTCTCGACTATAAGAGGCATCAAGGCCAGACGATGCCCGGGACCACGTAGTAAAAGGGGGCCGAAAAATGGCTGACAGGGGACAAACGAGAGCCATTTGTTATCACCAACTTGACCCTTCTAAGTACTGATGGGAATCATTCTTGGATTGCCCGAGTCTCGCCGCGATAAAATGCGAATAATCTGAAGGCACTTTCATGCTCGGAATCATGGTAAATTATTGTGTTCAGTTTTGGGAGATGGCGTTATTATGGGGTGGAGACCGACGCGCTCGGAACGAGTATCACGTTCCTGAAACTAAATTCCGAGGATCGGGGAATTAGTCTCCATTTAACATTCAAATAATACGAGGTGTTCGGACACTCGAAAATCATAACCTGTCAATATGCGTTACAAATGCAAATAACAATGTAGACAGTGTCGGAATAATGATCCCCGGTAGAAAATACAAAATGCGAGCCTTCAAAAGCCTTTTTTTTTGTTTTATGTAAGGTTGCTTTCTCATACTTTCATCTCTGCATATAGACATGTGTTCGTGCTTGATGCGTTCCTGTATGTTCACCGAGAAGTAGACCTGACTTTTATGTGTAAGTAAATGTGCGTAAATGGCCTTGCTGTTAAAGTAGCTTGCAAAATGGACTTCATATAACTATGTAAATTATTTAAAAAATTCATTGCAACAATGGGCAGGTAAAATATAATCAGTCTCCTGATTAGTGTAAATGTTTTCCAGTCCTTCGAAAATTCGTGCACACGATAACCGCACGAAGACGCGCGGTTTAATTACGAATTAGCGTTTTATCGTGCAAAAATCGTCTGATGCGAGATCGCAAGGGGTAGTCGGAACAAAAGCGCGCGAAATGCGAGCGGAACGAGCAAGACCGTTTCGCGAGTTGGTGTGGAAGGATCGGGTAGTGAACCAGGTGAACCAAAAAGAAGAAGAGGAGGATAAAGACAGTACAAAAGAAGAGCAGCAGGCCAAACGCGAAGAAGGGGTGTGGGGTGAGCGGTCGGTGCAGCAGGGCAGGAAATTGGCGAGGCTAGAAACAATTAATGCGATTATATACGATGCTCTCCTCGCCTTTCAATTATGCATTTCCGGGCACGGAAATGAACTCCCGACGCGCGGTGTGTAATATACACGGCAGGATAGACACACCGCGGGCATGGGACCGAGAGAGCTGACTTCATTAGCGCGCGCGTTTCTCCGCGACGACCGGGTGTTTCCCCCCAGAGGGTTTCGGAATCGAAGAAACGGGCGACCGTACCGCGCCGCGCTTCCACGCTATTGTCTTCGATAATCGATTAATCGGTCGCACTTGCACCCTTATCCCACCTAAGCCCGCTAATCCTTTAAGAAGATTGACCCCGTTGAATAATTCAATCGCGCACGGATTTTCAGTGAACTGTGCCGATTTACTCGCCAAGCTAGACGGGGTCGTCTTTTTCTGCCGGCGGGGAAGCTTCAGCAGGCTTACTATGCTATACTCATTATTAGACTACAGACCTTTGCGCGAAATAAAAGTTATCTGCATCTGTTGGAAGACACGCGAGCCGCGCTCGATTTTCTTTCTTGCTTCAATCGCTTGCATCATGATTTATTTCACGGGTTTGGCGATCAAATTTCTTTGGTTTTCATAATGTTTTAGAAGAAAACAAAAAGTTTGTATGGAACAGAATTTTATTCCGATTTAAAGGAAATTAATAACTTAGCATTTCAATAATCAGAAAGGCTACGATGTCTACGTTGCACCGTAGAAATTTAGCAAGTTCGCTTCACGCGTTCTCGTGCCTCATTCTTAGAAGTCCGAATAAAGAAAGGTGGGCAAAGAAGAAGGTGGATGGGGGGCAAGAGGGGACAACCACCTGTCAGTGTCGAAGAAAATCTATTGTTCCGACGTGACTGTAACCCTTGCCGAAGACGAGGCACGCGTGTCGCCAATGTGATTTCTGGAAATTATTCAAAGTCCGGAAGCATCCCCCTCGCTTACGTCCCTGAATGGTTAGGGGCGCTTTCTTCTCGTTGTTGGCAGGAGGACCTTGACTGATTTCACGAGTAGGCGCACATCTGCACGTACCACGAAACCTTTCGAGGGGAGAATTTACGAGAGGGAGAAAAGGACAGGTACGTAACAAGAGGGAAGGAAAAGAAAGAGAGGAGAGAAAGTGATTGTGCGAGTGCTGTTGCCATGCAATTTGAGTACCTGCTACGAACGTGTACGCAGGTGACTTCACGAAGTCTCTCGTTCTCTCCCTCCCCCCATACGCTCACCGATCTCTCTCTCTCTCTCTCTTTCTCGTTTTCTCTTTCGGTGTCTCTCTCTCTCGCTCTCTCTTCCCCCACACCCGGTTTCTCCCACTCCCGGCACTCTCTGTGTGTATTTTTTTCTTCTGTTTTTTTCTTAGAAACCCCTTCATTGCTTCGTACAAAGTTACACTATAGTTACACTCGGAGAGGTCCGAGTTTACGAACAGACTTTTTGATCGAGACAACTCGAACGCATCCCGTGCAGACGAATTGACTTTCTGTCGGATGGTGTTGCGTGCGAGCCGATGATTTCGAACTGTCTGAGTCTGAACCGATACGTTGCTTTGTAATGAGAACGCTAGTGTTGATGCGCGCGAACGCGCAGCTGTGATACCCTCGGCGCGCTCGGATCGGATGGGACAGCTGCTGGAATCGGTGGAAATTGTTCCTTCGCTGCAAACACCTTCACGAAAAATTCGGATAATTTACGTGAACGGAACACAGACTGAGAAAATAAAGTTGCACGCTTTTTACAATCACTTTACAAAAAGAAAGTAATCATATCGGAACTTCGACACAATTCAAACGATTATTCATGTCGGTGATTTTATTGCAATATGCAAATCGCTTTTCCTGTGTACAAGACACGTTTAATAAAACGCAACAATAATCCACAGCATACGTGAGATGCAATCTCCAGCACAAAACGAATAGACGCATAGTATGTCTACAGCAAAATAAGCACCGCGAACCTATATGTTGAATACAACTTGTTACGAGGCGAGGAAGTAATAAAATTACAGACTATATCTTTACGGCAATCGTTCCCATCAATAATATCAAATTCACGTCCGCCTGATATATTTCAAACATTTGTACGCTAGTAAAAACCTTATATCATAAAAATTCTTACAACGAATACCAATTTTTATGCTAAAGTTTTCAGAATCGGTACTAGAAATGTCTGCAAGGCTATATCATTTGAATACAATTTTCAGGTACATGCTTTAAGAATTTCCCGGGAACAGCTGAAGATCATAAGATCAAGAAGAGAAAGAAGAACGTGAGAGGCCACAATTAATCCATCATACCTTTCTAATTATCGATAACGAGCGCCCGCCACAGGGTTAGACACGACAAAGGGCTAGACACTTCGGAGGGCAAGAAAGTCGGCGGCTCGCGTTTGTGGGGGAGGTAGAACGAGGCAGCAGGAGAAGAGCGAGGATCGATAAAAGTCACAAATAAAGAACGCCAGAGAGAGAAAGAACGAAAGAGACCGGGGAGACGGAATTCCTCGAAAGCTACGATTTCTATTTGAACCTGGAGGAGAGAGAGAGAGAGGAAGAGAAAAGGGGCGAGAGAGAAAGAGGGAGAGAGAGAGAGCAGCCTCGCGTCTCGACGGTCGTCCCCGTGAGTCACTTGTCCTCGACAAGATCCCCGTTGGCCGAATCGTCGTCGCTGGCTCTCAGGATCCCCTCGTTGGTCCTGCTCCTGCGGCGCGCGGTTGTGTGGTGCCATTTTTATAAGGCTCATAAAATCCGTGAACGGCCGTCGAAAAATAGTTTCGTGCCGTCCACTCGAGCTGTGCCCTGCGGGTAGACGTTATTAGCTTCAGGTACCCGCCGGTATAAAATTGACTTTTTATCGCGGGCAAGCACACACACCAGAAAGAGGAACGAAAGAGAGGGATAGAGCGAAAAGGGAAGAGAGAAAAAAGGAGACGTCGTCGGGTAGCTGGAGGGGTGAAAAGGGAGAAAGAGAGTGAAAGGGATAGAGAGACAGAGAGGGAGAGGATGGAACCGTCTTGAAAATTAGTCAGCGACGTTTTCGAAGATTCCTGAGACGGTGCCTCGTTCGCGTGTCCTTTTTCTCTTCCTTTTTTAACGAACACCTAAATGCCATTTCTATCGGTGGTTGCACCGACGCGACGCAACGCAACGCGACAACACCACGCGCGCGCCTTTCACTCTACTTTCTGTGCAAGTATGTATAGGCTAGCCGCCCCTTGTTCTCTCCGCAACATGAATTTCTCTCCCTCTCGCACGACGACCCCTTCTTCCTACCTTCCTTATTTCCGCTCTGCTGCGGAATCATCTGGACTTCTTGCCCCGTGCTTCGTGAATTACAGGCTTGAAGGGGGACGAGGACTCTATTAAGTGCAACACGTCCGTGTTCGGACGTAACAGAAGCACAGTCGGGACCCTGAGGATCTACTCTCCTTCGCCGATACGATTTTTCTTCGTTTAACCCTGCACTGCTCGTGCGAGACATGTTTATCACAACATTTATTACATCATTCAGCAGAGAAATGAACTTCTACTTGGTTCCTATATGTCTTGCAATTAATGCGCACGATTATTTATTTGTTATATTTAAGTCATTTAATCAAGTTCCGCATCCCACAATTAATGTTAACGAACAAAATATGACAGTAAAGTTTTTCTGTTTAATATAGTGAATGATCTTATAATATTTCGAAGTTGTATATTTGCATTGAAATGGTTTAGTTTTGATTCAGTGAATGATTCAAATTTTTCTCATTCGAAAGAAGAATAACGCCCGACGGCACTGTCTAAAGAGAGTTAGAATATACAAGATTTTTTGCTTTACGTCGTGAAATTGCTCTTATGCGCTTCTCGACCAAGTACTCCAGACTTAAGTTTACCTGACAGAGCTCTCTAGAGTTTAGGGTCTCAAAACGTAAATTTTAAAGAACTCTAGTGGCGGTACACTAAACTTGCTACAGCAAAACTATAGTCCCCGGGGGAATATGCTAAACCACTTTCCATTCAACTTTGCAACTAACTTGTAATGTAAAAACGCAACGTACATCGGCGAAAAGTGAATTAACAAAATATCAAATGAAATCTTTAAAAAGTAGCACATCGAGATTCCAACAAATTAACAAAAATCGTTCGTTCTGTTATCTTTAAAAGTAATTAAAAAATTACTAAAATGTATTTCGGACGCTGATAATTCTCAGAATTATAAGTCGAATGAAAAATGTAAAAATGTACCGCGCTTAATGAGAAACATCTGGACAAAGATCACACATGCTCATCATCTTTAATTCATCGCAAGAAATCCTTCCATAAAGATGTTTTCTTGACATCAATTAATTGTCTCGGTTTTATTTTAAAGCAAATTTATGGCCTTGTAGTGACAATCTCCAACAGCTGTTCACATAATTTCCTACCTTCAATTCCATTCATAAACATTTGAGCTTTGCATAATCCTCGCTATTCCTAGTCCATATTTCCCATGATTATTTGTAATCACAGATCTACGGTATCATAATTTTTCAATCACGTGTGTGCTAATTTACGAGAGAAACGTAAATTATGCGAGTGTTCAACAGGATTTCTGTAATGTACCATTTGTACAACTAATTTTCGCTCCTAGCCAATCTCTCCCATAATTCTTTGTAATCACGAATCTGGAGCAACATAATTCTCCGATTACGAATACCAATTTGCGGGAGCATTAAAATATTCCGATTTACAGCGGAATTTCTTCAGTACCATTTTAAACAACCAAACCAATTTTCGCTCGAATATAAAAAGTCTCGTTAAGATAATCAGACTCTATGAATTTCACGGTACAGCTGTTCTTCAGCGATACCGTTAAAAATTTCACTCGGCGAGTGTTCCGAATGTTCCCTAGGTAGCGATGGGCACGATCCTTCTCGATCCGAATAAATTCTAATCGCAAAGTATGATTGTATTTAATGTGGCATTGTATTCCTCTCTTGCCAGCATTATTGATGGATAGAGCACAATCAAAAGTATTGAAAAAATACTCGTAAGGTACTTAAACATTTGGTTTATCATTGCTATCATGCTACAAAAACCATTCAGTATTCATATTGAACAGCTCCAAGTACTTTCCGTTTCAATTCGCTTCGATTCTTTGTATTTGATCACCGAATTGAAAATCGTGAGAATTGGATCGCGCCCGTCACTACTCCTAGGGAATTGTGGGCAGACAGAATAAAATGCCGCTCATATTTCCACGGTCGGTGGCCGCGTGCTAATAAAACAGTCGCCGACCACGAATTGTTTAGTAGATAAGGACGAAAATTACCTTTCAATTTTTCCACGTGCAAAATAAGTAAGCGGTAACAAGGCTTAATTCGCGTTGCTATATGAGAGGTACCATTAAGAGACACCCAATAATATTCCACCGAGCGTGTACCGTACGCTCACGAATTACGGTACCGCGTTAGATATTACGCTCGCGGGGTACGGCGTTTAATCATTATCTAGAGCAGAATAAATCGCCCCGTCTCGGAACAATACCTCATTTTACCTCGACGAAAACTGGTCAGGCTGATAATCAAATTTTGCGTAAGACCCCCGGCGTATCAGTCGACACATGCCGCATACTTTTCGACGATTGAAAAATTGCGGGACATGTTGTAATAACACTCTTGCTGCAACTCTAGAGATATTGCGTCACTTCATTTTATGTCCTCGGAATTTTATACGCACTGTCGAATGTGTACCATTCACTGTGATACAATTTTTCCTGTGTCAATTTTCATCACCGCTTATCACCATAACTTGGCTAATTATAAATATAAAACATAAAAATTGTACTAAAAATCGCTGTTACCAAGGGACTAAAAAATTAGATCCCCACTTATAAAATTGAAATGGAGCCTCCACTTATAAAGTATATAAAAATGGTACTACAAATCGCTATTACCAAGGGACTAAAAAATTAGAGCCCCGCTTATTATCGCTGATTTGCCAAATTATTGCAGAAATGTATAAAAATGGTACTAAACATTTCTATAATAGGTCCCGTTACTTGTCCTAAATTAATGATTCTACAGACCTACTCACGGCCAGCAGAGAGATCTGCAAATTCTGTAACCACATGGAACAAACAGTGGATAAACTGGCGTGACGCGAATGCACGGTTATTATCGTGGATTTGCGGGCAGTTGTTGCACCTCATAAATCGGCTTAGTTCTTCGGAAAACGAAACGGAGAGGAGGAGACACGGGTGGCCGACGACAGGTTCGCATGAACGGGGCGCCGATTAATACAGGCGTCGCGCAAATCTGAGAATGATTCACGAACGACGGTAACTCACCGGTGCACGCTTCTGTAAGCCGAGAAACTAACTTCTAGGCTTATCTTCTCTTTCTTACACGGCGCAACGTCCGATCCTAACTAACTTAGCGGGATGAAATGTTTCTTCCGTTCTTCGAATCACGGACAAAGTGTTTCGCACGAAATTCATACGACAGGTATCCTCGTTTTTCCCTTAGCTAAGATTTCTTAATTGCATCGCTGACCTTACCAGCCAACCCTGTCCCGTTTCTGTATAAATGGTACCGAGAAACTTCGGAAACGTCGAAGTTTCATGTTTATGGCCAATCTGCAACGCGGATACCTGCGAATTTATCGGTGTATGAATGGCTGCGAATATTTAATGTGACGGCAATTGCATTTTTAAGCGGAGCCTGTTGTGTTTCAATTAGACAATGGCTCTTGGTACAATTCTGCACTTTCATGGATTATTTTATGAAAATTTGGGTACGCAAGATTACGCAAAAGGCAGATTTTTTATCAATTTATAGGTGTATAGATGCTTGTAAATATTAAATTTTATCTAATTGTAAATCTAATAAATTAAAGAATTGCAAGAAGAAATTCTCCAGGTTTCCTGGCCTTGGAAATCCGTGTATAACCCTCATCCCCACGGGTAATTTTGTTTCTACGATGTTGCATGAAGTTAAAACAGGTACTCGGGTATCAACGTCGTGTGGATGAGGGATAAACTAGCATAATGATTTCTAATCGAATAAGAACAGTTCGTTCATTCATAATGGAAGCACATGAAACGGTTTGTTCATAGAGGTCATCAGCATTCTTCCTCGTGAACGTTTAATGCTCTCATCGTAGTACCGTAGCGATACGGTGTTCAGAATTTATAGAGTACCCAGTGTCCGCATTAATTGGTTTGTTTTAATTGACTTCTAGGTTAAATGAGCACGACGTGCTTTGAATTTCAGAAAGCGTAATCCAATTAAGGCCAATATGCAGTTTAATGATAAGCCTATGCGGATTGACCTGTTTGCGTCAGCACACTTCTACGAACATACTCTATGTTGTTTACATTAAACGAGTTGTTTGCAAGTCACGGAAAAATACCACAAAGAATGTTTACTTCAATCCATTTCTTTCATTCAACCCTGGACTTCGTAAATTCAATTAATCGAACCGAAGTAAAAATAAAATTGTTCAATTCGAAAATAAATATCCACAGTAAATTTTAGTACACGTGTTGCAGAAACTCGTAACAATATGTTGGGTACAGGAGATTGACGAGCGAAATATTTGCCAAGAATTATGGCGATCGTCGTCGTTCAGTAATGCTGTATTTCACACACGAGAATAACAAGTACCAAATATCGGCCGAAAAAGGGGAAACCCAAACTGCGTAATATTCGAGGATTCAATTCCGCGAAACGGCAATGCCCGATTTCGTACAGTCTGTCACGCGTAATTACGCTAACGGTCGTAAACTGCCAACATATTCTTGTTCGCACCTATGAATCATGAATAACCGGCGCGAAAGACCGTGTAGTACGTTCTTACATACAAGAAGTGAACCGTTGGAAATACAATCGACTCGAGTTTCTGAAATTATTTTCTGTTGAAGCTTCGTGTCGCGAAACAGTTCGTGTTTATTGCCGGAACTTGAATGCAGAATAGCTGTACCCCGTGAAACCGAAAAATATTCGGAAGCTAGGTAACAAAAGATTTGCAACGTGCAATCGGCCGTCACTAAGTTTCTTTTAATCGCGTCCGGTCTGGTGGCCGGGTTGAAATTAATGAATGCGCGGACGTACGGCTGCCGTTTTTACGGAGGCGCTCGTAAACGGGGCTGAACCATGAACAGGCGCGTCGTAAAACACGAAGACAAGTGACAGGAAACACGGTGGTGACAAGCAAAGAAATGGATTGCTTGCCGCTTTAATCATCGAAACCGAGCGGACTTTCGCTAATATCTCCGCCCCTGACAGACCGTTCCGCGAGGACACACGTCCTGTCTGTTATCGGCGAGCGAGATCGTTGATTAGGTGTAGAAAGATGTCCTTTCCACACCGATTCGTGCAACCAGTGTCCCAATATATGTCGAAGAGATGTGCACAATATTTCTCCAGCATTCATCCTCACTACAGTGTAACAGTTTAACAATATTAATTTAAGAAAAAAAACTTTTTTTCAATTAGTTTTATACCAATCTACTACTAGCTTATTCGTCACATTTTTCTGATTACAATGAGCCCCAACATGGCATAATTTTAGAAGAACCTCGATTATCCGAACCTGTGTTTCACGTGTAAACTGTTAAGTTTAATGCGAATATACTACAAGATTTATTGTGCACATCAGTAAAGATTTAATCCAGCGCGTTAAACCATCCATTAGTTCAGTTAATAGAGGGTTTACTGTTCCCTGGATTAAACGAGTAAATATGATAGAAACTCTATCGTGTTTGGGTTCATCTGAATCAGAAAAGCGCCAGGAATATGTTGGTAACAGTTGTATGAAATATTATTGGAAATAATGGAATTTTATGAATATTTTTCAACGGCACGTTTACGATTTTTGATATTGGTGATATCGGAGCATTCAACAAATTACGCTGAATCGTTCATTAACGAAGTTATTAAACTACATCAGCAATACAGTTTCGAAAGTATAGAGAGTGACATTTAAAGTGGGTATTTTTATGGATTTATGGCTCGTAAAAATCTTGAAAGTGCAATAAAATCCGAACATCAACAGAATTTCATGCAACCTTGTCTTCTTTTTAACTCGATGAAACCATTAATGGAGGATATAAAATTTCATTTAATTTTAGTTTCTCCGTGTGTCTGTCTCTCCAGTAATGTCAACTGTATTATATCGCGGTTGTGTAAATCCTTCAATCAGCGAATAGAAAATATACTAATGACAATTTCTTCATAATTATATAGCGCACTTACGTTTCTTACAATCAGTGAAACGAGGATTAACTAGCTGTATCGTGGATCGAAATTGGTCGCTCCAAAATTACGCACTCTCCCATCCGCTGACAAATGAACCAACAACACGGTGGCGACGCGTCCAACTCCATAATTACGACGGATCATTTACTCTTAAACTGACCTAAGTATAACGCGCGCCAAATAAATTCACAATAAAAGACGGCCTCGAGAAATTCTGAACAATCTTACATCCGCATACGGAACTTAAATTTTGCTGTAATATTATATAATGGTATAAAATTATAAAAATATGATTATAAAATAGTAAAAATATTAGTCTAAGGATATCGTAGAACTATTTCCAACTTATTAAAAATGTTAAGATATGAAATAAGTTAGTAACTACTGTTTCCTGTAATAACAAGATGAAACCCGATTATTCGAATCGATGGACTCGATTTTATAAAATGGCGAGTGAGTATACTACTATCGGAAAATTCTCTTACCCGACCACTTTCGTCCCCTTATTAATATAAATATGGGAGGTTGTACTGGGCTTCCTATGTATAATAAACTCCTATAATTATTACTCAGTTTCCACGACATGAGAGCAATTCGATGGAGACCAAAATGGTTGCCATATTCACATAGTTGTCTCCGACTGGTTTCCTATTAGCGTACAGGTAATGACTTGCGATTCCACGGTATATTGTAAGATGAAACATTGCCAATCTTTCGCCGATACAATTTATAATCATTTCAATATTTTTCAGCAGTTGGATAACGTGAGAACAAATGGACACTTTCGTTACGTGCACTGGAGGGTTAACAATAAAAAGTTAAAAAAAAGAACAAAAAGGAGAGGTTAGAATAAATATTCTGCGTCTTAAAGGATATATGGCCACTATTCCTCTTGACTGTAGTTTAGAAAAGGCTGTCGCCAGTAAACGCGCGCGCGCGATGATTCCAGGCAAGTCATCAGGGAGAACACAGTTACAGGACAACGTGCCCACGTTTGGCAGTGCTGTTTAGCCAGTGTGTGCTTGGATAACGTGGAATTCCCGAGTGCTATCGTTCCGATTTTATTTGTCAGTTGATGGCGGATCGTCGACGGCGCGGGACCGGTGGAAATTAGAAAATAACGCAAAAGGAGGACGTATCGGGCGCAATTGAAGCGGGCAACTAGACCGTTCGTTTCATCCAAGACACGGTTCGTTTCTCTAGACACTCCGGTGCACCGGCGATATTTATAAAGCAAACTTCACGGTGCAAAGACCTCGAGGCTAGCGCTCGCGCGCGCGCGGAGAAACAGAGAGAGAAAGACCGAGAGTGAGAGAGAGAGAAAAAGCACGCGAGAGCCGTAAGTTTAGGCCGAGCCCTTAACTCCTTCGGCACATCGTGCGGTTTTCATAATAAACTATTTCCAGCGTGGCTCGATCTTCATTATTTTTACAATGCCGCGTGGCCGCGGCGTTTGTCACGATTCCCAGCCGCCTCTCGAGCGTAACGACACCCGCAGACGGTTTATGCGGACGCGTTTTCCCGCGCCCGGCTCTAATCGCTATGATATTCGCGATCGACTCGATATTCCGCGACTTTATTGACACTGAAGCCACCGGACGGGTTCGGACGACACTCCGTTTCTCATTTTACCACGTCCCTCTCTGAAATCGGCAGGCTTAGACATTTATTCAGCCCCGAACCTGTGCATCGTTCATTTTCCAAATGAAATATTGAGGAAAGCGTTAGTTGCACAAATAAATTCGCAGCCTTGTCTTTACAGATCCAATGATCTGTACAGTTGCACCATTATACTGCTGGTGACTGATGAGTTGATGATGAAGCACTACGACGATTGCTTCTCTTCTACCATCGTCGATAATGTTCTGTAAAAGAGATGGAACTGACAATCCAATGCATGCACCAAAATAAATAAAAAATGGTGGTGATTAAGTAGAGTGTACTTCCAAATTAATGCCACCAAACAACTGTATAAAAAGACTATGTGTGTGTGTGTATATATACATCATGTGGTAGTAAATAGTAATGAATTGTAGAAAAGTTCTTGACGAAGACTGTACACCTATTGCCATAGAAAATATATACATCTTTTTAAAACAATTTTTTGTCCGCGTTATACGATAGTCCAAAAAAATGATGAATTATCATTCAGCACAAACAAGCATCGGGCAGCGAAGTATGACGTCTTTCACGATCCGTTTCCACTCACGTTGAACAAGTCGTTTATTGTAAAAATGTCTGCATACATTGAATCAGATGTATACATATAAAGTAGGTGCACTGAATTCCGGAAAGTTTCCATCGATACATCGACTCTAACGTTACTTTGTACTAAGTTTAACGAGTTCTCCTCGAACATATAAATAACTATATCAATCGAATTGTTAATCAGAAACGTGTGTTATATTAGCGAAGGTAAAATAAGCGTTCCGTGGCAACGAGATTCGCTCCATTGCATACAGAGGAAAAATGCAATTGCCTTTGCAGTCGCCGTGACGAGCGTGGACGATGTAATTATTAATGCAATTGTTAGTCTGTCTGCTCGGTGATCTCTTTGTAACGCCGTTGGGTCTTCCGCCATAACGCCTGCTTCTTTTCCGTCGTTGAGTCCAATTCAATTTTCGGAAATTCGCTGGTTGCACCGAATCCGGTTTTGCTGGGATTGTTTGTTATCGGTACCTGCAACAGAGACCAAAAGCGGCGGTATTACTTTCTTGGTCAAACACGATAATTATTCTATCGAAACAATATTCATTTTGCTTGTACGTGTATGTACAGTACATAATTTTTGTAATAATTCCTGTGGCAGATATTTAGTAAACATCACGGTGTGTGAAATGCCAACTTATTTCTGCACAGACAGCACACATTATCGATCGAGTGCACTTATAAAGGCAGCTGCATAAAGCGAACGAGTCGAAAGTATTTAAAAGTAAGTTCAAAGCATCGGAACCATCTTTGGCATCTCTTTGATGCTACCGTGTATACATGCACGCGGTAGGAAAACACTATCACCACTTCGCTGCTAACAAAAATATTTTCGATAACGCAGCTTTCCTTTTCGCCGCCGATGATACTATTTCCAACGTTGTAATACACCAACTTCCGAGAGTTTCTAAGCGAAAGTTGCCACCCACCATTTCTTATACAACTCGTATTATGATCATACGTAAACCAATAAATTCAATATTAATATCTCAATCCTTTTGATAATAGCATTCTTTCATAATGGACTACCACGATTTGTCTGAAAGAAATCGCGCAACATTTTATTTCGCAGAGAGAAGTCTCGACGAAAGAAGACGTCGAACGAGTTGCCCAGAAAGCCATGATCCTGGCCGGAGTTACAGAGGTCGATCCTGTTTAAGCGAATGATCGCTCGTCCGGCCAATTGTATTGTTTGCTCGGCGGTCGATTCGCGCTATCACCAGCGAAACGATGTCTCAGTGTCAATAGTTCAACCGGGAAATAAGGTGGTCACCGTGGTCATAGTGTTCACAGGAAGTGGAATCGGTAGGTCAGACACAGACACGTCGATTCCTATTCAATAGCGGGAGTGTTCGTCGGATTTTCAAACTCGATTTTCTCAAAATTTATTCTACATTTTCAACTGATTTTCTCATGTGGAAATTCACAGTTGATACTGGTGTGCTCTGTATATTCCAGGAGCGTTCGGTGTCGGGTTCGGCCAGGAAAGCGAAAAACGTGACAGCGGACTGGCGTTCTTATCGAGAGAGGGGTTATTTTAAGTTTTGAGTCGCATCCACTGGGCAGAATACCCTTTCACGTATTTGGGCCAAGTGGCCTACCCCGTCTGGCTTGTAAATGAGGCCCTATCTACCGTCGCCGACACTTGACTTACTTGGTTGAAAGGGAAAAAGACGAAAACGAAAGAATGGGAAGAGCATAAAAAAGGAAACAAGAAGAAAGGATTGCCGTGCGCCCCGGCGAGAAACACGAAAACAAGCACCGATGTCTAGCTAGAGATAGAATTCCCCCGGGGGAAAAAGACTTTTTACCTCGAGTGCCGCGGCCAGAAATGAAAATAAGAGGTAAAATTGGAACGGGAATTTTGCGAGGCTTCTGATTTCGTAGACGCTACAATTTAATCAGATATCAATCTCTTACTTGCGCCAGAGCGAAATTCTTCTCCATTTAGGAGCTACCACCGGAATCACATTTTTACCGTTTTTACCGGTGTAGAATCACTGCTGAAGATTTTCCAGACTCTTCAATGTATTAGGTTTTCCCATTTTCCTTTGTATAAATCCTTTCTTAAAAATCCACTCCGAGCTTTTTCATTGAAAACGAAAGAAGCTTTTGGGACTAGTAAGAAATATAGTTTTAACCTTTATTTCAATATCCAACGTTTTCTAGGACGTTCGTTAATCTTATAAGTTTATTAAATGATGGTCTGTGGAGGATTCACGTCGGTGAAGTTACAATTTCTTCCGTGTCTAATATTAGCTGTCGAAAGTTAAGAAATATCTCTTGGATTATAGAGCGCCAAGCACCCCCGGAGGATCTTGAGATGCGCTTTATGCCTTTCCTTTGCTCGGGTTTTCTATGGCTTGAGAGAACCTCCTTTGAAATTTTGTAAGTGGCCGCAGAATGCAACACCGCGGATAGTTTTCAGGCCTTAATTGAGCCAAGTGTACTTACTTTCGCCTAGGTTGGATTCATCGCGGCCGCTGAAATATCGCATTAAGGAAACAGCCAGGTAAGAAATGATGAAACGCGATAATTAACGTGCTTCTGATAAATACTGGGTCGCTGGCGAATTTCTTTCTATTACTCCAGTAAAACACTCTTTGCAAACCCACAGTCCACGTCGAAATCAATTATCAAATCACAATAATTCCTTCGAATGACAAGAATACATATACTCTAACTTCTAGCAATTTTAATCAGAACATATATCTACAGAAATAAACCTAATTGTAGATCTAAAGTTTTGAAACTCTTAGTTCAGATATTGAAGACGCGGAGGAAACATATTACACCTAACCCGGACGAAACTTTTAATTTACACAGAATATTGACAGTTTCGACAATGATTGTTGCAAAGTTCGATTAAACAGAAGATGTGTGTATCGAAAGTTAATTTGATAATATTTGAGAATAATCATCTCCGGCTATCCGCAAAGAGTCGAATGATGATGCAGAACGGTCTCGCTGTTGAGCGCCCGGTGACAGCGTCTTTGGCAGCGTTCTCCAGGCTGTCAGTCGATTGAGGAGAAGAAGAAACAAAGAAGAAGAATCCACGAAACGGAGGCAGAGGGAATGGCCGAGGAAGAAAGACGAGAACGTATCATGATCGAGCGACAGACGCGTTATCGTGCGCGTAAAATGAGCGCTCATTACTCGATTGACGAGCTCGCGAGACGTTCAGGAACAAAACGGCTCGACTCGTGTTTCGCTTTCTCGCTCATGATGGCGATGATGCATCCATCTGGCCTGTCTAGACCACTTACATATTGTATATATACGTATATACGTGTATATACATATACATAAATACATATTATAACTGGCGCTCGCTCGTCGTCTGCTTTCTTTTTTTTCGGCTCGGACTCCCCTCGGACCTTGCGAATACATTTTACCCGATTTATGTCAGCGAAATGATTAATCTACCCGACGGAACGATGAAACTAGTTGTCTCGAATGGAATTACCAGGTTGCTGCACGTGAACTGTCCTGTCCGCAGAATTTCTAATTTGTGATATGATAACGAGGCCGACAGTTTTCGCACGTTACACGCACGCCCGCCGCTGGAAAAGAGAAAGGTTGTCGGGACACGTCCGCGGAATTGGCTTTATTTAATAGTCAACGCGATTAGCTCCTTCAATCTGCGGCCAGTACATTATGTCACACGACTGCGCGCGATATGTTAATTAACGTGTTAATTAGTTAAGCGGCCGTATTACATCGGATCACCGGCCAATCAATGGGGCCTCGAACTTTTCAGCGACTGAATTACCGTGAGCCTTCTCGTGCAACGAGTTTCCCAGTCACTTTTTCGCCGAGGAAAATTACTTTGGTATCTCTGTAATTAGACGTTATTACATTGAATTAGTAGAGAATTTTGTGAAAATTTAAATAATCCAAACTGGTCAGCGATAAAGCAACATGTGATTTTTCCGGTTCGCTGTTTATGAACTAAAGTTTCGTTGAAGGAAAATTTGTTTACTGTGTTTCGTTATCGTAGATTTAGCAATAAATAAAAGCCTTATGATGTTTTTAAGGACAAAGTTAGAACGGTTGTTTTTGCGGTTCATGATTAAATGGGGTTCGGTTAATTAACGTTTACAAACACGGATCGGACCAATCTCATCTGTTAAAGAGACGCCAGTCCGTCGACCATTCAGTGCTAAACTTATCACAGCTGCTCGGGTTGGACAGATGGTCGAGACGATACCCGGATTACTTATTAAAAATGGATTAACAGTGTCTGGGGCACGATCGAAGCTACTTTCTTATATACGACGCGGGCAGATATTCATAAAGCGGCGTCTGAACGAAAGCAGCTTCGTAATGCGAAGCACAGACAGATCTGCGGTCAATTATGAAATTACTTTCATCGTTCGGCATTTAAAAATCTCACAAATATCTCGCGAATGAGAAAACGGAATAAATATACTGCGGTGTAAATTCGATCTCCATACAAGGAAGTGATTATCAACCATCTGCGAACAGAATCTCTAAAAACAAACATGGTTTCCTGAGAAAAACATACACCTGACAAACATTGGAGCCAAAGTACCGAAAAATGTATTTTTTAACAATATAAATAATGAGGGTGAATAGTGCTATCTAGAGTGTACGAAGTAATGCTAAAAATAAAGAGCGCAAATACAAAGATGGACATTTGAAAATTGAAGAGATTAAAATTATTTTAAGTGAACGCTGCACCGTGATATACAATCTCGGACGGCCGAAGAACACAGTGGGTAGGATTGTAACATTTTACCATAAATATTCATTAAAAAATTATTCCTATCTACTTTATTAGCGAAAAGTGTGCTTTTTTCTAATTTTCGGAACTTATTACTAATTAATTATAGATTATTTTGCAGGATATTCCATATTTGGGCTTTTTTAAAGTCTTAAAAATTTTCGGGTTCCACTTTCTCAAGGGTTAAGATCTTATAAAGGGTTTTAAAAAATCCTGTAAAATGAATCTTTAAATACATATGAGCAAATCAATGGTCTGAATCGGCCGGGCGAGGCAAGAAATGCGATAACGCGTTATCGGCAACGTGTATTGTTTGCCTCGCTCGCGCCCGGAAAATTTCCGCGGCCAGCTCGGGCCTTTTTTGTGGGTAAAAACCCCGTCCCCGTCTCCTGGTAAATTTCGTCCCTCCAGGAGGGGACGCTAAGTAAAGGAAGTGCAGTTTTCTTATGTAGAAAAGACATGGAAAGGGTGCTAAGTATCGGTATATTTGGCAATAGCGAAATCAGCCGAAATCCACTCGTGACGGGACATTTTGACCGCGGCGCTAAGAGCCAAAGCGTGCCTCGGGTCTGCCTCGCCTCAAAGCGCAAGGATAAGGGGAACAGCGTCACGTAAGGGCAAGGGGGAAACAAGTCTCACTCTGGTGCTGCAACGGTGAGCTGGATCAAAAAATGTTGTGACATTTTACTATAACTTTTGAACCATAAGAGATATCCCGATGAAATTTCCACTAAAATTCATTAAAAAATTATTCATTATTCTTAGACAGTACATGTGTCTAACATTACAAATTTAATGGCACTCGCTCTCAAAGGGTTAGAGCAATGAATATTAAATCGCGTTCGGAAAGTAATTTCGTTTTTCGTGTAGAGATTGTTTGCTATTTAAAGAGAGTCACCATCGGATTACTATATTTTTTCGTTGTTCTCAACATTTTTTATGCAGTGCAAATTTCATTTCACATACAGTCGTTGAAAGTCGTTTAACTCAATTTTTTTGCTAATAAAAAACAGAAATTCTACGAGCATGGGATCTTTAATGAAAGTTTGAGGCAATGTGAATCAGAATGATAAAATAGAGCTGGAAATTGTTTGAAGGAAAGCGTAAATGATCCGGTAACGCGACGGATAAAACGTATAAGTGAATGTTACGTTGATCGATGCATCAGACTCTGAACGGTAACACGTGAACGCGTAGGAGCCGATCGGCCATTTATTTGCAATCTAATACATTTATAACACGCGGGTGCCAAGACGGGAACTAAAAGGGTGGAAAATAGGCAAATAGGCCAAGCTGGCTGGCTGGATGAATGACACGGGCAAGCGGAGGCAATGTACCGTGATTACCAATTAGACGATGCAAACTGGTCGCCGCGTCTGCGGTGTCTACGACCTCGTACCTATTTTTCCCCCTCCGATCTTTTTGCTCGTGAATGTTATCACTTCGCGTGTCAGTTTTCGAATTTCCTCCGTGTCACTCGCGACGAACATTTGAATCTTATACAAATTAGCCTCCATTAATTAGCGGTAAGTTACTGTCGAGTGGGCAACGTGTTAGGGGGGTTGATTACTGCACTTGTAGATTGTAGGCAGTTTTCTAATGAACACATTATTGGCAATATCTTATCTATTTTAATACTCTGCTCTGCATTAACCATCTTTCTATGACGTGTTTAACAGCTTTCATTTTTTCATGAAAAATCTGGTTTTAGGTATGTTAACTGGTGTGCAATAACGTTGCTGTATGCTAATGGAACGCTCGTAACGAAACGTCATACGACAATGATTCTCGGCTCATTTCGAAGCGTACAGTCTCCACTTTTGGACCACTTCATTATTTTGGACATCTCACAACGAAGAAATATTTTAAAAAATGATTACAGGAGGTCATATTATTAGATGCAAAGTGTTCTCATGGACTAATATCCTAGAATTTAAAGATAGAAGATATTAAAAAGTCTAAATCGTGAAGAAATTATTCTAACATCTGTAACATTATGTGACGTCGGTCACACAGGAGTACATTGTCAATGCTTGTAATCGCAGGGTTGCGGTGCTACCGGCGTCGAAAAATGGTGCAAGAGGGATATGATGTTCCGGGTTCGGGAATTGCGTGAATCGTGTTAGGCGAGGGAAGTCGCGACATTTATTTCGCAGGTAGGGGCGTGTTACGGTGTCGTCGGGGGTGGGAGAGGTGGCCGACGCGACGCGACGGTAGCAGACATAGTGGCTCGGTTGTAAACGAGCAAAGTTTCGAACCCAATATGCTGTCTCCGCGCACCGGAGCCCATATTCAACCTGTCAAGGTGCGGTGCACGTGCGTCCGCGTCGCTTCCCGGCATGCCAGACGGGCAAACCGGGACAAACTTTCGAACTGGCACAGACCGTCTGGCACCCTACCACCGTCGTCGCCGGCGAACCCGCGAATTCTCAATATGTTATTGTACCACCAGCACCGTTTTATCTGGATGCCGGCGACTGGCATCGACCGACCGACTGCGGTGTCTGGGCTCCTCGACCCAGGAATTTCCTTCCTCTATCGGACATACCGAAAGTTCAAAGGTGCACGTGCACCACACGCCGGGAGAGCTCGATTTCGTGCCGAGATATCTCCTTTCCCGGTCGAAATCTCACGGAGGCCGGAGCTGAATGTCCCGATTTTGAAAAATCATATAAATCGACTCGACGATAGCAAGGTAGAATAAGACTAAATGTCCCATTTTTATATAATAATTAGTACTAACGCATAAATTTCGTTATACTTTTAATTATTGTTAAGTTATAGTTTTTTTTTATAAATAGATTGAATTGATAAATTGATCCACGTAAATGTCGTGCTCCAAAGGCCAGAACAAATGAATTCGTGTATTAGCTGGATTTGAATGGAGATCGATGGAAATACGTAGTACGAAATTGCTCGAAGCCATGAGGGCACTGGCTGGCACTTGGAAAATGTGGGCCAATTACTCTCGGTCAATGTTTTCCCCAGCAAATACTCGGACCAGGACCGAAATGAAACGCTAGAAACGCCCATGAATCTCCTCCGCCCTTGGATGAAAGTTTTCGCGCAACTATCGGAGGAGAGCTGGCAATCTGTTGTTCGCTGAGCCGTGGCATGTTTGCGCAGAATAAATTAGTGTTTGGTCGTCTATAGACTCTGGACTTGCTAGACTAAACTAGATAAACTGTGAGACTGCCTCCCTCTTAGTCGCTGCCAGACATGCCTCAACTGTGCCGGTGCGATTTCTGCGAATCGTGCACACACTCAAATATTTGCTTGGCCACATTGCGGCGAAAAATTCACAGTCCAAAAGTTAATACAACATTCCTTGCTCTTTAAATGAATAAATTCTTAATTAAACCATAGCACAATGAAGATAAGAGTAACGTCAACAACTGAAAAAGAATCCTAGACTCCACACACAAACATTTCTTCGTGTACATCAGGAAAGTAAAGATTGCAGACATTCGCCAGAATGAAAGATTGCAGTTTTTCAAAGCACGATTTCTCTTAGTGTGTTGAATTACTTTGATTTTGGAATGTGTAGAAAGTAAAATGGCGTTAGCCACGGTTCATTAACCGCGAGCAAAGCAACAATTATCATTAAGCGACGTATTCATGGAACGAGGTTACAGATCGTTGTCAGTCCGCGTTGGTCATTCACGTGTCTCCTTCGCAGAATGCATTCGCATGCAATGTGCATCCGTCCTAGACAAGCATATAGACAAATAGGCGGACGTAGACTTGCATGCAGCATTCGGCCGCCTGCACATGCACGCTTTGGCGGCTTTATGGAGACCGGGCACAGAAATGCCGCGCGCCCTGACCAAACTCGACGCGACGTCTCTGCAACATGACTGCATGTTACCTTTTCTGTCGTACGTTCTACCCTTTCGCTTTTCTTAACTCTTTTGTTAGCCTTGGCGTGCCTTATACTCTGCGGAACTTTAAGTGGCTGAAATTGACACTTTTAAATGGAATCGATTTTCTTAACCCCTTGCCGTATTTTATCGTGTCAAACTCGTGACGTAGATTTCAACCAAGTCCAAGAAATAAGAATGCAATGCCTTTCTTTCTCGATATAATAAAATTTGATTCGTTTGATGAATTTTCTTTTCTCTTCTACGACATTTTTTAGGATAAAGACGTCTTAATCACTGTGACTGTAAAAAAACAGGGGTTAATTATGGGATTCGAGACTTGATTAAATGGTTCGAATATAATAAATAAATATCGTGTATATTAATTGCAAAACATAGGAACCAAGTGGGATTTATTTCTCTCCTCAGTGATGTTATTTAGTTGCAATAACAAAATTTACCCAAGTTTACTAGGCCTCCGAATACGTACACATTCACAAGATCGTGTACACCGAATCGGAAGGTACCCACGGAAGAGTTCACCTAAGCAAAGATTCTTTCCAGCTGGTTGCGGCATTAACCAGCAGGAGGCTAGGCTGGTCGGTTTCGGTGCGGGGTAATTCTAGTGATAAGGATTGATCTCATTCGACCGGGCATCCTTTTCGTTAGCGTGCTCTCCGAGAGCAGAGGTGCAGCGTTGAGAGGATTAACGATGCTCTCAGCGCGATGCGACGCGGACGTAGTGGTCCGTAGCCGAGGATCTTCGGGATCGCGATCAATCAATTTGAAAATTTCGAAAGAATCTCGACGAGAGCTCCCGTTGGCGCGGACGGCTCTCCTGCCGGTACGATTATTCCTGGCTAGATACATGCCAGTGAAACCCCGTCTCGTCGGAGGTGCATATCCTAGTGGTAGTCGAAGTAGAACCGACGTATCGCCGGCACGCACCACACGTGATACGTCGGTTCTCCTATCGTCGCCAGACGGCTTCCGTCTGGGTAAACACACCGACAGTACCGAGGCAGTCTGGCTGGCAGGGCTTACCGACTACCTAGGGACATCCATCACAGGATTATCGCGCAACCATGCTCACGCGCGGTCAGGACGTGCGGCGGGCCTCTCCTCCTCATCCTCTCTCTCTCTTTATGTGTGTATGTGTGCATGCTTGTGTCTGCTCTCCACAAAGCCGCCAAACCGTGCATGTACAAGTGGCCCGAATACTACACGTAAGACCCGTGTCTGCCCATCCGTCTGTACGCCGACGCGCTCATGAATCGGCGTACGCATTGAACTCGCCTGGAATTGACCGATGAAGTAGTTGAAGAGACCTGCTCCAGGGACCAGGCAAGGTTAACCACGAGGAATCAAAGGTGCTGGCTGGAGACGCGTTCGAGGAGGACCGATTTGAAGCCTGAAACGCGAATGAAATGGGATTTATGCAGAAAATGGGTTCAGCACCATTGGGAATGTTTGATGGTGATGGTGATCCGGGGATCTCTAGTGGAATGGATGCATCTTCCTAACTATCGAGCAGACCGATTTGATTCTGATACTCAATTTCACTTGCGCAACTTCACCTTAAGACTACGCTAGCCCGAGCAGAGGATGTTGCATGAAAAATGTTCCATCGACATAGTTAATGTCCGATGGTTAACTCTCGCTAAGCTTGTATGAAAGAAGCCGGTGTCTGCAACGTGCAATGTAGCCGCAGCCGTCGCCGTTTCCGTTGATGCGCAGACTTGTTCGTTGGAAAAGTGATTAACGTGTCTCGTGTAGTATACTTTACGCTACACGGTATTCAAAAGACAAAAACGACTCCTCTTCTCACTGGAAACATAGCACTGAGTCATCTTTACGTGGCAAACCAGAATGTGAATCATGTTCTTAATGCCAGGTAGCTTCTTCGATCATTTCTTTGCACGAAGTGTCTGTCGTTCTTCCAAACTATGTTGCAGGTAGACCGCGAGAATTGTTCTTCTTACTTGATATCGAACTAATTGAACTAATCCGGATGAACAAAACTATTTAATTAATATTCTGTAAAAATTCACACGTGTATTTCGAATACTAACGAATACGTGTGCATGCTGCCAAAGGCAAAAAGTTTCAATAGTTTTTCAGGAAGAAATTCCGAAAAATTCGTGTAGAAACGGCCTCAAAAACCAGAATACCCCCTTGCCGTCTAGCCGCGAAAAACGAAAACTGAGAACGAATAGTTGGTGGAGAGACGTAGGAAAAAGTATCCCTATAAAATCACGAGCCGGCCGAACAGGGCCGATGACGCTGCGACTGCCAACAGAGAGAGAAAGAGAGGAGAGAGAGAAAAAGCACACCGACCAGGCAAAAAAGTAACGCGGCGTAGATTAGCGAGAAATGCCGATGTAAAAAACGAATAATAGACGTCGGCGTCGGCTGCGCTCGAGTCCCAGAAGCGGGTTCCGCCATACTGCGATACCCCAGGGAGACACGTAGAGACGGAACGAAATTAACCGGAGCTCAGCGAGGAGGAACCGGACGCGAGCGCATAATGCTGTGCACACAGGAGGGCCGCACACGTGCGCGCATAACCACGTCGTCGGTTTAACAGTCTGTCCAACGGTGTGTACACACAGGCAGACACCGGTCCGTATACAGGGTGTTCCGCTACGTGTGGTCAACGTTTTAAGGGGTGATCGCGCGAAATCCTGAAAAGAAACAGGAACGAGGGTGCCTGTGATGCTGTCTTGCCTGTGACTTCGATTCGCTCGAGATCAACCCTTTAAAGACGAATGTGATCATATCAGGTCCATTTATTGGATTTTCGATGTTGCAAACAAATAATTCAATTACTTGTACACAACACTGCCTGATATTGATATCTTTTCTTGTTTGCGATTGTATGTGTAATTCTACGAATTGTAGGACGAAGCAGAGCAAACGGGTGTCATTTCCTCCTGATAAGAGGAAGTTTTCATTCTTGCTGATGCGTCTGACACTCCAATGACAATTCCTCTCAACGTTCGCTAGTCTTCGTGGCTACAGTCAAAAACCTGCTTCTCTACAAGAACGCTTCAAGATCGAATCATGCTCGTTTTCGCGAGGACAGAGTCCCGAGCACTAGTCTCTTCGCGAGAGGAACGAGCCATGCCGCGACATTTCGCGACGCACGTCGATTTATTGGCACATAGCAGTCGAACACCCTGTATAGGCGGTGCATATGTGTCGGCGGTGTCGGTAACGTTATTCGGGGCTAGGAATTCAGAGCCAGGAGAGCGGTCGATCGGTCTAGACGAGGTGTGCGTTATACGCCGGCACAGCATACATTGTCCGAACAATCGGCCAGACCCGGCATACAAATATGTACAACGAGAGATCTATTAATTACAACCAGCACCAGCCGGCTCTGACTCGTATCGACGAGCCCGAACCGCCCGCGCCCGATGCGATCCGCGTGGAACGGGGACGGGTGCAACGAGAACCGTAGAAAGAACATCGTCGACGTTGGCTGCACCGTGAGCCGGAGCCTCCTTTGGCTCCTTTGATGAGATAATTGATTAAACGATTAAACGGCCCGATCTTTAGTCCAATTAGCTGCATACCGACCGACGATTTCAGAACGAGGTTTGGCTGGAGCAACGACGGAACACTGCGATCGGCACACTTCGCCCAACTATGGAAATCCCTTATTGCTAAAGTAATCATAGTTCGTTAATTTAATGTTCTATATTGAGTTGATTGATGTTGAATATCTTGGATATTGTGTACAAAACAGTACACTTGGAGGAACACAGAATTAGATATATACATCGATCAGACAATATTAATTTAATTGCAGAAGTTTTTTGATTTTAAGTATTTTTGTATGAAACATTCACCGAGATATTCCTGAAATTTTTCTGATTAAAATGAGCCCGAACCGACATTAGAGCCTCTACTATCCGAACCGACATTATGAGAAATGCACATTGTATCGTGCTTGTAATTGTTTTAACCAGAGAAATGTCACGCTCGTGTCAAATAAATTTTTAGTCGTGTCGCGCCAGCAGGATTAATTTGCCAGAGGCCGGGTCTGTTTCGTTTCCGTATTACGCGGGGAATTGACTCCCGCCGATCGAGGGAAACGGCACGTTTAAATGGTATTTAGCGGCGACTCGAATTAGCGAGCCGGAGATCCACGGTTCATCCGGATTTTCGCTCATCCGGATCAGACGCGGGCCCATTAAACCCCGGATATGAGTTTCCGCGTACAAGGTGCACCATGGCGCGGTCTAACTAGGCATTATGTAAAACGCGCAGACCAGTTTTAGCATTGCCGCCGGTGTCGGGACTTAAATTCGGAGGAATCGGGAGAAGTTAATTACCGTACCTACGGGGCGAGCCTATTAACGGGTACCTCGATGGATGGGTTTGCACCAACAAGATAGGGTTCGACAAAACAGCGTACCTACAACACGACCTTTTGGGTGACCTTTCCAATAATGAACTATTGCGAAAAGGTCACGAGAAACAGATAAAAACATTCTAATGACAAAAATTGCGCCGTAATAAACGTAGCTACTCCTACATGCAGCAAGTCCAAGCTTTTATAGCAGCCAAGGCTGAGTCAAGTGAAAATCATCAAAAGGCTGGTAACGAGTCTGGGATTTGCACAATGAAAACAGGGAATAAAAGAGACAATGTAAAAGATTTACAGAAAGACAGAGTAGTAAATCGCTACGACCGGAATCCCGGCTGCACAGCACAGCAACCAACGATCATGCTGCCAGAAAGCAGCAGCCACAAGAAACATGTTGGCCGACCGCTAGACGGTGTTAACGATCAAGCGTCGCTTAGGGTACCGGCGAAAGAGAGAGAGAAAGCACGTATGTAGCAGGTGTCGAAGGGTGGTAGGCTGATAAAGAGCGACAAAGAACTGACGGCCGTAAACGAAAGCCAATAAAACGCCGGTTTATTTGCGCGGATTCGCGAGCCTCGGTTGGCTATCCGGCGCGGCGGAACATGCGGGTATCCGGATGGTCGGGGGTGGTTAGGGGGCTGCGAAAAAACGGTTTGTCGAGTAAACAGGCAATCTGTAACGGCGTGCAACAACGGCTGGCCGGTCCGACGTTGCACCCGCATGCCAAGCGGTGCACCTATCTGCAGCGGCGCGCGGTGCATGCGAGTGCGTTTACGCTCGAAAGCGTGTGTAACAACGCCTGCACAATCTCTGATGCCGTCGTGTGGACGTCGCCATTCTGTCCCTCTCTTTCTCAGAGTTTATCCTTCTCCACCTTGTCGTCTTTCTTATCTTCCTCACAGTGGCCACCTCCTCTCCTACCCCGTGTTCCTCTTCCTCATCCTCCCTACCATCGTTATTCCGCGTACGCTCGTTCATCCACCATCATCCCCCGCCGACTCTCTCAAACGCCTACACGGGGAAAAGAATAAACAAAGGGCGAGGGAGAAGGAGAGAGGAATACAGAGACGAAGCGAAAAAGACAGGAGGGAGGAAGAGAGAAAGTAAGCGTGCACGGTAATCTCGTACCCATGGTTAGTCAGCGGATCGGCGTCTAGACGGCAGGGACGTTTGTGTTGGATTTATTTGTGACAGTAGGTTCCCACCTGTTGCCTCCCGCGCCCCTTACGAAACGCACCGCTACAACTTCTCTCTTTTCCCTTTTTCCTGCCCCCCCCTGTCTCTCTTTCTCTCTCTTCGTTTCTCTTTCGCCTTCCACCGTCCTCGGCTTCTTCCTCCTCTTTTTCCCTCGGCGCGTAGCCCTGTCCCTCTTTCCCGGTCCGTTCTCTGCTAATCCGTTAGGCTACCATAAATCCTATGCGTTCTCCATTCACTCCGTCCAGCTCCTTCCTGGCATTCTCTCGTCGCATTACAAAACAACGAGAAAGAGAGCTCTCTGTCGTTTTCTTGCTGTCTTTTTCCCTATCTCTGTCTTGCTTCGTTCGATTTTGTTTTTCGCCTTCGCTCTCACTTATTCTGATCTATACACACGCCCACGCTGAACACCGTTGATGAAACAGTCGGGCGTGTACGCTGTGATGAGAATTAGCCCGTATTGTGAGAGAGCTGGAGCGTGGAGCGAACGGAAGGACTCGCTGCCACGGCCAGATTAAAGAATGCCTCGTCAGTGACTTTGGAAATTTGAACGACCGACTGACGGACGTCGGAGGCGGGATTTAATTTGGGGGCGACCGGCAGCCCCCCGGTTCGCATACTCCACTCAGAGCATGGGCCCTCCGACGGGCACGTGGACCCAGTACGATTGATTCCTGGGATAATTTGCCGGGCCCTGGGAAATTGATTATTTTGGAAGCTGGCTGGCCGGCTGTAACACGAACCGCCTTAGTTTAAACGCTGATCAAATTGCGTGGAAAAATACACAAAAAAGATTCATCAAATTCACGTCATTCATGCCATTCAGACGTCGAGCGATTTTCGATAATAGCGATCGTGACCAAGGACGCGACGCGTAGAAATTCTCGCCTGACCTCGCGAACACGTTCCTCTTGATCAACGATCGTTTAACGGAAGATTGATTTCGATGATGTCATTGCTTCATGCGCGCATACGCCAGCACGCAATGAGCGTACAGATTAAAAACCCGTACGCTTGCCTTCGCAGCGTGTTCACGCGTATGTAAGCCCGCATACCAAGAATGCTTTGTGTCCGCATGGAATCTGGCTACGGGTTAGATCTGTCTGCGGTAATGAGATCACTAAAATCCCGGTTCGATCCCGAACTCTGCTGATTCATTTCTTTTCTTGTTCGCTCGTTCAGTTTTATTGGCCTACGGGCTAAGAAACATTCCAACGGGGACGGAATCAAATGAAATCTTTCACGTCACTATCTCTCCGAGCAAGTTTCGCGCAATTGCTGGATATTCTACGACACGGTAAAAATTTGGTTTTTCTTGTAAACTTGGTAGAATTTCCAGTATCGATACTAATTTGTGTTCTATTTCGATCTCTCAATAAGCGAGCAAGAATGAATATTTGCATAAAGATTTGCGGTCTATCGAGCAATCCACTTATTACACGTTTTCGCGATTGGTCTATCAGGCTGTCGGGAACACCGTGATCTAGATATCACCGACAAAATGTCAATTTTCTCAGCGGACTAACGCTAAAGGGAGTGATAATAAGCGCGCTACGAATATTAACGAAATGAAACGCGTCTGAAAATACACACGCGATCCGAGGGAGTGGCGCGGGATAATGGTAATACGGCATTTGTTGCAGAAGTATCGGAATATACTTGAGAGAAGCGGTGGCGGCGAGGTTGAAAAATTACACAGACTGGCTTGTGACAAATAGCGGCGCACGATAGAGACCGGTAATTTTCCGACTGGAATTAAATCAGACAGAGATAAATCGCATCTCTCCGGGGAACTTTCACATGTAATTCCTTTTTAAATTAACTTGTAATAACCCCTTATATACAAATACTCCGGCGGCAGTAACGATCGTAAAATATTGCCTTCCGATTTAAATTTATTTAAATCGGGCATAAAAGAAACGGCCCGACCGGCGCGCTGCCATATTTAATGTTAACGATCCGAAATAAACAAAACCAGTTTACGTTACAAAGAGTCGCGCGCGGGACACACACAGGAGCTGCACCTGAAAAGACGCAATTATCCGAGAGAGCCCCCCGTTTTCAAAGTGGTGGTGGTGGTTGCGCGCGGGAACATTACGTATGCAAGCGTGTCGAATTAAAGTACCAGGACCGCGTTAAAAATTTTGTCCCATAATTTTCATAATTTCATGGGGTGGACGCGGCATTGACGTATAAATCACGGTAAGCGATCGGCACCGGGTTCTCGCTCGATCCGTCCTTCCCGTAATCCACCGCGGGAACCACCGGCTACAAAATAACATTTCAAACATCCTTTATCTTCGCCAATAATCGAGCACACTTTTTCAACGTGACTCTTAGAGCAGCTTTTTTCAATTAACGCACGGCGTCCCTCGTACTGGGGAGGTTATCGCCGATCTGAAGGATTCCCGTAAGGTCTGACGCTTGAAAAATGCGTTTTTTTAAAGTTTGTATCAAAATTCAGTGCCGTAATTATCCCATTGAAATTCAACGAAGATGAACGCCCATCGACCCTCAGTCTCTTCAACCTAAAACTTCATTAACTCTTTGCGCAGAGGTGGAATCAACGATGTTCGCGAAACCTCCGGACAGGATTTGAATTATTCTGAAAAATTTCCAGAACTAATTGTGACTGATACAAAATATTTTTAGAGTAACTTCGAATATATTCAGTCAGTTTTGGGCTCATTTTAAAACCCGCACAACATACAACACTGGTTCAAATCACATTAAATTAAAAATAAACTAGAGAGGTGTTGTTGCTCGCTCGCTTCGCGAGCTTCGCGAGCTTCGCGGGTGGGGTTTTGTGTGTGACTCTCCACGAGCCACACAAAGAACTTCCCGATTCGTTAGTTGCAGTATATTATTATCATTATTTATTTAGTGTACGTTTTAGGAAGATTATACGTTTTCAGGGAAATTCAATAGTTTTCTACTTATAAAAATGTTTACTATATGGCGTCACAATAAAACAACATCGTAGGCTCGTTGCTCGCTTGGTTCCTTGTTACAGCATACTAATGTTGCAAAATAAATTGTCTTAATTCATATTTCGCAAAAGATGCAACTCCTCATTATCCGGGTTCGCAGTATTGATCTTGGTTTTCTTCGATACTGTTAATTTTAATTGTCCCAAAATATATAAACTGCTCAATTTTGAAACTCTACTCAGTGCTACATACAACATTTACAAATTTGGAATAATTTTCGATTATTGTAAGCGGTAACATTAGCATTACTTGCATGAATAAAAAAAAAATTTTTTTAATTTTTTTTTTAATGTTTTAAAAATAAAAAAAAAATTGTAATAATTTTTTATGTAATTACGTTTGTTTCTTCGGTGGAAAATTTCCGTCCTCTCGTGTAAATTGCATTGTTGAAAGAACTTCTTCCGAAAAAAAAACTATAAAAACTAAAAAATTACTGGACCAAAATCTAATCAGCTCTAAGTTACAGCGGGGCACATCGATTGCATCATTCATCATTCTGATCGCATTGTTACTTTTTCAGAAAACGTTAACGAAAAATTTGATAACATACAAACGGACATACGCACACATACACACACACATACATACAAACATTTTGATAAAAATAGTCTAAAATGACTTCAATGACCATGAAACGTGAAGATCTACTAAAAAATCGATTTTCGATTTTCGGGGTCATTACAGTAACTTCCCTATAGAATCGGGAAGTTAATTAAAATGTTCTCTAGATTTCTAAACAATTAACAAATAAAGCAAACGACAAGATTGGAATGATTAAGCTCCAAGTTATTTAATAGATCAGTTCCCTAAATGTTTTATCAACGATCAACCAACTGTTTCAAGACCGTACTGCTTTCAGAATAAATGGTCAAGACATTAATCCGTAAGAAAATGTAAAACAACATTTTTGATGGCGGATCGAACAAGGGAGATCCGTATGAAGTCAAAAATCATGGCCAATCATACCAGTGCTTGACGCAAAATAAAATGTCTCGGACACCATTAAATATCAAACATCCGCAGTATAATTACGATAGAAAGTAGATAATGGAGCACAAATCCAGCTGCTTATGGGCGGTGAGGCTGCGTGGTCATGTCTCGAAGGTTCCTCATAAATACATCATCGTTATCTCAATATAAATACTCGGACGTTGATCTAGCACAACGTCCATCGTATCTCGGACCCCGGCCTCTCTTGAGAGGAGTAATAACGGCATAATAATCTAGTAATAACCGAGGGGTGGCGAGGAGAAGAGAGGTGGTGGGGGTTGGCCAGGGTGCAAGAGAAAAACGGCTGGGAACGATTACATTACCGGGGAACACGATCGCCATTTATCGCCGATGATCTTTGCCATTACCGGATAATAACATTACGGCCGGGCCGTGGCTTATACTTTTAATCTATCCGCGGCTGATGTATTAATTGCGCACGATTGTGACTTATAATCGCATGGAGGGTTCTCTCTTTCTTTCTCTCTCTCTCTCTCTCTCTCTCGCTTTCTTCGAGGCTTATCTGCACATCGGCGCCTACGTCCGCGGGTTATTAGCCGGCGTAATGGAAGTATTCGAATGCGTGAACGAGAATTTCCAGGAGCATGCCTGAAGAAACATCCTCGGAGATACACCACCAGACGAAATTATAGAACGTCCTGAAACGTATTGCCTATATCTTTATGTAAAATAAAAATTGTCTGCATTCGCTATAAGATACGACAGTCACTTTCCAACATTGCCCTTCCTTTAATCTAATTACTAGGTTGAAATTAACATACCTACTGATGCTATTTAATTCTTTCTCATTCATTTTTGTCATAAATGCATAAAATCCGGAGTCTAGATGTTCTGGGTCAAAATAGACTCTTAGGTTCTGCCGAAGGGATACAATTATAGAACCATCTACTAAAGGAAAACGGTTCGCGTCATTTGAGAATACACACATGACGTTCGAGCATTGTACAGTGCTGACACATGAACATCACATTCGGATGATCCTTTATGTTCATTCAGACAGCACGGACTCGCCTGATTGCAAAGAAAAATACGAAGCCCCTATTCCGGTAATTTCGCAGGGTGTCTCGATAATCTTCAGCGTATCGTTCACCGGGAGCCCTCAAGGAGGGATGAGAGCTCCGCGTGTGCCCCATTGGAGGCTGGGGGCCCCCGGATCAGAACCGGCGAGAATCGGTCCGCGCGTATCTGCATAAACCGGCATAGCGATGAACGAAGATCGTAGATAAAGATTGCAAATTTTTTCGCATAACTTTGTGCCGTTCGACCGTGACCGACGCGACGACAGCACACCAAGTCGACCAACAACGACCGCCGAGGCCCCTCTCCCTCTTTCTCTCTATCTTTTTCTCCTCTCTCGGACACACGTGGACGAATATTTCCACCGATGGGCGTCCCCGATGTGGAAACACGATAGACAAGCGACGATAACGTACGAACCAGCGTGGAAACGATTCGCAGATCGTAGACGTTCCCCCCTCGAGCGAAACCTGGTGGTGTACACAGAGACCCAGGGATCGGCAATCTCGCAAAACTTTTACTGAAGCTTCGCCTTTATGCTCGTACTCGCGGATAAGGAACGTCGTCCCGGTGAACCGAGATTCGATTGTTTCGAGTGGGAAATCGTTCGATGCGGACTCTGGCAAGGTCCGCGTCGAGAGAGCGTATTTTCTACAAATTCCTGTATGTCGACTTCCATGTTTGACTGTGCTAGAAATTCCACTTGAACAATCGGCGTACTTTTATTTTCTCTGAATAAATTCAACCCTGTTATTATTACGAAGGAATATAAATCCAGTGTTTGGCCACTGAATCCGCGCTCTTGCGATCCATGAGACACGTTGTCCCCCTTGAATCGCGCACGCTTTAAATATCTCGTAACGAACACCGACGCAACCCGCTAACAGCCTCTTATGAGGGTTAATCGAGGGCCCAAGGATAAACAACGTTAAGCGGCCGCGACGAGTCAAGAAAATCCCGGGTAAGACGAACAAGTAACGTATCCTCGGCATTCCCGGGGCCCGGGCCCTCTTTTTTCTCGGTTTTTGATGAGGATCTCTACCCAACGTTGCCCCGAATTCCAAAGACAATGGGGCCCCTCCGGGGCAACCGAGGGAGGTCGAGAGCTGATCCTTGCCTGTATCCTTGCACGCTCTTGCCTCTCTGCATTACATAATATCGAAACGACCTTGCGTTCCATCGTACCACCTGCGGCACAAACTACACACGTACGAGACTTCGTACACACAACTTCCGCTCGGAGCACCCTCTCTCCCGCCCTCGCTGCCACTCGTTCCTCGCTGCTTCGTTCTCTCTTCCCTTCTTTTCTTTTTCCGATTCCGACCTTTCTGTTTCTGTTCTCGTCCCCGAGCCTGTTGCCCTTCCCCCACCCCGCTTCAGACTCTTTTCTTGCCTTATCACTATTTTTGCCTTCGCCGAAAGGAAAAGGGGCCGATGGATGAATATAAGGAAAGGAGAGGAGAAGAGGACGCCAGCAACAGGTTTTGGCGGGCAACAACAGATCCCGGAGAACCGCGAATCAAGACCTACGATTCACTTTTGTGCGACTCCGACCTTTTTTCGGACGCTATCGGACGTGGCGGGAATCAAAACACTCGGCCCCCGTCTTCTAGACTACTCGGTGTGGGTAGCGCAGAGATGATGATTGGAACCGACTGGATGGCTAGGGTGCTTTGGACTCGTGACGATTGACCTGGAGATTGTACAAGTCTACAGTCTGTTAGAAATGTGTTGGATCAGATCTGTGGATACATTATTTTCAATTTTTAGAGATCAAGATCATTTCAAGGTCATCATCATCTACACGACGCAATAACAAGAATGTATATGAAAAGAATTACCGTATGCATATCAGCAAACCGTATTCCGAGGCTTTTCATTAAAGACACAGATAAACACGTTGTAATCCGTGATTATATTTATTATTTTCGTCGCGGTTCCGACCGAATGCAATTTTCTTTGGAAATGTTTTGACTGAAACATCTCGACTTAAAAAAGAACTCGATTTATGTTAAAGCAATTTTTAAAAAATTATTGTGCTTAAACAGGGTATGGTTCTCTGATCCTCTACAATTTGCAACAGCAGACCAGGGGTTTTATGTAACTTGAAACTGGTATATGGAACCATGTAATGAAATTTAATCTTTTAGGGGGATATCAATGTGTTGAGGAACTTTTAGTGCATCAAACAAACTTCCGTTCGAGTGCAGTTGATGTAAACAAGTCCATAAATACCTGCATTTGCATAAACGTCTGCCGAGGAGCGATAAAATGGAAATTTTCATACGTTCACTGCCGAATCAGCACCGATAAAATTTCTGCAGAGTTGAAAGACTGTTTTCAACACGGCAGACACTGTACAGGTCGAGATTAGCCAGGATTCTTATTTTGTAACTCCTTTGAATTTCATTAATTTATTTGAACATAAAAAAAGGTTGATGCATTGCACTTTGTATTTTGTTTATCTTCATCAATTAAAACAGCACGAACTTGCATGATGCATCAGATAATATTGATCAGCACTTTTCTCGAATGTCTCTCACGAAACTCGTTTCACAAAATTCTGTTCAGGATGTTTCGAAAGTAAATATTGTGAATCTCTAAATTGAAAGAAAGCTTCGAACGGTACAGCAGACATTCCATTCAGAAGTTTTAATTTATCGTCGTGTGTAAGGTGTTTCTACTTTTCAAAGAACGATCGTAGAGAGCCCCGTTCCAACCGGTGATTTTATGGAAGCACCACGAATCCTCATTCCGTCGAGGGGGGTCCGCGTTGGATTATTTATTATGTCATTAATCAGTCAAGTTTTTCCCCGTGGCGGTGTAAAGGGCAAGCAGATGCAATATGGAAATGAACGTAAATCGTAAAAGGCACTACGGTGGATGTTCGCGAGCTGTATCCGTGAAATGGTCCGCGGCGGTCGCCGGTAGACGAGAAAGTCCATAAAACGAAATTGTTGCAGTTTCCGGATGCATTTTAAGAGTGCCTTACAAGGAACCGCTCTGCAACCGACGCATTGATTGCGAAGGGGGAACTTTACAGCTCCCGGTGAATTGCGAGCTAGCTACTCATAAGTGATAAGGAAAATAAACTGTGAATGACCCATCCGGTCGTCAAATTAGATAACATTGTTCAAAGTGAAAAAAATCAGCAAGAATATCTTCACATTACAAATTACCGTATTTTCTCTGTTTACGAGCGCACCTAACGCAATAGAAATTATTAAAAGCAACAGCGCTGCGGTACTGCTTTCCATACGCAGAAATCAATCATATTATATAAATCTCGTTAATTTTACAGTAGAGCAGTTTTAAAATGTTTCAGCTGTGACAGACCACAAAATTATTCGATTTCCCCGATCAGCGGTTGCGAAATGCTGCCGCGAATTTAGCGAGCGCCCATACGTCAAGCAGATTGCTAGGAGCTAATTAATCTTTCAAACTTCCGCGAGCGAAACTTACGATTCAATCGGGAAACGCTTATTATTAGGCGATAAATCTTGTCCCCTGACAGGACGATAATAAAAAACCGCTCACCTTACGACGACGAAGCACTCAAATAAATGAACCTGCCCGAGATTTCATTCGGTCAGATAGGACACGTACCACCTACACCTGCTAACGGCACTTTCGCAGTACTCGCGACAATTTTATACTTTATCGGGTCCTCGCGGTTTACTGGCAATCGCCATTCGAGAGCTTTACAATGTCTGGTTTACGGACTCTCGAATTGAACGGGGACTCTCTCCTTCTCGCTCTTCGTCTTCTCTCTCGCTCTTTCCGTGTCTACAGGAATGTCCCTTTTCGTCCTCCTTCGGCTTTTCACCGTCCCGCGAGTGTATTTCCACTTTACGATGTAGGCGACGCGTTCGACACAAAGAGCTTGCGTCGCGTAAAAACAAAGGGCCGATATAAAATTCTGATTGCCGGGTACGATGTAAAACGACTGCGAAGGAGGACGAGGCTCGAACCGATAGCATTCGTGGAGGAACAACTCGCCCGGACATCGAATTATAATAAATTTCACTTGGTCTGAACTCGGGGAAGCCCTACCAATAAAACCGAGCCAATGTATTAGCTCGCTCGGAAAGCGACGCGGATTTTCTGGTCAAAACATTTTTATCGTTACATCTGCTTTGGAATTTTTAAAGATTCAAGTAACCCCGCTTAGCCCTGACCTTTTTACAAGCTCATTCGTTGAGTGAGCAGAGGCAATTTGTCTGAAATCAGTATAATTCATAACGGTTAAGGAAAACGGAGACCAAACGTTACGACAAAAATGAATTTTTACAGATTAATGAATTTCTGTTGAAACTGAAACTATTAATAAGATTCATCCCAGCAACACCCTCGGGGAAATCTCAGTTCATTAATTCTCGTCCACGGAAACACCATGAAAAACGGGTTCGACGGAACGGCGGAACAGAGTGGCGAGGGTAGAAGACAAGCGTCGCGTCTACGGGGGTGGCAGACAAATTCGTCCGCGAGTGAAAAAGAAAAAGAAGCGGCGGAAGAAGAAGAGAGGAAAAAAAGGTGAAACGTCGGACATCATAGGGATAAAGGTAGGAGCAAATTAGCAGGAGCGCTGGAAAGTACACAGAGACGAGGAAAAACAACGATCCCCTTTCCCCGTGACCCTTAATCCGTCCGCGCGACTCCTGTGGCCCGTCCTTAAGCCGGGGCGAGGCGTGCAATAGAGCATACGATGCGTCTAGACAAAATAATGATTTGGATTTCAATACATTTGCATTCATTACCCCGGGGCACCTCTCTCCTGTCCCCTTTCCGGGGCTGTGACGCTCGCCGGGGCTCTCTCTCCCTCTCTCTCTCTCCCTATCCCGTTGCTCCCGTTTTCGTTTCGTCCCACCCCCGTTGACCCCCGTCGTCGACGGGATCCCCTCTACTATTCCGTTTCATGTCTCGCAGAGTTACGCTCGTTATCATACGAATGCTCTACTCGTGCCGTCGGTGCTCGTTTCGTCGCCGTCGAAATGTGATGCGGCCGGACGAGTAAGCAGCAAGCTACAGCAACAGCAGTGGCTGTCTAGCTTTTTGGCAGTGTACGTGTGTCGTGCACGTGTGAATCCGACGGGTCAGTCAGATGAGGGTGAGCGCGTGGGTGGAGGAAACCCGCGTGTATGTACCAGCAGCCAGGGGATGAGAGAGACCCGCAGTTTTTAGCGCGGCGCGAAAAAGGCGAACAACCAGTCTGGATTGTGAATTGCTGCGCCGCGCGACCGCACCGACCGTACGGCTAATGAATGGCCGACAAAGCTGACTCGTTTCTGCACACCTTTTGCATTAGACACACGTGCGCACCGACGCGACGACGAACGCCACCGAAACCCTCGGCGCGGCGATACGCGAAACGCTACCGATGTGCGTTGTCCCGTATACGCAATCGCACGCGATTGACGTCAGCTTGATCACCAACGATAGCACACGCCCAACACCCACGAGAATGTATAGTCTGATAGACGGATCGTGACTAAGATTGCCAATTGGGTCGTCGCTTTTGTCCCTCGAACGATTACACCTCCGCCGGTACCTTCAAGACTCGTCGCTGGGCCGACATCGTGGATGGAGATTGTAGGCTTTTTATACTTTACCACCTCAGTTTACTCGTTGATGACGATTGTACATGGATTTAGTTATGTATACGTTGCAAGAAGCAACGTTATAGTAAAAGAGATCCAGGTGGGATAAGAATATTCCCGAAGACCGAAGAAATACATTTTTACTCTTGGATTTTTACTCTTAGTGATTGTAGCTGTTTCTCTTAATAGTTATATTTTTCGCAATATATCAACAATATCAATTGATTTTTTAGAAATGAATGGCGAATATACCACAATAAGAATATTCTCGTAGAAACAGTAAAATGCAAAAACCAGTCGAGTACTTACCGGTTCGGTGCGACCATCTCCTTCTTTTCCCAGTGATTGACCCTCTGTCCAGCCCATCTTTAATAATAGCTTGAATCCTCTGTTGTCTTTAGCTATAGATCTAGAAGCAAAATTAAACGAAACTCGTATAATTACTTCGAACGTAAGTCTGGAAAATAAAAAGGTCCAAATAAAATAAACATGGAAAACAACATATGAGAATGATAAAAGTACATCATATTGTGCTAATAAAAAAATTCTATATTGCATAAAAATATCAGATTTGTTTGGATTTCAAAAAGTGATCAAATTATGACTTACGTATCCATCGAACTTTGCTGTGTTTTCGCGCGATGATCTAATGAACCGATGCACTGTCTTCTGCTCTGTGCTCTATCTTGATACCCCGACGCTAACTGACTCGCGGTCGCAACATTGTCTTTTTCCACGCCAAATTTGTGCTTCAATCGCCTCAATTCCTGTTTATGTAGCGTTTTCTTCGACGTTTTATTCTCTTCCGCGCTACTACATTGTTGAACGAGTCCTGGCTCGCAGTGTCCACAAGTTTCATTGCCATTATGAATATGACATAATAATTTGGTACTTCCAACTTGTATAATTGAACCGTGAGTCACTTCGTGGAAGTCTGATTCCTGTTTGGCTACGGACAGTCTTTTACCATTCAATAACGTACCATTCCTTGAACCGGAGTCTATAATTTGGTAGACCTTTTTACTTTCATCGTACATTAATCGAGCATGGTGCTGTAATAAAAAAAACACTCATGTATACGGAGCCTGTTCGACAATTATCTGTATTTATAATTACTAGAGATTGGGATTCCTGACTCAACCATTGGGTTCTCCACACCTTTAATAATTACGTACTTTGCTAACGTTTATGTCTGGTATAACCACTGAATGATCGCCTTCACGACCAATCGAACCACCGGTGTATGCGACGACGAAGAGGCTTCCAACTTTTAATTTTGGCAAATTGGTTTCTTTCACGATGATTCTCATGCATGGTGGATATATCTTGGCTAAATCTGAAACAAAGAGTTTACGTTAATGCATGCTAAATGAATTATAGTTAAATACTTATTGTTACGTTAACAACAGAAGATTTTAAAACTTTCGCTCGGCTTTTTACAATAGCGAAACGAATAACAATTGCAAAAACCATGTCATAAAAGTTAAGGTGTTATTAAAAAGAAATAAAAAATAAACCTTGGTCTTCCTCGCGTTCACTGTCACTACTAGAACATAATTCCGGAGTAATATCATTAGAATTGCTGTCGTTATCGTTGCTTGAACATTCACCCTCCTCAAGTTCTTTATCTTCCAAATGTTCTTCCCTTTCTGCAAGTTTGCGTTTTCTCCCCTCATCCTACAAGAGAGACATGTGTGCATATTAAAGGCATAGGATAATTACCTAGTGCTTGACGCCTGTATTTTTCAATTGATATGTTTGAAAGGCCATTTATTAACTCATGTATGTCATCTGAAACCTGAAAACAAAAATGTTTTATTACGATCCATCTCCCTCTAACAAAGCATACACATTAATAGAACAAATGTGAACCTTATTCGCCTTTCTAGCTTTCTGCTCCTTCTTGCTTTGAACTTGTGAAGTTGCATCACTCGCAGATACTTGTGCTTGGCTATGAAATTGGTAAGTTCCATTCGCTTCGTTATAATAATAATACGTTCCTGTATTGCCGTCGTAGTATAATCCTTGTTTCTGAAACACATTTTCATATGGTAGAAGATTTAAAGATTCGTACAAAATATGTTCTGCGATATGTTATAATAAATATTTACTGCATCATAGTAGTATCCACTATTATAATCGTAATATAAACCTGAAGTTTCCTCATAAACAAAACCAGTTTGTAATAAAGCTGACTCAGCTGCCTCTTTAATATTATCTGCTATACTAACTGGTGTTTTATCAGTATTACTATTGCAATTTTCCCAGAGATTCAATTCTTTCTCACACTCCAAAGGATTCGTTTGAGTCCCATAGTCAACTAATAGTTTTTTCTCTAATAATTTCTGATTCCTCTGCAATAAGCATGCAATAAAAATTTGACATTTAAACTAGTACGAAAAACGTCTAAAAGGGAGATCAAGTTTTACCTGTTCATTTAGTTTGTTCCTTAATTTATTGATTTTCTTGTTCTGTTTTTTTATATGATCACGCATTCTTTTAATAAATTTGAGAATGTGAGGAAAATTGCATAGTTCATCTTGAAAGTTATCTTCGAAATCAGATTTTATTTCTCCTTCGTCGCTTTCACTGAGAGCAGTGCTTTCTATCATCCTTATAACTGAGTGCTCAAAAAAATAATATAATAATTAAAATCTAATAATATACTTATTTTTTATATTACTCGAGTTTTTATCAAGTCAATAATTATCCTACTGAACATAATTTGAAGGCTCTCGAATTAATTTAAAATTTAATTGTGCCAAGAATATACCTATATGACGTAACGGAAAGTATGATTTTTAATACCTTTTTATCGAAATGTAAACTAAAATATCAAGTCTCTTATATAACCTCTCCCCTAATCGTGATGATTCAATGCATTTAATGTTGCATTTAAACCTAATACATAATCGATTACATTTCAATAGAAAGTAGATATATCACACCGCAAATTTGTTTTATTCATTGCATGACGCGTAAGGCGAATAATTGCTTGAAATTAATAAACGTCATTACAAAGTTTACGTTTTGTATCAGCATAAATATGTATGGTATAATACATATCAGAAACAAAGAAACCATTCATTCTATTCAATTTTTTAATACCGTGATTCTCCACCTTTCACGCTACAATTCTTCAAAATCTGTAATCTCTTCTTTAAAACGATCAACAAAGATAATTAAATACTGTATACAAAGATTATTAAACGAGCGGGAACGACAGAAACATTATATTTAGGTTTTACAGACATACATAAACTGTAGAACACGCTGATAGAACCGAAACTCCTGTTAGAAATTTTGAATTTCGTACTTCAACTTTTCCGTCTATTTACGGACAGTGTTGCCGCTTCTATAAGTTGAAATAAAAAACGTTGGAGGCGCGCGGCAATATTTAAATGTCATTTAGTTTATCATAATTTTCAGTAATAAAATGCATCAAATTGATTTGATTTCTCTTTGAAACAGAGAGAAATACACGACATCAAATTGTAGAGAGTTCTAAATAGGACCACCGACTAGATATACGAATAAACCTATCACCCAATATATTTTTGCAGCCTACTTTTTGAGGGCCATGTAAGCCCATTACCATTTTCATTCAACACTATTTAGACGAATTTATAATAGAGTTTTCGTGCCACAAATAAATAAATAAGTCATTTCTTTATTTGCATGCAAATAGGCGACATGAAAATGGTAATGGAATTACATGACCCCCTACAAAAGTGAGCCGCAAAATTACATTGGATTTTGAGGTATTTGTTACAAAATGTTACAAAACAAAGCGAAGGAGTTTGATACCTGTAAGAATACTCTATGACACAAATGAATCAAGTTTTCTATTCTCTGACTGGTCTGCCATCTGGAAACAGCTGTTTGTTAACACCCCCGAGCATCATGGCCGCTCCCAGTCCGATGGAGCCGTTGAAAATGACATTTGTTGGGTAAAATGCGATCAAACAGTGCCTAAACATTCTCCGTTTGTACGACGAGCATAAATATCGTGCACGCAGTTCAATTATACTTCACGTTGCCCGCATTCGCCGTTTCAGAGATGACTTTCGTGTGATTTCCTTTCAATTCGTCTGCGAATGTCCCTCCTACGCTACTTGTCTTTTGCAGATAGTAACCAGTGTTTTGTTCAGACATTATTCGAGATAATACACGTATCGCATTGTCAGGACATGTTACAATGATGCCGATAAAGGATAACCAGGATGTGGCGTGTTTTCTGGTCACAAAACACTCGTGGAAGGGAAAGTAAGTTATACGTGTTTCGTTAACACCACGTTGAACGTTTGCCGATTACACATCGACTTGCAATTAAGTTTATAGTAAACAAAAAAATTAATGCTCTAAGGTCAACTACGTCCGATGAATCATTCGTATAGTAAAACAATTTGTTATTGCAGTTTTGCTTGTTTGAAATTTGAATGGTAGTATAAAGTAATATACTTTACTGATATTGTTAGTTTAGATTTCAATGGAGAAATAGTTTGTCATTAATTACTCAAATGTTTACACAAGAATTACAACGACAATTTATTATAAGCATATTTTAAATGTTTAATAGAAATTGATTTTACTTATTTTCAATTGTTTAAAAATATTGCAGACATGCACGATGCTGTTAATTTTTTGTTGAATGTTACAAGTGGTATTGTGCAATGTCAACATTAGAAAGAAATAATATTTGTGCTTCATATTATAGATACAAACGTATTTTCTCAATTGGATCCATGGGTATAACAACATATAATCCCAGTACATTAGAAGTCACAAACAAATGGGAGTATTCAGATTTTATAAGTGTGCAACCAACGAACAGGAATCAGTTAGGATCGCATGAATTTAGTATAACAATGCGTAAAGAGCGCAAGGTTGACAATATGAAATTTAGTTCAGAATACAGAGCTGACTTGCTAACTGAAGCTCTGAAATATAGGAATCAATTTGTTGAAAAACCTAAAGAAATTCTGGTGAGTTATTTGATGATGGTGGCTTGTTTGATGTTCATTAGGGAATGGTTCAGTATTGATATTCAAGCAGACATGTTATCAATCCAGCCATATGGCGGCAATGCTTTGATTAAACTGTTCTGCATTATATCATTAAAGAATGATAAATATTGTTTCCTTCAAATTGCTAAGAGTATTACTACATTTTAATTAGAGGTGTGCAAGAATCTCAAAAATTTTGAAATTTTTAAAAACATTTCAGATTCTCGTACACAACAGATTTCAATCAAATTTTTAATTGCAAGTTGACTGTGTTTGATTGCATCCTTTTTGTCACAGAGATACCAAGCTTACAAACATCATTGGTCTGATACAAGATTACCTGTTGTATTGGAAGTAACACCATATAGTCTCGACCAATTAGATCCAGCAACCAACATGGTACTAGCAAGTTATTATTACAAAGATTTTGAAGGGATTGCTACGATGAAAGATTACCCGAACGGATTTGTGATTGTATGCGGTGGATTTGGACGTTTGCACCTGTTTGCCTCTCAGCACATGGAAGAAATAAAAAAAAAGTTACACGAATCAGCCATGAACAATTTAGGTATCAGCATAAAAGTTTTGAAAGAACCAATCAAACTAGACGATTTCGTTGCACAAAGATTAGGAAAATTTAGTGGGGACGATCATATAACAAGTGTTTCAGAGTTTACTGTTCACAAGTATTCGTCTAGACACATAGACCCACAGAGAAGAACTCTTTGTCTTTCCGACACCTGTTTATTGGAAAGAGATCCTCAGACATACAATGTCTGCACGCTTCGACCATTGTCTGACATTTTTGCGTTAATCCGTGATAATGAGAATCCACAACTATTTACTATACAGTATCTGAATAGCCAAACACGCAGTTACACTGCAACAGATAGAGATTCTTTGCTAGCGTCTTTATTGGATGGTGTTAGAGCATCTGGAAATCGTGATGTTCATGTCAGAATGTGTCCGGTTCCGAGAGGAAAAAGACTTGGACCTTTCAATTTGCCGGTGGATGAGGAAGTTGAAACGTCTCATGTTAAATTTCTTCACCAACCACCTAGTGGACGTACATTCGCTGAAATTCTGGAAAGATTCAATGCAAACATTCCGTATAGTGGTTTGAATTATTCTGTGACCCAAGATGTAAGATTGCTTGTACATTCGCTTATAATATATATAGAATGTCATATATATGTGTAACGTTAATGTTGTGCGCATACTTGTCAAGATGTGAACGTACATATTGATACAGTACATTAAAGCGGTATTAAATTAGAGATTCGAATATATATTTGCAGAATAGAAACAACTATTTTGTAATTGAAATTTAACTTTATAATAATACAAATTTTATAATAGAATTTTCTTCTTGAAGCTTAGTAAGTTTACTATCGAGTAATATTGATTTACATCAATGAACATATTGAACGATCAATTGAATGTATATTTTCTTTTTTGTCCAGGATGTTACACCGCTTGAATGGACTGTAACAACGTTACAACTTCAAATAAATCATGTGATGCTAAACTACTTACAGGGTCTTTTTACTGAAAATAAAGATAAAATCATTCTCTGTGCTTTGAACGCGGTGGTAAACAAAGAGCTAGAAACAAACGGCGAAATAGAGGCGCAGTTTCACGTTTTAAGGAGACTGGTCGCCAGTAGAATTGGTTTCACTGCATTTACAACGCTTTCCGGATTCAGAGAAGCGATCGGACATAAAGTTGTAAAAGCTTTAAAACGACTAGACTATGCTGTGACACAGTCCGCTATAGATTGCATCTGTGCTCTCATGCAACCGATGCACGACGATTGTGATTTGAGACAAGAACAGTTGAATAAAAGTAGCCTTCTTAGCAGTAACAAGTTCTTGGAAAGTTTGCTCGATATGTGGGTGAACCATGTTGTATGTATAAAAAAAGCTACGCTTATTATTAGTTTCTTAAAAATATTTTAATGATTATCATCTTATACTTTGTGTATTTCAGAATCATGGTACAGGTGCTCTGGTAGTGTCTGCCATGCTTGATCTTTTGACTTTTGCCTTGTGTGTACCATATAGCGAAACAACCGATGGCAAACATTTCGACAACCTTCTAGAAATGGTTGCCTCGAGAGGCAGGTCCCTCTTCAAGTTGTTTCAACATCCGTCACTGGCTATAGTCAAAGGTGCAGGTTTAATAATGAGAGCGATTATCGAAGAGGGTGCGGCAGAGGTTGCGGCAAAAATGCAAGAACTTGCTCTTGCCGAGGGAGCTCTGCCAAGACATTTATTAAATAGTCTTTTCACTGCTGGCACCGATGGTAGACTGTTAACGCATAGACAATTGTGCAGACATCTCGTAGGGCTCTGGGTTACAGGACATCCTACGGCCATGGGTCTATTGAAAAGAATTATGGTAAATTAACATTATTGACTGAGCATACGATATTATTACCGCTAAATCACTAGAATGAAAATATCTAAGTTTGTGTTCATTGTGCATTTGTACAGCCTGTTGGTTTATTAAATTACTTAGACTCCGAAGAGAAAATTCCCGAGTCTTTCCTCGAGAAAGAGAGGTTGAACAACCGTGACAATTTGAAAATAGCAATAGATCATGCATCGAAAAATAAAAAGAATCCACAGTGGATCGCAATCGAGCGCCAGATGCGCGTTGTCGAGAAACACGTCGAGCATGCTCTGCAGCATTGGGGAGCTAGAATCGGCATCGAGCGCAAAGAGAAAATTAAAGAACGTCCAATAGTATTAAGAAAACGACGAGAAAGGATCAAATCGGAGGCGAATTGGAATCTCTTTTATTACAAGTTTAATCAGGATCATTCACTGCCGAATTTAATTTGGAACCACAAGACACGGGAGGAGCTAAGAACGGCACTCGAGAATGAAATTCGCGCGTTCAGTTCTGACAAAGATTTGGCCGGTGGAACACTTATCGCCTGGAATCATAGAGAATTCGAAGTACAGTATCAGTGCCTGTCAGATGAGGTGAAGATCGGCGACTATTACTTGAGACTTCTGTTGGAAAGAGATAGTCCGGATAGCCCAATAAGAAAATCGTACGTATGGAAATTTAATCCTTGGTATATAATTTTGATGAAGCGTCTTCAGTATATCAAGTAACGGAATTGTTTCTGTTGTAGATATGAATTTTTTAACGACTTGTATCATAGATTCATATTAACAACAAAAGTTGAAATGAAGTGCCTTTGCTTGCAAGCAATGACTATAGTATATGAACGATATTTCGAAGATATTGGTCCGTTTTCGGATACAAAATATATTGTCGGGATGCTGGAACGTTGTACGGACAGAATGGAACGCGATAGGCTAGTCATGTTTATAAATAAACTCATATTGCACAGAAGAAACGTAAAAGACATTATGGATCAAAACGGAGTACGCACACTAGTAGATCTGTTAACGTTAGCCCATTTACATACGTCGCGAGCAGTCGTGCCAACGCAAACGAACGTGATCGAAGCAGGACCGCAGCAACAGCTAGCAATGGAGAAAGAATGGTATTACAATGACGGAGATCAACGAAAAGGTCCCATAAGCCTGAAAGATTTGAAAGATCTATATTTAACGAATCATATAACATACAAAACCAAAGTTTGGGCACAAGGATTGGACGGCTGGCGAATGATCTCGCAGGTCCCACAGTTAAAATGGACATTAGTAGCGAAAGGAACACCAGTAATAAACGAAAGCGAATTAGCAACATTAATCCTAGACATTCTAATCAAAATGTGCGAATATTTTCCAAGTAGAGACGTTGACGACGCAGTAATCAGACCTCTTCCGCGTATGAGGCGGTTATTATCTGATCTTCAGTGCCTACCTCACATTGTGCAACTTTTATTAACTTTTGATCCGATTTTAGTTGAGAAAGTAGCCACTTTGCTATGTGAAATAATGCGAGATAATGCAGAAGTTTCGAAGATCTATCTTACTGGTGTGTTTTATTTCATACTGATGTATACGGGTTCCAACGTTTTACCAATAGCAAGATTTTTGCAATTGACACACACGAAACAAGCGTTCAGAAGCGATGATGTAAGTGTATACCAGAATGTGTATGTTTATTGCTTAAAACGTTATTGTACAATCTATATTTTGCAGAACGTCGCGTTCGACATCATGCAGCGTAGCATTCTTGGCCAGCTGTTACCCGACGCGATGGTGAGTTATTTGGAGAATCATGGCGCAGAGAAGTTTGCGCAAATATTCCTTGGCGATTTCGATACGCCGGAAGCCATCTGGAACGCAGAGATGAGAAGAATGCTAATCGAAAAGATAGCAACGCATATTGCGGATTTTTCTCCAAAGTTGAGAAGCCATACTATGGCGAGATATCAGTACATCGCTATACCTGCGATCAGATATCCGCAATTAGAGAAGGAATTGTTCTGTCAAATATTCTATCTGCGTCATCTGTGCGACACTGTCAAATTCCCACAATGGCCTATTCTTGAACCAGTAAGTTTATTACTCAATAATTGTAAATCAAAAACAAGATTCTAGAATACTATTTACATTTGATATCTAGGTGCGGCTATTCAAGGACGTACTGGAGACTTGGAAGAAAGAAGTAGAGAAGAAACCACCGCTGATGACAGTGGACGAAGCCTACAAAGTTCTTCAACTGTCTCACGGAAAACAGCACAACGAGGCTGAAGTGAGAAAATCGTACTACAAGCTCGCGCAAATGTACCATCCCGATAAAAATCCGCAGGGAAGAGTAAGTTTATCAAAAATCTTTAGTAACAATCAAACATGCAATCCGATTGAACTGCATTTTTCTGTGTAGGATAAATTCGAAGCAGTGAATCAAGCGTACGAGTTCTTATGCAGTCGGAGTTGTTGGTCCACGGACGGGCCGAATCCCGACAACATAGTGCTCATTTTAAGAACGCAGAGCATTCTTTTCCATAGATACTCCGATGAGCTTCGACCGTACAAGTACGCCGGTTATCCTCAGCTAATCAAAACGATCAAATTAGAAACAGATGACGAACAATTATTTTCAAAGTCCACGCCGCTACTTGCCGCTGCCAGTGAACTAGCATACCATACTGTACAATGTTCTGCGTTGAATGCGGAGGAACTTCGCAGAGAAGGTGGATTAGACGTTCTGTTAGATGCTTATACGAGATGCGTTTCTGTATTAAACAAATCGAGCAAACCGAACGACGTGGCGGTACAAGTCTGCATGCACATTACCAGATGCTTTTCGGTCGCCGGCTCGTTCAGAGGTTGCAAAGACAGAATCATCGAGTTACCGCAACTGGTTAAGGACCTTTGTAGAATATTACATTTCAAGGTTAGTATCAACATTTCATTGTAAGGAAAACACGAAATTATTTAACAGTTCTATCTGTGTTTTATAGCATTTAACGAAGTTGTGTTCGGTGACAACAGAATGCATCTCTTCCCTTGCGTCGGACAGCGTGCTGCAAATGCAATTGCTGCAATCAGGTGCTCTGTGGCATTTACTGCTCTTTATGTTTAATTATGATTATACGTTAGAAGAAGGTGGTGTCGAAAGGAACCAGGATGAAAATCGTCAAGAAGTGGCGAATAACTTAGCCAAGCTAGCTGTTCGAGCCTGTGCCAGACTAGGTGGTTACATGACAGGGGAAAGCGAAACACCTGTTAACCCTGTCACGGTTGCTGCTTTGGAAAGCTTGTTAACACCTTATTTAGCACGGCAACTTGGGAAAAACAAGCCAGAGGAGATATTAAAAATTTTGAACTCAAATTGCTCGAATCCATACCTAATTTGGGACAATGGAACGAGAGCAGAATTGAACGAATATTTGGAAAGCAAACGGCAAGAAAGATTGAACGGAAGCGAAACATTCGAGCATGATTTCAGTGATTTCAAATATAGCGCTCATGGGGATGAACTTATTATTGGAGAAATATTTGTAAAAGTGTACAATGAGCAACCTGTATTTCCAATAGAGGTACTGCATTCTTTACTCTTCGAGAAGTAATGTTTAGATAAAATAACAAACGGTAAATGTTTTGCAGAATCCCAAAAGTTTTACGATTAATTTACTGGACTTTTTGTCTGAATCGTGGGAGTACTTGACATCGATCGGGAACGTAGCACTGGCTAAAATGGATCAGAAGAAATTAGAATATATTGTCATGTCTCTCGAAGCCTTGAAGAATGTGATCAAAAATAATCCCGGAGTAGAATTGCAGTGCATAGGACATTTCAGATTACTATTTGGACTTTTAAGTAGCAATAACTTTAAGTTGATTCAGAAGAATGCTTTGGAAGTGATCAGCAGTGTTACAAGAAACCAAGAGTGCGTGGATGATATCGCGGCGAATGATGTTACGGTATATTTGTTAGTAGCTTTAAATACTTTGAAGGAGTGTCAGCTTCTTATATTAGAAACATTGTACGCCCTGATGAGTTCCACGAGGATTGTAAAGGACGCGTTATCTAAAGGTAAATGGCGATTAAATATAGTCATTCTCGTCTGTATTAAAACAATATTTTTCTACATCTTTAGGAGCTGTTGTGTACGTTCTCGATCTATTCTGTAATTCAAGTAACACGCAAATACGAGAAACAGCCGCCGAATTGCTCGGCAAAATGTCGTCCGATAAGTTGGCCGGACCAAAAGTTAAGTTGGATTTATCTAAGTTTCTACCTAGATTATTTAGCGAAGCAATTCGAGACGCTCCTAAACAGTGCGTGCACATGTTCGAAACCAAACACGAAAATCCTGAATTAATTTGGGACGACCATGCCAAAGCGAAAATCTCGAGGATTGTCGCTGAATTGAAAGAGGAGTATGTAAACATTAAATGCATCAACTTACAATAGAATTACTACTATTTTATAATATGATACATAAATTCTTCCAGATTTTACGCATTACAGAGGCGAAATCCTAATGCAATATTAAAGTTACCTGAGACTCAAACTAATGCCGATTTTGCAACAAATGAGCCCGTTGTGGGAGGTGTATACCTTAGATTATTCGTAGCCAGCCCTGCATGGGCTCTTAGAAAGCCGAAGGAATTTTTAAGTGAACTTATGGACACAACTTTGACACTGATGTCCAAAGAAAAAACCGATGTAAGCGTAAAATTTTGATTATTTAATTAAATTGTTAAATTAAATAATATCTTCGAAATTATTCTATTGATTAGTCGGACATGTTGGAATTAACGACCCAAGCACTAGTATGTTTACTTCAAGCACAACCGACTTTAGCCGACCAAGTTCCGTCATTAGGACACATACCTAGACTTTGTCGACAAATGGCAATGCAAAATAATCAACCATCCGTGTATAAAACTGCAATATTAATACTTCATCAATTAGCAACCAGTGAAGTGAGTTCAATATATTTCTTGGGTATATTCAATATTCGTGAATATTTATGTTAAAACAAATCTGACCATGTCTTTCAGATTTGTATATCATCCATTTGTCAAACCGAGTGCATAAGCCCATTGAAGCATGCGATGCAATCTAGACGGGATATGATAGCGATAGCGTGCGAGACTCTGAATAGGCTATTCTCTACTAATGAAGATAGACTTATAAAACAAGTGAGTTGAAACTTGAGAGAATGAAAATATCTGATTTTACAAATTACAATTGATTTCTTGTTACGTTTCATTTGTATTTGAATTTGATTCCTTAGGCTTTGGATGCTGAAATGGTGCCCTACTTATTGAACATATTAGAGGGTCGATTGGATTCCATTGAAAATCCTGCAACAACCAAAGCTCAAATAGTTAAGGCTTTGAAAGCTATGACTAGAAGTTTGTTGTTAGGCGAAAAAGTCAATGCTATTCTAGAGAAGTCCAGCGTCTGGGCAGAATACAAAGATCAACGACACGATCTGTTCATTTCTAACGCTAATAATGCTGGTTACCTTACTGGTAAGATATACGAACATTTTATGTTAACTTATACAATGAAAAATCATGGTCTACAAATTTGTATTCCGGTACACGTCAAAGTAACATTTTAATGCACAGCAGGAACGCCGGTATCTGCTGGTTATTTAACGGCTGGCCCAAGCACGACCCTAACCACTGGCCCACCACCAGTCGACAAGGAAGATAGTTTAATTAACAGAAACGATAATATCTGATATAGGTAGCATCGCAAGTAAATACAAGGGGCAAAATGCCGATCCTGGAATTCCTATCGGTATATCGTACCGATGTAAAGACTACATTGCCTGTGATTTTCGGGTCCTTAAACTAAGGAATTTGTCAATCGAATGTTTTTGTTAAATTTACATTTATATTAAGATTATTATATATATATAAATATTATATTATATATATAAATATAATGATACTCTTTATTATGCTGTATAGGCAAATTACATAAATACGTGTAAAGTAATGTCATTCTTTACGGCGGCGTTAGCGTGTGGCAAAAGATAGTATTCAATGAAAGTCTATTACTGAACAAATTTTTCTAGGAGAATATTCGTCTGAATGAGAGAAACGAAAAAAAAGAAACGAGAAGCCTCCCGTGTCGATTTTAAACAATTTTTTTGTAAGCGAACTGTTTACTTTGTACTTAGCGTATCTTCCGACGCAACTTTTTTCATTGCTTACCGCGAAAACGAATCGTGCGTTACCGAGCGGATTCGTTTCACGGTACGAGAGATCGAACGCGGTTCCGTTTGCCAAACTCTTCCAACGAGAATATAGGAAATTTGTATTTCATTTCGAGAAATCGGAGAAGCCGCTTCGCGTCCCCCTCGCGGATGAATGAAAATCGAAAAATCGATGGGATATGATAGATAGCGTGGAAATCCTTCATATGTAGTGCAACTATTTTCTCTGTGATAGCGCATCAATCGTGCAAGAGAATGTAATGGGACGTGTATATGCGTGAATTGTTTTTCTGATGCATAAACAGATATGAGTTGACGAATTTACATTACGTTCGAACGGAAGAACAACGTGTGCTGCGTTGTTGAAGCATTGTTGCTATACCGGAGCACGATTTGCGCGTGGAAAAGGATTTCAAACAATCATACTACTCGTATTGATTAAAATTTTGAGCTTTACGGTTTCATTTTTACCATTAATTGTGAAAGATGTTCATTCATTCCCCTGTTCCACGAGCCGGTCGCTTTCCTCAGTATAGCGGAATGCTCTCGTTTATTTCAAACACATCGAGGAATTCTCATCGACAAACATTTTACGTCTAATCATACGAATAAGAGAACAAACCATTGTTTTATACGTAGAGAGAATGACAGAGGACACCGTTTTATCATACACACATTTGCGAAGTATTCTTACTTTTCATAGCGGTCTTCACGTCCATTGATTTTTTAACGAATTTTCTAAGAAAACAAACACCAAGAATGCCTGCTAACAAGAGACGAACGATATTGCGAAACAAAAAAGAAAAAGAACTCCGGGTGATTGTAACCGAAGAGTCGAGCGCACACTTTACTCATTACTCCTGTGAAGCGTGTGTTCTTGCTCCCTTTTTGTTGTTACTGAAATTATTATGTATTATGTTTGTATTATGTTCCAATTATATTTGGTTTAACGCTTCGAGTCAAGAAAAAGCGCTAAAAGCCATTCGGTGATATTGTAATCGGGGATTTGTCGAGTAGTGTTAGTTTCACGCGTAGAAAGAGGAAGAACTCCTCTGTTTCATATCAATTTGTAGTATTCTAAGGGGCGGTCGATTCAACGGTCTCGAGTATCCCCCAGAGCTTATACGAAAGCATTACATTGCGTTGCTCTTCACCTGCAATCAGCCATTCGCAACATACTTTTGTTGACTGCCGATCGACAAGTCGAGCGTTCTCGACACTCGCGAAAGCAATCGACAGCAAAAGAAAAAAGAAAGACTATAGTTCCTCTCGCGACAGATCACACCCGTGCCTGTTAAACGCAACGTAGGAATTTCTATACACATTCGTAAATTTTATAAACGGTGGTCGAAACCATCGTGTTCCTCGTAGAGTCATTCATTTTTCCTCGTAGCCTGGCGATCTCGCGCAAACATAATTTCCGTTCGCTTGCACGCGCTCGACTCGTCGATCTTTGCAGAAAGAAAGAGGAGAACTTGAACAGATCGGATGAGATCAAACAATTGACTAGAGAAACGATCACCGATCATCGAGTAAATGGGGAGATGAACGTAAACGAGAGTGTTTGCATGGTTGTTCATGCTGTGTGTAATAGCGTTACTGTCAGACAAGTAACTACAAACAAATACGGGAGAGCCTTAGTTATTTTTATGTATTTTGCGCCTGCGTTCTTAAGATCGAGAGTAAGATATTGTATATACACACACATGTATATGAAAGAAGTTATACCACAGATTATTGTACGTATAATTAGAAAATAAATCATTTTGCACATGGTATGTGAGAAGAGCTTGGCTTCAGTATTTTTGCCATGAAGAGAGACAATTGTTTTTTTTAATCCTCAGTGTAGTTATGAATATTAAACAATCTAAATGGATAAGAAGAAGAGAGAATCCTGCGATGGAGAAGAGGTGTGTTATGATAGTCTTTCCTAAGGCTTAGAGAACACTAAGGCACTCGGAGTCTCCGGCTCGAGTGATTGAAATTGAAATCGAAAGCGCCAGTTACGTGACTCGTGCGCAGTAGCGCAGCGACGCGGAACGAACTCTTCCCCCACCCCACCTAATTTCGGTAGATCTCGATCGCCGAAATCAACAATTCCTTTTGTCAACAGATTCCTCTCTGTTGACGTTAAATTGTTAGGGATCGCATAGGCCGCTTGGTGCAGCACTATATGAGCAACATAACCTTAGGTGCGAGCACTCGTAAATATTTACTTCTGAATATGTAAATACTTACTTCTCTTCTATTTTTAATGACGTCATGATCATGTGACTACGGTTCACTACGGTTCCTCTAGGATTGCTGCATACATACATAGTGTCGAGTTTCTGTTTGTTTAAAAATACAATCAACCGCTACTAAATAATATTGAAATCATGCTAGTCAAATAATGTCTGTATACATTGTTGATTTTACTTCATTCTAATCTACGTTTTAGAATTGAGTGTCGTGAGATACTTGGAAGGGTTTCAATCTCGTTAACGTTGCTGCTACCGCCAATGTCCGCACAACAATTGTAAAAGAAACTATTTGTAACAACGTACATAAATCTGCTATTGGGTAAATACTGTTAGACGTTCTAAATTACGAGTTCATCGAGAAACAGGTTAGTCCTTTGTCGGTAGCGATGTACTATGTAAAATACAATACGTGCTGCTATCCTAACCTATATCTAATCTACATTCTTTATCGAACTCCGTTCCCGGGGAAACGAGTGAAGTACGTTGTGCTTTGATTTCAGAAGATGTGGCCGATCATCGCGAGAGTTTTCGGTAGGTTCAGCAGATACCTACAACTTCCTATAGCCGGTCTTATAGGTTATATCGGCTATCAAATAGAAGGTCTGATATCCGATCGTTACACACCTTCGACCGCATCGATAAAACAACAACGCGAAGATAGGCAATTGGAGGACACAGATTCCACGTCTAACAAGAAAGTACATCGACCGTTAGAGATCAATCTTCCTCCTTCTTTGTCCGCATAGTCGCGGTACATTTTATATAGAATTTTGGGCGAAGTGCATTGAATCCATTTTAAAATGTAACTCTAAAATTCGTTGCAGTTGATTGTATATTACACAAAATTAATTACATTTAGAGAATGTCCAGAAGTTTTTGCGAAGAGTTAGAAGTCTTCTCTCACTTAGATACACCAAATTTGTACATAACAGTATGGTGGTAGACATCTCCTGGCTGCAGAATACTGTTGGGGAAGTTTGCCTGCAACAAATTTCAAAATCGAAGCAACTGATTTATGTATGTTGTATTCTAATAACTTACATGATTTACGGCATCTGGGTAATTCTGAGTCTCCAAGCATAGTGCTCCGTGCTTAAAATATTCGGCCCCGTCTTTCCCATGAATAGGAGTATCTCCTTGAGCGGGTAGGAAATTAGCCGTGTATAATTGTACACCGGGTTGATTAGAATGAACTTCCAAGTATCTTCCGGAAGCGGGGTGTACAACTTTCGCGACCAACTTGTTCTCTTTACAGCTGTTGTTGATCAGACAGAAGTTATAATCGTAACCACCGCCCGGCACTTTGTCGATAACGTCGCCGAGCTTTGTCGGCTTTCTTAAGTCCATTATGGAATTCTTCACCGGTCGTATTTCACCTGTGGGAATGCTGCTGTTATCGGTAACGGTCCAACGATCCGCGTTTACCGCGATTACGTGATCGTACAGCGCGGGTGCGTTAGTTTTCTGAAAGATTCGAATAGGAAGATATTAGGTCAATGCAGAAATAGAGATCTTGTGCACTGATCTAATAGGTCTGCCTCGGTATTAGAGGACAAAGAAATAATTTAAACTAGAAGTGAATATGATCGATTTACGCACGTGGCCGGCCAGGTTGAAGTAACTGTGATTCGTCAAATTGATCGGGGTAGGTTTAGTAGTAACAACGTTCATGTCAAGATGCAATTCCCCGTGATCCGTTAGCCAGAAAGTAGCCGACACTATCGCAGCTCCGGGAAAACCTTCGTCTCCATCCTCGCTGAGAAGAGACAATATGAGCTTGTTGTTGAGAACCGTAGCGTTCCATACTTTCTTACTCCAGCCCTTGAAGCCACCGTGAAGAGTATTTTCGCCTTTGTTTTTTGATACATGATATGTTTTTCCGTTCAAAGTGAATTCTGCTTTACCAATGCGGTTCGCAACGCGTCCGACAGTCGCGCCGAAATACGGGTTGCTGCTCGACAAATATCCTGATGAACAAGTCAAAAATTTGGTCGGATCAGATCGTCGGCAAACGGCCGGCTTTTGATCGATATCCATTGTTATCACTAGACTGCGGATCTTTATGAAAAATAATTGTCCAAGTCAATTTTAAGACACTCGGATTAAATGAAAATGTATATATTTTTCTAATCATCCTAAAATACGCAGTTTAGTTATCACAATGAATAGAGATAGAATATAGAAATCTCTAGCAAAACTCCCATAATACCTTCAATATTATCGAAGCCCAGAACAACATCCGCGATGTTACCCTGTTTATCCGGCGTTCTGATAGACCTTATCGTGGCACCATACGTTAGGATATCTACCTCTTGACCCGCTTTATTTTTTAACGTATATTTCTCCACACTTTTTCCGTCTACGGTACCCCATTCCGTGACTTTTATCGACTGCTCACCAGTCGAACCCATGGCGATTGATCTAAACGGTTAGACAATTGACTTAAGTGGACGATTTCGGCTGCTGCGACCTTACTCTAATTTATGCTCGAGATCATTTAATAAAATTTATTGCGATACAATTGACTCAATAGTTCTTGAACGTCACCTTCCCACTGCCGCAAAGCAAAATCGATCCTGATTTATCAATCCGATAAAAATGAATATTATGCTTATCAAGCGAGTGGTCGCATTTTTTAGATCCATTTTGGAAAATCACTTTAGGATTACAGTTTCTGTGCAACCGTGACCGCTGTTTTGTATCTGTAACGTCGCACTTCGCAAATTTTCGAGGAGCGCGGAAAGCCAAACTTTATGATATACGAAAAAGTATAAAACGTTGTGTGAAAAACTGTTAAATTATGCACTGTCAAAACATTATAATTATCGAGATAGTGCGGTCTTTATCATATTTACGGTTAGCGAAAGATACATAAAAAATAGAGTTTATCGTAAGCCACTAACGACACTAATGAGAGAATACACATCCCAAGGTGTATATATATATGAAGATCTAGGATAATGAAATCCTTTGTAATCATGTAACATAGTGAAAACACTTGTCACACGTCACTCCCTTTCACTAACCGTCTGCGCGCTTTTATGAAATATAATTGACATCACTTTGAGCTCTAATTGAATTAAAAACAGTTAAAAAACATTTCAGTAATTATATATAAATTAGTTTGTGACTTATTCATGTCCTTTAATAGTTCTGTTCTCAGCGTTCAGTACTTTAACGAATCGTATAATCAGTAATATTATAATACAAGAAGTCAAGATCGGTATTATATCAACAAATATTTATGTTATTTAAAACATTTTCTAATATAAAAAACAGTTGACAAGTAAATTTGAAGGATACAGTAAAATGACTCACCCTGTATATAGATACTCGTATCTCAAATTAATTTTTCAACAGCGCGATCGATTGATTCTGGATGAAGTCTGAAGGATTTTTTGGGAAACAAAGTGATCGCACCAACCGAACACGAAGAGAGATTCGTGACAACAGAGGAAACAATCTGGTGCGATCAATTTAACACGTAGTTCTGCCAGTAGTAATCTTTCAGACAATACTCTCGACAAATCAGCACTGCTGTCGACTATATCTATAATCAAAGCTCATGCTGGCTTATACCAGAGAGGAAATTTCCTCTTTGCTTATACTTGAACAAGTGCTTCTTACCAGTGTTTACTGATAAGATGTTATTTATCTCTAAACAACTAATATCTTATTTAAATTCACGAAAAAAACACGAGCAAAATTCAAATTTTCCTCTTTACAGTTTGATTAAATAATTCGTCGCTAGTGGTGTTGTACGACCTTCAATTTTTTCATGAAAGAGTTACCTATCTATAGAAATCATAACGAAGGTTGAAGAGCAACGTGCAAAACATATAACCTATAAGAGATTTTAAAACAAATGTTGCTGTGGCTCTATCGAAGTAATTTTATGTTGACAATAAAGTACGTATGTATAAATTTATTAACAGATGTTATAAAATACGAGAAATTTCATTTTCCGTAATGTTTTTGCCATAGAAAGTCGTTTTAACAAGTGTTCCTTAAAAGTCGTTTGATAAAACCGGCAGTGACTATTCTTGTTTTAAACGCATTTATAAGATGAACACCGAAAACGCTCGTTTTATGGCATCGATGGCTGCATTTATTGTTGGGTTTGCCGCACTTCATATGGGCTGGCAACATGTAGCAAACGCCAATGTACCAGCCGAACAGAAACAGCCGCATCCATTCGTACGACTCTATCGACGTTTGACGAAGCCAGTAGAAAAATGAGATATTAATTAAGCATTAGTAACTTATACAGGTAATTACATTTCGCTAATATTGTACAACAGCAATTTTCGATAGTGTACATAATCAAAAATATAAATAGTAAAATGCTATGTACATATATTTGAGAGTTTGCCCACAATGAAACACGTCATCATGGGGCAACAACAATACATTTAAATATAATATAATATAGTTATACTTATTTCAGGAGTAGATTAAATAAAACGCGAATAGTTTTATACAAAAATTTATTCTAAAACGTACATACAATGTACATACAATAATAAATATGTATACAACATGGAAATCATGTTAATACAACAAAATCATAAGTGTTTCAAAGACAAATGTGCATATACAAATAAAATATAGTAATAATAATTCTTAAATAATAAATATTTATAAAGTATAAATAAATAAATATATGTATATATGTATATATAGTATACAGGATGTTCCCAAAAATAAAGACCTTGGATTAGGGTCTGACAGATCGAAATAGACCTAACAAGCATAAATATATGCGTATTTCTTTCTAGCAATGATTGCGGAAATGCTTCATGTACCGTGGCTTTAACTTTAAAGTCTAAAGAAATTCTAATAATCAAACTTACGTTCATATTTTGCTTTACAACAATAATAATTTACCATCAGTAACATAAAAACTTGCGATGTAGGCAGATGTTTATATTGTCATGATTTTAAAAAGTATTTGGAACTGTTTTCAATATTAATTATTTATATATAAAAGTAGGTTTCGGGTAGTATCATATGTACAATGAATTCTTGCTCTATGCAATTAAACATAAAATGAGGTTTAGCATTATGATGTCGATCAAACGTAAAACTCTATAGAAATGAAACTAAAACAGAGAAATTGATGGTACACAAAGACTTTCAGCATCGTTTCGATAAGATACCGTTCACAATCACGCGTATAACGTAACTTTTTCATTTTCCACCAGAACTGCAATTGTTATTAAAGCCCGAACGAATGTTGTCAGTTCTGCAGGTATCCTGTACAAATATTTTATAATCACAGAAGACCTCAATTAATGCCCTTTATAGTAGGCAGATGATCGAAATCCTGCCGGTGATGCATAGAGGAGCTTTTCGGCCGATTTTCGCTTTGACTATGTATCGAAGTGCCAGCCTTAGGAAGTTGGGGTAATATTTGACTGCAATTGCTATTCTAAAACGTAATCGCATTAAATTTTATTAAATTCTGTAGATCGGTTCAGTCCAGTTCTCATTAGTTTAGCAGTCAGTCGACAATTTACTCACTCTCGAGCGATCCCTGTATTTTTTCAGTTTCTCAAACTCCTCCATTTCAGCCTCGGGCATTTTGAAATGAAAGTTCTCGAAATAGGTGTGCTGTGCGAGTTGCTCGCAGGTCCACCTTTGGTCCGGATCTTTGTCCAAACATTTTTTCAGAAAGTCGAGCTGAAAAGAATGAGATCGATAAAATCATTGAAGTCGTTAAAAAAGAAAACAAAATAAATACACACCTGTAAGATGATATTTCCTCTGTTAGGTAGCGCATCGTCTAAGGGGGCAAGTGTTTGAGGTGTGGGTAAGGTAACGCCAGCGAAAAATTCATTTTGTTGGAAAATCACTATATGCCTCGGCAATAAATCGCCGATGGTTCTTCGAATTAGGTATAGTTGATCCACGTCCGATTTACCTGGCCAGAGTGCTTCTCCGCGAATTAATTCCGCGAAGACACAACCAATCGCCCATACATCTACCGGTGTACCATATTGAGTGTCCCCCACCTGATAAAATGCAAAATGTTTCATACTTAACGCGTTATCTACCGACGACTTTTTCTTGATCAATTTTTTAAATAGCAGTAACAATTTCCATCTAAATCATGTCACCACAGTAAATGTGGGATCTCCTTCGCGCGACTGGACGCAGCGTTTTATTTTACACAATTGCCGTATTTTCATAGTGGCCCACTTTTTAAAAAATTGAAAAAAATGGGGATATAGCCTCGAGTGAATGTAGAAAAAACGTGAAAAGGTCGCGAAATATCGGTATATTTGGCAATAGCGAAATCAGCCGAAATTCACTCGCGACGGAACATTTTAACCGCTGAGCGAAGAGCCGACACGTGCCTCGCACCTGCCTCGGCTGAAGCGCGAGGGTGAGGGAACAGCGTCGCGGAAGGGCAAGGAAGCAAGGGCAAAGTCTCACTCTGACGCTACAGTGAGCTGGGTTGAGACATTTTACTCAAACGCTGCGTCCAGACTCGCAAAAGAGGTCCCACCTTTATACGCAATCTATTATTTTTTTCAAACTATTTAATTATATTTTATTCGAATTCAGTTCGAAGCGGAAAATGAAAAAACGAAACACTTTCTTAATTATCCATAAAATTACCAGCAATTCGGGTGCTCTGTACCATCTAGTTGCGACGTACTCTGTATAATTTTCACCAGGGCTGAGCATTCGCGCGAATCCGAAGTCGCACAGTTTCACCACACCTTCTGCCGTGATTAAAATGTTCTCCGGTTTGACGTCCCTGTGGACGCAACCCAACCGATGGCAATACGCGATACCTTGTAGAATTTGCCAGGTGAGCTGCTTCGTGGTTATCTCTGGACAACCGCATGGGTACCTCTCCATTTCGTTCAGCAACGTGTACTCGCAGTATTCGAAGACTAGATGCAGCTTTCGTTTCCTCCTGAACACCTCCAACAGGTTTACAAGGTTGGGGTGTTTCAGATTCTGCGAAATAAACGTTGTCGCCATTAGCAAAATACTAAAAGATCAGGATCATCGATTTTCCTGCCCTTTTGAATCCTTTATATAGACTACATTTATAAGGAATTGAAAAATCTTCCTTGTAATGGCATTTGCGAAGGAATTAGTAGACTACTTTATTACGAGTGTCTTGTTAATTCGCAAGTAAAATTGTTGACGTCATTCCACAATTGATTAAGATCTCATTAGCCCCAACCTTGCAGTGTTACCTTGAAATTTCTCGTGACCCTAGCTAAACTTTCTGTATACTGATTTTTTTGGATAAAAAAAGCATTGAATAAAAATGCTGCATATGAAATTTCTTTAATTTGTTTTCAACACTTGAAGCTTATAACCTTAAGACCCGACAAAATGGCCGACGTACAAAAATAGTATGAAACAATAATTCCATTATTACTGTATTTATTTCATACATATATACTTCAACGTCCTTGTCTACTTCCGTACTATTTACCTAGCATTTCTTACGAGTACCAGAATAATTGAATAGGGCAATGCCTTATCCAAATAATTCACTTCTAGCGAAAAGAATTGAGTAGACCTCAGCACCGTACACGAACGATCCAGATTATAAAATGGCGATGCAGTTTATTCTGCTTGTCCTTAATAATGGTTTCGTCCTACTTTTTTTCCTAATTGGAGGCATAGCCTGATCATTTATGTACCTCGCAGATTGCTATCCAATCGTAAATAACAGGACTGATGGATCTAAGCAATCTACTTTGCGGAGAAATATCCAACAGTTAAATTTCCGCTTAAGGCGCGCGTTCAAATTTTCGTGTTACGATTATACAAACACAGATCGAGGAATCCGCAAGAATTTGTTGCGAGTGGAACTTATCTAAAAAATCATGCGAAGTGTCAAACTTCCCGAGAAACAAGCGGCTTCGGCGAAATCTTTAAAATTCCGTGACCCAAAGGAAAAAGTCCGAGGAAAGTTAGGCCACGTGTTACAGTTTACAGTCGAAAGCGGGTGCAAAGGGGGAATCATTAGCATCGGGGACCGGATTTATTTTGTGCACGGAGGGAAAATATCCTTGAGGCGAAATGTCAGAGCAGAGTGGAGGCTCGTTTGAATGCGCATATGTTTCGGAGGGAGCCCTCCGATTATTTCGATAAGGCTAGGTTGGCAAGAGGAGAACACGCTAAGATATTGACCGCCGCGGTATTGACCGTTGGCCACTTCTTGTAGTCAGCCCGTCGATTTATGCGGTTACACGACCGTGTAAGATTTATGATTTCTCGCCTGTGACATTTACTTCTTTCCCGGAACGATACCGGAATCGAACGATCATCTTTGATCGATTAAAACAAGATGATTTCCGCGATTTTCTTAATCCGAAGACAGCCTAGGTGTTTAGTGTGCTTTCAATTTACAAGGGTCGTTCACCCTCAGAGTGGACGCAGGGAGCCTAGCATCGGCCAATGTGGGAACTAGAGGCAGATAACTTCCTTCGTAGATTTTATGATAATACTATAGTACGTAGTTGACTAGATTTCAAGTTTTAATCCTTGACCGACGCGGCGGACATGTCACAGCCATAACTAGATCCAATCAATTCTTAAGCTCAACTTTAATTTTCATACTGAACTTGATACAAACAGCGAAGATTTTAAACTAATTAAATTACTTGCTACTTTAGGAATGAAAAAGGTACATTTTGTTTTAGTTGTCTATAATATGCAGGATGCATTTGTTGAACTAATGCAGGGAGTGGAAATGGCGGGGGATGATCGCGCGGTTATTGGGGAGTAATTAATTTTTGGAGCTGACCTTAAGTAATCTTATTTCTCGGAGGGCGATTTTCCGTATGAGGGGATCATCTTCAGTTTGTTGGAACTTTTTTACTGCCACTAATTTTCCAGTTTGCCGATCTCTGCACTGGAAGACGACACCATAGCTACCCTCCCCAAGTCGCGCCAGCCGTTCGTATCGCTCCATCGCCTTGCTCGGCGCGCGTGACCTGCAAAAACGCGAAATTTCCAATGAGTTTTAGTGGAAAAATACTAATTTTCGAATAGCCCAGTAATCTCGAGCTATTCCATCACACCTAAAGTAACATAAATTTTGACAATGACCAACATAGGTTTCTCCTACTGCATTAATGGTTTTTAATATTTTTTTCAATTTACGTGGGTTAAAAGTTTGCTCAGAATTGCTGCTTAAAAATGGAAGTAGAAAATGTTCGTACACGATTTTAGTAGTCGGTGAGCTTCGTTTCACTATGAAAAATTTGACACAGTTATGAAGGTAACGCGGATGCTATCTCTATGCATCGCGACATGCAAATGTACGCATGTTCCCATTGAAGTGCAATGACAATCTGGATGCTTGTATCATAATCGTTATGTCACCGACGTGACCGGTTATGAGTGGTCATTAGTTGCTAAGACTCCAGTAAATAATGCAGATTTATTTAGCATAAAATTAATAAATATATATATATCATATAGCTAATTATTTCTTTACTAATACCGAACGACTACGTCAATCGTATCTTAGCTTACTGTTGGAAAACATTTGTAAAAATCACTATCACAGTGTTATCACGATCCTCTGGGATCTCCCACTTCAGATAAAAAGATGTCTGGTTAAAAAGCGATAATTTTATATAGAAAAAGTAACTCAAGCATGTGAGAAGAAAAATCGGAAGCTATTTCATAAGTGTATTCAATGCACAAACATTTATGCACACGGTAAGTAGAAACAGCGAGCAATGATCAGACACGTTGACCAAGTTTTATCCCGTTGCTTGTGCGCGAAAACAAAACGAACTAACAACAGATTATACAATGTAATTATATAATTATTATTCGGGACACCCTGTACATCTCGGTATCCATTGTTCTGAACAAATTATCTTATCGGACTTAACACATAAATAACATTCAAGTGACTGATAATTAGATTGCAGATTTATATCATTGTTGACCTAATAAAACTCGGTGTAAAAAAGTGTATAAAGATTTATATCATAACACAACCCCCTGACACATTTTCTGTAAAAATCTATATTTTCAGAAAGTTACACGGTAACGATCGTGATCCACACTGCTGATAAATATTAGATAAAACGGTTATAAATCATAGCCAAAATAGACACCATCAATTCTCTTTTTAAAAGAATTACCCTATGTAACTTGTTGTCTGAGGTCGAAAAAATTCTGAATGTTAGTACAGACTATGTCACAGAGTTTACGCAATTTTTACACGAATATAAAATAATTTCGCAGCTGGACGTAACACTATCGGACGTCGACAATATTTTTCCACGAAGAAAATTTGCAAACATTACGAAGATTCAGTTACACAAGTTCATGTTCACCATGTTGGTCGATTTGGGAGTGCAGTGTTTCTGCAATGTTTAATTAATTGTTTAAAGTTTGGGCGTGTACCCACTTTTTATACTTGGCGAGGCATGGCAAAGAGGTGAATTGCTGCGTAAAGAGCATGCTATCGCGTTAAAGGCTGCAGACCAAACTGTTTGCACCCTCGACGATGACCAAGGGTCAAGCTCCCCTGTGGCTTTCCCTTTATTTGAATCGGAACCTAGCGCAGGCGCTCTTGGATCGCAATAATGTCCGGCTAATATAAAAGTTTGATGTGACCCACCCTGTAATAGAGCCAACTATTGTTTCTGGAAGAATCACGAATAAGATTCCCTCAGATTTATTTATGATGTTCGTTTTATCAGGCAATCACTTTAACCACGCATCATAAACGTTGCAGCATTAGCTTCGTAACAACGCATGGCACAGTTCTTTTATCTGCTTGCATGCTTTCGGTGCGTTTTTGCAAAAGCAGCGACATACATATTCCTGAATAATTACCGAAAAATTTATTATGTCATTTTGGCAGTAACACTATTTCTTACTTGGACTGATTTACGAAGGACTTTTATCTGCAATTCAAACATTTGTACTCATTTGTATCCAATTTTAAGTTCGTAGTAAACGTACAAGGGAAAAATATAAATATAATACAAACTTGTTTACTGAAGCTCTATAAAAAATATACCGTGAAAAAATGAATTCATAAATGTAGTATGCAAAACTCATGTTGCTAATGATTTCCATTTTACTTAAATAATAAATCTTTATAGTTTAGTTTACAAATATTGCAATCGAATGGGAATTTATTCAATAAATTCAATAAAAAGGAAACGACTGTATAACTTCACAGAGCAGAGAAGAGTATAAATAAATCATCCCCGTATAGTTCATGTAGAATGCTTCTCAGAAAGCGACAGTTCATTGATCAACTTACCAAAGCGGCACGCTCTGGCCATAATTTGCGAATTTTAAGTCGTTTACCATGTCGAACCAAGTGATATGAACATAAGTGATCCACCATGCTCGACGCTTTTGAGATTTTCGTACCGGATTGAGTGCGATGGACGAATAACGTCGAAAATTTAAAAGATCGCGGTGAGTTGAATGTTTTAAATCGATGACAAGTGCATCGCAGCCATATAGAGGTTAACGATGTTGATTAAAAACGTTTCCTGTGATCACGTTGTACTGTACTGTCAGCTAATTTCACTGACTAACTCGAAAATCATCGATTACAAATTACGATTACAGTATTGCAACGCAATCATATCGTCAACCCGCATTTTCAACTAGCATTTCATAAAAATTCAAATTATTTGATTAGCGGAACACAGCGTGTTGTGAAATTGAATTGGGGCTTGATCAATCAGTTCGTCGTAACGTAAATATTTCTTTCGTTTCGCCACACTCCTGCGTGATAGACAAGGTGGCATTTTGGTCGCGGACATCATGTCATGGACTACTTGAAAAATAATGAAACGAATACCACTGCTGTTATTGGCATTAGACGATTCGCGTGTTATAGGCGAGTGAAAAGTAATGGAATTGATTTAGCGCTCGAGGTACCTTGGAATTAGGTCCCAAATGACGTTGCTTATTATCCTGACCTTTTTCTACGTTGCCAGAACTCCATTGCTCGAGCGTTATAGAATTTTCTATTATAATTCCAAAGTAATTAGAAACGGGCGTCTTGAGAATGTGTCACTTGCAAATAATGGAATTTTAATCATTTTTCTAGTCCCCTATCTACTATTTAATATATCACTTTCTACGAATATATTGTTCCTGCACGCATATTCGGAGAATTTATATATTTTTCTATATTTTCCGATAGAGTGTCTGACGTGGACTGTATAGTTAGTGCGACTGTGCAGTAGATTTAATATCATAATCGCGGTTCTAACAAGTGAATATTGTGAAAATGTATGTCGTCCACGAAATTATGTACGTACAAGAATCCAATGATGGCGTTCATGGACTTTGGATAACAACAGACCTTTGTCATGGCACATACCGAACGTTACTAAACGTTGCTGAAACAGTACTTTGCAAATGTCCTCTTGATTATTGACAATCGATAGTACGCCACTATACTGTCCACGTATGAATGATGACCGTGAACGGGGTTATAATATTTTTGAAGGCATAGCTAAGGCGACGGTGGCAGGACTTAGAGAACTTCCGGTTGAGTTTAATGAACTTCCCGAATTGTTTCGGTCTCAAATCTTACAAGTTGACGCAACAAGCCATGCATGCAAGCTGTATGCACTCATTCTTATTAGACCGAAATATAAATTGGTATAAATAAATGATATTTGTTAGCAGTATGGTTTCATTCACGTTACTTGTAAAGCTATTGAGACTTCAGGCACTCGGAACAAATTAGATGCTAGATATAAAGAGTGGAAGCAACATTTAAATAATTAATTCTTTGATCACCGTATCTTGACTGCTACATCAGAAAAATCGATCGTGTCAAGTGACGCATGTTAATGCGGAAAAACATAACATTCTTCACCTAGAATTATGAACGAAACTATATCATCACAATTTAAATATCCTTTGGTTTCAGAACATTTTTTAAATAGTTTTCTATTTCTGCTTCACATTTTTTAAATTTTCGCTTCATTTCAATTTCAATGTACAATATTGTCATTATTAACTATGAACTACCGTAATAATTGAAATTTTTATTTTTAATTAATTCAAGGAAGAAATTTAAATGTGAATATCATTTAAATTGTCTCCTTTATATGTTCTTGGATTGCACAGCGAAAGGTCTTCCTTTTCACTGTTGGATGCACTCATTTCGGTAGATATATAGTAATTGATGACGTACAATGTATACGTTGCAGTTTGCGTGATGAAACTGAGTAGTAAAAATCGATCAGTTAGATTCAATGTCAAAGTCATGCATTCTGCAAAGAATTATGTTGCAATTTCTAGTTCCAGTGTCATTGCATTACGTTTTGGACTCTTATGACTTTATTCTTCCAAGAAGAATTAAGAAACTATGATCACAAATAAATTCGTTCGAGGTAAAAAGAACATTTTAAAAATGATGTAAGAGAAATCGTTCAACAAAATAAACCATTCTGTACTATTTTACTACTACGTGTGAGGTTAGCTTCCGCGCCTTAATGTTTGAAACTTTTTACACAAACTTAATATTCTTTTTATAATCTTGTCAGCATAAAAAATGCAGCTTAAAAATGAAAATTATTGTTGATGACAATCGTTTCAATACACTTTTTGTTTTTCGAATTTCACTTTGCACAGCATCGCATCTATTTTGTGATTCATATAACAATTGTGTGCACATAACAAATTAAAAATGCTCTGTGTACAGTGTGAACGAATTATAAAAAATATTGAATAACGTAAATAGCAAATATTTGGATCTTCATCGAGGCGTGTCATCATCAATTGATCAGATGACATTTAAAAGAGGGACTCTGAGTTTTGTTCGTGCTAATAATATTTTTTATATTCAGTGTATAGTGTGTTGTTTACTTCAAAAAAGGGGAGATCTCTTTTTATGGGGTTTTACACCAAGCAGTATGGTAAAAGAGTGACTGTTTACCTTGGTAGCAGAGGTAGGGTGCTACCTAAGAGCCAGAGCTTTCTATCTTGGAGCCATTTGTCCATGCGAATGTTTCTCACAAAAATCTCGCTTCACGAACGGCGTTCGCAAGATGCATCGTCGAGAACTTCACTCTAACTTTCGTTGATCGCGCCTGACTGAACGGCATTATTGACAGGCCAGCCTGTGGTAGTCATTACCAACAACACCCACGTTTCGCCAGTGAATCGTTTGATTAGACGTTCCGATCCATTTGTTTAACAACGTCACGGAGCTGATCGATAGTTCTAGTAGATGCTCTGCCAGACGGGAATAACTATACCCGTCAATACGTTTGCAAAAGTTCGGTGGATATCGAAGCATTTTGCCTTTCTGAAATCGACGGAACTGGACGATCACAAAAATGGGGAGAACTAAATTCTATTCGGCCATTTTTATAACCTGTTTACCAGTAATGTTCGATATGCTACAATAATTATTTTTGTAATAATTCAGACACACAATTTCTGAATTAGGATTTTGCAACAATTGTTCAAAATTTAGGTGTTTATTCAAGATTTTGTAGACTAATTTTAGTGAAGAAAAGTTTAACTAAAATTCATTCGTGGTTTTTAGTAAAATACTTTATTGAACTGTTCCAGTTTGTTCTTTTAATTGTGACTGTTGTAAATGTAGAAACCGTATGTTGTAGTTTCTTTCCTTTTCGGATAAATTTTTCGAGGAATTCCCTGCGAAAGATCAGAAACGCAACTATAGCAGTTACAATGGTTTATTTTACATAGAATTACATGTTTCTTGTAACAGTTCCCTTTACACAAATATACAGAACATGTGTGCGTTAATTATTGCATGGTCCCTGCTTTTGCAAGAACAGAATGTCTCATATTTTACAATATTTTCTGATAAACTTCGATAGTTATAACAATTTGAAATGTCTTTTAACACTGTTGCGACCAATGGTGATTAAATTTTTAAACAATTGTAAAAAATTAGGTTATTAACCACTCAATTGTTTTGTTCTATGGAAAAGTGTTTCAAGTTTTCCTTCAACACTGTCGGCCATTTTAGCATAGAAGAAGCGGGAATGTGTTTTAAATTTTAAATACTTTACTGCTAATAAGTAAAAATAGGGGGTTATTTATTAACATAATCACAGAATAATAATGATACTAAAATGAAATATTAATACAGCGGTCGCAGAAGTGTTAGCAAGTATAATATACTCTCTGTAAGAAATATCGAACAACTTTAATTTCATCGAACACTATCGTTAAATTTTTACGATTCAATGGTACGCAAGTGTCATGCACAAAATTATTTACAGTAATCAATCGGAACACAATCGTTTCATGCTATTTAACAGTTTTTACATTGTCAACGAAATCTCTATAGAACAGTCGATTCGACGCTTCATTTAAATTTATACATGAACTTCTCTCTGGCAGTTTTCCTTTTGTTTTTGGTTTCATGAACGTGCTTATTGCTTCAGCAATAAATAATATACAATTACGTAGTCGATTTACGAACTAGATAGAAAGACTCGTATTGCCAAGTTCGGTACACTGTATAATTGTAGCGGCGTTAAAACTGCGTCAGTGTTAAGTCGCGAAAATAAAATAGAAAATTATGTAGAAAAGTATAGAAACAGGTTTTGTACGATTTTTAACAAGTTGTCTGCCTAGTGAATAATCGCAAGTCTTATCGTTAACGTGACTTCAACTCGCTGTAACATTTAGCATTTGTAAAATTGTAGACTTATTAACGAAAGCAGAAGTTATTCACTGTAACATCGAACAATTTTTATGTTTAACTTGGTGGCATTTGTTTGCGATAACCGTTTTGAGAAATTGGAGGACGTCAGTTAACAAACTGCGGATTTTCTGCATTTATGGCAATGTGGATTGTCTAAAATGTGGCGTTTAGCAAAATTTAATATGGTTTTTATCAGATTTGTACCTTGGTAAGCACTTAATAGGGTGGATTTATGTTGATTGCAGGCTTTGTAAATTAGATCGTAAAAATGAACGCTTGCACAAATATCCGCAATTTAGAATGACGTCAGGGAGCCAACGGAACCACTATGGCAGTCAACGTGTTAAGCGAATCTGTTGAGAAACGAGAAGACACGGGTGTCGAAGACTTCTCAAACGCTTTTGGCATTTCTCTGGATACCAGCGGACGGTTTAGGCTTTTCTGATTCTTGTGCTTCCCCTTTGACAGTGAACGTAACATAATATTTCTTTGTGCGGTCCAGTCTTTCAGCTGGAAGAGCTATTATTTGCTTCTCCTCCCCGTGCGTTACTTCCACCTGCAAAAACAACAACAATTAATCTCTGTCCTGTTAATAGTGCATGAATTCTAAGCAAACAAGGATAGTCCTCTTCTAAAATATTCGAATCATCATTTGAATTGTCATTTCACTTCGAAGTGATTCAAAATTACCGTCATTTGGCCCTTTCCACGGCTCTCTATCTTCGGAAGAAGATCTGCTGGTTCTTGGCCGCCTCCACCTACTGCAATTATAATCTACAATCACAATAGGGTAACTGACTCCTTTTCAAGATCGTCTTTATCGAATTCCCCTTTTCAGAACTCCACTTCCTTGTTCATCACTCGAGCTACCGCGTTCTATCTTTCAGAGGTTTAGAATTTGGAAATATTGGACGTGGAATTCTGAAATTCATTTGTCGCTAAATATACTGCAATCACATACGGTATGTGTACACGGGGAAAGAAGTGTAAGCGCTTGTTGCGTGATGACAGCGATGTGTTTTCTGGGTACACTGTTTCGCTTCTGTGCAGAAGTCTGGGGTGGCTGGTCTTCGTTGAAGTTTTCTCAGTTGGTCGTACAGAAAACTTTCGAAATGTCTGTTAAAAAGTATTCATTACATGTGTACTCCCTTTCTACTTATATGAATTCAGGTTAGTCAACAATTTAAGAAACTATGATTGTTGTATATCAAATAACCTGAAGGTTAGGGGTTGGTCGTATTTTGCCACGCCGAGGGTTGGTCCAGACATTCCTGCTTTGTGAAAGGCATCGACCTAAAATACAATAAAATTGGTTGTACATAGCAAACATGCAATACTAAATAAACATAGATAGAAATGATTACCTGTCTCTTTACCAGAACATGCTCGTTCGCTCTCCCATGTCGTATCTGCAACCTCTTCAGTTCCATCAACTGGAAGAAGATCTTTCTCTCCAGATGATATCGTCGCAGATTTATCTGCACGTCCCTCGTGATGGTCTCCATGTTCAGAGCCTGTTGTTTATCACTAACAGGACAACATTTCATGATCCTCCTTCTTGGTATTCTCGATACTCTTGGACTAGGTTCGATTCCGCTGTCTCTGCCACCACTGTCGCGACGCTGTTTCCCTTGCAATCGACTCGTCCTACTTTCTTCAGGACTTCGTATTCTCGTCACGCGTGTGCGAGTGCTGGATTGCACCTAGTCATGACAAAAATAATTACCATTCTATGCAAATTGAACAAAATTAACCCTTTAGTACCATTCTCATATCAGTAATAATAGAATAATTGTTTCTCACTTGAGGCAAAGTGTCAGCATCCTCAGCCCTGCCGTCAAGGCCCACCCGAGACGTCTCCTCCTCGCTCGTGCTAGGCAGAACTCTTACTACTCCTATCTCGTTGTCCTCTTCAAGTTCCGTCTCGTGATCATCATCCTCCCCAATCACGTCTCTGAGCTCTTTCGCAATTTCTTCGTCCTCGTCATCCCATTCTGGACTTTCGATCACTGCGACTATGGCGCTTCTATCGGGAGACCGTTCCTCCGAGCTTTCAAACAAACATTTCTTCGACCTCGAAGACGATCTTCCGGTAGTTCTTGCTTTTCCAGTTGACGGTCTGGAGCGTCTCATCTGAGCCGACTGCGGAGAACTCGAGGAACTCTCATCGATGTATCGAAAGCTTTCTTTATCTGAGCAAAAGGAAAGTTTCTTAAGAAATTGTAATCATAATTATTAATATAATATATTTATTTATATGTATGTATAAACATTATCTGAACTCCTCACCTGCACTCAACGCATCCTCGATAGACAACTTCTTGCTCTTCTTAGCCTCCTCAGTCTCCTTCGCCTGATCCTCCAAATTCGATTTCGTGGGCGACGACACCTTAACTGCTTCCTCTTCACCAGACAGCTTTCTTTTCGTAGCAACAGGCGTGTCGACGCTCAACGATCGATCATCAGCTTCTTCCATCAACGCCGAATCCCTCGATGCCGAAGATAAATCCACAGACTTCCCTCTCGCTGAATCCGCTTGCTCCTTATCGTCCGGGGACTCTTTCCTCGAATCCGCCATCAAAAGAACATCAGTCTCTTTCGTTGGACTCTCAGCAGTCCTCGTCTCCGTTTTTGGCAACTGCGAAGCTTCCTCTGCAGCCTCTTGACTGTTTTTATCTGACAACGACTTGGATAAACTCTTTTTCGACTCCCGCTTTTTGAACTCTCTCCTCTTGCGACTACTCTTTTGCGGACTTCCGCTTTCGCTCGATCGTCTCGAAGAAGATTTCGATTTTCTTTCCTCAACGGAAGGTGTTCTCTTCACACTATCTCGTCTAGCTTTCGATTTACTTCCGATCTCGTCGACTGTCAATTTCTTCTCTTCATCGTCCGATGGTGGAATATCTTCTACAGCTGTCCTTGGCGTGGAGTCTCCTTTTTGTGAATCTCTCGTGAGACTTTCAGATCTACTTGTCTGCTCAGATTCCTCATGTTCATCCTTAGATGTCCTACCAGACGCGTCTGTTTTCTCATCCACGGATTTAGGCGTCGTTCCCTCGGATTTATCCTCTTCATGCTCAGTTTCCAGGCGCCGATAGTCTTTCTGGGAAGCCAGCGTGGGATTTTCCGCCTCGGTTGTCGTGTGTGCGTCTAACCTGCCTAGAAAGAGGACTCTACAGAAACTTTACACAAAAGTCTCTTAAATACTCTTAATATATCCAAATTTTTCACATGAGGTCAAATAGTACAGCCGAAAGTAAGACAAAAATAAAGAATTCGAAGAAAATAGAGTCTTACCTATCTCAACTCCGTCCTGATCTTTAATTTCTTCTTTTCCTTCACTTGATGACTTATCCCGATCGTCCTTTTTAGCCCCATCATCCTTCACTTGCTCCTCATCCCTGCTTTTCCTCCTCTCACTTTCTCGCTGCGTTTTCTCCTGTGTGATCTGTTGCCTCATCTCCTCCACGTCCTTCTTCAAGCTAGCTGCTTTAGTGACAAGATTGCTACCAGACTCACTACTATGGTCCACAATGTCATCCACCTTGCTAGCTATAGATCTCGTTTCCCTAGACACTTCCTCCGTCTCTATTATCTCCGTTCTTAATCTATCATCAAAAGTAACCTCCTTGGAAGTCTCTAATACAGATTTAGGCGTGTCCGGAGGCTGATCCTTGTGTACCATAGCAGTCACCACGACACGTTCAACTGTCTCCTGACTGGTACTATCGGTTATGTCCCTGCGGTATCGACTTTCGATAATTTTCTCGTGGCCTTCCTTGTTCTCATCGATCGAAGTCCTCGGCGTAGCTGCCTCGCGAGACTCGGACTCTTTCAAGCCTTTATCAGAGGATTGCATCCGATCAGTCGTGCTATCGCCATTGTTGGAACCCTTCGACCTACTGGAGTTCAATTTTCTTCTCGTGCTCCTATGAGTTTTTGTGAACTTCGTCTCCTTTGAGCTTTCCTTGGGCGTCTTTGATCTTCTCCCGGATACAACCTTCTCGCATTTCTTTTCCAGGGATCGTTTCACGACGACCACCTCCAGACTGTCGTCGCTCACTGTTACCTCCTCGTCGTCCTCTTTCCTTGACTCTTCTCTGTCCCCGTTGCTTTTGTCCGTTTTGCTGTCTTCATTTCGCTTTCCAGACCTTTTCTTCACCTGATCACCGACGGGCTCACAGCTCTCCGAGTCTATGGAGGACTCGCTGGAGTCGTGTTTCGATTTGGCAGACCGCTTTTTACTGCGCCTTCTTCTTGTCTTCTGATCCGTGTCGTCCTCATCGTAACTAGAACAAGAGGATAATTAGAAACAAAATTAATATGAGATTTTTTTAGGTAGACTGTGTAAAGGAAATTTGCTACCGCGCCGATTCGCTGCGAGCTCTTCTCTGATCTCTTTTCGACGACGTTTTTGATAGCCTAACCTCCTCCTCGCTGAAGCTGCGACTGTCCTGGCGAACTAGCTTCCGCAAATTCCCTCTGCGACGTGTTCTCTTTTCGATCCATCGTTCTTCATAGTACAGATCCGGAAGTTTGTGGCTACGACCTCGTCTACGAGGACTGCTCTCGGAATCGGTGCTGCTGTCCACGTGTCTCATTTGCAGTCTTGCTGCAAACACTGTGTAAAATACAAGTTTAGAGTCCAGACACCCAGAAAAATTTTTATGTTACACTAAAAAATGTACAGTATACATAATTTCCTTCCTGAATTAAGCGTCTCATCAAAAACTGCATTAACAATGAAACATTTCTATGAATACACTAAAATGTAGAAGAAAACAGTGTACTCTCGCAAGATTGAAAAGAACCTCTTTTTTCATTAATGACAGCGGGGAAATGCATTTTACGCACTCCCCCTCAACGATGATGGTCGAGGGGGTAGTGTGGGGCTCAACCATCCGAAATGAAACTAAGGATAGGATATACCCACTAAAACCCAGGAACCCGAAGAACCCTTTTTTTCTCTTTCTCATAAGCCGCAGATATTGTCCGCTGATCCGTTTTTCGCATGCTCCTGTCCCACATCTGTTCTTGGCTTGAAAATATTGAAAAGAACCTAGTCACAAGTGCATGTACCTAACCTGACCTTTATTCGGTACAGTCTTCTGCATCTTGAGCTGATGTGCAGTGGTTCCCCCGTGCATCTGGATCAGCTTAGCACAGTCCCTGTGTCCTCTGTAAAGCGCAGCATCCAAAGCAGTCATCAAGTTCCCTTTGCTGGTTCGAAGGACTGCATTGATCCTTGCACCATTGTCCAAGAGGACTTTGCAGCAATCTAGATGTCCATGAAGAGCAGCCACGTGCAACGGAGTCTTTCCATCGTGTGTGGCCACGTCCAAGGTACCAGGGCGTTTTTTTGCTAGCCATTTTATCAGCTCGATTCTGCCGGAAGCTACCGCTTCGTGAGCAACACCTGTTCCTCTCACTGTCCTCGCATATAGGGAGCCGCCATGTTGCGCTAGGATCTTCAAGGTCTCCAGTTGGCCTTTAGCTGCAGCGCAAAGCGCTGGTCTGGAATTCATTGTTATTTAGTTAGACAATGGATGAATTGTTTCTTTTTGATATATTTTCACTGCTCTACTCACGTTCTACCCTTTCGATCCTGTCGATTCGGGTCAGCCCCTAATTTCAGGATCAAAGCTGTGGCATCAGCATGGCCAAGGGTGGCTGCATAGTGCAACGCCGAGCAACCATTGTCGTCGACATGATCAGGATGAGCACCGCACAAGTTCACCAGAGTTTCCACGCACCTGGCGTGTCCTCTGGAGGCAGCGCAATGCAGAGCCGTGAGCCCATCTTTGTCTGCAGCTCCTGCGGCAGCTGTACCACCGGCTCTATATTTTAATCATTGTTCTTAGAGCACATCAATTCTCAGGCTGCACAGTGCAAAATTTATGTCACCATTCACTTGAAATGTTTAAGGATCTTCTTCACAAAAAGAACGATTTTATGGAATGAAAAGCTTACCTAGCCAATGCTAAGACAGCTTCAACGCTACCAGCGCTCGCAGCCCACAGGATCGGCTGTCTTCCGTCTTCATCTTTCGCATTCACGTCAGCTCCAAACTCCAAAAGGGTTTGGAGAACTTTCAGACCAACTTTCTTAGGTACAGACAACTCGGCTGTAGCAGCTGCGCCACAGCACTGAGCTGCATAGTGAAGCGGAGATCCACCACGCAGATCAGGAGTCGAAGGACGAGCTCCTGCTGCCAACACCAAGCGGACGCATTCTGCTTCGCCGCATACTACATGCAGTTAAAAACGAATTCATTTTATATAATACTATTTCTCAAAAATTAGTACGACCATACCTTGCGTGGCAATTGGTCATCATTGCCAAAGAAATTCCCTAACCGTTTCCGCGAGACTTTATTTTTTAAAAAGAGATCTCGCAAGGCTCGCGTAATAAGCGAACGATATTGTGTGTAGACTGATAAGAGAACATGAATTATTTATTGTTATGTTGCATTGCGCAAGGAAATGAAAGGTCATGGCGATTTGAAAAGAACTATCCGGGGCGACTCAATAATGAAAAACTCGCGTGCAGCCCTCGCCGTCATTAATTTATTCAAGAACGCATAAACAATTGCTCGTTTCGAATTTCCTGCTCCGACGTAGCCGGCGTTGCTACTCGAACATTAACAATCTAAAAATATCAACGAACAAATCGTAGCACAATGCTCTGAAATCCTCGTAAAAATTCAACAAACTACACGACGGTAATCCGACATAAAATCAGCATGTAAAGCATCTCGAAAAGTCCTCTGACATTCATGAAATCATGAATGTCGCAGCACACGCGACGGCCCGGTTATGAATGCCATAGTAAAGTCACCGTGGCTGCTTCCGAGGTGTTAATGGGCTGACACAGATGTTGCAAAGTTTAATCTTTTAATCGGTGAAGGCGAAGTAGGTTGATGCCGCTCGGAATTGCACCACGAGACACTGTCATTTTGTATTTAGATCACGAAAAGGGACCCCGTTAGACATCGAGGATCGTCGAGGTAGCAATCAACCGGGGACAAAAGCGAAACTTTCCTAGTCGAATGGTTTGCGTCCTCGCACGAGAATTACGCAGATAAGGCTCGAAATACGAAGTTTTTCTTCATCGTAGAACCCGTCGAATCTCGGCAATTGCCGTGGCTCGCAATAAATCTCCGGTCATTTGAATACATCAAGGACGACTATGGTCAATCTCGAGGATTATCTCGGCATGGGTCTCGCGTGTTCTCCGGCGAACCGGAATGTCGTCACCGAAACTGACCCACTAACCTTACTTGACCAATACCACACCCACCCCCCAACGGTTTCGCCAACGGAGATCCGCAGAAAAGATACGCCCCGTAATTCACGGTTTCCTTTGGTTTTAAACAATCCCCCGGGCTTGCAATTTGACCTTTCCACAGTAGCATAACGCTAACTCCTCCGCGTAGCCACCTCTCTGTACGCTAATTTTTTTCACTTATTTACATAATGATGTCATGATCCTTGACTGGACTCGGCTGTAAAATCGCTATCGTCGCAGTCTATAGTTCTGGAGAACTGTTCGGCGATTTTAACGTGCTGACTGCAACACCGGCAGCCATGAAAGTCACATAAACTTTGAATAACTTATTTAACCCTTTCCTCTGAGCTTCCGTACAAATTTGTTCCCAACGACTTCCTATCATTTCAAGAATCGTTATTCAGAATGTACTTCGATAGGCAGTTCCTTGAGCAATGCTGATTTTAAAAAATTCTTTTAGCTACTATTATACTACGAATTTTTATGGAAAATCATGTTTTACTGATGGAAACATTTTTACCATTTGAGTATGAAAAACTTAGGTGCCATCACGGCTGATTCGATAGTTTTAGTGTCGAGTTTCTTTTTGATATAGAACGGTCATTGAGGATCAACTAATGGGCTTTCGGTAATGGTGAATATCGATCGGAAGATTGTGAAACGAGTGAAAGGAAAATACCAGTGGCCCAGTGAAGAACACTGTGTCCCTCCAAGTCCTTAGCGTTCACATCGGCACCATTCGCTAGCAGGACAGCTACCAATTGTGTGTCACCGGCGATGACTGCCAAATGAAGTGGCGTGTGTCCTTCGGCGTCGGGTGCATTTACCAATTCCGGTGCCGTCGCAGCGACGGCACCTCCGGTTCCAGCGTCCATGCAATAATGCAAAGCACTCCTCAGTGTCCGATCCCGGTAGCCTATCGTTTCTTTCTGATCCTTCAGCAACCGTAGAACCCTTGCTCTATCACCCTGCTGGCAAGCGTGCATCAACGGCGTCGCGCCGATCTGCAACACCCTGCAACAGTTAACACAACCCCTTTGCATATCTACCCCTTTGAACAGTTTGCACATCAACTTCATCGAAGAGAATCCTTCAACTTCGGTCGCGAAAGAAGTCTACAGATATCTACAATTTTATATTTTACGTAAAGAATGTTCAAGAAATTGGTTTCAGGAAAGTCATAGTTCTCGCAGTAAAAGTGATTAGTTTCGCTGAAGTTTTAGGACTCGAGTTTTTCCGCGTGTGAAAATTGGTTAACCAGGTAAGAGAACAGAGAAACCGGCTCTAAACAAAGGCCGAAGAAATGCATATCGATCGAAGGGGTGGGCAAGTGTACCTGTAAGGCCTTTTTTTCTGATGATCCTGATACCGTATGGCGCTTGGTGCATCACGCGACCACTGAGCAGTCCCAGGTGTTTTCTGCTTTTGTCGATGGTTCCTGTATGGTGTCAGCGGGGGCAGAGACACATCGGCCACGCTTTCCTGCTGTTTCGGTTTTGGCTTCTCCTGGACCTTCAACGGGATTGGCGGAGTCTTAGTGTCCATGCCCGTCTCTGGCACCGGTTCGAAACTAGCCTGATCTCGCGTGGTAGCATCTTTCGCCCTGTCGGCGGATCGAAATCATCGCGCCGAAGAGAGTTTGGTGGTGTCACGCCGTTCACTGTGGTACAGCAGTGCTTTGGGAAACGATAAAAATCCGGTGTCAATGTTTCACATTTATTGTGTGACCGAAACCTCCTTTCGTATCGCTTCATAAAGGAATAAAAAATTTATGTTTAGAAAAGCAAACATCGTATAAATATGTAGTAACGTGATCTAAGAAATTCGTTTCAGATCATAACGTAAAAGAAGATGATATAAGCTTCCGTTTGGTACAGTCAAACTGCTGAAACTAAAGAGTAAATTCATGAAGGTCCGCAGTCCAATTACGATCCTCAAAATTAGTCTGAGGCCAGCTGCAACTCCAGAGCTGAAGTCTATCAAGTCGGATCTTTCTGCGATTCTTTGTCTGCCGTGCAATTCGCGGCTATCCGTTTCCACTGTCTGAGCGAAACGGCTTCAACTACTGTTAACAGGAGTAAACACAGCCGCTGCGTGACTGAGAATGAACAGCCGACAGCCACACCAATAATGATCACCGATGTAGAAATGGCAGGTGTTTGTGCTCGCCTGCAGTGATACGGCAACGGTAATAATTTGGTAATGACAGCGCCGCAAATGCGACAAATGAACGATGTTGATAAAGAAAAAAAACGTCGTGCAGATTTTTTGCTGATCCCGGGAATAAGAGGAAGAGAGAGAGAGAGAAGGCGGTTATCGATCCAGGGCTGGCCAGTTTTCTAATAAACCTCATTCTATAGGACGATGTAAAGAATAGTTTGGTTAATAATTGACTGACAGATACTAAGACCTCGTTCCCTTAAGAAGGCCTGACACGATCGCAGATCCTATCAGGAACTTATCACTAAACTCGACCCGAATTTAAAGCTCGGTTACTGTCCACGTGGTGGACTGACCAGGTCACTCGCTGCCATAGAAACCCAACGCCACAACACCTATCACCCGTAAAGGAACTATTATGCTAGATTTCACGGCAAGGTCGCGACATGACGAATTTTACCATTTCTTCCTTGGCATCCTGCTCGGCAGATATGCGAGTCCCAAAATTTTACTAGAAGTTTATTATCTGTACCATATTATCAAGAATAGGATTGTATAAAAAATGCATAGCTCATTATAGAGTGTACCGTCGGTCATGTTTCTACATTGAATCATCAATCTTCAAACAGTAAACGCACTGTTGCACAATGAAGAGCTGCAGTAGCAATTTATGCTTCGTAAAGCATGATAAGGCGTAAGAGAAGAAGCGAATATGCTAAAAGGTACAGCTGCTCATTCGTCTCAGTCGCTTTAATTGCTCGGAGACCCAGTTATCACGAGAGAACTGGTTACTACGCGGAACTAGTCGAATCGGAAAATATTAAAAATTAACCAGCTCATACCATTAATTACCACCCGAGCACGTGAATATTCCTTACTCATTTATTACATACTTACAGTCAAATTATATTGCGATTATCACTAGACTCTGTGGATGTTTATGCAAAATAAAGAGTATTTGCATTAATTGCAAAATGCTCGAGTCAAATATAAATTTCTTTCTCCTTTTAATAAACTGGATGAGCTTAAACCAATACGAGGAAACACGAGGAACCTAATTCTGTCGCTGCAACGCGTTGCAACGGTGCAATTTAACCAAACTTTACTGCATTGCAATGGTTCTAAAGCTGTGGAACGCTGGAAGAAGCGAGGCGCATCCGAAAGTTGGGCGTTCGACTGCCGAGTATGTGCCCGGAAAATAGAGCGATATGAATCGATTAATTTCCAAGGGAAAAGAAGTTTGATAAGAAATTAACACTGGACAGCCCTGCACGCCACTGGCGTGGTAGCACTAACCGATATTGCTTCCATCGACTGTCGACGAGTGTCCTTGAAGTTACCCACGAAGCAAGTCTTCGATTGCAGGTAGATTAGGAGAATGAAAAATCCCAATCATATAATCAGCGATATCGACTGCGCCCGGTTGCAAATGCAACTTACAATTTACAATAGCTGTTAAAGTACTTCCCATTACACTTACTCCATTAATTCTTCCGGGTTTGTTTAAACAAGTAATTGTCATGGCCCAATTCATCAACACTGAAATCGAATAAGGGGGAGACCGAAAATTGATTTATTAAGCAATGTACATTTTCATAAACTATATGATTCTAAAATTACTGGGGCGGGACATTTTGTATGCAACTCCTCTGTCCGTTGAAATAGCATGTTATAATTTTGCATAAAAATCGATTTAGTTATACGAATATGAATGACAGCTTTCCGGAACAAATCGAACGATCGATTCCCGTGTACGATACCAGTTGACAGTGACAGACCAGTTCCGTCAGGCAATGTCGAGGACGCGAAGCGCAAAAATCCGGCATGTGTGTCATCGGAGCAATTTTTCCCGCAATTCGAACGGTGTTACTGCCGTTCTTAAACAGCAGTATCCACGTTCTTAGGCTTGTTTCTCGTCACGTGTCACGCTATCGTGGAACCAGACTTCAAGTCAGTTTATAATGTGTGCAACAGTACGTGAGAATCGATAGCGGTTTTGAAGTTACGATCTATCCCTTCTAGATTCTGTTCCGCACCGACGCGATTCTTGCCCGTATAATTCTTTTCGTGAAAACTACGCGTGAAACGCTTACGGGCCCGAGCTCGTAAAATGCTCGTTTATTTTAAAAAACCATCGAATATCACAGCATTACGCGTGTTGCACAACATTCTTAACCGCGCGTCTCGAGCGCTGGAACTCGTGACGAATAATTATCGTCACGATCGTACACTTTTTGTGCAACTGCGTGGCCGGTAATTGTAACATATCGATTTAAAAAAAATGGCTGGACGCATGCGACACCAGCAAAACAGTGTGTGAATAAATTAATTTTTTGTTAGACGATTAATTCAACGTGATTGGCACGAAGTCGCAAACTTTCCTTCTACGATTCGTCTCCTCTCTCAGCAACGATTTCTATTTCTTTGTCGGTCAACGGCGAAAATAACCTGAAATTTTCATGCAATTTATAAAAAACAGGAGAAGATTTCATGGGGTACAACTAAAGTAGAGAGTTATTAAAATTTGCAGTCTAGTTGCGAGAATTCTTTCTCCTGTTAAACGCATCTGGTTGATAAATTATAATTTTTTATCAGCGGTTTAGAATTCTGCGTTGGGGAGCCAAGATGGAGGAAAGGAATGCAGGTGGAATCGATAAGAGAGTCCATACCGTAAGAAAACGCATTCGAAATTCCAAGAATGTTACGGGCCAAGTGTTGAATCAGAGTGGCCGACCCTAACAAAGTGGCGCACGTTTAATGATATATATACACACGTACAACGAACCCACGTGCACGTGTTGCCTTAACGCGGCGATGACTGAAAATCGTTATTTCGTTGATTCACCGTGCCGCACGTCGATCGTTATTGCTCCGTTAATAATTCGCGTAGGCCGTTCGCTCTTCGTGATGGCGCGTCGTTAATATTTAATGATAACATCTCCAGTTTCATGTAAGATTACGTGCGGGCAACACCGTGAGAACGCTCGATTCATCGTGTCTATTGGGGACTGAATCGATGATCCATCTACCGATTACCGATCGGCTCACGGTAGCGAACGATTGTACTATGTGCACCGTTTGGCAACGAGAGAATACTATTCTACTTTGTCGTGGCGAACGAAGATTAATGAAAATTAATGGAAATTTATTTGAACGTATACTTGAGATTGCCTGTCGCGGAAAATTGACCAGCTACAGATTACTATCTGCCATTGATTGATGATAGTCGGTTCCGCTTTTCACGGTTCAATGGAATGCGTACGGATCTTTGAAGAAATTGATAGCAACATAGTTTGTCACGGGAAGAGAGTAAAAACTGGATTACATTCGGTGATAAAAGCATGTAAAACATTAATATTTATGGGTCGTAATACCGTGTTTATAGCGGGTGCTTTAGGTGCATGCGATGCATATGAAGCATGTGTCTCCTCTTATCTGGTGCAATTTCGCAGTTAATTGGTCGGTCCGACGGTAACGACCCTGCGATCCATTCATAAGCGGCTGTATAATTTATTCGAAATTGTTTTTGAATTTCAGTAGCATTACGTCAGAATTATGCGTACATTAGATAAATATACAAAATACATTTTATATTGTCTGAAGCAATGTTTAAACAATTTCTAATTTCCTCATACACAATCCGGCGGATTGAATCCGCCTGTTTCAATATTTTTCATTCAACCTCCCAACAAATTTCACTTGCGTTGAAATGGAAGAATTTTTTGCTAGAAAAATCATTTATGGTGCATGCCAACTGTACATTATTATAGGGTGAAAGAGAAGAGAAAAATGAAGTGTTGAACAGTGCGTTCGAGTCCTTTTATTAGTCATGAATGTTGTGCTCTTTCAAGTAAATCATAATTTCGTAATGTGTTACACACGTGCGCTTTCGATTACAAATACCAGCTGTTCAACGTGGCGGATGTCGAATGTTGAGGAAAGTTGTTTGACGTGAAGCTTACTTTCCAGGGAATGGTACCGGTAACTTTTGAATTTTTTCCATCGCGATGTATGTCTTCGGATGTGTTTAGAACACTGAATGAAGCTTCCACGAGGTTCCCTCGAGCTGGAGATTGTGAACCGCGCCACGCGAGGGTGGGACGCGCACTGGCAACCCTCCGACACTGCGACCAGTTAATGTAAGGGTTGCTTGGATACCATTGTCTCAGTGACGTATCAATAGAAACTGAAAACGCACATTTTTGCACCGGCGCTTAAAAATCATTCATCTCGCTCAAATTAATATAAAATCAGCCCCTAAAGTGAGTCTATTTATATTCCTTAAATAATAAAACTTATCACAACTTGATAAAAATGCTGAGACTAAATTCGAACAGTGAAGAAAGTGTTTAACTATATTAACGAAGTAAAAAAGCCTTGCTTTCGTATTTAGATAAATCCATTTAATGTAATAAAATTGATACAAAATTTTTAGATCACTCCGGTGAGTTCGTTAGGATTTTCTTTGCAGACTTTATTTGTTAAGAGAAAGTGTGTGGAATATAATTGTTATGTTCGGGAAAAATGGAATGTAAATTTTAATAATTTGATATTTCTAAAAATCGTAAAGTAAATAATTCTATAAATGAATGATGTGTAAGAATTGCGAGTGCACGTGAAGTGCCGATTTTGAAAACAGTATTATAACTGGGGGTATAGCTCAGTGGTAGAGCATTCGACTGCAGATCGAGAGGTCCCCGGTTCAAACCCGGGTGCCCCCTGAATTTCTTTTTCTCTTCGAAAACAGTAAAATTTTATGACATTCTTTTTTATTATGCTATTCCATAAATTAATAATATATTAATAATAATGTCATAATATATTAATGCGTTACTAATGATCGCTTTTTATATCAAAGTAAATTCTGTAATAAATGTAATATCTGCTACTACGAATATATTTCAAAATAATTTCACAAATGCATTTTAATATTATTGTTTTATTCGTATTTAATAATGATTTCGCGAAACGATAGATTTTTATTTAACATCATTATATAGGTCCACTATTCACGTGTCTGTCTACAAAAATGAGACTCAAACAAATCTTATGTAACCATAAATTGTAGTATCTACTTTAAATATTATGAATCTGAATAACTCGTTCTTTAAACACACTAAAATTGTAAAATAAATACAAATCTTTGTTGATACAGTGATTGAAGAAACGTGGAAGATGACAGAACCATAATACGTCGTAGTGGGGGACTTCTTCATGAATTACGGAGTATGGCGACGTGTAGCATGAATTGTTTTCAATTTTCATTGTGCAAATAGTGGATACGAATCGCAGGCTATCGAGTTAGCAATAAAATTAAGTGTTTTTATCTACTAATTAAGAGGATCAACTAAAACAGAATGAATTACAATCATACGAGTGCACGTCGGGGTAAGATTACGAGTATGAACAAATATGTTTCTTATTTTGTATCGTCATTATAATTTACATTTTACATTTGTCAAACTTTGTCAAAGTAAACCTACGAATGTTAATTTCAAGTATACATACAATCAACACATACAGTCATTTGACAAATCAAAGAGGTTATGATACTTGTGCACTCTTTATAGTAGTATGTGTCGTTAATTAAGTGTTGAAATAAGCTCATATGGAAATCAGAGATTCAATTTTGTATGATAGTGCAACTTATGTAATAATTATTTCCACAGGGAGACCTAAGAGAATACTGGATCCATCTGCTGGTATACCAACTCCTACATCTGCGCCCCAAAGCCCGTATATGTATAATCAACAGGTAAAATGATGTGTTAAAACTGCATAAAATTGATCCATTGAAAGACATGACACATATATAAAGTATAGTAGATGATTGCAAAAGTTTGTCTGATATGAAAGTAAAACCTTAGCGATTACATGTTGAAAGAACAGTTTTATCAATCTATTGGGTTGGAACGAAGTTTGTAGGGTTTTTAAATTAAAACTCAAACATATAATTAGGATATTGATACATAGATTTGATCAATAACATATTCCCATTCTCTTCTATTATTTTTTGCTATTTTTTAGGTGACTTACTATGTTATGCAATAAACCAATGAATAAATATCTTAATTTTCGTGGTTTTCTTCAACAAAGTTATTGATCTCTCTGAGTTTGAGGCACACAAACTTTTGCATATAATAACACGTACACTGTGTCATGCATTGCATTTTCACCAACAGGTTCCTATGAACAACGGCATGATGCCAGAATATGGCTATAATATGCCTCCGCAACAGCCTCCGCCATACGGATTTAGTTCAGTGCCAATGCAAACCTATCCTCCTACTGAAAATATTCCACCCAGTGAACCACAATATACAACACAGTTATTCGCAGAACCAGTAGTTACAAACATGGCTATGCAATATGGTAATGCTTTGATGGGTTACGGAAGTCAGAAATTTGAGAAATACGTGCCTCTGACAGCTTTGAAGTACTACTTCGCCGTGGACACGAACTATGTTCTTACAAAACTGTCGTTGCTACTCTTCCCATTTTCTCAGAAAGTAAGTTTCACAGATCTAATGATTTTTATACGAGTGTGAGCTAATGATCTTTTCAACAGGATTGGACAGTCAGGTATGAGCAGGACATACCATTGCAACCACGGTTTGAGAAAAATGCCTTGGATATGTATATTCCAACTATGGCATTCGTGACATACATAATTATAGCTGCGCTAGTCTTAGGGATTCAGGATCGCTTTACTCCACTAAGTACATTAGCCAGTTCTGCTCTTGCATGGAATATTGTAGAAATTCTAGTGCAGGTTGTGAGTCTCTATATCATGCATATCGAAACGAGCCTTTCGACATTAGATTTGTTGGCTTACTGTGGCTATAAATACGTCGGAATCAATGCGGCTCTACTAGCTTCGTTAGCCTTCCGTACATTCGGTTATTACATGACTTTGCTGTACTGCTGTGTATCTTTGGCATTTTTTGTTACGCGGTCTTTAAAGTTAAGAGTCCTTCCGAGGAACGACAGTTCGTACACAGCGTCCGGTAACAAAAGGAGAATCTATTTCATGTTCTTTGTGGCGGGTACCCAACCTGTGCTAATGTGGTGTTTATCTCATCACATTATTTAATCGTGTGAGGTAACGAAAAATGATTTGAGATACAGGATACGAATATTTATTTGATTCTTCATGTCACCTATGCATTTTGTAATAAAAGGTTCTTCAGAAACATTAGTGGTAATTGAAAAATCCTATTATATTAAATAGTATTTTTTTCTCTTTTTTTTATATCAGATTTATGTATATGAAAAAAAGTATATGTATTTATGAAAAAGAAGGTCACTAAATTATGCATCATTTCAGTTCTTGTAAATGTCTTTTATGACCTTGTACAAAATTGATTAGGCTTTATTAAATAAAGCTTTCATGTTTACGAAATTTTATTTTCTTTAAATTTTGTAATATGATAACATGTATAGTAAATGATGATATTAAACATATTTTTTGCAATTATTGTATGCTGATTTATGAATGTAACTCGCAGCTTAGCGTATAATGTTTTAGAAATATTTACATACGTTGCAAAATTTGAGTGGAGAACTTTTGAGAATAGTAAGAAGTAAGTAAGAAGTTTCTAAAGGATAATTTCTAGAAGAAAGTATGTATGTAAATAGCGTTTCGATAATTTTCAAATTTGAATAGTTTATGGGTGTTTGGTCAGAAGAAGGCTTTATAAAGAAGAAATTTTAAAATAAGGTTTAAATATTTCAGCTGTATTCAACCTAAATACGAGTACAGATACATTGCAAATTAGGAGCAATTGTGTTACTGAAAGTTAATTTAAAATCTACTAAGCTTGCTTTAGGTTTTATTATTTCCAATTTTACTGAGAATTCAAGTTTTTCTTCATCGAAAATATTTAGGATCAGACCAATCACCATGCAGAATTTCGTGAAATATAATCTGAAATACCGACTCTGCTAAAAATCACAAGTTTTCTTACGCCCTCTGTCAAAATAAAACCATGAGTTAGTGAACTACATAAGACAGCAACCACAAGCGGCATTTTTCCTTACAACCACAGATATTACAGCTGATCTACAATCGAAGATTCCAATACGAGTTTCGCCTCTAGTAGTATACTTAATGACGTCGGTACAACAGATTCCATAAGCCACTAATTTTCCCACGTGTTGCGTAGTCTACCTTGTTCCTTTCGGTTTATGACTGTATCCAATTCGTGCTAGTTTATTTTACGGTTCGTACGGAAGGTATCTTCGTGTGTTTCCGTGGTTGTTCGTTGGATCGGCCGAGAACGGTGTGTTCGCATGGCGCCACGAGCGGGCTTAGTCAGTCAGCCGCGAGCCGCGGTGAACTGAAGGTGTGGGGAGTGTTTTTGTGGGTCGACGGGCCAAAAATGGCGGAGCGTACGAAGACGACAGCCCCGGCCACCCGGCCCGTTCCCATGAAGCTGTTCGCCACTTGGGAAGTGGATCGTACGGCACCGGACTGCATACCCAGGTAATCGATAATCCACAGCCGATTAAACGTCGGCCCGTGTTTTTCGCGAGACATTCGTGTCATTAGCAGCCCTGTGTCACACTATACCAGTGGACGCCAGGGACTCTCTCGGCGGGCATTCACACGCCCTTTTTTCACGGAGTGTCGCTCGCATTTTTCCGTTCGCACCCTTGTCTCAAGGGCGTCTGTCTTCGCGCGCGACGTCGACCTTGCACGAGATTAACGTGTTTCTTTTAAGAAAGACACACACGCGCCATTGGTTATTCGGAGTGCGTGTCAGGGCTGGGGACTGCGTGGCGCGCTCTGTGTGTATAGCTGGATGCTAGCTGTCAATCGGACGTGACAGATCGACGAACGCAGATCGTAATCTAGATCCTTGTTCTCTCGGCAATCTTATCGCGCCCGTTATCGGCCTCCAAGACTGTCATCCATCTAAACCCGATTGCCCGTCTCTAACCTCCGACCATCTCTTTCGGTTCCCAATCGTTTCGAGTAAACAAAAGCCCGCAAACAATCTGCGAATCGTCGAGACGTAGTCCGGATAGCACAAAACCCGCGAACGGTGCAGCGGCAAACGCTTAGGCGCGAATCTTACGAACTTGTTACACAGACGAATATACACCATCGCTCAAAAGTATCCGAACACTTGCGAAATGTGTAAAAGCATAAAAGTTACTGAAGCATCTAAAATACTGACTGAAATCGATCTTTATTACTTTCTTATGGAATGTCTAATCTTTAAAGTTAAAAAGTACCTATGTGGAAACTTACCCATATTAGACTATGATTAAAAATTCTCTGAATTCGTTCTGCATCTTAGAAATGAAACAAAGTGAAACCTGAAATCTATTCAAGCACCGAGATCGTTCCACTAGATTTCGTATTTGTGGATAGAAATTATATTATTGCATTTTCATTATATAATTTGTACTTAAAACTAAATTCTATTGCGCTGTGATACCACGATATACATACTATTAAGAATTACAAGTGACAAAATTATTCTAAATATGTTTCCTAGTAACATAAACTACGTTTTGTAGAGAAAAAGAAAGTGTCCGGATACTTTCGGGCGGTAGTGTATGTTTGCGAGTATGTCACACTCGATGGAGCAGTTAATGGTCTGTTTTATTTTGAACCTTCCAAATAAAATGTTCGTTAACCTAGTAGTTTATTCAGAGCACTAAGCCCAATAATCACACTTTCAAGTACCCACTCCAAGTAACAATAACGCACACTGTACACAATTTAATCTTTACGTCTAGTAAGGTGTACTACAGGTGTACCAATTCTGGAGTACACCTCTAGATTTATTTTAAAATCTTGATTAAATTACATAATTCAGTGGTGTTCAACTATTTATTTAGAGGATACTGAAAGTAACAGGTAGACAGCGGATCTTTGTGCAAAATAAATATTGTCTACCTGTATTGCAATAAACTGGAGTGAAACATAAAATTTTCTTTCTTAATTCATACATTTAATAGGTAGAATCAATATCAGGATTGAACAGGTCTTGTAATTAAAATTATGTTAATTATGTTTATCAAGTTACATTGTGCGACAAAACATCGAAAGTGTCACCTATTCGATTGTCTATAGTGACGGAAGCGTCTGTATGTATTTTTCGCAACGCACTTCTGCGTTAAAAGCAATAAATAATTTAAATGCAAACACCGAAGCATCGAAGGTTGAACAAGTCGTTAAACTTGTTACACGGTGTAGTGGCCATCGAAATTGCCGCACATCGAAAATATCAGTGGTTCGAATTAACTCTTACGTTCACGGTAACCATTTCTGTTATTCCGATATCGACGCATCGGTTCCGAGGAACTATAAAAAGACCATGCTGAAATAATTTTGCTATTGCGTTCGCGGTATGTTTGAGACTATTTTTATATTCGTATCATTTGTGGTAACGATAGGCTAACAAATTAGATTTGGAGGGATCTATCTATAGGAGGACATTATTCTTATCGGGAATTATCAAACGATCATTTCTCACTTTATCAGTTTAAGGATACTCTAAGGGATTTTCTTTTAATCTCGTTTACTGGGGAACTGTAATGATTTCTTATCGAACTAATCCCTACAGTGAATAACTTTGGAAACCTTCAAGTTTCGGGTCTGGATGATTTAATGAGTCGATAAGCATTTATGAGAGCAAACTATCAGGGACTGTAAAAGGGATTACCCTTCGGGTATATGAGCCGTAAAAAGTTAGCTTGGTACAGTTGTTACAAGTAACCTAGCAGAGAATAATTTTTTAGAGTTGCTACTTGAAAGAAAATTATATCTGTTTAAAATGTGACATAAATATTAATAATTCTCTTAATATCAATTCTAAAAGAACGTTTTAATAGATTGCTTGAATAGAATTTTGGTTAATGTGATTGAAGAATTAGTTATAAATCATTGAATTTAAAAGAACCATATCTCTGTATGTGAAATGTTGGATAATAATTCTCCTCTTAATGCAATAACTCCAAAGGAAAGTTTTATTAGATTGCGTTGCTTGAGGCAACTTCTTTTCATCGACTGTGGTCGAGGATTTCATTAGGAACCTGCACAATTAGATGCGAATCGTTAAATTTGAAAGGAGTTACTTCTCGATAAAGTATTAATAGTAATCCTAAAAGAAAGTTTTATTAAACTTTTCTGCTTGAGGTAACTTCTTTCGTCAATTGTAACTGAAGCTATATTTAAGAAACTGGAAAATTGTGAATTGTTAAATTTGTAACAGGCTACCTTTCGGTATCGAGATGGTGTTCGTGCGGATGGATTATTAAATCTTCGTCGAAGTTAGCTCCGGTTCGTTGTGTCAACCGCGATTCGGTTTCGGAAGTTGGTTGTATATCGGGTTCCTAAGACAATCCCCTTTTGTTTGAACAAGCTTATCATCTGCAATCTGATTGGCCGCTTGGAATCCATTGATTCGCGGGAACGCGTTACAATGCTCTAATTCAGTCCACCGGGGAATTGAAAGTGCAATTCAAACGAACTGTCTTTGGAATTCGATTTCGTTCGGGTCCCTGGAACTCCTCCGAAAAATCTCGTGTCTGTACAGACGAAGGAACCTGAAGAATTTAATCATTTCCTCGAAGTCTCGAACGTGTTTCAATATAAAGTAATCCCGAATGAGCTAATCACCGAAGACACTCAGTAGCTCACTTCTTTTTCTTCATTCGGCACGAAGGTCTTTCGTGATAATTACACGCGCAGTTCCTTCGTGATAGTTGATTCCGCGATTGTATGGAGATTCAACGTAGCAGAAATTGTTGGACTACATTGTATGTTAATTTTATAATTTTTATGTGGTAATTATTGATAATGTGAGGGATCTTTTTACGCATTACTTGAGATTTATGATAATAGAGGAAATTAACATTGATGCGAATGTTTCTCTGGACTCCGGAGGTGATTCATTATCAACATACAGAGCAATTTATACGTCCAGAGCAATTATCAATGGAATGTGAAAATGGAGTGTTTATTTCTGGTCTGCAATGATATACGTCGATTTCCATTCGAAACTAGTCTATTTCTGTTCCAAACACAGTCGTCTGTAAATTTCATCAAATTGTACAGATTGGTTGAAAGTTTTTAATCCATACATATTTATACAGAGAAACGTTTGAATGTGGAACACGAGCATTTTTATTTAGGAAAGTGTACTTTAAAAGCGGTAGAAATATTCAGCCATGAAGCACCGGGAGTATTGAGAAGAATTGTTCGGGGAAATTGAAAGCAATGAATTCTTGTATGAATATGCATGTGTAAAAATTCTCTGAAGATAATACAAAAAAGGACCACTGTAAAAAAATGAAGTTCTACTGCAGTTCTTCAAAACTGTCCACGGAAAGGAGAATTTGCATATTGTGCTAATTTTCTTTGCATGTACAAAGTAATTTTTTAATTACTGCATCCTATAGAGACATAATTATAAAATTCAACTGAAGTTTGACACGTGGGAGAGGTACCAAATCGCATTTGGAGAAACTTGCTCGGTCGCACAAATTGCAATTACGTTCGACAGAAACTGCCGACACAAAGCTTCGTTAACGCCCGCAATATGTATCTATGAAACATTATGCCTTACATAGGCGGAAGCAGTCCTTGCGATGTACGCGGTCCACCTGTTGGTCGTCGATGGACGCCGGAATTTACTACCTAAGCGAGTTAAACGAAAGGAGGAAACTTGCATTTCCCCAGAAATGCCGTCGTAAATCGTTCGCAATTTCCAGCCGAGGTCCAAGGTGTGAAAAAGCATTCGCGGAAACCCTCGCTCGACGTTTCGTGTAATTCCCGATATGTGGAGCACCGCGATAACGCACGACGCATATTACAATTTGCAAAATTCGCTGATGCCGCGCAAACCACCGTGTCTTCTCCATCCGATTCTGCTTGATAGGCGACAATAAATATTTTTTAATTTTGCTACTTCATTTTTATTCATTCATAATTTGTCTGTATTTAGTGCTCCGTAGTCCTGCATTCTACATTATTTAAGAAACAGCACGTGTCCGACAGTTTTTCTGTAGATACTTTACTGTATTTTTTCCGAACTCCAGACAATTTCTTCAGTTTCGAAGGACATTACCACATCGGCGACTCGATTGTCTATCAAAACAAAAGGTACGGACCGGATTGGTCCCCGCGGGCAGACATCAATCCCGGATCGTTTCTCGCGTTGAATAATTCACGGTCGCGTTCCAGCTTTCACGGAATCTTTCCTCGCGCGAAGCGGCCTTTGAGAAATATTTACAATTCTGATAAAATTCTTAATGGTTTACGAGCCATGAACACGGGGCCGTGGGTTAGGTCTGACCGATGCTGTTACAAGCGGTAGTCTCTTCTCGTCTAGATCCTAATTAGTCGGTGTTATTATTAATGGCTCTGTAAGTGAAATGTAAGCACGTGGGAATGCACGAGAAAACTAATTCCTTTGTATGCGTAAGTAATTCTGAGCATCGGTGCCGGACTCATAATACACCGAGAAAGTGTGCTTCCATATTTTGCGCGATAACGGTCGGTACACTTGCGCTTAGAGAGCCTGGGAATAAATTCACTTTGCGATATGGTTTCTTCGATTTAATTCTAAACATACCAGAAACGTTTTATTTGTTGAATTTCCCTTTTTATTCTTATTCATGATATTGTTTTACATTGTCTGACATTCTTTTTATACACATCTAGGAAACGTATTTTTTAACCCTCGGCGGTCGAGGGGTGGCTCAGAGTCAACACTAAAAATTGTTGTATCATTAATTTCAATATTTTTTTGCATTATTATGTTTACATTACTACACATTTAAGTATTGTATGAGGTATTATATCAATTTCATATCCATAAAACGTAGGAAATGTTTAATTTTTAACAAGATAAAAGAGATTTTTAATATAGGCCCACAAAAAATAGTGAACAACCTTTAGTATTTTCTATATGATTCTGACCAATTGCAATTTTTTAAAGATATCTTTTTCACGTCACGTGCTAAACTGATGTTTTCTTAACTGTAAGAATATTAATAGGGAGTAGATAAAATTCCCCTCAAAGTCGCTGGTCATTTTTGCACGGCATTTCGCTCGGCCGTGAAATATTCGCGACAAATCGGCCAGGAACGATTCGGCTGGTAATAGAGTGATAAGAGTCAATTTGATAGATAGGTGCGTGATCATCGAGGTCCGAGAGCAGGCCATTCATTGAAATTGAAACGATAAATTGCTTGTTTTCCTCTCGCCTGGGAACTTTTTCGCGGCGCAGAGAGAACGTCCACGGTCCCCCGAGCGGAATACGTGAATCGTATTAAATGCGACCTCGGCTCGGTTACGTTTTACCGAGACCGGACGGGTATACTAATCGCAAATCACCACCCAACCGGGGGAAGATGTTATCTGTCGTGCACGTTGCCTGCGAAATATCAATCGTGGTCTGTTTCTTCCTCTCGACACCCAGCGACGCCGTTGATGTAAGCTTTTTCGCTCGGTGGACGCTCGACCACGGGAATCGATTCTCTATCGGTTCGAATAACGCACATTTTGCGACTCCATTCGCCTTTTTATGGGGAGTTCATGACATTCTTGTGAGTGTAGTTCTTTGTTTCGACGTTGCTGTGTTTTTTCTAACATTTTGTTCGTTACCAGTATGTATCTCAACAACCCTCATAATCGAAATAATTTATTAAATCTTCTAGTAAAATCTGAAAAAAAGTTATTGTCGCAGAATAGTGATAACAGTATTGTAACTTTAGATAAAACTAAACACGTGCGACTATTTCCTCAGAATTACGGGCTACCAATTTGGCAAGAGTCCGCGCCCGACATCGGGGTCAAAAACATAATAGACGCGGCGTAACCAGATGTGTAACGTTTATCGTGTTTTCACCGTGTTCGGTTGTCGTTTCTGGCTCCCGATATAACACTCTCCGAGCTATTTATTGTTGTATTGGTGGCACGCGGAACGCGTGCGAATCTCCGCGGCGCCTATTTTTGCGGTATCTTTGTAATAAATCATCGACGTTCATTTCTTGAGGTACGTGTGTGCCGGCTTCTGCAGAAATCGCACGAGCGTGTGCACGTGAAGAAAACACGTGTAATTCAATCGGCCGTTGCTGTTGCGTATTAATTTTATCGCCGTCTCAATTTGCAGCGGCCGAACGGGAACATTGAGTTTCGAGTAAACGATAATTGTCTGCCGTTACAAGCACGCCGTAAAAAATATCTCAAAACGTTATTTGCAATTTACAATATCGCTGTGCACGTTTAACGCTTTCGTTGCCGTTGTAACGATGTTTATATGTATAGTGCTCCATCATGTGTCGCGTATACCGGGACAATAGCGTGACATTTTTATCGATAAGCCTCTAAAGTGCATCCTAAAAATTTGTACCTAGCTATCCAGACTACGTATAATCTCGCAGATATTGAAATTAATGTACACTAACGTTTTATACCGCGTATGCACAGACGTGTGACTATGGCGAAGATGTAGGCTCTCTTTTAAAGACTTGTATCTCTACTCTACATTCCCCTTCTACCACGCTTCCGCCGCGGCCCGGTCACGTGACGCGTTTCGCCCAGACGTAGGTAAAAAAATATTTCAACTAAGAAATACAAATATTTGCAAATATTATTTCCCACATCTGTGTTATATATGTTTTATTTGAAATAGTAATTTAGTGTTAGTTTCAAATGAAACATATGTAACGGTAATTTAGTATTATTAATTTAGTATGCTATAAATTTAGTAAGTTTAATGTAATTTAGTATGCGTAACAGTTATGAGAAATAGTATTTGCAAATATTTGTATTTCGTAGCTGAAATATTTTTTACCCAGGTCTTGTTTCGTCTTTGTAGTTCAAGTGTGACAATGTCACGTGACTAATCTGGTACCGGCAGAGAGGAGGGGGTAACTGTTTCCCCTTGGTTCGAGTCAATTCTCCTGATCCGACGATTCCTGGTAACGGCTACACGAAATACGTCGCCGTAGTTGTTTACAAAAATCGGGTAAACAGAGCACGCGTAACACACTGAAGTGGAATACAAATATTTATTTCGTACATTCGGCTATAATAAATATTCGAAAAATATCAGAGGGAGATACACGAAGGAAATAACTCGTTTTTTATATTTTATTGGTAGTGAATTCCGGGCGAGATTTAACCATCACATTTTTGCGTCAACACGGCTGGGCGATTGCTGTAAAATTAAACGTTTCAGTCTTCGTTTCGATTGTGTTCAATTTTTACGTCGGATTGAAAACGATTCATTTCATAGAATATTATTTCAGTTGTAAATACGTAGAAGGCATAATTAGACTGTAGATCTTTATCCAAAGTTGTCGTCATCAATTGCGAGACATAGAAACCAAATAAGAATGTCCACCATCAATCACGAGACATAGAAGCCAAATAAAAATTGTCTCCACCAATTGCAAGACATAGAAGCCAGATAAAAATTTGCTCTTCTTACTTCACCGATTTTAAGAAGTTCACAATTGCATAACGATCCTCTAACCCTGTTAATCTTTTCACTGCTTAAAATAGTGTCCACTCATTTTTCTCAGAAATGAATCGAATCCGCAATCTAGTCGTCGTGGTTGGATTCTGCAGAGATTTCGAAAAATCGTATCAATCTCGCGTAATAGGGGGTGCAGAAAGGGGAACTGCATCGCGCAGATAGTGAGGTGCATAGCAGGTGGTCATAATAGACGGTGCAGGTGAACGCGAATCATAAATGGAGCTAGGGTGAGCGGTACTCCCATTGTTCACAGTGTGCAAATTACCCTTATTGCCGGGAAGTTTGATGGCAATGGTTTCTTAGAAGTTGGAACGGGACTTTTAATTAGCTGCATGCCGTTCGTGTCAATAGGTTATTGTTTTGTTGCGGTGGAAGAGATAATTAGGAAATTTTAGAGTTTCTCTCTACAAGGAATGTTCCAGCCGGTTCTAAGAAAACCGATGCAAGACAGTTCTCGGAGACAGAATCAAATATTTATTCACGTTCCAATTTTCTTATTCACGTTTGTGCGGAAAGGAGAGCTAGATGTACGAGACCAAAAATTATCAGACATGCAAAACGCGTGAATTGCCGTAAATGTTTAATTTTTGTCGGAACAAATTCAGTAGTTCAATAAAAGTTAGTGTAATTACTGTTCTTGGCCAGATTTTCCGAGGCAGTTCGAAACAATTAATCGAGTGGGGGTGCTTGCAAATCTCAGTCGGTGTGAATGACGATAAATATTTCCCGGCAATAGCATTCTTTTAGCGATGTATGGGCTAACCGATTCGAACATTTACGGCCCGTAATTCATGGAGTACTATTGCCGTGTTACACATTTACGATCATTCCACCGGGATTTACTGTTCCAATCGACAGACAGCCAGTATCTACGTATTACTCCGACGTTGCTAGCTGTGCTTCCCCGCGATTCGAGCCTGCGAAGTGATCAAATAAACGCTATTATCTCGAGTCGTAACCGAATCTGAATTTGCATTAAACCCAGGCGCAGAATTCGCTAATAATAACGCAGTCTAAAATAATAGGCTAATTGCGATATACCGTATTTTATCTGGTGATTTGACTTTCTGATTTTTCCTGCGATTCGCGCAAGCTTTGTCGGATAGTTGAAGCACTTCGAGAAATATGAATTTATAAATTCAAATGAATTTCTGATAAGGTCACTCGATCTTGCTATTTTCTTGCCGGAGCCATGAATTTTTCCGCAAAAGCTCACGCTCTATTTGCAGTTATCAGATCAAGGACTCGTTCCCATCGAAATAATCTTTTCAATCTATTGATAAAAGTTCTCTAGCCACACAATGCGAGGGACACTGGGAATCGCGCGAGCCCCGTATGGTACTCTATCTCACTTCGCTGTCAGTTCATTGGATCAATCTCTTTTTCTATAGGCTGTCTTCTAAACGACCATACAATCCGAGGGGTAGTTAGCCTAGATGGAAAAATGAGACGTCGAGTATTTCACTGGAAAAGAGTTTCCTTTTTATATGACGCGTGTGGATCTTTATGCAAAATCAAAATTGTCTGCGTCGATTACAAGCAACAGGAGCTAAATGGAATTTTCTTTCAGTGTTTTTAATAATATTCTAATGTAATAGGTTCAAAAGATTGTTAAGTTCGTTTAATCGTACCACTGTTTCAAATCTCGCCTAGTTATTCATTGATGTGTATAAAATAGGAGAAAATTATTTATTTATTTATTTATGGTTTATTTTAATGTGCTCACATTAACAGTTAGGTCATTAGCGACCACATGGTTTACCATCGAATGTATCTTACATGTTACTTGTGGAGAGGTTTACGGTTAATGATTACATTGTGATGGGGAACAGCAATGACGAATTTATAACAGTTTATATATATCGATAGATTTAAAAAAGAGGAGGACGTTTCCAATGTTGCCTTCGCCTAGATTTGTCTCGAGGTAATTTTCGATGGAAAAACTGAAAATAGAAGAAAGTGTTCGTTATTAAGAAATAATAGTAGTTTCAGTTTTCTTTTTAAAGAAGTGGTACAATAGCCGAGGTTATAGTAATTTACATAATTGACATAACCGCGGACGGCTATGTCATCTTTGTATGGTCTCATTTGGTAGTCCTGCGGATACATTAGATCATGAGGAAGATCGATGTAAGACGGATATTAAAATAGAATTCAAAGGTCACACACAGTGCGCAATTTCATATTTTCCTTTCTACTGTGAGCCGAAGATAAGAAAAATACAGGTAAGCTACCTCGTGATTCATCGTGTTTATGTAATGCATACGCGCAGGTTATTTTTGCTTGCGGTGTTCCAGCGTAAAAATATGAAATCTCGTTAGTCTTTGACGCGCCAGTTGTCGGACCTTAAAAGTGTCGAAAATTCGAGGTCATCTATTTAATGGAACGGGAAAGTAAAAAATTAAATCATGGGTGAAATTTCATGATTGCTCTTTTATCCCTCCTGCATCTATAATGATCCCAGCCAGATTTGGTGGACTGAGTGTATTTTAAGTAACAACAAAAATGCAACTATACGATAGTCAAATTATAAATATATTTTTTAATAAAATGTTTTAAGCAATGCATTAGAATGCCACAGAAAAAATAACAATGGATCGTAGGCGAAAAAACAATTGTACAATAATCAAATGAGCATATTACCGTAGAGAATTGCAAACAAGCATTCTATTGAGAATGTATTATACGCGTACAAAAAAAAGGATAAAATTATGCAGTAATAAAATGACGATCGCAGCTCCAAGGAATATTTTCGAATATTTATGATTTGTCGGTGTGCGTGAAATAAATATCCAAATGATGACGTAGATACAGGTTTCAAGTCGAGGATCGCAGCAAAAGCGTCCTCGCCGGTCGCTCGTTACGCGGAGATCGTTCGTCGACGATAATGAACGACGACACGGCTCTGCAATGCAAGAAAAAGCAATATCGCGAAAGGATCAGGTTCAGTCAACCGGTGGGCAAAAAAAGCCCGCGATTCCCTGACCGAATCGATCCGGGTCACCGCGTTTGATCGATTAATTCCGTCGGATTTACTTGCGCCTCGTTTCTCCGCTCGAACGCATGGTTTCTTTATCTCTCGCGATAATTAAAGTTGACGGGCCGAACTACGAGCATCCGGATTACGGAGAGCGCGTGATTTCTCGTCGACAATGTACACAAACATATATTGCCGAATTTCGAAGAAAGGTTACGTATTTTTGGCACGTTATCTACAGACGTTATCGATTTGTAAATCACATTTATGACACGCTAATGGACATGTTTATTCCGTCGCGTGTTTCATTAGTTTCTGCGATTCTCGCTGTTCGAGCGTCGAGTGGTAGTCCTATTCAATTCGATTTGCAAGTCTGGTTGTTTATGAGATGAACATTTTTTGTACATTATTCTTACTGTAACGTGAAGAAAATGAAGATAAAATTGAGAACATTTTTTCCACCAATTAGAGCGGAGAGAAAGAGAGAGACGGAGTTTCGGGAAAAAGGCTGACACAATTTCCCCATCCCGTGAATCGCGGCTCGCGTTAAAAGCAAATTAGTTTATCGCTCTTAACGTGTACATTTGACGGATTTCATTAGGCTAATGTACCGTCCCTCTTTTCGTCGAAAACACCATTTTCGTTTTTCAGCGAGCAAAACGTGGCCCGGGCGATGTACACATACACACATATACGCCCGGAACGGATAGAGATGTATTTTTTCGGCGTTCGCCGCGGGCTGTTGTTCCCGGAAACGCAATAATCGTAAAGCAAACGTTCCCTTTTATTTGTATTGCACGCGGAAATCCCAAGCGGTATATTACTTTGCAACAATTTTTATTACAGACCCCGGGTTATGCGTGTGTATCTTAATGTAATCATTTACCTATTTTTTAATTTTTGTTAGACTGGGTTGTGGAATTTTATAAACGACATGTTGTGCAACCCATAGGGTCATTTGGAATAGCTTGTTGATTTTAATTTCCCTCTGTAATTATTATTTCCGTCCTGCGCTTTGAGTAACGGAAAATTACTTCATTCCATGTTATTATTTTTTGAACGATAAAATAAATCGTAACTGTCCCATTATATTATAAAATAACAGTTTTATGAACCCATTATACTAGCTTTGGCCGGAAGGGTGACATAGCCGGAGAGGGGATGATTCTAAATACCACCATCCCCATTTGCCCACACTCTGTACACTCATTATTATTTTTTACAAATTATTTTAATTTAAATCTAAGCTCTGAAATCGTTTTGCAAAAACGTATAAAAATTTAATTTCCTGATTGGATTAAGCGGTAAGTGGTTCGCCGAGAACTGTGTCGGATATCGTGTCGATTTTCGTCGATCCCCGCTATCACAATTGCTATCAAAGTGGTGGATCGATCGCTATCTGCTTGAGCATGAAGCAAATGGAGGAAAAAGTTTTTACGGTTGGAAGGAAAACCTATAAAGTGTTAAGCACGCCGTCAGCGGAAGGGAATAATAGCTTGGTAATCGTGGATCGCTTGGACATGCAAGGTCGGTCCTATAGCGAGCGAAACATTTCTTATCGAGCGGATTTATGCATTTCTGGCAACTGTGCTGAACGATCATTGCCAAATGGGAATTAAATTCGCGATCACGCGGGCAGACCTATTTTTGAAATGTTAACCACCATATTTTTGTTTCTCTCATTTGGACGTCATCGACTGTTGACAAAAATAAAACAAGACATACACTAATCACAATATACTTGTTACGTCTACCGAGCACCAAAAGTACTTTACAATATTAAAATAATAATTGATTTCAGCCTCAGGGCTATGGACTTGGTTTTGCAATATCCTGACTATTATATATTACTTGTTATGTAGTATATACTACACGACTATAAACTATTATAATGCGATTTCAACTATCCACACTTCATTTCTACTCACATACCCATGGTTCTAGTTTATATGTATTTCTTGCATTATAAAAGAAATGCATTTTGTTCAAATTTTTAGCGATTTCCATCATAAACGTCCAGAGGAATAAGACCGCATAATTCAGACATTCAGTCTCAATAATTGTAAAATAACAAATTAGAAACCTTGAGGAACAAATACTGCAATGGACAATAATTTCTGAAAGGCTGTTCCACAACACAGATATGATGAATCAGTTTCTTCATCGGAATTTGTGGAGTAATAGTTCCTCAGTCTTATCATCGAGCCCCATGCTTCCGATGTTAAGCGTCATTAGAAACGGTCGATACGGATTGTAAATGCCTAATCTCCGGCTTTTGCCGCGAACGAAAACTTTTCAACTCATACCGATCGATGAAATCAAAGTATACGATCATTTACTCGGCTCGAGCACCGTATCTATCTCTGCAAACAGTTCATCGGATGAAAATGGATCGTTCGCACGCAACGACTTGTGTATCGCGGTAATTATCCGGCGCATACGTTAGTCAACCCCATATTTAATCACATTTATGAAATTTCTTGTATAAAACATCTGATCGACGATTCCGAGGCGTTATCGTCCTTCATCTTTTCTTTTCGAACTAATTCTGCCGATGTACAATTATTTATTCAAGTACATGTTCCCATAAAAAAGAATAAATCCCTGTTATTATTATAAAGAAAAATATACATCAGTCTAGGGCACGGTAATTCTGTTGTTGTAACGTGCATATTGCGAAAGAAACTTTTGTTGTTTGTAATACGCAGATTGTTAGAACTGCATACAATATTTTTTCCCGCTGTCTATCAATGTACGGTAACGCGAAGAGATACGAAGAAACCGTACAGCAAACTCACTCGGAACGGACACAACTGTATCTGCGTGCGAAGCTTTTCAATGCCTTTTTGCACACATCCTCCGGCAGTGCCAGATTAGGCATATTACGATAGAGATAGGTGAACGGTAGGCGTATCAGAGTGATTTGCATAATAACGCCGCAACTGCTTCGGGCGCGAGTCCGCAAACTATAGTCGTTACGACTTGATCAAATGATAAGCTGAGCACTATCAAAATTTAGCGGTCTAATGGTTAATGGATGCGTCGATTCCGAATGATTCACAGACACGAAGTACGATGACAATCTGTTGCCGTCTCCATCCGTCGCGATTTTTTCGGAAAATTATTTTTTAATGGAAAATGAGAATTTCGAGCATCTTATGCAAAAAATGAACTATCTAAATTGTTACTGATCGTCGAAGACCAAACAATGCCAACTGAGGGGGTTAAGAAAATTTATATATTTACTTTACCATTCAATTTAAAATGATATCCCAGCTTTTAATTCTATTATTTTTCCAATACGGAATTAGCTGTATCAAGCGCAACGCATTTAACGCCCTCGCATTACTGTGTTGCCAATTCTTGCTTTCAAACAATTCGGTGAGCGAAAAATATTCAATTTAAATTTGATGGATGTATTCTCCAATGAATGTGTAGAGGCATCGATATGTTTGTATTTGACTGTGCTGCATTAAAATACGAGTGCCTTTATATTCGGTATTATTTGAATCGCATACAGTTGTGGATATTAAATATTTAATGAATTTGCAGCGAATTTATTCGAAAACTTAAAATCTTAATTGATTTCGTATTTAGTTTTAAGTTTGAACAACGCTTAAACATTTAATTTGAGAACAGAAATGATGGAGATAGAAATATACGTCCAGTTAATATATAGTCCAGTTAAATTAATATAGTCCAGTTAAATTAAAAATAAATTTTAACTCTACGTTTTGGAGCATTAAGCCAAACACGTTGCGAAGAGATTAAATGTGTCTTACTAAAATATTAGTCGCGAAGTAAATCAAAAGTTCCTGGATGCAATAAATTATGAGACAGTATTTCTCATATCTTAGAAATTAATTTCATATTTGAGGAGAACATTTTTTCGAAATTCTATAAGTGCGACGAATTTGATTTGTGTCGAAGTATGTCGGAGGGTTAAAGGGATAATACCATTGGAAGAGATTGTCGCTGGCGAACCGGCCGTGAAAAAGGAATTTCGACTGTTCCACTGTTCCAGTCTTCCGCATTGCACCCGTTTGATTACGTCACTGTTTCGCCCTTGCCAACCGGAGGGGCGCACTCGGTTTTCCTTTTAAGCTGGGTTTCCAACCCTGCGGCACCGGCAACAGTTGTTGCACGCCAAGGAAACCTTAATTATACGGAACGGAACTTTTCCGTGGTGATGAATGCGAAACAAATTTGCGCCCGAAATTAATGGAAACGAATAAAAGGCTCCGCTTCATAACTCGAGGTTTCATCCCCTTGGATCGCAAAAAGCTCGGAACCGCGAAGCGTCTTTCCTGGAACAATGTTGCAACTCGTTTTAAACGCTGAAAGTCTGACTATACGTTTGACATCGGTCGAATCGATTACGGTTGGAACTTGAAGTCGCAGGAAATTTTTTATCCAAGATTTCATTAGATCACGAAGAAGACAATCTCATTACTACATTAAACAGCTCGCTGCGTTGTACAAAATCGATAATGCTATAAATGCATAAAATCCGCAGTCTATTTGCAACGAGTCGCGTGATTAATTATAGAATTTAAAAAAGATCATAAAGGAATAATATTCATCCGACTATTAAAAATCTTACGGGCGCGTAGCACCTCCGCATTTGTGCGAAGGTTAAGGAAAAGTACTGACCAAGGTCACGACCATAATGCTACTTACCCTACTTCCATTTCTAATTTGGGAGATGTGCCCCGTATATAGATAGTATCTCTGCATCCCCGTAGTACGTTTCGAAAATAATAAAATTAGAAACCGCGGAAGAGCCAACTCGCAAATAAATCTCGGTTGCCAAAATTAAACGGCGTATCAAAGGCGGCATAACAACAATAACGAGCACGGACTCGAGAAGTTCGTTCGTTCGTTCGTGCGAACATTTTCTCTCGCGTTTCACAAATGTCGCCGATGCACAAAGATCGACGGGTCCGATTACGAGTGAACACGGTTGACAATTCGAAGCTATCCATCTTCGGAGGGTTGAAACGCAACGCGGTAATCTCCGATCGTTCGTATGCTCTCGCAGTCATGCTCGCTCGCCTCTCTTCGGGGACGACAAAGGTGACGGTCGTCCACGCGGGGACGCTACTAATTATACAATAGCGCTTCAACTCGATGGCATTCGCCTCGTTTGCTCCTTTTATCTGGGCAAGACAACAAAAAGAATCTCGCGAAACGGAGAGAGAACAATGCCGAGGAAAACGGTCTCCATAGTCGGTGCTACAGCAACAATGTCTCTTCCTCTCTGAGTAATTGAGTTAGACTCTCTTCAAATCTATATAAATTAGAATTAAACGCTGTTCGTTGGTAAGCGCATCACTCGAGAACGGCTAGACCGATTTGGCTGATTTTTTTTAAACAAATGTTCTTAATCGTCCGAATAAGGTTTTTAGGGAAAGTAAACTTGGAAAAGTTGCTCGGAAAAATGAAAAAAAAATTTCTATGGGATTTTTGTATAAACTCAAGACCATAACTCACGATTCGAACGATGAATGTCGATCACAAACAAAATTGAAATTTGGACAGTACGGGTCTGTCGGGTCAGCTAGTCTTTAGTAAAATGTTCGTTAACACTAAGACTAATGTACTAAAATGTAGTACTAGTGGACTAAGTATTCTAAACAATTTCTCAAAAATCGGATACTGATAAAATGTTCAATAAAAATACGCACACAATCTCATCTCAAAGGCGGATAGACCGTCCTTCAAAGTGCCAAGACCTTATTATTAGCAATTATCGATTAAGCATGGTTCACATGTTGTTAAAGCTTTCACCAGCTGGACCTTCAGGTCGGGTTTGTTTTTCGACGAAAAGCGACGACGTTGCGAAAATTTAGGGCAGCTAAGAGGGTGCTCTAGAGATCGTCAATCGGTTTTTGTAGAACGAGGTCGAGATTCGCGATTAGGATTCCCATCGCGGATCCGGGGATCTGCCCGGATGATTATAACGTCCGCCAATGAATAATACATCCGTGAAAACACGTTCGCACCAGTGAAAACTACAATCGAGGACAGCTTCAAACATGAAATATTCGGTAAAAATAAAAATGTTGTGTATAAAAGTATATAGTTGTGTCAATTGTCATTTTAACATCGAGTCAGAGCAATAATTTTACTACGCCTTGTCCTCGATTCGAGATGTTACTTCCTGTACCAAATCAGATACTATAATAAAACTGGAGAAAAGTAATGGAATTGGAGCGATTGGAGAAGATAAGAATCAGGAGACAAGAGAGGGATGATGAGAAAGAAGATCAGACATGGTGACAGAAGAGAACGCAATTTGGATCAAAAGGGGGATGGCGTGAGAGTGGAGAAGTGAAACGAGGGTGAAATGTAGAAGAAGGAGGTGACAGAAAAGAAGATTACTATTTTTTCCAATGATATCTTCAGCAAAATTCATATCTTGATCCAACAAACAATTATCTCATTTTATTGTATCGCAGTACGTCTACAAACGTAAATTACATCAATATTGTTATCTGTCCGAAGTGACGTCTTCATTACAACTCTAAAGTCTCTCATGTAAGAGATTAAACTGCAGTATCCTCGAATGATTTTCGAAGAGAATTTGCATAGAGTTCTCGTAAATGTCGAAGGGAGTCGTTGTTCGTTGTTCGACGGGACTTTCGTTCTCCGCTTAGTCACTTGAAGCAGTTAACAGACTTACCAGAAACACGGTGATCCGAGCAAAATGAACTTGTTCCTAGCTTCCGTGGAACGTTCCTCACCTGCACCCACGGGTGCAATTGCGCAGCGCTGCAATCCGACAGAATTCCGTGCCTAATAAGAAATTGCGAGTGGGCGGGGCGTGCGCCGAATGCCATCGCCGCGTGCGAATTTCGTCGGAATTCTCTGCGTGTGTGTACGTTCGTGTGCTCGGGTACGTGGAAACGCAATAGGCGATCCAGGGAAAATCGATAATTGAGAAGATTCGCTCGTGCAACACGCGAATCGGACTCGCCGGCAAACAATGGGGATCGATTGCTCTTGAAAAACACACGTCGCGCCGAAGGTCTTGGGTAATTGAGCGATCTTCGCGGAACATGGCTTCGTTAGAGGTCTCTGTCTCTCCATCCTGAAGATTACCCATTCAACGAGAGCCCTCTTCTTAATCGCTTTCCGAAACTCCTCCATTTTTAACGAACCGAAAAGTTCGCGGACGTGCATCTCGTTCCGCGAGCCTCACGGGCGCACGAAAGTTTGCGAAAGCGTGCATCACTTATAATTAGCGAGCGATGCGGAGTTTTCTGATGAGAAAGTGTACTTTGCGCTTGGTTATTTATACGAGACGGACGTTCATTGATGACGTCGTTGCTTTGTTTTTACTGTGACGCATGCACGCTGACGCACAAAATCATGCTACCGTTAAATTTTCGTGTTTGACATTCACTTAAATAAAACGGTTACTAAAGATCGTACATCAGGTTTTTAAAAATTGTTGCAAAGGGGAGAGTCTAATATTTAAATCAATGGTAATTTCGGTCGCTAAACAAATGTTTGTACGACCTTGGATAACAAAGGAAGTGCAGGAACGATCTTTTGTACTAGTTTGTACCACTTCGAACAATCCTCGAGTCCGTCCCGAAATAATTAATTCGAGATCCCTTCTTAATCGGTTTTCGAAACTTTTCCATTGTTAACCCTTTGCACTCAAAATTGTACGTTTCTCTTTCTTTTTGTCGAGTCACACTCCACAAAGGAGTGCAAACGGTTAACGAACCGAAAATTCCACGGACGCGCTAAGCATCTTGTTCCACGGGAGGCGGAGAGTTCGCGAAAGTGTGCATTACTTATAATTAGCGAGCGACGAGGAGCTTCAAAAAGAGGCGCGGGGTAGTAGTTGAATATCTACTTTGAATGTGGTTGTTTATTTATACAAGATGCGACTGCATCTCGAGGCGATTCTTGAGGGAGAAATAAGAAATTTAAAACGAGGGTCCCTCAGCCGGGGCTTAGTTTTCGAGGAAATTGAGTTTCAAAGTCGGGCACGTGTAAAAGTGTTTTGATCAATTATAATTTTTATTGCCCAATTATCGGTGCAATATCTGACCAGTTCATCATCTGATAATGTAGTCAAATTCTGGTCAGTTACATCCGATTTGCTGTTAGTAGCTTCCGGTTTAAACTGATAATTGCCTCTTATCAGAACCGATACGAATTGATTCGAGCTGATAAAAAGCGACACACCCAAATCGCTTCTGATATTTGCTTTTGATAAGAAACGTTCAGCGTGTTTTAACAGCAGAAATCGGAAACAGTCTGCGGTTCGGATATCCGGATCAGAACAGAAATCACTGATCGCAGAACGGATGCACGCAATTGCGAACCGGATGTAATAACATTATCCTATCAGTTGGGTGATCCCATCAAATTTCGCGCCATTTCCCAATCCGCAAATTGTTTCCCTTTAATACCATTCCGATACTTCATCCCTTGGAACACATTTCAAAAACTATATAATAACTTGATCTTCTTACTGCGTTTTTAAACTCTCCTGATGTTTTTACTGCTTCTCATTCGTCGACCAATTTTTGTTACAAATTCATCAAATCCACTTATAATTATCCAAAGTATGCTGGAGCGAGTAGATTAAGTAGATTTCGAGAATAAGTCAAGGTGACCCGCCCCCGGGGTTAACCAAACGGGGCAATAATAATTGGCTGGAAGGCGGTAGCAATTGCAAGTGCAACGAGCCGGGCACGGTCGGAAGCGAAGGCAAGTACAAGGTGAAATATTCAATGCAAATTACAGTCGCCGTAGGAACTGATGTCGAAAGTCAATCTGTTGATCAGCACTTGACCTTTCTGCTCTTTCTCTCTCTCTCTCGCTCTCTCTCTATCTCTTAAACACTTACATCTTAGAAATGATCTTGATTATGTCCGATCCGCTCACTTCTTCAACAAACTATGCCCGCGCCTATGTCTGTGTGCTTCTTCTTGTTATGGGAGATTGGAACCCGTTCGAACGGCGGGGAACAATGAAACTCATTCGGAAGAATGAAAGTTCACTTATGTGGCACGATGTAACGGTGACACAGCACCGCAGGTATATTTACCTTATCTACACTCTATTTCTGACGTGACACAACGATATTCGCGCGTTGACCTTTCGCGGTTTCGCAGTAGCGGTATTATCGAACGTCGACTTCTTGCGCTTAAACTTCATTGCAGACTTCGACGTTTCTCTTTCTTCTAGTTATAATCTTACTTCAATTTCTTTGTCGCGTTTTCCGATTTTAGACTGAAGATATTGGTACTTGTATTTTTGCAGACGAATTTTAAAACAGCCTTTGTGGGTCGAAAGTAACAAGTAAACTATAATAACAAGTAACCTATAGTAACTATAATAGACTATAGTAACGAGTAAACTATTTGTATGTAATATAAAAATTGTCTGTTTTATAGAAAATTTTTATGCGAACAAAATGTCGACTATAATAAATATGAATTTTTTAATTTTAATTTGTACATGTTGAAGTGGCTGTTGGGAGATTAGAAGTTGAAGCTTGTGTTTGCAATCGATGCACCCCAGTATCGATTCTCACCCTTGCGGGATCGTTGGCTTTCCCTAGGAAAGTCGACCAGGGAAAGTGTCCCCGATTCGAATATATTCTTTCTCCGCTGCAACCTCGATATATGCAGGTATGCGGACCACTTGATGACGTTGGTTGTCGAAGGACAGCACGCCTGATAGTGGGAGTCTTCCGCGTCTGCAACACCCCCGCTGCCATTAAGATCCGAAATTGTTTGACTTGCTAAAATAACGCAACTTCTCCTGCAACGATATTATAATTTTCGGTGTAATTTTTAACGATCTAATAATTTTCCAATAATTTCTACCGCGGTACTTGTAGAATTCTAGAAACTTTTAGATTCCTAGAAGAATATTCTTTCACAAGAACTTTTACAGTTTTTAAAGTTTCTTTGGATTACGAAATGTTTCATCCTATTTGCTTGAATGTTACATTAATATCTAATCTGTATTATCATGTAATATCTAATCTGCACTATTTCTAGACTGTATTTATTTTTAATCATCAACACTATCTCTGATTAATAAATAGTTTTCGTTAAAAGCATAAACATAAATCGTATCAGCAGAAATCGTGACTATAGGATTATTTGTTTCATATCTAGAAAATCCTTTTTTACACACCTGTCTCGCATAAATTTCATTACTTTTGGTAGAAGCAAAAATCTTTGTTTGGGCGCCTGGGAACGTCTACTTTGTAGAGAAATAGCATAAATTTGATCGTACGATTCTAAAGATAGTGAAGGGATCATTATACGAAAGTTCCTTGACGCGCCTAGTGTGAAGCAAGCTTTACTCGTTCACCCTGCCATCTGGTCTCCTCTCCACCTACGTTAGACGCACCAGATAGTCGAACAGTGAGTCATAAACGACGGAAGAGACGATCGTTCTTTCCAGGCCTCCGTGTGCATAGTAACGCGAAGAGACGCATCATCCACTCTTCGCTGTTCGATTCAGTGGTTTCCACGTTTTATGTACTCGATATCCTTCGCGTGTTTCACGGCCTCTATTGCGGCCGGCTTTATCCTCCATGAAAAAGCTTCTCTTTGCCTAATGAAAACTTCTGCCGCGGTTTTTACGGCGATACCTTCAATATTTGATCTCGGTACGACGTTTATGAAAAGAGTTTCATTAAGAAATTAATTATCAACGTTATTAAAAATAATAACTGCCACAGACTGTCTTCGCGGTTCCGTGAAACGTTGCTTTATTAAACGTACATTAACGAAGATGAGAAAATGTAGTACGTATTTTGCAGGCTAATAAATTACGTTGTAAATTAACGAAGTCAAGAAAATGCAGTATGAATCACGAAGTCGAATAATGGTGAACAAAAATGAGAAATGTAAAAATACGTGAAATACAATGTTCGATTCAGACAAGAAATGATGATTAATGTTATTGAAATTAATGGAGCCAAAAAAAAGTACTATTTATTTCGAGAACTGGCGATGGAAAAAAAAATTGTAAATGATTAAAACATTAATGACAGTGGCGAAAAATGTGGCATAGTTATTTTCAGTAGATATGATTGATTAGAATTGTCTTATTCTGATATTTCACGTTCGAGTTCAAGTCGCGTGTTTAAAAATGGATTTCATTCGCTCGCGAGGCTCGCGGAAGAGTTGTCCTTGACAGTGGTTCTTGAACATGATTTAGAGCAGGCTCGTTCCTCGTATTTTAGGGTTCAGGGTCGTTGCTCCGCAAGCTTCTGTTCCAACGAGGGAAATCCGAAAAATGTCTTGACGATTTCGTAAAGTATATTGCGGCTTGTCACGAGAAGTCGCGAGGCTCGTTTCTCATTCTTGTCACGGTGAAACCGAATTTCTATCGAGCAAACGCGCGATGTATGCATTATATATTGGTCGTTAAACCGTATATTCGAGTGGAAGAAATTTCATCGATGTCCACCGTTACGGAAGCGATTTCAGAACTTAAACGGTGGATGCCCACGTGGTCACGAAAATTGAATTTCCATATGCACGCGCTCCATCCACGAACAAATTGCTCCAACGTCACGGAGTGCCACGGAAAATTGTGTCAATTCGTTTCACGTCTGAATCTATGGATAAAACGCAATTCTTTCCCGAAGGATGCATTTTAGAATGATTTTTGCCCCACTGGTCGCAAGTGCGGATTTTCATTGCGAGGGCTTCTGTGCGAAATGGCCTCTATAAATCTTTTCAAAGAGGATTTAACGATTGTATTCTGTTAAACATACAGTTTTATATTGCGAGTACCATCTTGGTTACGTATAAATTACTTTTAAAATGAAACTGAGTGGAAATTATTTTCTAAATTCATTTAGGTATTGTACGTTATCAGTTATACATAAACTCGATCTTCTAAATTATTTTTAGAGTAAAATATATTATATTGCACGAGTGAATAGAATGAGTATTGAATGAATGTCAAATAAAAAATGAGATTTCAAGTACCTTTATTGAACAACGAAGAAAGTTTAGTTCTAGATAATAAAACGTGTTCCGGATAATGCCAGAGTATATCCTCAATTCCAAGTGCAGGAAGTTTTCTTAACACAGTTACACGCTGAACTTCCATAACTTGTGTAATTTATTCTACAGTTTGATGCCTATTTGCCTGGATTATAGCCAACAATGCTTTACCACCGTCAAGTGGATTATCCAGCGAACGAAAGCAAACGAACCACCGACGACAATTTCCGTCAACAACGTACTGCGATGCTAACTTATATCAAACATTGTGTCACGTATACATAAAATTAATAAAATTTAAATAAATGCATTTCCGATAATTCATGTACAGTGCGTCACGTGTTTGGTCGCGCACTTTGAAGGCAACGATAAAGCGTGAAGAATAGTTGTACGACTAGCATTTGTTTAACTGTGACATTATTTGCTTTCCGGTGATTTCAAAGTTAAATTTCGAGCATTTCAGTCGCAGATATTCGTCATCTTCCAGTGCAAATCGGAGAATGTCAATTGAATGATGGCTTTGACCTAATTGTGGTATCAAAATGATCGATTTTTGATGTTTCTGAAATCATTTAATTTCATGTTCGATTATAGTGGACATTTTATTTTATGTTTCAACTAGAATATGTTGTGCTATAATTTTAGTATACTAAATGTTGATTCAAATTATGTTGGGATAACAGGTTTTACCGAGAATGTTTCTAAAATATTCACGTTTCGAGGCTTCATTCGACAAATTACTTTCACATCTGCAACGATATTAAAATTTCACGAGTTACTCGATCGTACGAAACTAATAAAAAACTTTTGTTGAGGAATAAATAGTTAGCCAATGTCGGTTATTTCACCGCTGGTCGAGATAGGTATTCTGTGTTAGTGGAAACGAGCGTGACTCGTTCTGTCCGTCATAATTCATTTACGTGACGCAAAGCCTACAAGTAACACACCGAGCAGAAGTGTTCGCAAGCCAATAATTTCGTGGACGAGCGTAGAAGCAAAGAGGATTGCAAAAAGGTCGACAAAGCTCGATTAAAGGGTGGAGCAGGCTATACCACCGCGAAGAAATAAGCGTCTTTGGTCGTTGACGTAACGCGGAATCGATTGCGTCTGTCTCCATTCACCGGAACAAAATAATAAATTGCGATTCCAACGATTATTTTCATATCACTGATACACGCATCCTTGTCGAATCTGAGATCAACGTGCTCGCGACGTTCTACCGTAGACGATTAAAAAACAGCGATTCCTTGAACGAAGCTGCGCCTCGTTATTTTTAAATGCAATCTATTTTCTGCCACCGCCAGATCCATCGATCGGAATCGTCGAGTGCGACGATGTTCGATGAATAAATAGGAAACAGTGGGAGCGTTAAGAGGAAAAGGAGCGGATGAAGTAGTTACACGGTCGAGGACGGTGAATAATAAATTTAATAAAATAAGGGATGAAAATACGGCGGTGAGAAGCCAGCGGAGCGGAAGAGATGGATGAAGGCTTTATTTAAACTTTCATATTTTCATCTCGGGATATTTCCTACTATTTTTTGCGATAACAAAATAATCTCATTTATAGATTATCAGCAAGTTTGCGAATTAATTTAACGCGACGTTTCGATCCCTATGTGAATCATCTTCAAGAGATACATTTTTGCCTCTGAAAAATAATGCGTTTTCAGTAAATTTCGAAAACCCATATTGTAGCACAGCTGTGTAAAAATTAACGCAGAAAAAACGCGCCGATATCACAAATTTTAGTATTACTACAATTTCGATCAAGAAGAATTTCAATTTGTCAATGAAATTTTGTGGAATTTTCGTTATCAAATGGTTGTAATGAAATTAAATACGATGTTGTAGGCAAGCAAAGGTTGGATCTTGCGAGATGTTTAACAAAGCCTTTCAAAGGCTTTCATAATGACCGATACGTGTAATTGTAGTTGCGCAACAAACAACGATTGTTACGCAGTCGATGATTGTTCGGTAACGAGGGACAGGCTCGTCGGTCGCCCATCAAAAAATTCAAAAATTGAACGTACGATGTGTTCGCGTTTCACTTTCTGCCTGTATCTAGCAGTCGCCAGCTGACAATTTATTGAAACACTTCCCACGATCGACCATACCAAAGATCTTTTACTCGCGATTCCTCGATCTCGCTTCATTTCTGCTCCAAGTTAATCTGTTTCGAATCACTATGACGTATTCGGGTCCTTGCTCTCGTGTGCTGTTCGACAGACTGTGGATTTTATTCGCAGAAATTAAATTAATGATAATATAATAAATTATCGAACTAGACGAGTAATTGGAGAAATAATTAATCGGACGATTGACACGCAGATTTCATTACTGACATATTTCTCTTCTCTTTGCAGGTTTGTACGCCAATTTACCATCTCGGAAATATTAATTTTGCCGGAGCTGCGACGACAGGGAAAAAGTGAGTTTAGTAAAACGTTTACGGTAAAATAGCGGCTTTGATTAAACTTTATGCAACATTCGATGGTAAAGTAAACCTTCACTGTCCAATCGTTTTAAAACTTTTCATGTTCAAAAGAACGTCCACTATTTTATGCATTGAACGGTGCTTTTAAGCAGAGTACTAAACGATATTTCATGAAGTTTATTAGCTTCATTGCGAGTTGTACAGTTTCGTCTGTTTTATCCAATCGCTATTTAAATAAAAAAAATGATGGAAGTCGTCTAGCTACAAACAAGGTCTAAAAAGAAGTGCAAATGCTTTGAGATCGTTAATATTCAGGCGCAATTATTTCGACACAGACGAAATCGTGAATAAAATAAATTAAACCGACGACTGGTTAACGAATTATTATTCAACGCAGTTGTCGATTGTTCTCGGCGCGACAGGAGTTAGACAGCTATCAGCTTGTGCCGGTTTGAATTGAACCGAAACCGAGCAAAGCCAAACACGGTGGGATCCGATCGAATCAAGGTAAACCGAACGTGTTCTCGCACACCGAGACGAATTAAAAATAAAGTAGATTGGAAATGCGCGTGTTTGCACAGGTCCAAGGGAATGCGTTCCTGGAATTCGATTGTTTGCAACTTGATCGAGGGAGTCATCATTTGCGCGATAGTATTGATATGATCGATACTCGATCGACGAGTACGATGTTCGTTAGCTATTTGCATTGCAAATCACGACGCGCAATGGCGCAGCTCAGAAATCGGAGCGAACTTGATCTCGACGCGATTGCATTGGTCATCCGATTTCTATGCGATGAAAGTTTGTTGAACATTCTGTCACGTCTCGAGACACGAACTGGAGAAAATATTAGGAATACGTGGAGATGTTAATTATTATTATTATTATAGAATGTCGGCCTTCCCGAATGACGCACTGATTAAATATTTCGAATCAGGTTCGAATTTGAAGCCTAATAAAAATGTCTGGCTCGAATCAAAATATAAATAAATTGAAAAAATGATCGAACATTTCCCAGTCTCGTGAACGGTCTAATAAATTGATTTTATACATTTGAATAATATTAACCGATAAAACAGCTCTATATAATTGGGGCAATGAATAAATTGAAAATTAATCAGCCTTGTGAAAATCAAGTTCGGTGCTGCGGACGAAAATTACAGAATTGAAATCGATCTTCCAAACAAACCGTGTTGACTAATTAGCAGAGTCAGTAAGTGGATTGTGTTGGAAAGCACGATGGAAAGCACGCGGCGTCCGGGATTCAGTATACAATAAAGAAACGGAGAGTGAAACCAACGATTCGGTAAACTTAGCTCCTGGCGCGGCGCGGCTCAAAACTTTCTCGTCGCCGATTCTCTCGTTTCGACCATGAATTCGTTCCACCACGGTTCGCGAACAGTCTCTCCGGTTCGCATTGTTCGCGCACAGCTGAAGCTTGCACGCGAATCCTGTCGGAAATGTCGATCGCGGCCGACGAGACGCTTTAAATGTCGCAATCCGGAAAGCGTAACAGTAACCAAACGTTACGCGTCCTCGCCCCTTTAAGCTCATAAAACTGTAAATGGATGTAATTTCAGTTAAGAACCGCGGTCCTTTGTCCAATACCGTTTTCCCTCATCGTTATAGTTCAACCGCTGGAAAACGATAGCTGTTCATTTCTTCTTAAATTGCGCGCACAATTTTCGTGATTTTTGCGAAACGATTCTCGAACATCGTCATTTCCTTCTTTCGAGCGAAGAAAATTACTCCGAATGGTTTTAAAACAATGGTTCATTAGATTTTCTATAAATTCTTAAAATATAATTAATTTTTGTGTTCTCTTATTTTTAAAGTTTCTTAAAGTTCACAAATCTCTATCGCTACGTGGCTCATTTGAAATTTTTATGTTGTCGCACCATTCTCAGCCACGAAGAGCTTTGAAGTACCGAACGAGGATCACTCTGTCCCTCTTTCACAGCCTGTCAAGCGTGAAAATAACCGAGATCGCTCCGGCGTCTAAACGGTCTTCGCAGTTCAGGGCTTGAGGTTGCTCGAAAAATGAGTAATTTATGAGATGTTTCAAACTTCTCAAGGCTCATGGATTTCTCAAAGTCCCCTTTTACTGTCTTAGCCCCATAACATCTCACAAGAGAATAATTCATAAGCTTGTTCGACTCGCATTCATCAAATACCTCATGTTTACACACTATATGAAACCTTTAATCAAATTATGATTTTTATATACAACTATCCCAATTTCTTGAAATTAAACATTTTTACGAACCACGATGACATTAACAACTTGAAAATCAATACGATAGATTAATTGAAAAGTTAATGTCAAGTCTGGCGAATTAACAAAACGATGAAAGTAAAATAATGTTATTGTATCTTCTCCATTCTTTCGTATGGATTTTTGTCGCTCTACACTGTCACATCGATCTTCCTAATCTTGTCGATCTCCGCAGTCTACCTCGGTTATCGAATTTTGAAGAACGACTGACCAATGCAATTGATCATTCGACGCTGTCGCTTAGTTCGCGAATGACGAGGCTTCGCGTTGTCTTATCGTGCACACTCTAAAAATCGTTCTGTTGACGGTCGCGATAAATCTCGCTGGTTCTACAAAGAAATTGGCAGAAGCCAACAGCGGCCTGTGCTATTTTTGTGTCCTTTACGCTGAGTAGAGCGCACGCTGCCATTGTTTACGAGCGCGTACAATGGATGTGGCACACACAGTCGTCGTCGTCGCGAATCCTCGAGATGCACAGGTGCATTTCGTTGGGTACTGCGTCTCGCGTGTTTCCGATCGACAAGCATTGTGCAGATTCGCTCTGCGATCGCACACACACGGGCTCTCTGCGTGTGTGGGTGACGCAACCGCGATTACTATTGCTGAGGACAGCGGAAGACGCATCCGCGCTGCCAATGTTTATGTCACCTGACGTTCTACTTGTGCGTGTCTCGGAAAAATAACATGCTACTACCATTTTTTAACTCTTCCTTGATCCAGGATTCTTCGAAAAATGTTTCAAAAAATATTTTAAAATGAAAAATGTTTTCATTACTGAAAAGAAAAAAAGAAAAGGCACGTACAGATCGAATTGAGTAACCTGCTCCTTTTTCGAAGTCGGTTAAAAAGAAAAATATGAACTGAAAGGAGAAGTTGTTTAATACTAACTGAATGAAATTAATTTCCCCAGGCAAAAACGGTTTCAATTAATTATTTCGTAGCTCGGGAACACTTTAATATTTAATTCGCGAATAATTTGTATAATAGTGATTCAGTTTGTCCAACTGTGCATTAAAGCAGTAATTATTTCTACGTAGCCGCCACGTAAAAGTCTTTCATCCTGTTCATGGAATAATTGCGAGATTAATGGAAAATGAATTCGTTAGTATTGCACGCCGTGAAAATACAAGCCGCGTTCCTGCGAATGTTAATTTGAACCTCGAACGCGGATTATAGGCGACTTCGTCGGTTTACATTGAAAATTGTAACTGTGGACGTTGATGTAACGGAAGTTCGCGTAAAACCAGTTCGATGCGCGTTATTTACTACACGGAGCAAATACACCGTGATTATAGGCAACCTGTGTGTGATTATGAAATATAATTATTCGACGAATCATTTAATAGATGGCTAGCAACATCCGATACGCGATGCAGAAATTACACTGTTAACAGGTAGAGAATAGTAACGGAATAATTTCAGCAATCTCCGTTCGAGGAACGATTTCTTGCTGATATTTACTTACTATTTTTAGTCTTGTTTGCCGGAATTGAATTTTAAATAATGTTGACAAGAAGAGCTATTAAATCTAAGTCTGCTACGAAATAGTAGTATTTAAGTATCCTATAGATTCTAGTGATTAGGCATTTACATATTTGAAGATTTTGCAAAAATATCATTTATGCTGGTTTTCATTTGCTTATTGTATGCTCTGACAATCTTCACGCGCGACACTATTTATTGCTAAACGAATGCTAAACAAATTCAGATTTATGTACGATCACGCCACCGCGGAAACAGTAACAAGTTCGTCAAGAAATTAAAACTCATGACAGACTCGTTGAAATGCAAATTTCCATCTCGTCGCCCGTCACTAGAGCATTTATTTTCTTCGCGGCGCTCAACGTTAATCAGATTTACGTTCTAATACGATCTGCAGCTTTTTTGCAATCCCTAATTTGTACGAAAGAAACGTACATCTTTCTTTGACTGACTGACTCGACATTGAAAATAGATTCCGAAGACAATCCTGAGCAAACGGGTCGACCGGTAATATGTTAATTGAGCGATTCATTTCGTGCGAATAATTATTACCAATTTATTAAAATTGTTACAGGAGGAAAGACGTTTCTATTCAACCCCTATTTTTGTTAAATTTTCGTGTCGCATCAAGATCCGCAGTCGTTCCAGGGAAACACTGTCAGACACCCCAGCCATAAATCGCTCCCACTATCAACGCCGGTGTAGATACGAATCATTCGGATCGCATGATTCACCGTGTTTAATTGGAAAAGATCTTCCACGCTCGAGGGACAATGTCTTCGCCAATCAAGACAAGGAAAGAAAAATTTCCTTGGGCGCACGAACCAGAGAGCTGCGAACTTGCTGAAAGTTAAATTAACGTGTTGCGCAAGTTAATACTATCGTTTGGTTTATTTCTGCCGGTTGAAGCCAGCGACACACAGGCGCTAGGCTTTGTCATTATGCGAGTTCCTTTTAGATAGCATTTTGGCAGAGGATCGGCACCCGGAGAATGCCATCGTACAGACGTCCTTGAATCACGCCGACAGAGACTCTGTACACACCGATTTCGCAATGACCCTTTCCGCGCTGTTTACCAATTAAACTCTTGCTTTATCATTTTCACGCCGTTATTTCTTGTCGCGAGGAAGAACACGAAGAACTTTCTAATCTTAATCAGCTTTCGTTATTTTTAATTGCTGTGGCTCTCTGCAAAAATGCTTTAAAAAGAGAGAGACGCATGAAAATGCCTTAAACACAGATTAGAATCAAAATGCTTCAAACCAAAGAAATATAGGTAAATGAGCTTGAAAACAAGAGAAAATAAAAATGCTTTAGAAACAAGATTTCATAAAAGTGCTTTAGAAAAAAAGAAATATAGAAATGGTTCAAAACTAGATAAAATAAGAATGCTTTAGAAACAAGACTACATAAAAATGTTTCAGAACCAAAGAAATAAAAAAATGGTTCGAAACTAGATGAAATAAAAATGCTTTAGAAACGAGATACATACAATAAAGATGCTTCAGAGTCGAACCAGAATAAAAACGTGCACGCCGCAAATGATTGCGAAACCCGAAATCTCCGATCGCGCGCAATAAATATGCATCCTGTCGCACGCGCAATTTTCCGACTAACTAATAAAAGCATTCTGAAAAAAAACGTGTCTCCCGTGCACGGACCGTGTGACAATGGATCAATTGCGTCGCTCGTATCTCGTCCACCGATCATCCCATTCGCTCCCCGGAGATAACGAATGGACAAAGATCCAAGGTTTTGCGCGGTTCTCGGGCCGGTGTTTTATTAACTATTTAATCGGTTCGGAGAGGTTTGTCGCTTGCGCGTGTGGGTGGCTGTGATTAGGCAACTTGCCACGGTGATGCGACGATTATTGCGGGTGGCATAAGTACTTGCATAATTGACGAGGACTAGGCCTAACCGCGAAACCTGTTATTATGGCTCCGACCACTTTGGCGACCGCCGTCGTTGCTGCTGCGTCGTATTATGCAAATGGCCAATGTAATTGGCGGATTTCGGTGCGAATTACCTCGGTGAGTCATCGACTGTGTGTCGCGGATACGATATCGGACACAGACGGTCGCCGATCAAACAATCGGTCAGCCCTCGATCGGGAAAGATCGTTGCAACCGGCCGTTGTTACGCTGCTTTTAGTTTAACGACCGATCGCTGTTTATACAAGCACCTGGATTATTGTTTTAACACCAATCAACGCCGGCGAACTCGTTACACCTTTGTGCGTCATCGAGTTACGCTGATTGGACGCGCTCGGGCATGACGTTTTAATGAAATGAACGCGAACTTACATAATTAATGCCGTTTATTAAGCCGAATGTTTCCACGAATTTGCACTTTCATATTCCGGAGCACTGTGTACTTAATTATCGTCGTTAGCGGATCTTCGTGTGTTCCATTACTGTTTTTGTTGCAAACGATTTCCCTGTATTTATTCCGGTGTGCTAGGCGTGCTTAACTGTATTAGTATCCTTTCTTCGTCATTTTAGCGAAATGAGAATAATACAATGGGAATTTTAAAATGTTTTTACTGTTTTATAGTCAAAGACGATTGATAAAGTGGTCCGAAAAGTCAATATCGTTCGTTATATTTTTACGAAAGTTTTAGGTATTAGTCAGGAAAATCTTTTTGTACCTATTCTCGGGGATCCTAAGGGGTTAATCTTTACCAGAGTAACTGGAACGAAAGTAAAATATTCCGAGCCACTTTACCGCGAGAACTTCCCCTTCGGTAAATCTGTCAGCTGTCGAAACCAGCGGGCACGGGAATTAAACGGCGACAATTTGCGAGGCGAAATAGCTTAATATTTGGTTTAATTGGAGCACGTGACCGTGTGCCCGGACGAGACTGCGAGCGACATAAAGGCGCAGAGTAAACAGAAAATTGAGTTTGGAACTGGGTTTTCGCGATACGAATCTGGGGAGAGAAGAACCGTGAGTCATGGAAGCTGAAGTTTTCATATCCGCGATAACGAAGATACTCCTTCAGAGTGAAATCGAGAGAGAAGGACAACCCTGGAAGGTTTCTCTCTTTCTCTGTCTCTCGATCTTTTCCCTCTTGCGCACGAAACGGGCCGATAAGCTTATCGTTGACCCTGCGCCTTGCGTTTCCATAGTTCGTCGATCGCCACGACCGACCGATAAAAAAGATAGGACACGAAAATCGTTAACGAATATCCTCCACGAATCTACCCTAACATCGAAAAGTTAAACGACCCACAGACAACATCATTTGTCGTACGACCACAAGGTTCACAGACAGTTTGAAAGACAAGTCGTATCCACTTGTGGTAATATCACTTAAAAAAAAAACAAAGTTAGAGTACGGAAAAGACAAAAATGGTAGAAACAATGATTACGTAAACGTATATTCTAACATGCACTTATTACAAGAACTACGTACTTCAAGGATATTTAGAATTATTTATGAACGGATGAAGATGCTTTTCATTTCTTGTTGGAATTAGTTCGCCAAAAAATTACAAACCATAGATATGAGAGAAACGATTAGTGGTGAAGAAAGATTTATTTTACGTTTCTCCGACGGGAATCCACGATGGAATGTCTTCTTCGAACGTTGAATGAATATCTAGAGCAGAGACAAGATAGTAAAAATCTTGTGTACACTTGGATGTTTGATATCGATAGGGTAAAGAAATTCTTCACTTTGAGTAAAAATTCCATCTTCGTCTCCAGACCGTCGCACTATGGTCTGGAAACCCGCTTCTCGTGGTCAAAAGTATCTTAGCGTTATTTTAAAGTTAAAGGTTATAGTATGCTAGGTCGTTGAATTCGTCTGGATATCAGCATAATATTATAATGTCATAAATATATAGTAACATTTAAAAAATGACGTGATTCACATTTTTTATAAACAAAGACTTTTAAAAATTTTGTATATTGAAATTTATTGATATGTAAATACTGATCAACTTTTGTTGGGAACATTTCTTGGCAGATCGTAGGAAATGTCTTCAAAATCGTGTTCAAAGAGTACATTTCAAAGTTTACATTAGTTTACATTACAGTTCAAAGTTTAAATTCGTCTCAAAGTTTACATTGTTTAAACTTGTCATTATTTGTTTATGGATAAATAGATGCTAACGACAGTATTACACACCTAAAATATATATGCTGACACATACGAAAGAAATTATCATTTAAACCTGTATTTTGATAGTATATGATGACTATTTTCAACGTTTTATTTAATCTGAATTATACGAAGTTTGTCTTCTCTCAAAACGTTATATCTCAGCATTGAATAATAACTTGGATTTGGAGGTTTTGAAGTGTTCTTACTTTGTTCAAAAAAATTTTTTTTGAAAACCTGAATCTTGAAAAATTGACTTTTGGCCACGTAAAGGGGGTTTCCAGACCCTAGTGCGTCGTAGTTTTGCGTCGCATAACAAACAGTGTCGGGAAACTGATCGAACTGCGCCGAAACCGTAAATTTATTTAGTGTCGGTAAAGTTGCAAGTATTGTTGTCCCGTCGAGTCGACAGCAGTAATTAATTTTATTGCTGTCGGTCGCCGATGATCCCCGCGGCGCCATTGACAAATCGAGCGCCGACAGTGAGCGTGTCGGCGCGATAAGCGACTAGCTAATTTTGCTCGCCCTTTCATTTGCGCTACGCAATCAATTGCCACTTGATACATTCGGTACCATAGGTCATCGGTAGCCGACGCTCGCCGAACAGAAAATTTAGTGTCGGACATCGGTCACTGACGCGGCGATAGAAGTACTGTAGCGCAGACATTATTCTCTTTGCGTGCAACGATCGCCATTTGTCGTTGCCAAACTGCGAAAATTTAAACAGCATTTCTGCTTTCAAAAAGTGTATATTATTATACGAGTTGTAACGAAAAAATTGTAGATGGTCTATTACACTTTAAAATTTATTATAATTGATTATGCATTTCTCTGCCAGTACCGGAGCAGTCACATGACATTCTGACAAATGCACGACATACATGAAACGCGTCACGTGACGGAGGCGTGGCTGAGGCGTAGGGTGGGAGACAAGTCTTAATGTGGTAACATTATCAGGCTATGTTATACAGTCCGAAAGATATCGGGCTTACCGAATATTCGTGTATACTGACTCGTCAGGTAACCGATACGATTACACGGCCCACACACCTCTAATTATTTCCTTTGTTTGTTACATGATAGCACGTGATTTCGCGTGGCATAATGTATTTGTACCTTTAGAAGCAGAATGTGTACCGAGGAAGTGTTGACACCCTCTTTGTGCTAATGAATGGACAAACGTAACGCCGAGCAGAAGAGTATCGGCGATAATTTCCAAGTTGGCGAGAGTTGGAAACTGCATGGTCCGGAGACTAGAGAATACACGTGCACTCGTGTATAAACGAATCCGGATCTTCATCCACGTAATATTAAATACGGGTCTCTTGAAAATCACCGACATTTCATCGATTTAGATTTGACCGTAAATAACTTTGACCGAAAACGACTTTCATCAACAACTAACATCGTTGCCGGACAAATTTGTTGTCGATTCAAGTCGTTTTCGGTTAAATGCATTGTCGGTCAAATCTGGAGTCCGTGAAAACCGTGTCGGGGAAATGTGTGTCGGCGATTTCCATGGGACCCATTAAATACACGGGTAACCGCAGGGGAAGAAAGACGAATTGGCGCACCAGGAGCAAAAGGTCGCGAGGCGGGCACAAAAGCGAGACCAGGAGAGAAAAAAACGGTGTAGTTAATCCGGGGATTACCTCGACGACATCGCAGAGGGGTGCAGCGAGGTCAAGATGCGTACGCGAATCACGTGCCACGCTGGTGTTGAAGAGTGCGGGGAGGGGTGGGGGTGTAGGCTCGGGGTCAAGGAGCGGGGGAGGCTTCACCTGGGTACTTGACGTGGAGCTCATTCATCAGTTGTGACGGCGTTCGGTGATTCATGCGACACATCGCTCGTGAATACGCTTGCCGAGAGAGAAAGAGAGATGGTCGATACCGCGGACGCATTTTACAGTTGACTTCTTCGCGACGATGCACACCACGATGCGCCTGAAATCGATCCTTGGAGATCGATTCCTGCTCCCGAGTGGTGGTTTCTGCCATGGGATCTGTTCATTTCGCCCGGTGGTGTAGCGCGGCCGGCTTTTGTTAAACGGTGCGCAAAACTGCGCTTTTCACGACTGCGTACTCGTGATAAGCGAGTCCCTTTAACCAGTAAGTCTCTAAAAGTGACTATTATTGGGTGTGCTGATTCTGGAAGATCAATAATAGGCCTTGCTGAATCAGTCACTACTCAGCATGGTCAGCAAAAATTTATTCCTCGAACGCAGTTTAATATAATCTATGTTTACGTACTTCGTAGAAAAAAACGCTTGTCTTTGTATAAAGATTTCTTATCAGAGAGATTACGATTCCTGTTCTGTCAAGGCAATGATCGAGTGACATGATTGACACGTAAATTTCGAAATCGTAAAATCAATTATTTATAAACTGTATGATGTAGTCCACTAGTCAAGTGTTGTATTAGCTAAATCGGATTGTTTTGTGGATTTCTCAGGATTGGTTGACTTTGTCATAAGATAAGGCTAGTCACTTTGGAACGACAAATTTTGATAAAACACGTAATTATCTTCCACGAATTGATAGAACCGTGTTCGAACCATTCTCTCTACGTCGCTCTGACTCGCGTCTTCGTCGCACTCGAGAAACGAGCGAACCAAGGGAAGATAACACAGCTGGCGACTCCCAGGACACCTTGCTCCCCGGATAACAGACACGTCGTGAAGGAGCCTGCGTTTATTAAACGGGCACTGCTGTAATTGCCGTGTCATAAACCTTTGGTTGAAATGCAGGCTCTGATCGATTTTCCAGAAAGGCAACCCTCTTGGGCCTTGCACTGTGACACATTTCATGAAACTTTGATAGGAAACAGTCACTGCAAATTATATCTTACACACGTTGAAGCGGAGTCGTGGAAACAGCCCTTGAAGATGAGAAAAACATTTTTAGAAATTGTAAAGTATCCAATAAAATAATATAGTCATTTCTTTTGGAATTATTCCTGTATTGAGTCAAGTGTTAATCGAATTAGCTGAACAATTATCTTCATCATTCGGTAAACCATAGCTCCCTGGGCGAAACCTAACTTCTTAAGGGTTGAAGCTCGTACGTCTGTGTAGTCTGAGTCACTGTAGAGGCTAGAGTTACCCTCTACCCTCCGAAATTTTAGATTCTATATACAGAAGTCCTCTATTAACCCTTAAGTGGAATTGGGGCTGTCGCAACCCTGTACAACCTTAAACTAATAATCGTTTAATGCGTGCTGCTATAATCACTCGAAAATTTCGATAATTCCCTATCATCTCCCCTCACAAATACCATGAAGTAACCTAATCTACATTTACCAAGAATCGACATTGAAGAATCACTTAGCGTACTCAAATATAAAAGATCCAGTCTTTGTACTTCGATCTACTCAAATTGACTTGCATTTATCAATTTGCTAAGAATCAACGTTGAATAATTACTTAGTGGACTCGGATCTCAATGATTAAATCTTTCCCCATATTTCAATCCTGGTCCAAGCATTGTCCTCGGTTCATGTTCCGAACTCGTTCCGAAGTCGTTCGCGGTTGGTCACAATGAGTCCTCGCTTTGGAAAAGAAAGATCGATTCGGACTAATAATACAAACTTACCAGCGACGTCGGGGCAAAGGAAGTACATTGCATAATGGATGACAGCGCACGACAAAAGAGGGTGAATTCAGTGCGTTCGTGCTGATACGTCACCGTTTCCGAGAAGCACCACGCAAACACACACACACACAAACATACATACCCATGTGGAAAGAAACACGTTGCGCCGCTTAAATAGACACTCGTCTTTTATTCACGCATCGGTTCAATTACCTGACGTTTTCCACGGTGTGCTCCAGTTTGAGCGTGTACTGATTGCTGTGGGAGTTTGCATGAGTTTGCATTCTCGCCGGCAAACTCAAAGCAATTGAAATTTAATGGAATTTTCTGCCGCACTCTGTTGACACGACAGCCGCGAATTAAAACTGAAATTAAAAAAGTAAAGGAAAGCAGATTAACAACGCGTTACTTAACAATTTTTCTACTGCGTCTGTTACTTAAACCGTGCGAGATGAACCCCTATGAGGTAAGTCATAATGGCGCGGGCCACAATCAACGACAATTTGCGTTTACGTTTGCGATCGAAGTACACATGAGTCAGGCTCGTGTTTCTTATTTTCGGTCAAGAAATTAATGTAATTACCGAATATCAAAACTTGTACAAGATAAATGTGTAACGCACAATTTTTCTACAAAATGAGAAAGTATTTGGTAACGCGAATGCGTCTATCAAACGTCAAATCGTTTCCCGTTAATCGTGAGATTTCATTCACCGATTCGCCTAATGGAATTCCGTTCGAGATAAACGGAGCCATACCGTTTTGAAAAAACCTTCGAGGATATTGGCGATGTTTTTGCCAGTGGTCGTTAATTAAAGATCCGGCGGATTGAGGTGGAGTGTGTACTTTGTACAGGAAAATGAATGCTGAAAAAGGCTCATCGAAATTGCAAAAGCTGCAGACTTTTCAGACAGAGAGAGAGAGAGAGAGTGAGAGGGGGAATCGGGGACGCTCGGGTTCAGAAACGAGGTTGAATTGAAGCTCAAAGCAAAAACGGTGGTACTGTGGTATCGATCAGGTAGTCCGTAGACAGCGATAACAATCATGTTCGTTTAAAGACGTCACTGCGATGCCGTGCCGTATGAAATATAGATTCGCCTCTGCTCGTGATGTGTGTACAGGATATTCCGAGACGATTAGACCCGTCTGTATCCTTCAAATTTGATCGTGCAAAAAGCCTTTATCGCTGAGAGCTATAATCAGTCTGTATCCTTCAAATTTATTCCCGGAAAATGGCTTTATCGTCGTGAAGATGTTGATTGAAAATGTTCTTGATGATTAAATTCTCGACCCAGTCGATCAACAAATGCGTGCACACAATTCATTCTTAGTAAGCAGAAGGGTAAGAAGATTACTATCAGACCTCATTATTTATTTTACTACTAATGCAAACAGGAATAAATTAATTTGGAAAACTGGGTATCAGCTGAAAGACAAGGATGATGATTACATTCTTGATCCAGGTTGATCCTCGTAGACCAAGTCGGCTGACAATGCGCAAAATGCCATCGTTTCCAATTAAGTAGTCGATGTCGTGTTTAGTGGCCATATCGCCGAGCCGAATCTATTAGCTAATAAATCCGTCGTTAACGAGAAAATTTCAAGTCAAAGGTCCGCGTGTGTTGTAGGCTATGCTCCCTGACCCTGACCCGGCTGGTGATTCTACGGCCATTAGGCTCCGATCTAACATCGATCAGCATCGCCGTGAAGATGCACGGCTCGAAAAGGACGCTGCGCTCGAACGAGATGGCTATACCACCGAGTGGGATGCTGGACACCGAGCTCGAGCTGCAGTTTGCTCTTCAGTATCCCCATTTCCTGAAGAGGGACGGGAACAAGCTGCTGATACTGCTGCAGAGACGGAAACGCTATAAAAATCGCACGATGCTTGGCTACAAAACCCTCGCCGAGGGAGTCATCAACATGGCGCAGGTAAGTCGATAGAAACCATGTGTGTGTGTACACAACCCTACTGAAGCCTCAACCCTTTGATAAGTGACCGTTAAAGGCACCGAAACCATGACGACAGTGTCGCCACCGTGAAACCACTATTCCGGTTTAGAACGTACAGGTAGTGATAATGAACACAGCATACCTGGAACCAACGTGTGGTTTAGGAAAATTCTTGCTGGTCAGGACTATGGGCAGATTCAGGTAGCTCTTATCGTGGGATTATCGGGTGGTCGCTAATGTATTAGGTTCAGGTTTCAGTTCTTTTGTTCCCGTAGCTACTGCCGTGTTATTTTGATAAATTAGTCTATTATAAACATGAGTACATCAAATACCGAACAATGAAATTATTTGAAGTATTTAAAGATACTTTTGTATTACTTCCAACCCATGAAAACAGTGTTAACAAGGATTGATCTTTGCGTGCACAGGTCCTACAGAAGCAGATGGATTTGGAGCTGGAGCTGGTATCTTACAAGGCCGAGAAGTACGCCGGCCACTCCGTGGCCATCGCTCGAGTCAGCGTGGTCGCGTTGAGCTCGCAGCCGGTCGACCAGGACAAAAGACTGATGAGTGACCCCAGCGAGAGACTTTGTCCAGAATATAGTGATGAAGAAGAAGAATTCAGCTCGGAAGGCGAGGCGGAGGGCAGCGACAGCGAGCCGACTCTCGAAATGCACAGGCGGAAGAGCCGAGCGAAGATTCCGGCGAACGCCAGGGTGCGTGAAACGAATTAGTTCTGCTTTGTTACGTCCTCATCGTGTCCAGCGGATCGCTCCTATCGAGAAACTCTTTTCCTCTCTCCCTGGGACATCCATCGACCGTCCTCCATCGTTTCCGTTACTTATTCCGTCCCGCTTTGGTACGCTTTTGTGTCTCCGCTTCGCGGCGGGTGAACGTGTCAGCGAGCATTCTGATCATTTTTTGTCAAATGAGGACACTGCTGGCTCTTGTACATTCGTTGGCTGATTTTTATTTAAATTTTAACAATGCTTCGGACACTTAAAATTGCTCTATGGTGCTGCTTATTAGAAATTAGGAGACTATTCCTGTTATGTCTTGGTCTTTTATGTCGGTTTTGTAATAATCAGTTCCTTTGTAAATGTAAATTTGAGTATTTTCTTAGTTTTTTCTTTCCACCATTCTTGGGCTATAGAAAAAGATCAATTCACTGTATCAAGAATTAGTTTAATTATGTTATCCCAATCGGATACAAGAAACACAATCTACGTACTGATCGACGTTATGTATCAGCGACCCACGGTGGATTGTACTTCAGATAATACTTACATTATTCTGGGATAAGATAATTAAAATGATACACATCATTCGTACAAATTCAATGTGTCTAATACGTTCATCACTTTTGTAACATGATTTAAAATAAATTTGTAGTTTGAGGAGTATTGTACGTTCGTAATTACAGTTTGCAGGACTAGTCTCCTAACATCCGTGGTTAAATCCGTGGAGGAAGCCTAATTAGCGTTGTCCCGAAAATTGTAGCGGACGTAGAAACGCGGCAGTAAGCAGTGGAAATTATTGGAACACCGTGCCCGGGGCGGGGTAAACTTTACTTTAACCGTTTACTAAACTCGCTAAACGTTTACTTTACTATTTTTATGCGCCGAGTCGGAATTCTCTTTGAAGTCGTTTTGTTATGCCTCGTCTTGTGCATACAGTGTTCGTCGACCATAACAGTGTGAACTTCCGGTTTGGTCAATCTCGATATCTCACGAAATCTTTCTATATTTTAAACACTAGATAGCAAGATACTCTGTTACGCTGAATGTCCGCTGAGCTTTGCAAAAATCCCATTAAGAAAGTGTCATTTCTATGATTTCCAGCGTTTAATAGAACGATTGTCGCTGTTGCAGCAAAGGAATTTAAAGCAGAAGTTCATAGCCCTTCTGAAGCGACGGTTTAGGGTATCCGAGGATCTAGATCAGGATCAAGAGGAGATCGGGCAGAAACTTTCAGGTAAATAGTTCGGATATAAATGTGATTTGTAACGTTCCGATACTTCTTATAATTCAGCGAACGGATTTGCATTTCGAAATGTGAAGCACATCCTTTCGTGCCGGCAAGCAAACGCATTGTTCCTTTGTAATTTTCAACAGCTACCTCATGGTAAATTAGTCTCGAGTTAATTAGAATGAACAGGTAATCAGAGGTAAAATCCGTTACAACGAGAACGTTAAATAATTTGTAATACAAGCCAATTTTCACTCGTTACAAGTGGTTAAAGCCGAATCAGCAACCGTGATTTTTCAATGACGATTGATTGAACCCGTTAACGTTCGCTCCGGATGTCGCCGTTTGCCGTTTCCGATAACTAGAAAACCCGACGTTAACAGATGTCGGTCTACCTCGAATTAATTAGCCATTAAATTACCATTGAATATGATACGGCGAAAATAAATTCAAGTGGGAAAAACATCTTCCAAAATGTTTAAAATCCTGCGACTTATCGTGAAAATGAATATTTCTAGATATCGACGTAACGAAGTGGCTTTTGCAATTGTTGTCTATGATCGTTCTCTTTTCATGTTACATTTAATCACATTTATAAAAAGTCAAGACCACTTTGAATCTCTGTTCAATTTCGACGGAATAGACGATTTTTAAATTCAATACTAACGCACGGTTTTGGTTGAAAATTTTTATGATAACTATATATACTTGATAACAGTACTGTCTTATAAAAAAATTTCAAGTTCAAGTAAAACGTACAGAAGTGTCTAAAAAATGGTGAAAATTTAACAATTGTAAAAATGGCAACAGTCTGAAAAATCGACGAATTGAATGATCATTGTCGACATTTTTTTTCTGTACGCGACACAGTGCTAAACCTGTCTCATAAAAAAATTTCGGGTAAAAATAACGAATGCAAGGATGTTTAAAGAATTGTCTAAATTTTATATTCCTTTGGAAGCACCAGCGAAAAAGGTAAACTTTTTAAGAGAACACGGTCTGTTTTCGAAGGCGGAGACATGGAGATCGAGGATCTGTTCCACGAGCTGGAAGACCTGTCCGATAGCGGTCCAGAACTGGACACCATGTCAGTCAGCAGCACGCCTAAGCCATCCCTGCGTCCCTTCTTCAGCTCTAGTCGATCCCTTCTCGCGCCTCCTCATTCCGGTAAGTGAACGGATCCACGCGTACGTCCGTGTACATCCGTACCTAGAATTTTCGTAACACGTGACATCTGGATACGGAAATCTCGGAAAATGCTTCCTGCGACCGGTTACACGCGTCACTGTCGTGTGATAAGAGATTAACGATGCAATTGCCCCCTTCTCCGTGTTACCGGTCTAAATGTCCCTTCTGTTCTATGTATAGGTATACGGTAAGGAATGCTGGTGTATTACGTATATTCACAGAGTATTGTATCATGACTCGCTTCTGCTAGAGAGTAAAGAGTACAGTTGCAATTTACAATTACACTTTCTACAAACTCGTGTCAATTCATCGACAATGCCGATGGCTGGGCAAACTTGCAAAATGACATTTTCATAGAAAATTATTAGTATTTTTCGCATAAGACATTTTTAAATCGACCAACCGAATGTTTCTGCAGATTTTCATCAAATAATATAGACAAATGTGAGAGTGTGCATAAAAAAATTTGCAGTGTAATTGTAATTCACATTGAGGTATCGCCAATTTCGATTATCATTTCCATTGAAATATTTAAATACACTGTTCTTATCTTCGAGAATATTATCTGAAGATTATGCGAACCAGGATGAATGGTTAAAAACGAGGTACCCATTAATTTTTAGTCTCTGTATTATTCGACCGAGCCAGAAGCATAGTCGGATAAGCTATCTTTAACATGAAAGTTATTATTCATTGGACGAATAAATCTCTCTGAAGGATTTAAAGGATCCCGTTTGTAGAAAGTGCACGTCCTCGTAATTTTGTTCGTTCACGATTTCGGCCATAATGTTGACGTCTTGGTGATGCAGCATGATATGGCTATTGCAGTTTTCCGATATCCTCCACCAGTTTGATGAATAAATTCGCTCGGATTTTGATGACGCTTAGGAACCATCAATTTTTAAACGATTCTAAATTCGTTCCTCGTGTGGATCGATTTCAGCACGTGAAAAGTCAAAGGTGAATCGCTCGAATTTTTATATCCGCCATACTCTCGATATTATTTTTTCTTTCAACTGTGTCGGAGTGCGGGCAAAACTGAAAATGATAATAATTACAATTCTAAGGATACGCAGCGTCTTACGAAGAAATCCGTATAAGATAATGTCTTAATTATGGAACGTATTATTAAAATCGTGCATGAGTGGTTTACAAATTGCGATTCGAGGCTTGATTAATCAAGATTTATGATGTATCATCACGCGTAATTGGTAGTCGTTAATATCATCATCGTAATATGCGGTACGCGATAGTATCAGGACATTAACTGGTACACAGAAATCACATTCTTCTGATTAAAGAATATTGATTCGAGAACCGAATCTGTCATTTAATAAGACTACAATGATGTCGAAAAACGTCCGTAGAAAAGATATTTTCACAACAATTTTAACGAGCACCGTTCTAGCACAGGTACAAATCGTTGGAAATCCGAACGAATTTATCCTTCATGTTTCGATACGTTTAATTTAAATTCATTTCGTTTGACGAACGTCTCGCAATTAGGAGCTATACGTTAAGGAATAATTACCGAAAATGTTCCATCGCATTGCGTCGCTCAACGATATCGAAATTATTGATCGAAACAGTTTAATTATATCCTTAACGAATATCCCCGTCACCTCGCATTTATTTGTTACGAGTAATGTTTGTTCTCGTGTAACCTGGCTTATGCTATGTTCTACCCATATACCGCACTCTTATATGTCTATTTCGTTGATTAACGACTCATTCGAGGAAACACGTAATTACCCGATTATTTCAAAACGAAAGTAGGTGATCTGTCGTGAGACCATCCCTTCCACGAGAGAAAAATTCCAATAATTCTTACATGAACACTTTGTAATAAGAATTTAATATTTGGAATCGTTGGCATCACTGAGAAACATAAAAGACTGTTGTTAAGACAAAATAATTGGCTTCTCGATTTTTTCTTTTAAATCGAGATCCCACAACTCGTAGAAATCATACCTAAACAGCACTCGCCACATAATCAATAGCTTTACGTTATATAATTGTATGTGTTCAATATGGCTAACAATATTTAATAATTCATTCTACTCTATTTCATCATCAATAATATTGTTCTAAATTAATCGTGTTGGAAACATTGCACAAACGCGTGAGAAGTTTCTAAATGTATTTTAGAATTTAAGGAATATGTGTGAGTGTTCGATACGGCAGCCAACGTACATAGTGAAACGTGTCAACACTTCCGGAACGATTCTCGTGATCCACGATTTCCAGTAGAGTTCTCAGTGTCGAGGATTTCAGGCGCAAGCCATGTCCACTTTGAAAAATTGCGGTCCGAAAAAGCTGTGTCCTCTTGAGGGAACTCTTCAGCGAGGCAGAAATCATAACCAACACGGGAGAGTACTTCTCAAGTGGATACAAAAAGATGGTAGACATCACCGAGCCCGCAACATTTATAACGATGCAGACACTACCACAAACTCTCTCACGTTTTTGAACACTGGAACTGCCGAGCCCTAACGAGACTGGTGTATATTTCTTTATGATAATAACGGGACAAATAAAATATTTGTATAACTTTGCGAATTGTAACAAATAAATCTGTCGTTTCGACGGCTTGGTAGTTCTAGTATTAATGGTCTACCAATAATAATTATTACCAACAATCACATATTTTTACCCCTTCACAAAGGGATGGTAGTTGCAAAAGGGCCCAGCTTGCGTCCGAAATCTCGAACAATCCGGTCCGACGGTAGAGTTTGCATTTGAATATCGACATTTCCAGTGGAAGAGCCCCATGGTCGTCTCTCTCGTAACGTTGATTAGGGTATCAGCATTGTTATTATTTGCCGATTGGCGATTAGGCGGCTAAGAGTAAAAAGATATCCGGATAAAACGATTCGTAGCCCGTACAGGTCCAGATCTTTTTTAACTAAGTGAAAGTCTGGTGGGTTGGCTTTGCATTGTTGCATGTTACGATTCGGTAGTAGTAACCAACGAGGAAACCGGATGCAATCCTGCGACGGCCGTAGGTCAACAGAGCGCAGGTCAGCCACCTAAAGAGAAACATCGTGTCGGACACACCACGCCAGGTATGTAAAACTATATACACAACAACACGTACACACACACATACACGACAAACACATGCCGTGTTTTCTTGTAGCAGGATTTAAGGATAATTTAGCTGGATCGTTTTAAGGACCTTTGCTTCTCACCAAGCGAGCATGGCTGCGTAAATCTAGCATGATACTACTTATTCTTTTCTTAATCAGTTCCTTGGTCACGGCCTTTGCTTGCTCGGGCTGTAGATCCCAGAAAAGAATTAGGACAAATATTGTAGGACCTTCTTACGCGAAGTATGATTTTTAGTTTAAATTGCCATCTAATTTTTGAAAGATTGTCTTAGAAACTCCGATATTTTGAATATCCAGTTTGTGAGCGAGGACATAGTCAACGTTGAATGTGTAGAAATAAGATTCTAGAAAAAAAGCCAAGATATAGTTGCTGAAACAAATCGTTGATTCTAAATAGAAAAAGATCATTGTAGCAAGAAGTATGGCAAAAAGAGGATAACGACATATTTTGCAACATAAATTGTCTAGAAACTTTCGATGGAAACATATAGCTGAGAACGATGAGAATGAAACGATGCCGAGAAAACATAGTGTAAATTTATTGTGGTAGCACGAAGCATGGCGAAAACAAGTCAAAGACATAGTTCACGACCCGATACTTACGGTCGGCATAGTGTACACGTTACGGCGTGTTGCTGTCCGTGCTAGTTTTCGCGCGCGCGGCTTCCAAGTTAAGTGGATTACCCTGTACTATTCCATATTTTATACTTATCGAGTTGATGTCGGCGCTGTATCGTGTGTCTCCAACAGCATCGAAACCGTTCAAGTTTCATTCGAACAACGCAACTATTACGCGTTGCCCCTCGATTAAGTTAAGATCTCGCCTTTCGGGATCCGATTCTTTTCCTTGTAACGTATCTATTGTACAAGATACTCTGCTAGTTGCTCACCTCTAACCTGAACGAAACGATCAATTTATATATATGTATATACAATCCAGTCTGTACGCAATTTTGTAGATTGGAGAAGGAACTCCAGCGCATGAATGACCCCTGCTAGTCAGCAGAAGCTTGGTGTTGATCGAAAGATTCGGTAATTAGGTGTCCGAATGTAGTTTCGCAAAGTAGAGCCTGATCGAATGTTGATCTTTGCAATTTACGAGTCGATGTCCGTTTGTAAGTATCACTCTTGAGTTGACCGAATGCAAGGATAATCGAAGCATTCCGTGCTATCGCATTTGCCACACTTTTTACCCTCGGACGGGTCGAAACTGACCCTTCTGTCTAAATAATTAAATACCTATTTCCAACTGAACCCCGACGAGTACAGGTTGGATCCATACGACTTACGAAAATAAACTCGAACTCTTTTGATCTCTTTCATCTTTCTCAGAGTCCATTTTTAACTAGTTCTAACGAATTTTTTAAGTAGCGATCTTATTCGAAGCAATAGTAGTACGAATAAACGGCTATCCGTTAAATAAATAAATGAATGGCTGCGTCCGAGGGTACGCCACGCTTTTCTCTTCGAAGCTTGAAGACTTCAGTTGTTCTTGCATCGCACCCGAACAGACAGCAACCGGCAGTAGTTGTAAACGATGTAAAACCGCACACAACGAATGTAACCGCTGCAGTGATAGAGAAAGAGAGGAAAATAAATGTTTCTTTGGCATCTGATCTCTTGTAGTCATTTTTTTGTTATTGCTTCTGCGACAACGAACGGAAACTCTCGCTCCATCCTTTCCGTCGAAACAACAGTTTTCCGGTTGCTCTAGATGCTCTTTCGCTGTTGTCGATCGAATCCCGAAGCAACTGCAGGAGACTATATTCTGTATGTCTGTGTGTGCTGGCGCGCGCGCGCGTGTGTGTGTAATGTGTCTATTCCGCAGCTTCTCTGTATGTAGCGTTTTGTTTGAAAAATCGTACTCGAAATCCTGTCCGCTGGCCTTCTCTCTGTTTCCGTCTCTATCTATTTGCTCGTACGTACATATATTACATATATATATCTCTTTATTATTGTCAATTACTGTGTATCTAATTTTAGAACTAACACCTCGTTTCCGTGCTACGCCGTCCGAATGCGACGATTCGATCGTTTTTCGAGTCGGCGAAACGTGTTTGATCATGCGATCGTAGATTATTTCCATGTTGAAAACCGGCTGCGTCGATCACGAATGTTGTCTAGCGCGGTTTGACCCTGATTGTGATTTAGTAAGTTCACATTCTGCATTCCGTGTGGCCCGGGACTAACCGTGAGACACCTGAGTGTGCTGTGTTTTAGTAACAATCAAACTTTAGTGGCGATTCTAGTTTCCCGACGGAGGCGTTCGACAGATCTAGAATGCATTGAAATTTTTATTCTATTTTCTTTAGTTTCACTTTTCCTTGGAAAGCAGATTTCGCTGTGCATCGTTTTATGGCTTGGGGATGATGCAAACAGTTTTATTTTTATTCGGATCCACTTTTCCGTAGAGAGTAGAATTTATTAAAGAAACTTTCGATCGATTTTGAGGAAATGAAGGATAAAGTGAAATATTGGAATTGTAAATATATTTCTCCAAGGAAGGACAATAATTTGGAAAATATGACAGTGAGCCTAAATGTTGGGAAACTATGATCTGATTTGACATCCTATGATTCCTCCGGGAAACACGCTGACACGTTGTCATCCGCGTTGCTAACTGCAAGCTCGAGACCACCTTTAGCGAATAAACTTGTTGAGAATTCCGTGGAGCGATTCGATTGAAGAATGATTAGCTAGCATATAAATTAGCGTGAATTAGACTCCCACTAGTGCAGAAAAGCAGCCTAAAGAAAGAAATCGTTGTTGAATGTTTTATGTCGAATAAGATTTTGTACAGAAGGTAATAACATTAAATTATAGGATAAAGTTAACTTGTTCTAATAATATAGTCGAGTTTAGCATTAGTAGTCATACGAATAGGTAAGAATCTCTTTATAAATATCTCGTACTTGTTTAGATATAATTTTCCTTTAAATAAATAATATTTTCATGATCTTTAATGTATCTATGTGTTTTTGTTGTTACAGTTACTTTAGTTGGGGAGAATCACTAATTAAAACAATTTTATGCATGTCGCTTAAAACACTGTATAATTTTATATTATATATGTTTGTGCATAAGTTCATGTTGAAATAATCTGTGAAATCAGCTATATATTTTATAGCTTTATTACTAATGGAATATGGTGTCTTGTATAATAATATTCATTCTAAATGTATAAAGTCTGCACTATACTACTTTCGTCTGTAACCTTAGATATTCATGCTAAAAAAAAGTTACCATTTAACCAACTAAAAAAGTACGATCCTGTTTCACAATTTTATTCTACACTGCTCACGTCTATCTTCTCAAATCCAATACATATAATTGAATTTAAAAAACATTGTGAACCACAATGCTTAAAGTACAACAAAACCGCAACAAAAATTTCGTAGATCAACTTCTGAGAGATCATTCCAAAGGGGAAATTCTTTAAAAGATCGCGGTGCAACAAATGTAGAACTTGTAAATTCTCAAAATAAAATAAGATTCGAGATTGGGAACCTAGGTTTGAAGGGGGTTGAAAGTAATCCAAGGAAGTCGATGGGTGTTTGAAGTGAATTGAAGGGGGTTGAAAGGGAATCGATGGAAGTTAAAGGGTAGTTGAAAGGGAATCGATGGTAGCTGAAGGAGGTTGAAAGGGAACTAAATGAAGTTGAAGGGGTTTAAAAGGGAATCGGCGGAAGTTGAAGTAGGTTGAAAGGGAACTAAACGAAGTTGAAGGGTGTTGAGAGGAAATCGATGGTAGTTGAAGGGGGTTGAAAGGGAATCGGTGGGAGGTGAAGGAGGTTGAAAGGGAATTGATGGGAGTTGAAGGGGGTTGAAAAAGAATTGAAGGAAGTTAAAGGGAGTTGGTCTCAAGCTTGCGGCGCGCGAAACCCACCGTTGGTCGGCGCACTGCACCGAAGAGTAATGAAATTTCATTGCAGAGCGAGGCGTGGATAGGCAAAGCGATGATAGCTCCCGAAGAGCGGACAGTGATTCGCATCCCGAAAATTGGACGGATCACGAGGCGAACGATCCCCCGAATTACGTGCCGGGCTCTCCACCCAAGTCCGAGCAGCACAATAAAAACGAGGGCTCTGACAAAAGGACCAGGCTTTTTGCCCGCGATAGAGGCGCACCGGGTAGCAATAAGTCTAAAAAGCACAGCCTCAGCGTAGACTTGAAGCCGCCCGCCGACTTGAATAGCTCCGAGGTAGAATACTCAACTCACACCCACGAACACGCATGCACGTAAATCGCAGAAAATATTCCATCGCGTGCGTCCTCCGTCGCGATGCACCTGTTTATCCGAGGAAAAAGGCTATGGTGTTCCACGGTTATTTGACACACGCGCACTCGTATATTTTTATGTTCCGACCACATAGAACATCGAGTTTGAATCGTTAGACAATTTTAAATGGAATTTATTAAACACGCGTGACACTTGTTCCTTTTAATTCGAAATGAAATTGTGGTCTTTCTGTAAGTATAATGAAAGGTAAGTGGGTATTAGGAAAATTACCACCATTAGTTGCTCAGAAAGTTCTCAATTTATCAATGAATATTATAATCTGCGCATATCTCATTTTATTGTCCGAAGAATTTTCGGTTTCCTCAGTAGATCAATTCTCTTTGTGTGTTTAGCTAAGCTAACCTTTCAGTGATAAACTACTAGGTAGATGAAAGTGCAACCTAGAAGAATCCCTCTGTTTTCACAAAAAGTTTATAATTTATCACTGGAAACGTTGATCCATGTATTTCTCAATTTACTATCCAAAGAATTTTTGTTTTCCCTCGTAGATCGATTTTCTTCGTGTGTTTATCTGATGTGCAGTAGGGGTGAGAAAGGGGTAGTGGGGTAATTAGTGGGAGGAGTATGTCAAACAACTATGGAGCACTGTCTACAGTTTCTTGTGAAGCGATTCTCTCTATTCTATAGACTACCATCTCGCAACTGTGCGTGATTTTCTATAAAAAACGTTCTTTATCCTTTCAGTTTCGTATTTCTAATTATTTTGTGAAATCGCGCGTTACTCGATTGTCTTCGTTAAGCGATACCTTAGCCAATATTGATAAACGTGTTCACTGTTCCAGCCAAGGAAAGCGTTGGTGGAGCAATTAAGCCGCTTTTTACCCGATGACAGCCTACCAGACGCGGTGTCAATGGTCTCGTTAGCGGATCCAGGTGGAGCTTTGCTTGCCACAAGGCTTCAAGAAAGGAACCACCGAGTTCTAACCACAGCTTCTCCAGCAGACATTCGTGCCACGTTCACCTGCTTGGTCACGCGAATACAAAAATTGTAACTATTGTTCCTTCTAACGAAATCTTTGAGAATTCTAGTGCCCGTGCATAGCGAGGCTGGAAAGATCAATGAAACGCGTAGCCAGATTAAAATTGATGCGATACGTTTGAAAAATTAATTAAAATATTATTCTTTTTTCCAGTTGCAATAGCTCTGCGAAGCCGCCAGCTCCGATCAAAGTGGTGATCGCCGGCGGAGACGGTTTCGTGAACGCAGTGCTTCGCCATTATGTGGATTTGCTGAGCTTTCGGCCACCGGATTGGCAGAATTACCTCAAGTTCTTGGTCGTGCCCTTGGGTTCGAACACGTTGTCGAAGTATCTCAGCTCGATAGACGGGAAGTACTCGATGCTTTTCGGCGAAGAATGGAAGGAGCTGCTCGATAGAGAGGGCGGAGGTGCGAGCGAGTGCGCGGTTAGGGTGTCGGAGTATTTGGCTGTCTCTGGGACGACGTTGCTGTTGCCAATAGCTGAAGCCATGGTTACCTACAGGTAATCAACCCTTTCCACCATTTTTCACGATCTTAAGGAGGTAGACTCGTTTCTAGAATTGCAAGGCGCTAGATAAAAGATCAATCTAGGCCGCAATCGCTCTCAAAAGTCCTATCTTCACGTTTACGAGGTGTAATTTTCATTATTCGGCAGCATGTAGCTGTCGCAGTTTTATGAAAATAACTACATTTTATACACCACAACTTTATGCTTCTGAATCATGCAAATTATGCCTCGTAAACGTAGAAATAGGATTTTGGAAAGCGATTGCGGCTCAGATCGATCTTTTATCTAGCGCTTTCGACTACTAAAAACCCCCGTTTTTTAAATGAAAATTGCTATCCTGGAAAAGAAAGTCTACCCCTTTTAAGTTCAGAAGACTTTAAGAAGATTAAAATATAAATGTGTATATTTTAATATGTACTCTACAAGGGCTGATAGCATACTATCTAATGCTCCGTTCAGGGAGACAGACGACAGCAGCCAAATCTTCATCCCGTTCATAAACGACGTGCGAGTGGGCTGCCCAGACAGCAGTTCCTCAGCATCAGTGGACCTGGACGAAAGCAACGCAACAATGTCCGGTTCTCCGCCATCTTTGCCACCCCCTGGTCTACCGATTCCTCCACCAGGTCGATTGACACCCCCAAGTAGTCCAAATGTTGGTCAACCGATGAGGGATGGCTGGGAACCGGTCGAATTACAACTGGATTACTGGAGTAAGCAGACCCAAGGTGAAAAGGGCAAGAATACCTTGAGACAAGCCTTCAGGGCTCTTCATGTTCAAAGACTACCGTCGCTCGGTGAAACACCGAGCAACCATTTGTCCATGAATTACACAACCAAGGAGAAGAAACAGAAAAGTGCGTACACGCGACACCACGTTCGATTATTTACTTAATCAAGAATGTTTGAACGTTTTCAGATTACTTCCTTTTTGCTTTCTTTCACGTAATATCATCCCATAACGTTGCTACTTTTACAGTAATGAGATTGGGCAAGAAGAAAGAAAAAGAGAAGGAAAACGAGCCAAAGAGTCAAACGGTCGACGGCGTCACGCGACTAATTTGTTCCGCGAAAACTCATAACATTCCATTAAGAGGTGAGTTCTACATTCAACATAGTTCATTGATCCCGATAGTGAGTCTTTGATGTTTGAATAGTTCGTACACGTTAAAGGTTCGTTTGTTGTTGATAAGATAAGGTGTTCTTTCGGATTTGATAAAATTAGCGGATTAAAAGAAAAGATCAACAGAGTCTACCTTGACCCCGAAGTACCTACAGGCCGTTTAAATAACTTTTTAACGATAGTGCGTGTTTGGTTTTGCAGTGAGCATCGACGGTACTGAGTGGTACGGCGTGAAATTCTTCCAACTGTCGGCGCAGTGGCAAACGCACATCAAGACGTTCCCGATAGCCCTGTTGGAGTACAGTTCTCAACAGCAGTCTCCGAACCCGACGTAAACCTCCTCCGCACTCGTCAGAGGCCACACATTTTACCGTTTATTTGTGTTCATCGATATTGCCAATTAGGATTCATCAGCTTAAGCTTGCGCGCAAACCCGATAACCATCAAATCCTAAAACAAAAGAAAACCGAAAGAAAGATTTTAAAAAGTAGAGAGAGAATCTAATCCAGCGAGTAGAGCAAGCGTCGCGTGTAGTTCAGGATACGATTCTCCGCTTTGAAAAAAGGAAACTGGAGGGTGGAGCTGACCACAGGCAAGTATCCCAAACCCTGCCAATTCTATACGAGTATATTCCTTGTTTTCTTGTCCTCCGTTGTTGCAATTCTGTTTCTCAAGAAACAGTTTATCGGCTTTATACAAAAAGTGAAATGAGAACGTGCGAATAATTACTTCTACACAGAGACGGTCAACATATCGTATCAAAATGCTTAATGGTAAAAACAGAGTCTACGGATTTCGTTGGGTATCGTTCGAACAATCGTGAGAGATTTTCTAAAGAGATTTGCTCGGTCTGCGTAGGGACTGTTTAAAAAGAAACATCGACAAATGCGGGACGCGATTTTTTAGCTGGTGTACGGCTAAGATAGATCTTTGTCTAGATCGCGAAAGCGACGAGAAAGGGGACGTTATTTTCGTTAAATTATCTATTTATTGCTTTATTGCGAGATAGACGGGGCGCGAGCCAGCGATGTGTTATCGAAGAAGTCTGTGATACAGGCAAACATTTCTCTTAGCGCACAAACCACGATTTAGTGAACATGACCGGTGACGTTCGCCGATAGTGACAGACATTAGCACACCCACACAGTCACACACGTATATACGTAAACATACGTAAATACATGCGCGTACATAGAGACACAGGTTCGTCGAAAAGAGAATGACGAAAACAGTATGCGAGCCTTCGGGAGATAGAAATCGATACGACGAAGAAAATAGCTCATTAGTTATTATACTCTCCTTTTCTCGTTTAAGATTTCGACGTATTTTTTGTATTCCATTTTATAGACTTTTAGCCCCAGGCTGCTGTAGTTTAAATACTCTATTTTCAGATTTTATTATTTAATACGTTATTCCTAGTAGAAAGTCGATTCCCGATACTTCAATCGAGTATACTCGACCGCGGTTATCGTTAAGCTTTTAGAATGCGTGTGAGAAGAGCAAAGGCTCTTTTCAGGTAGACAGAGAGAAGTGGTTGAAACGTAAGAGAATGACGATGTTGCACGTTTCTTTGTCGCGAAAAGACGCGACAGAATCGATGACCGCAGTTCGGCACGCGTTCGTCTAGAGCGTGATCGTTTCGTTTTAACCCCTTGCTATAACATCGAGTCCGATTCGTGATGAGAATTTCGGATATAGTTCAATAAATATGTACATTATTAATTTTCTTTAAGCTAGAATAAAATTCTATTTTGTTGTTGTCGATATATATAGCCTTCGGAAAATATCTAGGCATATAATAAACATAAGTTTTCTTTTTCTTCTAGAAAATTATGAACGATGCAAAGTTCTACTCACTGGAATCATAAAAGAAATCGTAATGCAAGGGGTTAATCGTTCGCTTTATCGAGACCAGAAAAAAAGGAATGAACAACGTGCTGCGAGCAATAGTCCGGCTAGCTTGTCCTTCAGCCTTCGCACCCTAACAACCATATCATGAGAAAAATGATAAACGATAGGAACTAACGTTAACGTTGTCGTAGGTTTAGGAACAGAGTGAAAGCGAGTGAGAGCGAGCAAACGCGAGAATAACGAGGACGATTTCCCACAGGGGAAGAACATTGTACTGTTAGCGTAAGGGTAGAACACTAAAAGAAAACCGTACTTTTTTGACTTCTTCCTTTTTGATCTAGCAACGATGAATAACTTTCAGAGGAGAAAAGAAAAACGAAAAAAGATTCTAGAACAGTGCTTTACTGTTTCCAGCGACGTAGCCGTCGCCTTGACTGCCTAATGCCAAATTGAGAAAAAAGAAAAGACAAAAAGAGGAAAAGAGAAAATAGCGAAACGCCTACCGAAATTTTGCCCCCGCACACCCAAATTCCCGAAAACGGAAAGAAAAGACTTTGAGGTGGCATCCTATTAGCGAAATGCGATAACGAAGCCTGAGCTGTTAACGGTGGCGATTGCGTTTTGCCAAAGGAACATCAGCAGTGGAGTCTTTCCTTGTACACACCCAGGCCCGCACATGCAGCGAGGATAGAAATTATTTGGACAGTGCAAGCGTGAAAATGAAAAAATGATAGCCTCCTTGTAAACTTTAATAGTCGCTAAACTGTGAATTTTATGGAAAAAATTGGATAGTTGTACTTTAACGCGATAGAGAGATTAAAGAAGTTTGAAAACATCAATGTACCATCTACAACTTATTGAAACAATTAGAAGAAAGTTTTATTAAATTGTCTTCAATCAGAAATTGGTATTTTTCAAAGACTCAGAACTTCAGAAATGAGAATAGAAATTACCTATGATCAACATAGACAGTGTAGATGTTCTATAAATAAACAATTCAGAGAAATTGAATCTTTAAGGCTGAAGAGAGATGAAATAAAAATATAAAACTGCAGTAGTTGACGTAGAGAATATCTAATCTCACGCTTCCTGTACGAATACTTTCGCACCTCACTGTGTACATACATATGCATAGCCCACTTCTCCTGTTCTTTGCTAGTCAGCAATTAGTTCTTAACGAGTATCGAACTGCTAACGTAGTCTTACATTTTACATTTTTAACGGCTAAGAGCGGTACCCTGATTGTGCGAACTCCCGGAAGAAAATAGTGGACTTAAAACAAACGGATGGCAACGTATAGTCGTTGCAGTGTGATCGTACCAACTCTCGCCATTCATTTCACCTTTACGTTGTAGACGAAAATCTTCGCAAACGTAAAATAATACGTTCCAATTTTCGAGCAGAAAAGAATTTTCCCCTCAAGTTGGAAGTGGGTCGTGACGTAAGGGTTGAAGTAGAGGTATAGGAAAGTGCAAACTGCAGTCCAGCTGCTTTAAGACTTCATGAAGTGGTCTCAATTATCATCTTAGCCTCGATTTTCTTAAAAGTTTAAATGGTTTCAAGCCACAGAGTTCTGACAAAATGAATACTAAAAATAATTTTTCAGTTTCAATTCCGACCCTGATAAAATGTAATAAATTCTCAAGTTTCGTAGATTAAAAATGGCTCGTGAGAAAATATTTAAATGATATGGTGGGGGTAACATTCCCAATTGAGAAGAATCTTCAAAAGTCAATGACGAGATGTTCTAACGATCGCACTTGCGTTTACTCGACATCCGTTGCCCTCTTTCGTTGAGCATGCTGAATTGTTTTCAGCAGTCGAACCTGCCATACAATGTATGTATATATTTCTATACGTATATATAGATATTATACGCTCCCACAGTTTGAAGCATCTAAACAGTGTTCGCGCGTTGCTTCGCAGTTTTACACAATATCGTTGTTTCTCCGTCACCGTTCACCGTCGACGATAGCGTCTCCCATTTTCGTCGAACTGTTCCACAGAGATTAAAAAACAGCCCCAAGTTTTCAGATCCCGATTAGACTGTGCATTGTACGAAATTTGAGAATGTTTTGCATTCGATAAAATTACTAAATCCGCAGCCTAATTGCGATAATCCTGAAAGCACGGAGTCAAATCGGTTTCCAAAATGCAGGACGCTGTCGCGAGTCGCGCGTAAGGCCCACTTTCGTTCCCCTGATCGCGAGAGTGTTCGAAGAGACTATAATTACTATTCGTAGGCTCGCGAACGTTCAGTATTGAATCCGAAATAGAACTGGTCTTTTCCTTTACTTTTTGATTTTCCAACGGTAGCCTGACCGATAGCGTGTAAGTGAATTTACGATGTTTTAATGTTCCTCGAGATGTTTTTCGTCCAGTCCCCGAAACCCGGCCCGATTTTTCTTTCATCCCGTTCGCCAGTTGAAAACGCTAGCGTTTTTTAGCCCGTCGACGTTTATCTGTCGTCGAGTTTGCGTATAAGCTTTGTAAGACGACCGCAATTAATTCCTTCTTAGGACCGTGAGGTTCTAAGGACACGAGCAGAATGGAACCGCCTGTAACACGTGCTCACGGCCGAGCCTCGAAACGCATTTTCCGTTTTCTCTTCTTTTCGTTTCGTATTTTGTTTTCTGTTTCTTTCTTTTTCCGTTTCATAAGGTGTACTTTGTCGACGCACGGTGATCCGCTCCCCAGTCGCGCGCTCGTTAAGACTTAATGATAATTCTCCAGATTCTAGTCAAAATATAAGATCGTTGTTGCAATTTGAATCGCGTTCGACCGACGCGAAGATTATCGGGCCACCGTGTATGCTTTTATCGTATGCTGAACATGTATCGCGGATCCAACGGGATCCTCTATCGGGTCTCGACGATCACGATCAACGATCCATGGTTCTCGCGAGAACACTCGACACGAAGGCCGTCAGCACGTTTACCAGGGGAAGTATTCTAAAAAGGAAACAGAAAAAGATAAATAATATTAATAATAATAATATTAATAAATTTGCTATTGTTCGTCGGTGTATAGTAAGATTTAACACACGTGTGGGCGGGCAACGTCCAAGCTCAAAGCTTACAATAATTAAAAGAAGTAATTAATATATATATACATACATATATATATTAAACGCGCGTGTTTGGTACAGCGATTAAGGATCATTAGATGGCGTCTTCATTTCCACGAGGTTTTTTAGACGTCTTTATTGTACTGCTTACAAACGGCGGCGTCTAATCGTACATGTACATATTATTAAACTTGTTATCAATAATATTAGAGAGTTCAATTAAAAGGGCTGTCAATGATCCCATCGGGCGGGAGCGATATGCGACCAATATGGCTGCTGGAACGACTTCCGGTTGTGTGCACTTCCCGTGCATACCTGTGGCCAGTCTCTTTCTTTCCTTTGTCCATCCTCTGACACCTACAACGAAGCTTGCTGCGGAGTCTTTCAGTTTTTTAATCAGATTGATGCACATGAAAGCTTGGGTCCGATTTAGTCAGCATAGAACACATTGCTCTTTCATGTGTTTCGTATTTTTTGATTAGAGATTATATCTGCAACCTTCGTGTGTTTATAAATATATTAATTTTTTAAACTCGAGATTAGTTGTGAAACAACACTAGACTACTTGTTATATTGAGAAGATCATAGAAATAAAGCAAACTATGTAAGAAGTTCTTATTTATCAATTTGCAAAATTATTCCTCCATTAACTTGGACGAATTAAATTTTATGTAATGGAACAACAATTGATGAAGTTTGAATTCCCTTTTTTGTTGACGTTGACTACAGTGTATATTTGCGTTTATGTTAAGAAAAGTATACAAAATTGTTGAATAATTGATACCCTGAGGATATAATACAAGATTTAATAAATAATATTAATGATAAATATTGTTAAAGGAACTATTTAAAGCGTCGATTGACGCTCTAGCATCGTTGTGTATATTTTATTACTTTGATAGATGATTTTTTTTAAGTTTTCACCCCATTAGTGTCATTCTAAGATTCAGATTTAGACATAGAAATAACATAGGTGAAAAAATATTCTTTACCAGTTTAGAATTATGTTGCAATATTTAAGTTACGTTCTATCCTGATACATGAAGCGCGTTGTACAGAAGATATTATGTTACAACAATATTAATAATAATAATAATGCATATGGACCTCGTTACCTCGCAATAAATTTAATTTACAATTAATTATAACGTCTTGATTTCCGTATATATATATATATATATATTATTATTTTATATTAATAATATTCACATTTATTTCTGCAAGCGGGCTTCACAGAGTGCTCATAATCATTCCGAAATTTAACCGCGTGGTTCTTTTACTAGTCGTCTCTAAAAATAAAAATTACAATGAAATTTGCATTGGAAAAAATTTATGTAGGTCAAGAATTAACATATGATCGAGCAGAGAAAAAAGAGAGAGAGAGAATACACTGGAAATAAATTATTTCTAATGAGTGAATTAGCTAGCCTTTTTTAATTCAACTCCCCTATTGTTGATATAATAAATACGAAATACCTGTATGTGATACATATTATTAAACGTAATGTTTCGATACAAGTTATCATTGTTATGAACCCTTTCGGTGTTAAAAGACATGCGTTCGAGTTTGTTAATATATGTCAACGACATGTCCGTCGAACGTCCAACGATCACTATGCGAGCGATAGGCAGCAGCAATGGGTTGATCTATAATAGAATAGACGCCTTGTGTCCTGGACGTTGTATGATTGTTTTATACTAATTGTAGCACGACGTTGTTTGTCAAGAGGTTTCTCTCTCTCCGCACGCAGAGTACAATGCGTAAACAATGACAATATAAGTTTGTAGATCGTCTCGTAGAAATAGTACTATAGTATTCTCTGTACAATAATTTCGTCCTTGAACACCATGGGCAGGATTCATGGATCATCGTTCCGGCGATCGTTCAGTGGATTCAGTGGCTGTTTAACGATATATTTACAGGTGTGAATAGAAAATCTCTGTTGCGTTGCGTTACATCTCAGGACACAAGTAGACATTAATTATAACTGGGAGATAGTTAGCAAAACAAAAAAAAACATGGCAACTGTGTGTGTTAGAGGAGAGCAACAATCGGGAAAAGTTGAATCTCGAAAACGAAAAAGGGAACTGTGTTGTTGATGTTTGTAAGCTTGAAATATAAATGTAACGCAGTTTTTAGTATTCCATTGCGTTCCTATATATTAGCTATCTTCTTTCCTTTCTGCAAGATGTTCGCGGATTTATTAGCCAGCGTTCTTCTCGCGAATAATCAGCAAATGAAGACTACCTCCAATGTATTAAATAGAACGCTCCTTATTTATGGTATACATGTTTTTCTCGGTGAAGTTGGCTAGTAAATTTGCGAACGTCTCGTATACTCGTCCCTGTATCATTCCCATTTTGAACGAAACGCATCAGGGAGAAGAATAGTGCCGATCCGATCAAGTCAAGTCGTTGAGAACGCTTGGCCGACCCGGAAGAGACATATTACTACAAAATAAATCGTATTCAAACATGTGTATAAATTATAACATTCTTTATATTTATCATGGTTAAAGCTAAAAACCGATAACAAATAAGTAAAATGCGTGTACACAAAAAAGAAACAAGAATTAACAATGATCACATATTAATCTCTCTTATAATGTAACACAGTATATGTACCGCTCGGTTGTTGTTGCACTTAGGATCACAGGTGATACAATAAAATTATTGCGTGTTCGTTCGTATTGCATACACAAATTGGGCACAACAGAAAAAACATCTCCTGTGGCAACGGAAACGTTTACTCGTTCTTCAGAACAAACCGAGATACGCAAATCACGAAGCGAACTTAGAGACATTTCCATGAACCGAGTTACAGTTCTTTCTTCATCAAATTTTCCTCTACGACGAGAGACCGTACCATGCTAAGTAACGGAAGACGTTTTACGATTCCTAATGAACGTGATTTGGGCTCCGGAGATTCGAGCAGGAAAAATGGTACTTTTGATTATCTTCGTCGATATCTCGAACGGAAACGCGTCTCGCGGAAATAAATAATTTTTTTTTTCGTTTTGTTTACTTACAGAGTATTATCGAGTCGCGTCCGCGACAATCAATTCAGAGACGCCCGTGAAGACAAGCAGCACAGTGTACAATTCTCCTGTTAATAAATGAACCTCACATTTTGGCGGCACTTGGGTACACTTTATTTTCTTTTTCTCCCAATGGTTCCCCTTTTTTAGTCGATTCGAAACCATTCAAGGAGTCTACAAATTTATAGCATCTCTTTTGTTTTTGAACCTGCTGTATGCATTTTACTGACAGATTTGATAGAAAACGCTTGAGATACCACACAACTGAAGAAACCAGCCAGTCGTAAGGTATCATCAGGTTTTATAATTCAGTGCATATATATATTTGGATATATATATGTATGTATGTATGTATATATAAATTATGAGGACTAGCCCATACTTTACATATTAGTAAATAAATAGTAAAACAAGCATATTATATATAATCTACACAGTAAGATCCTTTCTTTTTTTAAAGCACATTGCTTTCGAGATAGTCAACAAAACATCTTAATAACATGTGTCGTGGGTACAGCGACATAAAATCCATTTATACGATTTTTTACTTTTACATATCTATATTATATATATAATTATGTTTGATAAAAAGTCTGGCATAGTTATCGTGTATGATTGTATAGTAATCGTTCGAATTTAGGCGATTGTTTATCTTAAAAGCAATGCGCTCAATCTGATATAGCACATAAACATTAAGTTTTATTGCCTCAAATGCAATCTTGCGAGACTCTTGCGATAGTTTTTAGACTTTATTCATATAATGCCAACATAAAAATATTCACAATCATTACCCAAAAACTTTTTGACGATCTCTTGCCGCTAAATAAATATACTTATGTAGATCTGTTCATCCCGGCTAGTTACGCTTTCGATAACTCCCTAGCTAATACACTTAGATAGCTATTTAATGTATAGATATTTTTATAGACTTTTTTTCGTTTATTCTTCATGTTCGTCCCGTTTATGCACGTGTACGTACATCTAGTTTCTGAGACTAAATTTACGCGCATGCTTAGTACGCATTGCATCACAGGAAGAGTTTAATACTCGACACACAAAAAGAAAGTTGTTATTTTTTTTGTTTTGTTTTACGAAATAGTTCGCGTGCATGTAATGTCAAACGCATGATATTTATTATTATTTACGTTGTGTGTCGGAGAGCATAACGAATGAAGTATCATCTTGTTATTCTATCTAATACAGAAATTTCGAAGACCAATAATGCGAGTTGAGACACATGATATACCCTCCTTGAACCATCACATCTGATAAACAAATTTTGCGGCAGCTGTGCAAATATTGTTACGCTTTGAATATTTACCATGTACCGTAATGTGGATACAGAGTAACATTAGAAAGTAATTTCCGTCTTTCACTGTGATATCAATTACCTACAAATTCTTGTACATGATTTTATATGTATGGATGTAACGCCAGTGCCCTACCGCGCAGACCTCTTTGTCCTCCGACTCCACCCTTTGGTATAACGTATCCTCCAGCATGTCTGGCTGTCCCCTCCTCTTCCAAGTTCCCATTACTTTCGATCAAATCACGCAGTGGCCAGCAAGCTAAGTGACGGGATTTTCCATGGCGCGCTAGGACATGATAGCCTTGTCTGAAAGACGGATAATTTAATTAGTTCAAACGCTTCTTATAGTAATTCTTATGAAAGAATCTGGTTTAGAACATTAAAAATACAGCGATCCTTGTGACTAGAGCTAGTATCTCTAGCCGAGTATATGAGACACCCAGGTAGAGAAAAAATACCCGGATATCTCATGAGCAGACTGCGGATGTTCACGCAATTTTCATTTTTTGTAGACAGAATTTTAAAAAATGGTACCATATAAATTTTGAATTTCATTGGTAATAGCACGTGTAGATCCAAAATAAATAAAAATCGTACTAAATTCTGTTGAATTAGATACTCCAGTATTTCTTGAAAATTTTTATAATCCATAAATGAATAAAGACCCGCAGTATACTCATGAAATAACCGAGTTCCCGGGTATCCGAGTGTCTCGTAAGTCACAACTCTACTTGTGACCTTTTATTACTAATTATTTCAGTCTTCGATTCCCTTGTCCAAAGTAGTATGTAAATTTAATTATACCTAGACGAAATTAGACCCACGAGTAATGCCCAGTGGGCTTTATGGCCTCTTTTTAAGCAGGGAGCATGGTTGAAATCCGAATCATACGGGATCAATACCATGGCCCCGTGAGCTAAAGCGTGAGTCAGAGTGTCCGGGCATTGTTGCAGATCAACTAGAATGTCTGGTCTGTGATCGGGTAAATATTCTGCTGCTAACGTGCCCATGAAATCAACACTGTATACTTCCCCGTGTTGCGTGAAGCCTCTTACACGAGCTTCTGCTAGAAGTTGGCTCACAGACACCGGTTTGGTGTATTCCTGTGATGCCATAGCAAGCGCCACCAGACCACATCTGTACAATAATATAGCATTACATTTGTATACAAGATCTAGTAAAATTTTTGTTGCCGAAACAAACACTACAACTTACTGTGGCCCGTCTTGCAATATTGGTTCGACTTGACAAAAATACGTTACTTCCGCATCCTTCAGCTCGTTTCGAGCGATTAGCTTTTCGATCTCTGCTTCCGCAGAAGTAAGGGTAATCTTGGCCCAAGAAGGCAGGGAATCTGCATCACTCACTTCTGTTTTTTCACACATAGGTGCCTCTGGCAAACTTGGAAGAGGCGGAGGTGGTGCTGGCATTTCTCGCAAAGTAAATGCTGTACGAACGACTACTTTGTTCGATGTACAAATACCTGGTCGAAATTGTACAATACACTGGCGACAATCCCACAGCTACGAAATCATGCACCTATACTTCAGCGTTTTCAATTTGAGAATTGCCATTTCTCAGTGATATCCTTCCTGTTCACCGCCAGACAGCATAGTGGTTCCAGTTCATTGCAAACGTTCCTCAGAATTCTCTGAACAGATCCGTGCTGGAATATCGAGAAAAACACAGCATGTAACTTTCAATATAATTCGTGAAACGAGAACCGAGGACCATCATGCACGGAAACGGCGAAAAAGTCCGGCGAATTAAAAACTTCCGAGCCAACGATAAATCGATTAAACGCGCTGCACAAGAAAGAGCTAATTGATACGTGAATTGTCACAATTACATTTCTGCATTAGTCATTTAACCTTGAGAAGTCTATTACACTATTTAAATCTGTCATTGTTTCAATAATCGTGAGTTGCAAGAATCTCGAAGAGTATACCGTCGAACGCGATTATTGTCGTGGTATTTATCCGATCGTTCGATGCGATAAAAGGCATCGATATGTTTTACTTCGGTCCGGAATGTCTTGAATGATTTCTGGTGATTCTAACGCGAAGAAACATTTCTCGGACTGCGAAAATTCTAATGGCAGCACATTGCACGACCGACATTGAACGGAATAGTGAACGGCGATCTTATTCTGCAGGACGGAGTGTCCATTACCAATGCAATTTTCTCTTATCGACGTTCGTGAGAGATCCGATTAAGATGAAACGGGCGACCGGGCGAGTCAGTATTTGTTTACCGTACCTAGAATACAAGAACAATCGTAGGCAACACGATTTTGACGTTTACACGTCCCTCCTATACACCCTGTGACTCATGCACGTACATTATGTAATTCTTTGGCAGAAATACGAATCAACACTCAACGCACATTGACGTGACAATACTGAGCGACTCGTACGAGCTCCCGACAATTTTTCAACGAACGACAATTACTCGGTCAATACGACTGCAATTCGTTCCTCTCTCTCCAGAAGGAGAGCTCTTAGGCTGACATAGCACACTATGCCTTACTTGCAGGCGTACGTCGCGCTATACAGTCTGATAAGAAATTTCTCGTAGCCGCTGCAGCCCCGCAGATGATTCCACTAGTTTAGCTAAGCGCATTGTTTGCAAGAACCCTAGTCTCGAGAAATATATTGTTTATCTCTTTTCACTCTGACCCGGACTGGAACAGGTGTAGGGATTTCTGTACGTATCGCATGAGATTGTACACTCACGCGGCAACTATAGATAAATAAAGTCTTTCGAATCTGTCTGATAATAGCACGAGAACCGATTGGTCGAGCTATGAGCCTCCCTACCAATCCTCGAACGAGTTTCAAACTTCAAACAGCACTGCTGTATTTGCAAGATGTAGGTTCTGATCCAGGCTAAAGATGATGTAGGTTCTGTTCCAGGATAAAAATTTGTTTACGGGGGCAGCACTGAGCGAGCGTGAACCTTAGACTCTAATAAGGCGCGTGAACACGCTCATATACTTCCTGGTACTCACCTGGAGGGAATTCAATTTTGATTGGTTGTCAGGCATACATAATTTTGCAATTATTCGAAGTGACGAAATTAAGCAAGTCGATAACACCGCCTCTCAATATATTTTTTTTATCATAGTTGCTTTTCCAATAACTGGACGTTCATAGTTGTCCAAAAGCGTCCACTTCTGCGCGCAAGCGCACGAGAATTGGGATCACGAAAAATGCCGAAGTTTCGCATCTGTAAGAATATATGGTGCGCATGCGTACTCGTTCCTCGACGCAACAGTCGTAAACAACATTTTTTCCAATTAGATTGCTCGCGAGTTTACGCTTGCCCGGTAAATAGAGCGTCCTGGCAGGCGCACCGCAATTTTTCCGCGTTTTCATATGATTTCGCGGAAAAATGGAGTCGATTTCGCACGCTCGGTGTACGTGATACTTAGACTTATGGGTTTCTGGCATGCGGTGACGTCATCCGGATCATTCTGGAAGAACCCTGCAGGACAATAATGGCGGGTATGTATTTACGTCGACAGAGAGACTATAGATTTCGGCCGCGGCCTATATTCGTGAGACTAATAATACAATGGCGGACATTCCCTTTCAGATTTGTATGCAAAATACAACTGCACCTATTGTCAAGAGGACATCACGGGTCTGCGGGTTCGATGTGTAGAATGCCCAGATTTCGACCTCTGCTTGCAGGTGAGACGAGTGAACGCCTGTTTCTCGGTCACGTGTTCGCGCGATCAACCCCCACCCTTCGCCCCTCGAACCTCTTCTTCCATTTTCCTCGTGTCTTCGTCTATCCTTCCGGTTTTGTCGGATTTTGCGTATTGAGATTCCTTTTTTCTTCCCCACTCTTGTACTCTTTTATTTCGTTCTGTTCGGAAGTTAGTCCGCAATTATGTGTTCTACCGTATTCGCGAAAGATGAATGAAACTGTTGCCGATCGGAGAGCACGTGCGCCCGGGCATGCTCGATTTTATCAAAACAAGACAAATAATGTTTTCAAATGTTGACAGTGTTTTTCCGCGGGAGCTGAGATTGGTCTTCATAAAAATGATCATTCTTATCAATTTATGGTGAGTGCAGACACGGAATAACATCAGAAGTTGCAATTTATTTTTTCGAATTTCGAGGTACATGATCAGGAATATTGTTTACAGGACTCTGGTACCATTAGTATATTCAATGGTAGGGGGAACTGGACTGCCAGGGAACAACTCAGGCTCCTGGATGCCATCGAACAATTTGGTTTTGGTAATTGGGAGGACATCAGCAAACACATTGAAACACGTACTCCAGAAGGTACAGTGTTACACCTGGTAATTTATGAAACAGAGAATGATTTATGTTTGAATATTATGCACAGTATTTACTTTCCCATTGCAGAAGCGAAAGAAGAATATATTGCTAGGTACCTGGACGGTAATATTGGCAAACACACATGGCCACCAACAGAAAGCTACAAACCAAATCTCACGGATCAGACCAAGTCGGATCATGGACCTCTGTCGCCTGATCTCACTTCTCGATTACCACCATTGGACATCACTCCAGAAGAGGCTGCACAATTGGGTTACATGCCACAGAGAGACGATTTTGAACGAGTTAGTTGATAAAGAATCCACACTAAACATTTGTACAGGGTGTAAAGAAATGTTTGGTCTTGGATGCCATAGGCGTATTCTAGATCTTCGAGTTGGTGAAGATCTGTAATTAAAACGTTGCAGCTAAAAAATTGTCCTTGACCTTGAATTCCACGGTTAAATTGGTTTTGATTGCATTGTATTCTACTTTTATCCCCATGATGCATAGAGTATAATGCAATAAAAAAGTTTGACCCTAAAATTCAAGGTCAAGGACAATTTTGCAGCAGCTTTTTTTTATCGATCTTTATCGATCTGAAGATGTGGAATACGCCTATGGCAGCCAACCCAAACATAGGCGAATAGGCTTAACTCGGGAATCTCCATTGACCTTAGATCGCGAGATTACTGTACATAGTGTGTAGTATCTAGCTGAGACACCACATATTATCAAAAATGTATGCACGCTATAGTATCAACTTTTTCAGGATTATAATCACGAAGCAGAGTCTCTTGTTTCTTCGTTATTCTTGAATCCAGCTGAAGATGACGACTTGGACATAGCTCTGAAGCTGGCACAAGTCGACATGTACACTAACAATTTAAGAGAAAGAGCAAGACGAAAAAGAGTTGTTCGCGATTATCAGCTCGTGTCAGCGTTCTTCGCTTCGTCTAGGAAAGACAAGACGCTGAAGAAGAAACAGTCCAAGGAAGAGAAGTATGGCATAGTCTCCATTTTTAAAAATAAACAACGACAGCAATGTTCGTGTCGTTCTATTCTGTTCTTGCTTCATTTACAGAGAGTTCAGGGACAGAATGCGAGCGTTCGCTCAATTCTACACGGCGCAGGAATACGAGCAATTCTTGGCCAATCTCGAGAGAGAAAGAGAGTTGCGTTTGCGTCTTTCAGAATTGTATCGTTATCGGGAGAGCGGGATCACGAGGCACGAAGAATGTGCTCATTTCGAGCAGGTGATGGCGCAAACTCAGGGTCAGAACGATGCTGCGGATCATTGGAACGAAAAGAAATCTGTAAGTATTCATTTCCTCTTGTCCACTAACATTTCTCACATTGTGACAGCAGTTGGAATTATTTTCGAAAGGTGTACCTTGGTTTTCATAGCACTTTGTACCGGGTCTGTCTGCTTGAATAAAAATTCAAAAATCATTATATGCGCAGTCGTAAAAGCTAGTAGAGCTCCCGAAATTTGCAACATTTTTAATAAATTTTAAATGTTGTATTTTAATAACGAAATAGTTGATAAACTTGTTGAGCCGTCGGGAGGAAGTAATCTTCTTACTTTAGAACTAGATTGAAATGTTAGTAAAATCAAAGTTCCTCGAGTACAAAAGACAGCGCGTTAATTACACTTTACGCACTAGCTTTTGCTTCCCTTTGAACTAATTCCATTGTTTGTGGTGCGTGTTGCCAGGCATTTGTGAACAGATTGTATCAGTTTGCATTTCACTTAGGGCAGCAGTGGGCCGTCCACACCAATACACCGTCACACCTCAAAAAAAAGGTACAGAAACATTCTGAAACTCTGTTCCCGTAGAACTCCGAGTCTGTAGAGAAACGAAATAAACCACCCGGCTGGTGGCTCATAAAAGTGTCATGTTCTCTGTTCTATTTTTCTAGAGAAGAAGAAAAAAGTTACTCTTCCATCGACCGAAAGTACATTGTAAAAGACTTGCCCAGCAGCAGCTCCTCTCTCAGTCAAACCAATCCCAATCGGACGACGACTCCAGCCAATCAGTGGGCGGAGCCGGATAACTATCTGAATTCTTCCAGCCAGCATTCTACCAGCTCCAATTCTGCTACAGAGAAAATCTACACCGCGACAACTTCCGGAAAATCGTGTTCGGCAATAGGTGATTTAGAAGAGCGAGATATTGAAATGGAAGCTGCCGCGCATTTGTTAACGAAACAAGAAAAATCTTTGTGTCTACAACTTGATCTGAAGCCAACGCAGTATTTAACGCAAAAAACGTTGTTGTTGCAAGTAAGTTACTTTGTTTCGTTGTGTACAGGGTGATTTAAAAGCATCGGCTACGCGGGAGCTAAGCCTGTAGCCTGTCAAAGTATTATCAGTATTAAACTATTAATTATTTTTATTTTTAGCCAATTATATAATTACCATTATTTAGCGGGCCATTTGGTAGTTGGCCGGAAAAGAAGTTTCACCTTGAATTTCAAGGTCGAGATCAATTTTACGACTATTGCGTTTCGATATTAGAGAGCGGCAGAACGTGTTGAGATTGTCCAGTTGGTTTTTAATCACCCTGTAATTTTCTAATGTGTCATAGGTCACCTTTATGTGGTATCTATATGATTGCAGGAGTATCTAAATGGTAATAGGAGATCTGGCGTTGTTCCTCAGTCGGAACCAGAGAGTAAGATTTTACATTATCTGGTTGCGAATGGCTGGATTGCGGCCAATTAACCATATGTAAAAAAGATTAATGACCATTTCAACTCTAAGTCACCCTCTATTTTCCGAACTAAGTCTTAGGTATAATTGAAATTCGAGTCTGATTTAATCGTCGTGTATAGGGCAGGTAGAGAAAGAAAGTGTATATACGTATACATACTTATAATTTAATATGTAAAAAGGATTGGTTCTTTACTTATAATTTCTTAATGGAACTCTTGTATAGACGAAATTCGAACGTTCGGATTAATTGTTCTAGCTAAACGATCTTTTTAAACAACAATGGGACCTTCTTCGTTTTGATCGTATTTATCATTTCGATAGTTGAAAGAATAAAATACCACGAAGATTATTAAATTTCGCTGAAAAAGTTCATCTAGGTAGTAACAATTGGTCGAACTACATTCTTCAATCACTTTTTAACAGAAACTCAAAATACCGAATATTCACCACGAAACGATTTCGGGAACGCGTGACGTTGCGTTTGGTTTCGTCCGATCGTTTAGCCGAACACTAGACTTGATTTAACACTGTATAAGAAGATCTCTTACACTGCCTTCATAGAGCCATTGAACGTATTGCTCAATTAATTCTTCCACTGTAACGTTTTCTTGTACAGGCTACTAGCTGCACATACTTCTTTGTATCTGTTTTCATTGTGATTTGTTACCATACTTGACAATAAGGAAGTGCAGAGTGGTCACTTCGGTCAACGCTTAACCCTTTGATTAGGGCACTCGAATTCTGACTCGCAAATTTCTTTTCGAAAATCAGTGAAACCTAATACTGAACACATCAGAAGGTGAAGAGTTACATGAAGTATTTGAAGAGCTGGGTCAAGATGTACCCGGGCGTCGCCGAGGGTTAAATCGTTGCTTATTCTTAACGTGGTGTTCAAAGATTCAAACTAAGATATTATATTCAAGCGCAGCTTGAACAAACAAGCAATGTTCCGATTCGTTAGAAAAGAGTATAGAAATTTGAAGATTGGCCTAACTGGTATTAACGAATATGACGATAACGAAAATCCTCTAATCGAATGCACCTCCGGTATTTAATTCAACGATTAAAGCATTTTGCTCTGTCACGTTTCTTTAAACGATATAAGGTGTTCCTTATTGATAAAGAATGGTACAAAGAACAGGTCGCGGGGACACTTGTTATCACCATGATATATAAATATATATATATATATAAATTATATATAATATTAGGTAATTTATTTGTTGCCTGTGTAATATTTGTACATATATAAAAAAGAAAAAAACGGAAAGAAGAAAACTAGTACCTTTCTAGTGATACTACTTCTAAAGCACAAATTATGGTGTTAATGTAAAAAAACAACAACAAACAAACAAAGTGTTGAAAAAGAGAAGCATATAGTGTGATATACTGGTGGTGTTTTGAGCCAAACAGATAACTGCGAAAAAAGACATGCGAACTTAAGACACGGATCAAATCTTTTAACGAAGCAATTATTTGTCCGTCGTTTTCGATGCATTAGCAATTAACTACCACAGCTTCTAACCGAAGAAAAACGAGGAGAAAACAAAACGAAAGAAATGTAGGATTTATTATAAATTATAGGGTTTATTATCAGTATTCGCTGAACGGTCCGTCACTTTTACTTTTTTGCGATCTCTGCCTCTTACGAAAAATTCGCACACATCGGCATCCGTCGAACATTCCAGATTGGAACACACTCATATGTAATTACATTCACATGACTATCGTCGAATACTCTCGAATCACATGCACAAGTTCATACAACAGACGATTTCTATCGAACTCACTCGTTACCTCTCACACTTTTCGCGATCAATCGGTGTTACGGATGTTTCCTCGGAAAAAGAACAAAAAAAGAAGAAGAAGAGGAGAAAGAGATAATCGTGCCGTTCGCGAAAAGATTGTTGTACGCTTCTACGGCTTCTATTGTAAGAAAGCACTTCTAGCTTTTATTTAGCGTAAATTGGACGCCGAGTTTTATCTATCCTCCATTTCTCTCGTACGCTTAACGAACTTAACCAAAATGGGTCGGAAAACCAAGAAGAAGAAAAAAAGATTGACCGTTTGCTTTGAACGTAATTTCATATCTTTCCCTCTCAGAATTCTCTTCGCTCTTGTGAATGCTTCGAATGACCAGTTCGAGCGAACAAAACATCATCGTTTAGCTTGCATCATCGTGTGGACGTAAAAACAAAAGAAAAAAATGATAAAAACAGCTATATCTATGTAAATACTTGAAGAAAAGAAAGAAGACTACGATTTCGTAGTTGTACAACTCTAATGTATAAAAAAGAAAAGAGTCAGAAATATCTTCCGTTGGAGACAAAAAATACTTATTATAACGTATTGCTTGAAGATACACCGCTAAGTGATGAGATATAGGGGAAATAGCTGCTCATATTTTTACGGAGAGTAGAAGACTATTCCCTTTTATTCGGTGCAATGCTATTTGCGTGCGAACAGTGAATCTGATCTTTTGGTGGGCGCACGCCCACGACTCTTAATTAATATACAATTATTTTGTTGCGTTTCCGCTGCCTATAGTGACTGGTAGTCGATCGATGTGAGTTTGGTTTTCGATTTTCTGATTTTTCGCCAATTTCATTTTACACCCCGTTCCGGCGTTTTACGATCTCGGCTATACTATTTCTAATGCACTTTTGTTGTCAGCGTATATTGTGATAGAAATGTGACAAAGGTTTTTAACTCATCTTTTTTTTTTATTTTATCCTGGAGAAACTTGCAAGGATCGACTTACCTGTCTTTCGACTGTAATATTTATTCGAGATGGTCCACTACGAATAGACTGTTTCATCGTATATGTACAGGCTGTTTTGTAATTTAAATTTATAAGAAGTTAATGATTTTTAATAAAATCGAATTGAAAAAGTTTGGAATATTTGCTCATAAACAAAAAGAAAAATTCGAGATAAATGTTTGTAGTAGTTGAGTTACAGGACACCTTGTATTGGACGATGTTATTCTGAACAATGTGACCGTCACGCCCTTCTCGAATTATTTAAATAACTTATTGAATTCAGGGAAGAAACCGATTCAAGTTTGTAGGAATTATAATGAATGAACATATTGCGTTTAATGTTTTATACATAGATCGAGCAAAATCATTATTATTAATTTTTCTTCTTTGCGTAAGTAGTGAGTTTTTCAGTTAGCAAAGAAAGAGGACAAAAAAGCGTAGTCGTCGGAACTTGGTATACGTGGAAATTGGTTTAATGTTGATCCGAAGATAAGCGCTGTGTAACACGACGAATCGATTACTCATTGTTCTTGGAATGATATAGAACTATTTCGATAACAAGAAAAGGCTTTCAACGTTATACACGATTTAAACGGTCGTTGATGTATAAAATAAACTGTACAATAGGTATTTTCCCTTAAAAACGAGTGATTGTATTTATTTCGTCGAACATACCTTCCAAGTTTCTACAAATTAGTAGAAATGATCAAATGCGTCTCAATGCTTGAATAATTAAATTAGATCTAGACGAAGAGAATAAAGTCAGTGAAATACAATATGATTTACAAACGGAGACGGAAGTATTATGTTCTACTGACTTCGATACTTCCGTTGATCCAGAATACCACGCAACAGCGATCTCCGATCCTTTAAAAAATCTCTAAATATAGCATTACTAGTTCTTATACAATATTTAATATTTTATTGCTCAACATCTCTTTCTCCATTTATTATTTCGCAATCATATTACGTATATACGCTTCACAAGTATTTTCATTCCGTTTCAATTGCATTCCAATTTGCATAGATCATTTTATAAAAACCAGAAAGGAAAATAACATGTATGCATATTCAAAATCCCTGGCGGCCATAAACACACGAAGAACCACAGTTTATTAATTTCTAGGACGTACACAGAAGTTAAAAAAAAATTGGTTTCTCCTCGGAGAGCAATTATTAATAAAGAGCGAGTACTTTCATTTCGGTTATCATTCTTCCCTTCACCCAATTCCAAAATTACTTTTCCTGTCTCAATGTTCATGCCACCGTGAAATTAATTCGTTTCCGCAAGCGTTCCCTAATTACCGATCCCGACGCGATTAATAATTAACGCAACGGTTAATGTGATAGAGTCTTTAGCCGATTCCTCGCGTCGTAATCACCACTACCACATACAGTTCCTATTGAAACAATGTATGCACATACACTTTAAAAGTAAACTGTTATGGACAACTTTCTCCCCCCGTGGGCAATTGTTTATCAATAAATACATCGTGTCGTGTCTTCCCGTCAATTAAAATTGTTCCCATAAAATCTACTGATTTGTTTCCTTCGGTCTCGAGTTTTGCCATAATCTTCTGCGACGCATGGTCATACGATTCTCTAATCTCCGATGAGTAACCTCGACGCGTGTATCCCATTACGATTAAAACGTTACATTAAAAGGCTTTAACGTAACCGGCTTGTTCGCGTCTAAAACACTAATTCTATTTATCTTCGCGATTTTATCGAGAATTCTCGACCTGGGACAAAGAGGATAGACAAACGTATATCGACTCTTGCAACACATACAATGCTTCGGAAAAAGATCCGAATGTTCTGTTAATTTTTTTCTCGCCGTAAGTTTTTGTTATATGTTTATTGAAAATTTTTTTACCGTTTCTAAATGAGAATTTTAGTTTCTAACATCAGTCTCCGTAGCGAATTGCACAATTCAACCCCTTGCCGTAACATTTTCTTTACTAATTATATTAAATACAGCTTTCAAACGGTTTGTGTAATTTATATTTATAGATCTTTGTTTTCAGCTAAAAAGTAAGAAATTATAATAAATAAAATTAGAACCAAATACATATGGAAACGCAAAGGGTTAAAATGTCGTAGAAAAGACAAGAAAATTTGTACTTCTTTTATGGCTTCTTTTTTTCTCTTTTTTTTCTATTCATCATTCATCAGACTTTGTTGAAGATCGTCATCACGAGTTTGACTCGTTAAAATACGGCGAGGGGTTAATAAAAAATTCAACATTAATATCTGCGGTCCTTTACTAGATTTTTCTCGGATGAATCTTAAAACTGTGATGTGTAATTTTTTCAAACTTGTCCATTGACCTGATTGACCAAACGATGTCCAAATGATGACCAAACAATCACATTGAGCGCTGATTCAGCGGCCCTGTTTCTTTCGCAAATACAAATCTTCGTCGCGTCTGTAATCAATTTTCAAGGCGTGACGCTCGGCCTCGAAGGAATAATCGGAACAGTTTAGAAGCGCAAAATTACCTGCGTATACAGCGCGGTGTGTGCGATCGCGCGACAGTCCGGCATGATCGAGAGCAATGCGTCATGCGGCGAATCGACGACGTTTCTTGGATCAGAGGCCCCTCATGACGTCTCCGGTGATTTTTCTTTTATTCCAGCTAGACGCAGCGCGGTGTCCTTCGTCGTGTATTCGAGAGTCTACAACATGTACTTTTCCCATCGCCTTTTTCAATCTTCTTTCTAGAATCACTATTCCGCAAATACGCCACTTTGATTGCTACACACGCGCATTGAAATCTCTCGTCCCTGTCGCGGATAATTGTCTGATGGAATATCTTTACGATTGACGAGAGGACCTCCGGTAACTTCTGCAGATCTTGGACCCCGTCGAGATCTATACGTTTTCTTGTTAATTTTTATTCAACATTTTGCCTGCGGGCGGACGAGTCTCTCAGTTAATAAGGACTCGCTGCTAAGAATTTGTTATTGAATCTTTTTAGAGGAATAAAAATTATAATTGTAAAGCAATGAGTCATTTAGCTAGTTAATACGTTCACCGCCATAACAGTTCATTTTTGTTGTAATTTATTTGTGTCGATCGAACTTCATTAGTATTCTTCAGGGTAAAAACACTGATTCACTGAAAATGGAAAACAACATTCTATTGTTTACCTTTTACCCATATTAATTTTTTTCGTAAGGATCTGTTAATGAAAAAAATTAATTTGTTTGTTTCGTTCGGAATTCTACTTTTATGGACTTCGCAGCGGCACACAATTACTTTTCATCATAATTTCACACAAACGTGTGGATAGAAATCATTACTGATCTTCACGTGTTGTTCCAGGTATCCTTATTTTATTGTTAACCATGTTCGCAATCATGTCTCCGCGAGGATACAGGTAATTGCATAAAAATTACATCGAGTGGATAATTTTGATTGCAGTTTTAACGATTTTTCTTTTACTATCAAAGCGTTCGTTTTCAATGGAAGTTATTTCGTTCCTTCGATTCATTCGAAACAAGAATTCGATGAACGATGGTCATTGAGAAATGTGTAAATTGTAAATTATTTTCTTTGGAAGTGCAAACAGTTCGGTTATGTAAGGACGCGTAAGATCTGCTAATTTCAAAACTCGAGTAGCCTATTAATGTCAGAGATCAATACATTTTAATATTTCTTGAGACGACTGGAGTACGATATTGACATAAGTTATTCGATTCCATCTCTGTTTTTGTGCTTCAAACATATTTCTACACGCAGCGACGAAAATTTGCTTCTGTTAAACATGTTTGTTCGGGCAATGTTGTCTTTTCTCTCGAAAAAGGCTCGGTGATGTCACCGACTATGATATAACTTTTACAAAAAGAAAGTGTAAAATTGACGGTAATTTTAATAATAAAAACATATATTTTAGCATATGTTTTAATGCTAGTCAAATACTAAAATTATGTTAATAGAACCCTGCGAATTTCTATGAAATTATGTTACTGAAGATTATGTTCTCCTTCACGAATGTGCAATAGGATTGCACTATTAATGTAACTACATTATTACAAAAAATCCTTTACATATGTAATTAATGGATGATTAATGGAAATGGGAGCTGTCGTATAATCGCGTTGATTTATGTTTCTCTTAATAATAAGCACCCTAAAAAAAAGTGTGAATCAGAAATGTTTACACTTGCCGCTTGTAGGAAGTTAACGAGCATGCTTTTTCTATGTTTCGCAAGAAAAAGAAGACTGTGACGTCATAATTTTCAATTTTTGTTTTTAATCCAGTTCTTGCAGGAAAGTCTCCATGAAGGTGGACAGTCAATTTTTCATGAACAGTGTTGATGTATATAATAAAAATTTAGCATGAAATAACATCTGACTGAAGTCTCTGGTCAGATGTTAATCCTAATCAATGGGATATAGTAAAAGGACAGAACTTTCCATCGAAATTAGGCAATATAACCTGTTTCTGCTACATATCTCCCGACTCACACAAAGAGGATGGCAGATGGAACGAAAAGAGCTGTGGGAAATCAAAATCTTCCATCCGAGATGAAACATTTCCATGTCTTCACTCAATATTAAAAAAGAGTTCCTAATCTTTTAAGTAGATTAACAACAGCTTAAATTCGAGACGCTTCAGTGCCCTCCTCATTTTACAAAACGACGAAGATTATTGAACATAATGCTAGACAAAATAAATAATACTAAATTTCGAAATCGAAAGAAAATTATATTAATTCTATATAAAACTTGAGACCTAGACAAAATAAATATTAAATAATGTAACTAAGACGTTGTTCGCTTTCTTCATCACTGTTAACCAAAATAAAATAATTAGACAAAATAAAATATTATAGGACCAAAGGAAAATTAATAATATTATAAAAAGTCCAATGATGATGATATCCATAAAAACGAATTATTATTAAATCTGCATGGAACTTCGGACCTAGTCAAAGTAAATATTAAATTTCGGAACCCGCTGAATGTTTCATTGCTGATCAAAAAAGAAATTTCATTACGACATGAAAAGACGGTCACTGCCACCAATTCTTCATTAGAACAGATTCTCTCAAACGATTCCGGAAGCCGATACATAATTAGCTCGCATCAACGGACAGGGATAAAAAAATCCATTAAAATGCACGTCATAGCTAGATCACATAAACAAGAATATTTTCAAGAGGCTCGGACAAAACAGAGATGAAGTAAGTATTCAGGTGGGGTACAGCTGTCCCACCTTTTCCCACCTGCGCACACCTTGGGCCTCACACCACTGATTGGACATATATAAGTACCGCGGCCCAGGACAACTTTACAATTGCATCTGATCGCAGCTAATCACGTTCAGGTGAGTGAGTGTCGCGCATCCTGGAGTATCTGGCTCGTGTGAATTATTGGCCATCTTTCCCTGTTCCATCGGTGGAAAAAACGCAAAAATCATCTTCGACCTGTGACCCACATAGTTGAAAAAAAAATTTGCTAGAAAAATGGATAGATTAAATTCGACACTGTGAAGACGTTAGAAGAATACATTTTCAGTTAATTTCTATAATATTTTCTTTCACACCATGATTCGCAGTTCAGACCCGGTAGATGATGTTKTATGCTTGAAATACAGTGTTATACAAAAGTTTGYAGGCTGTAACAATTCTTCTAGAATGCGCTTAGGAAATTAATATTTTAGCAGGTGGTTAAACAGATGTCYTAATTTTGCTTTTCCGTTGTCACAGCCATGAAATACGGATTACTCTGTTTGTTCGCCCTCGTGGCAATCGCCTACGTTTCTGCTCGTCCCGAAGAGGGCAAGTATACCAATAAATTCGACAACATCGATGTGGACCAAATTCTTCGCAGCGATCGTCTTCTGAAGAACTACTACAAATGTTTGATGGACGAGGGAAGATGCACTGCGGAGGGCACTGAACTTAAACGTGAGTAAAACAGCGCCATTCCTTCGAAAAATTGTAACATATATATCTACTAATATATTTCCAACTACTATGTATAAAAATCTTGCATTTTACTATCACTTAAAAGCTCTGTAGATAGTAAATGGAGCTAGAAAATGTACGTGGCGGGTTCGCGCTTGTCTGTCCAGGCATTGAAGTCATCAGAGCAAAGCGTCGTTAGCGTGCTCTCACTTTCAAACGAAATATTCTTAGATAAAGTTTTTTAATTTTAAGTTTTCCATTTGTTTTTCAAGAGTTTTTGGGGTGCGTATGAATTTATGATTTCGGCGCCAGGTTCGATCAGTTTAACACAAACAGCAAATGTGCAATTATTTAAACATGTATCTTGACGTTTCGACCCCTATGTGGATCATTTTCATAAAGAAACATATATTGCGTCCAAAAAAAGCAAAAGAATTATAATATGGCAAATAAACTTAAAAACACAACTAGGTCAATAAACAGAATCGACAAAATTAATGTACTTACATGCTGCGTAACAAAAACATAAGAAAGAAAAAACATATAGAACAAACACTAAAAAATACCGGAAGGCAATGTTGACTACATTTTTGGGGTGTAGTTCGTTTTGTTAAATAATTTTATTCTCGTTGTTCAGGAGTCCTGCCCGACGCCTTAGCCACCGAGTGCGCCAAGTGCACAGAGAAGCAAAAGGAAGTGACAGAGAAGGTTGTGAAATACCTGGTGGACAACAAGCCGGAGATGTGGAACAAGCTGTCGAAGAAGTACGATCCCGATGGCAAGTACAAGACCAAGTACGAGAAGGAAGCGGAGAAGCATGGCATCAAAGTTTGAAGATCATCGGAAACGCGACAGGAGAACGCTTAGGGCAGTTCGGTTCTCGGCGCGCGGCCTCGAAGGCAAAACAATTTGTCGGAGAAAATTATTGGCTGTAATCAACACGTAGTTAACGTCGATGTCGGTTGACAATTAATGATTGGTCGTAATGACACAGGCGCGCACGTCAGACAAACAGCAAAGTACCAACTACGTTAGCTAAGGCACTGTATAATAATGTCCTTCGGAGAATCAACGACGTTCCGTGTCTATCAAATAAACTATCGCTAAATACACCGTCTTCGTAATATTCCGTATTCGTACTTATATCCTTTTACTTTCGTTTCTACAATGCAAATAAACACGTGGCCCAGCACACGAATCAACGAAAATCGGGGTTGACCGTGATTTCGTATTCATTCGACGTGTTTCGAGAGGTCATCGTGTCATTCTCGGTCGACGAGTGATGTAATACTCGGGAGGAAAGCGATCCACGTGTTAACACCATGACTAGTCACCGGTGAACCGTTCTACTACTTAAGCGGAAAAATAATGTTCTTCTAAATCTGTTTAGTGAACGCTCTGAAACAATATTTTCTAGTTTCTCGAATAAACTGGAAGTCATTAAGAGAATTCAAGAAATTCTTATCTTAAAAATTTTCAGGTTCCACTTTCTCAAGGGTCCTGTAAAGAGAACTGCGTTTTAAAAAATCATGTAAAATGAACCGTTAAATAAGTAGGATCAAATTCGTGGTCTGAATCGGCCGGGCGAGGCAAGCAATACGATAACGCGTTGTTTGCCGCGGCTCAGCGAGGCAACGTGTTTTGTTTGCCTCACCCGCGCCTAGAAAATTTTCTTGGCCAGCTCAGGTGTTTTCTGTGGGTAAAAACCCCGTTCCCGTCCCCTGGTAAGTTTCGTCCCCTCCAGGAGGGGACGCTCAGTTAAGGGGAGTGTTGTTTTCCTATGTTGAATGTATGTAGAAAAAACGTGAGAAGGTCGCGAAATGTCGGCATATTTGTCAATAGCAAAATCAGCCGAAATTTACTCGCGACATTTTGACCGCTGAGCGAAGAGCCGAAGCGTGCCTCAGGCCTGCCTCGGCCAAAGCGCGAGGGTGAGCGGACAGCGTAATGGAAGGGCAAGGGGGAGACCAATATGAATCTGGCATTTTACTATAACTTTTGAACCCTAAATGATATCGAGATGAAATTTCCACTAAAATGTATTAAAAAAACTACCAACTGACTAATCATTTTTTAATTAATTCTTTAAACTTTGTTGTCTTAAAATAAAATTAAAAATGGTACATTTGTTACTGGAACAACGTACTGGAGAAACAGAAAAATGAACACAGCAGGACAAGTTTTATTTAAACGTTTTTATTGTCATTTGTTATACAGTTCATTTGAAGTAGTTGCTACGTATGTACATACGTCAAATAGCATTGCAAAAAATATTACAATATTTTGCAAAGTTACTGCCACTGAACATTTCCAATGTTATTCAACATTGAATAAGTTACTGATTATCGGGCGGTGATAGACGATAATGCGAAGAAGATCGAAGGATCGAGCACAAACGTCAGACATATTTTTCTAACCACTAAACCGAACATATTAATTACAATTGGAGATAACAAGATGGAGAATCAAACTGAGATTGGCCGTCGAGTGGAGATATTTAAAAAGGCTTTCTTCAAATATTATTTGAGTCACTTTCCAACCTTGTTCCACCTTTGCTACGACCCAATTGGTACTCACAAGAAAACACGTGCCTTTGTAGGCTTTCTTCTTGGTTTCTCTAAGGGTGTTATCTTATACAGATGCATTATCGTTGACCTACGTTTTGATAAGTATACTAGTTTCGTTCTGGCTGTTCTACTTGTCACGATGCTGTCTATTGGATGTGCTTCATCTATTCAGGTGCTTGTTGTTTATTAAATAAGCAACATTCCGAATCATAGAAATGAGTAGGTCATTTTAAATGATAATTTTTCACTTCAAATTTATGTACACGCACGTTCACTTGTATTCGAAAAATTCATTTACTAATATCACAAATTAAGGATTGCTCCAAAAATGATTTTTCCAACGTTAAACTAGTTTAATTAAAGCTTGTTATTTTTAATACGACAGGTGAGATGTGTTTGTGCGCTGACGGTACCTGCTTTTTTCGGTCGCTCGGGACGCAGTATGCTAAGAGCATTAGTTTTTGGTTACATAATAGCTGGACCAATCTTTAACATGGTGTACAATGCAAAAGAAGTGGTGAGAACGTTCGCTTGCACTTCCCAGTTGACGTACAATCTCACGAAATCGAGATTCGACTTGATGTTCAAGCCATTTCAACAGGTAAAGCGTCCAATCATCGAAGGAAAATTAATTTCACCAAGTTCTCTGCTTCTTTTTTTACCCATTCAGATTTTGATTCTTCGCGCAGACTTAGAAACTTATTTTTATTGCGACTAAAATTCGGTTAAAGATTAGACGAGACGAGAAGGAAGATTGGAGAAGAAACGATAAATTTTCATTTTCCTTTTCCGGTCCCATGAACTAAATTATTTTATTGAAATAGTTCTGTGTTTTAGAAAATTGCAAGAAAATAGTTGCTAATGCTATATCGATTCTTCTCTGCGCATCATTGTTTGAAACGAGTAGCTCAACGAAGAACAGCGTCAGGGATAAAAATAATTTTAATCTTATTAGCATCGTAATTCCTTCTCTAACAAAGAGGCCGATTGGAATTGATTAAGATTCGCGTGTAATCAGGCTGTTCTCCAAATGAAATCCGATGGAGAGGAGATAAAGGATACTCTATCATCTGTGAGGGACCTAATGAGTCCTATCGTCGAGGAAATTGAGGGTGATGAGGAAATGCAACGATTGAACGAGGAAAACGATTACCTGGACGAGTTACAAGGTGATACGAAGAGGAGCAAGGAAATCGAAGAGAAGCACGAGAAGAAAATCGAAGAAGCCGAATCGGATGCCGATTTGTACGAAGCGAAGTACAAGAAGAAGATAGAGGCTAGATGCGAGGAGCAGCTTAGTAGGGGTTCGGACAGATGTAGGTAAAAAGTTTCTACATTTATTACCATTTAAAAACTTCGATACATTTATTCAACAATCTCTGATTGGGTGTAAATCACTTTGTTGTTTCATTTGTTATTTAAGGGACATGTTCGGTGATGCTTACGATAAGTGTTATGACAAAGTGACTATATTCGTCGCGTGGCTTCTTTGTTGGCCTATGAAGCTGACGTTCGTTTGTAACCTGGTCCAGGCTTTGGGAGGTTCCAGCATTTGTGATCCTGAAGGCAAGGTTGACAGCGGCATTGGTGAAGGCTATTCCGCCTTAAAAAGTACGTATTAAAAGATCAATTTCGATAAATCAATTTTAACCCTTAACACTCGAGTGGCGCCTCTGAGGCGCTACTAAATAATTGTTGTACTATTATTTAAAATATTGTTTTACCAAATTTAAAAAATTATAGAGAATGGAAATATTCTAGGTCAGAAGAAAAGTATGATTTTCCAGTTAAAATAGCTCCGAGTTCAAAGGGTTAAGCAATCTCGAACTGATTATCTTCCACCCTTTATACAAAAAGATTCTAAGACTGTTTAAATGGGAAAAGTGAAAAATTTGTGAAAAATTATCATTCATAGGTGCAAGGGATGAGTTCGCCAGGAGCCTCAAGGACGCCAAACTACAATACAAAATAAAGAAACCTGCAGTGATCCTAGATCTCCAGGACTCCGTTTACGCAGCTAAATCAGTTGTCCATCAATTTACAACGAGAGCAAAGCTCTTCGAATCCGTAATGGTTATTATAAGAAGATGCTTGTCTTTAGTATTCCTGAAAATCATTTTCAACGCGCAAAGCTACCATGACAAGTATTTAGACGATATCGAGCATGATAATATCTACGTGACGCCATATTTTCGGAGGATCGATGCTAGAAGAAAAGCTCGAGGAAGTATAACACTGTTGCCGCTGAAGAAGATTGAAAAGAAGAAGTTCATAGATCCTTATAGCTGGAAGCCGAGCACTGCTGAAAGGTTTCATCTGACTGGCCAGATAATTAAATTGCTGCTCGAAATAATTACTGCTAGCATTTTCGTTATCTTGGATAGCTTGTTCTACGAGGTGCTGGACACGGTTAGGAGACATGCTCGTATAGAGTACACTCAGGTAAACGTTTAAAAAGATGAATATTTTTTTCTACCCTTCACAATATATACTCACAATTGCGAATAAAAATATATGAAATACAAGAGCTAAGTTTGAGTATTTCGACTTTTTTTTTATCTTAATATCGTAATTAACAACCGAGAAAAAAAATGATAAAATTTGGGGTGTTTACCCTTAACATTTTGGGAGCTTATCTTCCAACCTAAAATCATTGTTTTGTGTAAGATATCAACAAAAAATATCCTGGTTAGACCCGATTAGCTTCTTTCCCAATGGAGTTCTCGAAAGAAAAATAAAGTGGAATTGTATATTTTCCAAATTGTCGCGACTATATGAACAAAATGCTGAAACCAAATTCTGATAAAGTGCATTACTGTATTTAGGTAGGTCACCATGATTTGTCTTTGGAGATCAGAGGCACAGGAGTGATAGCAACATTGATAAGAAGCGCTGTCCGCGGGTTCAACGTGAAGAAGCACATTAAGACCGTGACCTCGAACAGCGCCTGTCTGCCAAGACCGACGAAACTGGAGGGCTACGTGCTCTTCAAGATCTACGGAACGTTCTTCGCAATTTTTCTGCTGGTCATTGGCTCCGTTTACACGCAGAGGACATGTCGAGGTATCTGCTCGTTCTTCTACCGGAAACGAGAAAAGAGAAGGACGCTGTACCTATACAACGAGAGCCTGCGAAGGCGGATCGGTTTCGCGAGATTCATGAAGGCGAGGGTGAAGAGGTTGGTCAGGACTCGTCGTTTGGAGTACGAAGTCGATTTCTGGATGACTCTGAGACTGAGATGGCCGAGACAATTTAATTGGTTGAGGATGTTCGCGTGTGCCAGGGAAAGGTGTTTAATTTGCGACGAAGTAGAGCCTAGAAAAGGGCCGGAACATAGGAAATGTACAACACCCGGGTGTCCTTTTGTCCATTGCGCTGAATGTTGGAGAGATGTTGGGAAAATTTGCTATGCTTGTGCCGAGTGGCCGGACACTGACTCTGAGGAGTACGATTCACAGTATTTTTAGATTTAACGTTGGCCAGGAAAGTGTCGAGAATATTTAATTATAATACTTGAAGGGACACGATGTCTTGATATGAAAGGACCAATTTTTCTGTTTTTGTTGAAGTTGAGAAGTTTGTTGTTAGAAGAGAAAGGATAATGTTATTGTTAAAAAAACTAAGAACATTAAGACGTCAACCACCATTAAAAACCGACTAAATAAAGCTGTTAGACATGTCGCACGGGAAAAGCAATCTCGAACGAAGAAATTTGATTCCCGGGAGGTTGAAGTCCACATCTTTTGTGGTCACGTTGTTTCTACGGTTTCGTCTGTGTCATTCAAGGCTTTACAAGTACGGAATCTAATTATCATCATCGTCATCAGGGTTCTGATGGTTTGACCGATCGTGGAGGAAACTGGAGTCTAGGAAGGATTTTTCGGGAAACAACGATATCATCGGAGATGGCGAGACCACCTCTACGTATAAATCTCACGTAGTAAAGTCGACAAGAAGTCTCAGATTTCACGAGGAAGGAACGAGAACTTAAAACGCGTACTTGCCACGTTGAATTTACGAAGCCTCGGACGCCTGAACGGAATACGAAATAATGCGGAGGAAGGATCATTTATAGCATTACAATGTCTTATCGATTCTAGGGATCCATGTGTCGCGTCGCGGCCGTGTAACGTCTTCGACGAAGATGGCTCTTGGATCGAAGAAGCATTCGACAATTGGATTCACTCATACATAAGGAGAGCTCAGTTTATGTCATCAACCATTACCGGGAATGGTTGACAGCAACAAGGATCTTTCCAATTACCGGCCAATTTTGTTGCAAATTTTCTTCTGACGATCTCGATCCAATACTTCTTCGTATTGGAGCAGATTTTGCGAAACTCCAAATCACTGTGATTTACATAAAAATATCGTATCACTACCAATATATTTTAAACATTCTTTTTATACAAAACATTGAACAAACCCAAAAGTAAATCATTTTATTAAACCACTTAGAAAACTAGCAAATTAACTAAAATAGATAATATATATAAACAAAATGTCACTGTTTAATCGTAGCAATAAGTCGATATAAAATAAATACAAGGACCAATTAATTTCCTTTCAAACACAAGATGAAACATTTTTTGATCTATAGAATAAAATAATGTTTGTATGAATGCATGTTGATACAACCCAGACCAGTTCTAGGAAACCACAGAAGGAGCCATCCGTCTAACGACGTCTTATCATACAAGAAAATGAGTCGTACTCATTTTTTCTACCAAATCATGCATCAGCCACAATTTTCTCCGTATAGTATCAGCAATTTGCCGTGATCTCGTGCAACAAACGAGCCCTGCTCGAAGTATATAAAACGTGCACACTAACGAGCTGGATGATCAGTGAGAGAAGAAACGAGGTTCGAATCTCTTCAAGAAAAAATGAAGAACATCTTGACCGTTCTTGTATTCGCAGTTTGTCTTCTGCTTTCCGAGGCTGATGACAAGTATACTACGAAATACGACAATGTCGATATCGATTCGGTGCTTAACAGTGAGAGACTTCTGAATGGATACGTCAACTGTCTGCTGGACCGTGGTTCTTGCACTCCTGATGCATCTGAACTAAAAAGTGAGTAAAAATAAACTGTAAATTACAGTTTGAATATATTGTACACTTGTGTTGCACAATATACAAAATCTGGTTGAAGAAGAAGCAACCAGAATTTATGTTAGCTTATCGAAAGCTATATTACAGTGATTTTAAATGAGCAACTTCATTAAAGATGATATTGATCTTCAGAACACTGAGCCTTGTATGAAATCCACAATTATTTTACTATCCTTGCATCGATCACAAATAAAGATTTTTTTTATGAAATATATAAGTATAATACAATCTTTTGCTCCTGGCACACAGAACATAAATAGAATATCTTTCTTAAAGAAAATGAACAAAAGTTAATCTTTTCTACAATTATGTACATACTCTAGCAAGATACTTAGCTTATAGATTTTCATTTACAAGAAAAACCAGTCTAACAGATGTTTAAATCTCTTTTAGATAAAATGTTTATTGCAAAATTTTTCTAAAATTATTTTGGATCTGTTCAACGTGTGTAATTGATCAAAATGATGTAGATAAATGTTAATGATCAAATTGAGAGAGTACGGAACGTTTGATCAGTATAAAGTTATCTTCGATATGAATTTATAGGATGGATAAAGCACAAGGATTGACGTTGCGCAGCTTCATTTGCCGGGCCTCGGAAAATTCAAGCCGCTTGTTAATGGCCCAGTATAAAATGCATACGTGTGCGATCGCGCGCGAGTATCATGCACTTGTATGAATATTCCACAGCTGTTCTTACGCGGAATGTCGTCGTTTTACGGTCGACCGCAATTTTATGAGCTTCGTTACTATTCCCGGAGGACAAGGTCGCGCATTAAATCAGTTACGCGTCCTTTGCCATCTGGAAAAAATTGCTGCGTGATACAATTACTCAAGAAGAGAATGTCTTTCTTTAGTGCATGATGCGTCCGAAGGATGTTCGGTACGGAAACGTAGTTATTGTGGCAATTACCTATACACCGTCTCTATTTCACTTTGGCGATTGCGTGTAGGTACTTGTTACAATTTATGGCAGCTTTTGAATCTAGCCTTTTTAGCCTTGCAACGATAGTGCAAATTACTAACTTCATATTATTACCAATAATATACCCTTCAGAGTGTACTCTGGCTGTAAACTGTGATTTATGAGGAAAAATATTCTACATACTTATATTACAAATTACAACATTTATTCACAATGTTTTAATACTCCTCCGATAGGTGTGTACAAGCTGGTTTTAAAAATTAATTTTTCGCAGTGTAAATGCGACACATTAATAAAATGTGGCAGTGACTCGAAAGATTTCAATGCATGGTGAAGATGCAATGTAATAAAAAGTTGTACTAAATTCCTTAAATTATTATACATATTTGTGCTATAGTTTGTACAATTATTTTGGAAAATTTTATTCAAAATTCTGCCGAAGGGTGCGATCTCCTTTGCGCGTCTGGACGCAGTGTTTTGTTATTTGAAAAACTATTAAATAAGTAACAAATGATCAAGTTCTAATTTTATTTACAAAGAACAAAATCCGAAAGGGTAGTCCTAAAAGTGTTCTGAAACAGTGGGTGGACAAACTCACGTCTCGAAGCGAAAATACAAACGCAAACGTGTGCGCCGATCTCATATCATAAATCGATCGACTCACGTGTTTGAGTTTGAGTGATGCTCTTTCGCTTTTCTTCGCAAGTGAAAAACAAGGAAAGACATCCTAAATTGCATGATAGGAGTGCAAACTTGTGCTTCCAGAGGCACAGCAGAGAGCTACGACGAATGGAGTATGGATCGCAAAACGCTGCGTCCAGACGCGCGAAGGAGATCACACCTTAACACTTTTAATTAACTTTAAGAAGCGTTTTTAATAATAGCTAATGCTTGAATAAAAATTGCAGAAAACTTGCCAGACGGTCTGGAACACGACTGTTCAGCCTGCAGCGAGAAACAGAAGGAAGTCGCAGACAAGGTGTCACATTATTTAATTGATCACAGATCCGAAGATTGGAGTCTTCTCGAAGCAAAGTATGATCCAACTGGAGCGTACAGACAACGTTATCTCGCTTCTCAAGCTAAAGAAAAAGCGATAGATTAATTCGCTTTTTGAAAATCCATTATGATTTGTCTTACGTCGAAGAAACACATAATCGTCCGAATAAAAGCCTTATGAATAAAGCTTAATGAAGTAAAAATACTTCTGCCAATTTATTTTCAATTGATTATGCACACTACGCACTGGATTGCAATCAGTGCATTTCGATTCGCGATGCACATTCTTCCTTACCGATAACGCTAATGCAGCTACCTTTCGTTGTCAATAGATTACGCTTCGCAATAATATTTCTAAATTATTGCAGTATTTGCTAAAAATGCTGTATTAACCTTTAAATACCTGGTGTATCTAAATTCGGTAAATTTTATTGTTTGTAAACGTTGTCCTCGTATTGAAAAAAATAATTCGTGACTGGAAGAGTTAACTAGTATTAAGAAAACGATGATCAAAATAAAAATAAAAAAATCATCCTCATAAAAATGAAAAAAACTATTGACCACGGCTTTCTATTAAAAAAAGTTATGCTTTTCATTACTGGATGCAAACTAAATACACTTTTGTAGTTATTCATAGATATCTTCTGTTTTGCATTTGAAGAAAATATATTTTCTGAATAATGATAGTTATTCGTATTAATCCGTAAATTATATACGAATGCTGCGATGCCTGTCAGAAGAGTCGAGCACATCAGAAAGGCTTGTCTGTTATTCGAAAACCAAAAAGAGCAAACGAGAGACGCCCCGAAACTCGTACAAGAAAAAAACTAATTTTCACGTCAGCGTTCCGAGAAAAGGACCATATATCAGCAAAGGAACTAAAATAAGACGATTAAGTTTCTCGCGAGGATATATTAACGAAGATTCGGGACAACGCAATATTCTCGGTCAAAGATGGTTTCAATATCCACTCACGAGATGAATGGGCGAAAGTCGGAAACTAAATAGATGAACAAGAAGAGGAACAAAGACTTTTAATGTTCCAAATTGTCTGTCTAACGATAAGATGAAAATACTGTAGAGAATCTTATTGCAGAGTTTACGTATTTACTTTACAACGGTTAAAGAAGAACGTTTTAATGAATTAGTTCAAGAAAGTGTATATTTATAATTGATTTGATAAAAATCAGGATAGGAGAATAAATTTTTTGATCAACTAGAAAATTGTCTGTGGACAAAATAAAATAAGATGTTGTTAATTTTCATTAATTTAGATGAATGTTTCCTTGCAGTTTACATTTTGTCCGCATCATAAACGCTTCATAAATAGTAGAGGAAAAAACGTGCTGTTGGTCAATGATATCCAATGTGGCAGCCAATTTGTTTTCACGATCAGGCTACCGTTCCAGGAGCGGAAATAATCTATTAATGGTATTAATATGCAAAACTTTACTCCGTTTGATCGGTGTTATCCGATTTATGCTCTCAGACCCATTTGACGATGATAAAACCGAGATACCCGTAGCTTCGGAATGTAAAACGTGGCCGAAAACGCCGTCGCCGAATCCGATAGCCGAAGGACAGGCATCGTTACTCTATTAAAGTAGCTCCCGACTGTCATTATCTCTTCTCGAAAGTCAATCTGACGCGGCGTTTTACGAAGTGGCCTGTGAGAAAGTGCACACGTGGCCCGGCTGAAGACAGGTAGTACGTTTCGAATTTTCCCACACATAGATCCTCCCTGTCTGTGATTAATACGTAACGTCCTACCGGCGAGTATACTTACACAAAATCATCTCTCTCGTCTTATCTTAAAACCTATGAAAAATTTTTTTTCATGGCTTCTGGCCTACGCGTTCCACCAAAGATCTATGAGATAGAATTTTTATGATAATTTATGCCTACGTTTGATCTTTCGTAATTTATTTACTGCTTCTGTACGAATCTTTATGCCTTCATTCGATCTTCCGTAATTTATATACACATACGAGTTTCGTGTTACGTGTATGTGTTGTGATTTTATCCAATTTTTCGTAGATAATTAAAATGTTTTGAAAATAATGGTATTTTTCATAATTTTCTTTCCAGCTTCAAGTTCGGCAGATTAATATGACATTATGAAAAAGAAAGAGATTTTATATATTTACGAAATGGTTCGGATAGAACTGATGAATTTTTACCAGACAGAACCAGTTTCTCGGTAATTGTAGTTTTTCTGAAATAAAAGAGCAAGTCTTAAAAATGTTAATTTAAGAGGATGTGCAGTCTATTTATTAGTTATAAGTATACAGAGAACTCTTCTCGGAGAGAAGAACCCTGCTCGGGAGTGCAACAAGGGGAGACCGGTATCGGTACTCTAATTCAATGAAACCGCTTGGTAACACGCGAACCCCATAAAGCGGCGCATGGCGTCACTTTACGATGCTGACCGGCTCACACAGGATATTATCCGAGCTAAACACGATGGACAATATTCAACAATATTATGTATTAACAACTATCATTAGGTCCGCTATATTCTCGGACCTTTTTATAAAATTCAACTTCATTTTAACTGAAAGATTCTTTATGGTAGAACATACGTGAAACAGAAATTTGGATATAGAAATCTATTTAATAAAAATACAATGTTTCCTAGTTCAAAAAACATGTGTACTACCAACAATTGGTACGTTTACCATGAACTCTCTTCAACTGCGTAGACTAAAAATTTTCAAAAAATGTTGGAGTATAAAATGTGACAGAATTGAGTACGATTTTTATTTGTTCCGGACCTGCGGAGGCTAGCACCACTGAAAATAAGATTTGATTTGATTTCAATTTCTTGAAATTCGTCTAGAAAAATTGCAAAATGCATAAACATCCGCAGTTGGTGATCGTAATTGAATTAATCATAATCAGTCGCGTGTTGAACGGGTGCGTACGCGCTCACGCTTATAAATATTACGCAGGATTCGGGTTGGATACACTCGTCCCCTCCCCTAACGGGGAACACCGGCTATCGTGGTTATTAAGGAAACAGACGAAGGAACGAAACGAAGGAACAAGCGCGTTGGGTGGTCCCGCCCCGCTGTTTATGGGGCACTGCATCTGCTGGCCCCGTATAACCCTCCGCGCTCGACCTGTGTGGTCCCACCTTACGTCCGACTTTACATTCGATTCACTACTTGCTAATGGTAGTTGCATTAGCATTAGGTGGCCGACCGGCTGTCTCCCGCGGTATTATGCACCGTTGCAGACTGCCTCCGCTCTTACGCGATTTTTCGACGATGTTAATCCGATCGGCACCGACGCGATTTTTCACTTCCGTCGATCAGAAAAATCGTTGGAGACCGGACAGAGATCGCTGGTCACGTTTGGAAAAACCATCGGTACACTGTGAATCTCGAAGAAAAAACAAAAGAATCACTTTCTTTTTCTTATTGACAAAGTGCTGCACACAGAGAAAATCATTGGAGACCGGACAGAGGTCGCTGGTCACGTTTGGAAAAACCATCGGTACACTGTGGATCTTGAAGAAAAATCAAAAGAATCATTCTCTTTTTCTTATTGGCAAAGTGCTGCACACAGAGAACCTACAATGGTTTATGAGAAGTTCGAGATTTCTCGAGCATCCTGTTATTCCTTAATTTGAATAACAATATACGTAGAAGAACATGATCCCTTATCGTACAATCAGGGTCAGGCGACAAGGGTTGGAGAACGTTCGGGCACGCGGTTTGCGGAATCAATTAGCACCCTCGAACGGCTCTACGCGGAGGAATGTTGGTCGAAACACTTGCCACTTCTCGATCGTGGATCTCGGTAAAAACGAGAAGAAAGAGGACGCTGAACAAGAGCGGGGGTGGAGCGTGCGGAAGAACAAACGAGAAGAGGCGTGGACCGAGTAAGTAACGCGGCGCGGAGGAACGCGGCCCATTTTTTCACGTGGCTGGCAAAAGTCAATGCAAACGCATAATTCGTTGAATTAAATGCATATCTTTATGCAAGAGAAAAATTGTCTAGCACGTTCTTAAACTCTAACAACCGTTTTAACCGGGGATGAACAGTTAATCTTCCGTTATTTCCCAGAGTGTCATCGGAGCTTATAGCGTTTTTAAAGAGGGTTTCATGGTCCATATTTTCAAACTGGACCGTATTAAAAACCTGTCATAATTCCTCCCGAGTCCCCGCTGTTTTTTATATATCGCCTACTCGTTTCTGTCGTAAACGCATAAAATTCGCGGTCTACTCATAAGAGGGGAGGGGTGGGGCAATCTAGAAGCGAGAAAAAAGGTGGTCGTTCGCGGGTGAAGAAGGGGCAAATAACATTCGCGATTTTATTCATCCTCCCCTTCGGTGACTGGTTTTCGTTCACCCTTTTACTTTCCACCTCATCCTCGTTTGCCAGCGACAGGGTCGTTGAAGCAAGGGAAAAGGATTCATGATAGGTCGTGGTAGCTGGACCGAGAGAAAGGGAGGAAAGAAAGCAAAAAGGATGAGAGGGCAGCCGAGTGAGAGTGGGCTAGCGAGCAAACGAGAGGGCCAAAGAGGCCGAGGGACAGGTGGGAGTAAGAGGGCCAGAGGGAAAGAGCAAGAGAGAGTAGAAAGAAGAGGGGCGAGGCAGAGGGAGGAGGAAAGAGAGGCGACACAACGCGTGTGGTCTACCCCGTGCTGGACGACGAGCAGGACGAGACCAGGACGACGACAGCATCTTATCCGAGACCTCCGGATCGATCGATCAATGGCGAGATCGATGCCTTCTCGGTCGAGACCAATCGAGTACGTGGCACGCTCGGGCGCACAAGTATTTTTCACCCTGCAGGCGGCGGCTGCAGGGCCCGCGAACCATTCTGACTTCAAACTCTTATCATAGGCTATGAGGACAGTCTGATGCACCAAATTGTTACCCAACAAGCTAATCCGAAGGAGTCCATCGATATTGCCTGAAAGTATCAAACGAATTCGCAGTGCCTCGAGAAATTAGCCACCCCGTATAATAATCTTAGCGTCCTCGCTCTAAACGTAGCTAAGGCGGTCCCTCCACGGTTGGCCTTAATTTTCCCGTGAAACGCTAAATCTGCCCTGAAACGGTTCACCTCGCCGGGCCAATAAAGCGAGAGGAATGGCTCCAAACACCGATCATTACCGTCTCGGTCCACGGTTAGTGCTCGCAACGCGGTAACGTTTCAAAGCATCCCGTGGCGGGGCCTCGGATTCCGCATACTATTTATTACAGCGTAACCATATCTTTCATTACCTTTACCTATAATAACACCCATTCATCGTGGAGCAGAGGTCCGGGAGAACGGAGAGAAAGAGAGAGATAGGTAGATCGAGATCTGCGAAACGGGTGGAAACACGAAGATGAACTCTCCTTCGAATATAGCTCAGGGTACAGTCGCTAATATCTTGTAGTCAAAAATTTTGAGTCCTCGAGGAAATTTAGTATCTCTCTATTAGTTATGTCCACACTGTTGCTTTCTTTTTTACTGGATAAAGGAGAGACAAGAATTGACAAATAGTTGACTCAGTGTGGACATAGCTGAAGCGAATTATGCTTATTCACTGGACAGGTATGCTTTACGGATTACATGGTGAATGTGTAACGTTTTAGAGCAACGTTTTCGCTCGGTCTAAAGTAATAAGTTTAGCAAGTTTCCGGGCATAGAGAAATCAGAGCCGGCAGAAAGAGGACAGGAGACAACAGCTCCTGGACGGAGGACGAAGGAGAGCGAACACCAGCCACACCAAGGAGGATGGACGATTCCCCTCGGCACAGAGAGCAGTCCAGAGAGAAGGCCACCCACGTCGAGGGCGCAAAGGCGATATTTAGCGGAAGGCAAATCTCTCTCGGACCACCCACGTCGGCTCCTCCGTTCGTCGTCGCCGGGGCTACCTTATTTCAGGGTGCAACCCGAACGAACGAACGGGGAACGGTTGTTGTGTGGAGCCCGGTGTGTTGTGCACGGTGCGTGAGGAGCCACCACCAATACGGTAGACAGAGCGGTCCAGGGGCGACCAAGTCAATGTCAGCGCCCTGATTCTCGGCCGCTAATGGGACCGACCTGGGCGAATTCGTTTAATGATCGACCCGCTGACAAATTTACTATGAAATGGGCCTCGGCCCTCGCGGACCACGAAGATGAATTGCGGGACACTGCGACGGATGTGTCGATACTTTGCCATTCGCCGAAGATGTGGCAGGACTACCATGGCGCGCGAGGATGGACTGCTAGCTATTAGTAGATAGTCTGCAACAGGGTTCCTCCATTTCTCTTGCTGAGCGATTTCACACATTTGTTTGTCGGAGATTCGAAGCTTTGTGAGCTGGACTCTTTTGGAATTATTCTTGCTAGGTTTCTAAGCATTCGAGCCATTAGCTTCGTCACAGGTCGTAAGGCACGTTGATACTAATGCGTGCCTTTTGCTGCATCGTTAGTATAGTGGAGCTAGCTCGTGTTACGGTTCGTTGCTTACAGAACGAAGGATCGGGCTTTTAATTGGTCAGATCTAAATCTTATACATTAATTTACCAATCAAGAAAATTAATTGAGGTTCAGAAGATTACAAAGTGGTTCGAGTTGTCTGCATTGCTTTAAGTACTAACAGGATTGAGGATTTATCAACAATTTAACAATTCCAGCTGCAGGATGATGAAAAGATTTTTCATGCTGTTCACGACCATCTTTTATAACCTTTTAATTGGGACTACGTTATACGAGTTTGTTACTTCAGTAGTTTTGTAAAACCATATAAAGCTGCACTTCGTTGATTCGAGGTTTATGAGGAACCGTAAAATCGTGAGTATATGAATTGTTTAAGAGGCGAGCTGTTAAACCTGTAAACGCAAGACAAAACATCGCAAGCATTCAGTTCGTAATTCAATTCGTAATTTCAATTCGTAAAAGTTCGTGAGAACTCTATTTTTACAAAGAAACATAATTCATATAATTTAAAAATATATAAAATACAATGCACCTTCCATGTTCGAAAATTCGCACAGATACTATATAAGTAATAAGAGATATCGGAATGAAATTTCCACTAAAATTCATTAAAAAATTATTCATATCTACTTTATTAACGAAAACTGTGTTTTTTTTAGCTTGTGGAACTTATTTCCTTTTAATAATAGATATTACATGTATGAGCTTTTTTAAAGACCTTAAAAATTTTCGGGTTTCACTTGCTCAAGAGTTAAGATCTTATAAAGAGAACTGTGTTTAAAAAAATCCTGTAAAATGAACCGTTAAATAAGTAGGAGCAAATCTATGGTCTAAATCGGTCGGGCGAGGCAACGTGTATTGTTTGCCTCGCCCGGCCCGAAAATTTTTTTGGCCAGCTCAGGCGTTTTTGTCGGAAAAATCCCGCCCCCGTCTCCTGGTAAGTTTCGTCTCCTTCAGGAGGAGACGCTGAGTAAGGGGAGTGTTGTTTTCCTATGTTGAATGTATGTACAAAAAAAACGTGAAAAGGTCGCGAAATATCGGTATATTTGGCAATAGCGAAATCAGCCGAAATTTACTCGCGACGGAACATTTTCACTGCTGAGCGAAGAGCCGACGCGTGCCTCGCGCCTGCCTCAGCCAAAGCGCGAGGGTGAGGGGACAGCGTCACGGACGGGCAAAAGGGGAGACGAGTCTCAATCTGGTTTCTACTTTTTACTATAACTTTTGAGCCACAAAAGATATCGGGATGAAACTTCCACTAAAATTCACTAAAAAGTTATTCCTACCTACTGATGACTATCGTAATAAATATATTTTTTTTGTAATCATTATTTAATTAATTCTTTGAACTTTGTTGTCTTAAAATAAAATTGAAAATTCTTCATTTGTTACTTATTTAGTAGTTTTCCACATAATTGAAATCATCGATTTGAAAAAATTGAACTGTTCGATGTGCCGTTGATAAACCCGTTACGCCATAAACGCGAAGAATACAAAATTATAAATGTTGCTGTATAGAGAATGGAAAGAGAGAAAGAGATGGATAGAAGAAGTTACAAAGAAGTTAGTTCTGCGACAGGAAGCTCGAAACGATTTCAACGGCAGTGATCACCGCTATGTATTCGGAAAACGCCCAGAACACAGCCACGGTCTAACGAGAACGCTTTCATAAAATTCCTTCGGGATTTTATGGCGGGGTTTATGGTCGATCCCTCGAGGCGATCCCGGAACGTCTACTCGCAACTCGAAAAAACACCGGAGAGCAACGAGAAATCTTGTATTCGCTCTCTGGCTTTTATCCTTTTCGAAGGGAGAACAGGATTGAAAGGAAGTCCGTGATTTACGACAATTTGTGAAAACTCCAGGTGCACCGGTTCTTGAAATGAGATAAGTTAATTACCGTATCGTGTGTTCTCCACATAATTGAATAAAATTGTCCCGGAAAAACACTTAATAAAGTTTAATGAGTAGCCTCTATCTACCGGGGTCTGGCTACACGAATACGAAACAAAAGTGACGGCTGTGAATCGCCCCTTGCTATCAGACGTTTTTGCATATAAACGTCGATCTAAAATAATGATCGTTTAAAACATAGTCGATCTCATGATGGTAAATGATACTTTATACTTCCATACATAATCTTAATTTCTCTATACCACAGCGATACATTCTGCAGACTCCATGTTCTGTGCTTCGTTAGCTTTGTGCTTTCAATAATTTTCTATTCACCATGTTCCTTTTGCAATAATTTATGCTAGTTATTTTATGATAACTAACTGCGATCAATATTGAAATGATGAATCAAAATCGAGAGCTGTCTCACAGACAGCCAGAAGTGCCTACTTAACCTTCAATTGGTGAGGTGAAGTCTCGCAAACCCCACCAACATTTTCGAACAAACGATAATCTGTCTATTTATTCGAAGGAAAAATTTCAATCTTGTTGATTCTTTATACTCATCGTGCTACTAAATTGAAAAATCGTCTAATCATTAAGCCATTCAATTTCTTAACAAACTTATCAACGAAAGCGTTATATCAAAGAGAGAAAATTTCATTATGACGACAGTTTCATCACTAGCTGTAATATTATTTCGTTGTTTGTTCAACGATACACTTAACAATTCGTTCACCGACTATGCGTTTCTACGTTTTAGCGTGAAGACATTAAGGAATGCTGTGCGTGCATGGTAGAAGTGACATGCAAGACCCGAAGTTGGAACATACATCGAGACATTACCGTGGCATTTCTTTCTACAAGGTCCACGTAGCGAACAAAGCGAGCATCTAATTCAAAAGCAAGAAATTCGATCGAGGCCGGCTTTCTGGTTTATTTTCCAGGGGACATCCGGTATCAGGAGGAGTCCTCTTCTTGCGGAGGAAGTCATCGGCATCATCCTCACGGTGCGGTCGGCCGGAGGGCAAGGCTGCAGAGGAGAGCAGCTCTCTCTTCCTCGGGCCGAGCGGTCTTAATGCCGGCGAGGAACGTTACGCGGGTTTGCGTGCCGGCGAACGTGATTACGCTCGTCGGCCGGAATAACACGTTGCACTCGTCTTTGCTTACACGGCGAACATTGTGAGCGAGGTAAATTAATAATTGGAGCATTTAGTAGAAGACGGGACCCCGGCCGACTGTCGTGGCACGCCTCAAACCTCCCTGAAGCGTGTACCGGGCGACGTGCACGAGTGTATACGCATATACGCGACGTACATTTAAAATTATAATGCAGAAAGGGCGGTGGCAAGACGGAACGAAAACAAAACGAGACGAAGAAAAGATCCTGCAATAAAAAATCCTCCCAAGAGAGAAAGAGAGACACAACAGGACAGAGAAGAGAGGAGAACGAACGAGAAGAAACTGATACACACACGGCGGAATCGTTTACGGCAAATCTTGTTGCTTTCGGGTTTATAACATGTTGCAACGGACCGGCCAGCTTCGCGTCGGGCCCGTCTGTGATTGAAATTAATTCGTACTCTCGAGTGACAGACTTTTATCGACGATAATGGCATTGTAACGCAAACGGCCCGCGAGATACGAGACCCGGTCACGAATGCCTGGTTGCTGGTTTTGTAACCCTGTGCTGTACGATTTTTTCAGCACCGGCCACGTTGTTGCAACCATCGTGACCGTAAATACCCCGGCGCTCTTTACGGCTACCTCGGCTTTTTCATTTCTTTTTCATCGGAAGACGAGGTGCGGGAATGCGACTCAGGGATGCACGGTCTAATTCGTGTTGATTGCCAACTGGTTAGGAGAATTGTAATAATAATGTTCTGTAAAAATGAATGTCAGTGTAAAAATGTAGAATAACATTTTAGAATATTAGCTCAGTGAACGTGCGATATCTTTATAGTTGTGAGCAGTATCGATTGTAACGAACAGAATAATTTCCACAGCCATAACTCGCCGCGCAACAAGGGTTAATTGTAACTGCGAAAGTTTGCGGATCAGCGTGTGTCCCTTGTCGCAGGAGATTTGCCTAATTTGATCGTTTCTACGCGCCGATTCGATATTCCTTGCAAGAGATAAGACAGATAAATAAAAAGGGGGTACGGTCGGTTTCGACAGGTAGATCGACTTATATAACGGACGAGATTGTTCGATTCTCGATTCGGGCCTTGTCCGTCGTGTTATCACGGTACCCGCGATAGCCGGGCCACATTTTCTCGGGCTCGCAAGCGTGTTTCGCAAAATTTCGCAAAAGGAACAAGGTCTGTTCTTCCTGTGTGTTCACGTGTTAAATGTGGACCACCCGAGTCGACCGCCGCGCCGCTCGGAAGTTGTTCCTTTCGATTGTTTGCAAAGATTTGCAATTCGCGGACATGGACACCGGGCGAGATTTGCTTAATTCGATTGTACGTCTGCAGGACACGGTGGGTGTGCTGTTCAATTCCGTACACGAAAACAATGTTTTTAATAATAAATACTAGTCATCTTTAATGTTCTACGGTCTTCAATAATTGTGGTAACATTTTTGTCTTTATGCATTTATGGAATGTGGACATTTTTCAAGTGCTCGGAGACGTTCGTATTAAAACAAGGTTGACAGTCCTTTTATTTTATTTATTTATTTATTGATGCCGTAAACCTAGTTTGGTTTATATAGCATACATTATTATGACATTATGAAAAATAGAGAAGTATATATTATAACATAGTATGGATAAAGTGGAATTATGTAGTATAAACATTAGCGCTGTGATATCTCGTACGCTTAGAAAAAAATTAATATTGTATGGACATTGCCAGATGATTCCTTTTATTTTATTTACATTTTTATGTGCCTTTAATTTTAACCATTCTCTACATTTGCTAAAAAGAACAGAAATGGAACCATGTCAGGAAACGCTCTGAATAGTTACCATTTTTCCCAGTTTCTTGCTAAAATTCGCATTCTCGCTAATTTCACGGTTTGCAGGATGAAATTATGTAACGAATAGTTCTTGGCCAAAGCGACAGAACGTCCGCGCGAGGTGGTTGATCGGTCGGATCAGATAAAATGTCAATTATATAATTTCTCCACGCGCGTCCCACGGACCGGCTCACAATTCATCGTTAGTACTGTATTTCTATCAGGCCGAAGTGAACGACTTCAGCCTCACCAACGTGTACACACGGTACACGTATGTGTGTGGATGTGTGTATGCGAACAAGGTGTGCGTATAAATGCGTGTACGTCTTATCGAGGTATCTAATCCTCGTATACCTCGATTATGGACCACCCAGGCGGTACACCGCGGAAGTTGGCACGCACGATTTGTGCACGCACACGCTGGCAAGAGTCGCGGCACGTATACTGGGTGTGCCTTTACGATACTTCGGCGTATCCTGATTTTCTTCCGCGAAATCTATCGCGTACGAATCGTGGAAATGGTTTCGCAGACTTTCGTTTATCTGTTGATTAATTTATGGCCGTGTGAAATGAATGAAAATAGAAATTCATTCGTTGTAGACAGTCGTTACTTGTATTACATCTAGTAGATCTTCGTGCGAAGTAGAATTGAAAAAACCAAATTAATAGAAATATTAATATTATGACCGAGATTATACACAGGGGAACAGAGTATGAGGATTCACAGAGATCCTAAAGAAAATATTCACTGATAAATTCTTTAAAATTATAAGTTACACTGAGCAACACTCAGCTGTGTCTATTGATCGTGATTTTTCATTTACACAGTTAAAGTTGTTTGAAACGAACAAAATCAATCAGCAGGCACCACGCAACAGAATGTTGCCAGGTGAGAAAAGGAAATCGTGTTCCGGGAAGGAAATCGGACGTCAAAGGTGCATGTAACTATCTTTCAAACACCCAGTAGACTCTACAAAACCCACAAGGCCGTGTCTTGCTCGCGCCGGTGCCGAACGAAAGAAAGTGTCGATGGTTGTAGCGAATAAGCGATAGCAGCGCAACGTTTATTAATGGCCGGCCGATAATTACACCGTGTGTAGTCAATCGATCGTCGCCGTTCCTCGCACCTCCTCATTTTTCCAGGACCGCGGACACCTGCCGAAACTATCGTCGAAACAAACGTGTCAAACACCGAACGCCAACTATCCTGACGATAAACTGGCAAAAGGAAAGTCTCGTTTTTGTCATAAAATCATAGAATCTGAGACTGTGGATTTTGTTTGTGTACGATAAAAAGGAGTAGCTGTAATTTGAGACGGTAGAAAGGTTAAAAGGAGTCACCTAATTCCAGATAATAATTAATATCAATCAATAACAACAGTTCTGTAAAAGGGGAAAATGAATTAAACATTGTAAAATATTAACCAGTGTTACCGGTGAAAGAGTTTCTCGTAAAACAGAAGCAAATAATTTATATTTTGCAGAAGGATCTACTAATTAGAAGGGTCCCCTTACAAGCGGCGGTTCGAATTCGTTAAATGTTCTCTGTATTGGCTTTCGCCGGGGTTCTAGGAGTTCTATGACGGTTGATTCGTTGAAAAATAGTATCGGTCCGGCCGGTTTCGCATTGCGGATCAGTTGGCGAGCGTCGCAAGGGGTGAAAGGGGAGCAACGAAGTATCGGATCGAGGTAAAGTGCGAAGTAGAGACGGCCCCTTATAATAGCGCGGCTCGTTGGGTGGTCCAGCAAGACCACCGTGGGTGGCCACTCACTAACACCGCCTCGATATTAAGCACAGCCACGTGTAACGTATACGTATTGCCGGTGATACAGCCACACGGCTGGAGGAGGTGCGTTTAACCGCAATATATCATTTTACTTAGCACCGAAGCGGAGAACTTCCACCCGGTGGCCCACCGACCAGCCAGGAACGTAACAAGTATGTTCCGTGTCAACTTTACAACGACAACTTTGCGGTATTTATGCGCGGAAAATAAGTTGCTTTCTCTCCTTCAAGGGCCACCAATACCACCCGACTCCTCGCCGAGGGTGAACCAAGAATTTCGTCCGCGTTCTTTTCTCTTTCTTTCGTCCTCTCTTTCTCTTCCTTTGGCGCTGTTGGCTGGTCGCCTTTTTTTCCGGTTTTTGTTCCTCACCTGGATACACTCTTGATGACGATGTAAGCGTTTTTTAACGAGGCCGTAAAGAGTTGCACCGGGGAATTTGAATGCACGCGAAAGAACGGAGAAAATTTCTGCCGGAAGAGAAAATGCCAACGAAATTGGGTCGCGAGGATCGGTTTCGCTTCAATATCGACTGATGAGTCAATTAACCTGTCATGGTTACAAGTACATTCCGCGTTTTTCATACAGAAATTTACTTCTGTTGCAATTTTGATCATTTCAGAATTATACGATGGTATCTTTGAATTCTTTCCATCTATTCACTGTTTTCTATAATTTAGTAGTGACTTTAAAATTGTGGATAATTAAAGAATGATACGACTGTTTTCTATAATTTAGTAGTGACTTTAAAATTGTGGATAATACTGTTGGAGCAACGCAAATATTTATGTGAACCTCGTTCTTCAAAATCTTACATCGAAGCTAGGATTCAGGGTGAAGGTAGACTCATGTAGGATTGATCTTATACAAAAACATTAGGATTAGGTTGAATGTTGTCCACATTGCTCACAGATTCGTTTGCAACGCTCACCCTCCATAACTTGATAAAATTCTTCGAGATCTTACCTCGACGCTAGGATTCAGACTAAAAAGACGGTTACCCAAGATTTCTCTGGTATGAAGACATCAGACCTAGGCACCGCATAGTTCGGTTTCCCCCAAATCAGTTCGCAACACTGATCCCATGGTTCCATTCACTGTCAAATCGCGGGTGGTGACTTCTTCGGAGGGATGTTCGGGATCGAATAAGACTCAATAAGACGCCGGCGCTGCTCATTGACTCCGGGCTCGTCCTGCGTGGGGAGCCGTGCTGCTGTCGACGGACAATGAGATGAAAAATAACGTGCCGGACCGGGTCTGGGTTAAAGGCGCTCGTTGGGTTGCTCGCGTACAAACCTGCTCTATCTCTGTTTCTTTCTGATTTTCGCCTGGGCAGCCTTCCCTCGCCCCGGATTCCGCTAAGTCAATTCCACGTTGAGGATACGGCAGAGGCGTCAGTCGACCTGGGTGGTCCCCGTCCTACGCAAACAGAGCGTACAAGCGCATACATGCTGGTTGAACAGGTAGTGCGCGCACGAAAATTTACTGACTTTCTGGATTTCGAGGGTCGAGGAGAGAAGACTGGGCTCTTCTCGCAGGAGGAGGGCCAACGGGGGACGATGCTGTCCCAGAGAACTGCCACACCATTTCCTCTCCCTCTTCATGGCTCTTTCGCTTTTTCTTCATTGTGTTTTTATGTCCTCGACGATGGCCACCCTCCAGACCGCAGAACGCACTCTTCTCTATCTCTTTCTCTCTCGCTGCACGTGTGTCTCCCTTAAAAGAGAGTGACGTCGCGAACGGAAAACGTTCTCCGCGGATGCGTGGAAACAATGTCCCGGCCTTTGCTCCGATAACTTCGGCTAAACTGGTCTTGGTTTTGCTCGGGCGCGCGCGATTGTGCGGCTTATTTTATGGGGGCAGTTCATAATGGACCGTGCACGTTTCGTATGCCGCTCTCAAGAACGCCCCGGCATCGGAAATTCGACGCGGCTGAATCTGCCAATGGGGCACTGTTGTTTTTATGGCGCCAGGATCGCCAATTTATGGACAGCCACAGTCGAATCTCTATTCCCGCAAGAACTTTATGAACAATGGCCGGGGCCGCTTAGCCGGTAATTTATAAGCAGCGCTGCCGCGGCACGCATGATTGTTTGCAATCAGCGGAAACGCGAATTCACGAACAAATGCCTCCTCTACTCACTTGTTCTTATTGTACATTGTTCTTTGATGTTGGATCGTCTGTCAAGACATATTTTTTCTTGGCCGTTACATTCAGTTCGAATATCAAGCAAATAATTTGCTGATTTAAAAAAGTAAAGGGAGGTGACTACCCTAAAGTGTACAAAAGTAGTGTAGAAAATAGATTTGCCTATCTATCCTATTATATTTGCCTATATATTTAATCTAAACTGTAGGTCCCGTCGCGAAATAATTCTTATAGAAGAATTCAAAAAGCGACGTTCAATAAGTTAAAAAAAGGTGTTAAAACGATAAAGATAGTATCCTGTGGAACACGAGCATTTTTCTAATAGTAACTTGGCAATCGCCGGTTGTTACAAAACACCATTAATGTTATAAATTATAATAAGTACAGATCCCTCTTCGATTGCAAGCGAAGAAAATCAACGTGAGCCAATCAGCTGAAAAAGATCTTTCCGTAGTGTAGCGTGTCTTTAGATCACGATCAAGTTTACATGGGTTCCTAATAATTACTATCCGCTAGTCACGCAGATCTATTTGCATTTCATAATACTGACTTATAACGAGCAGTGCAGGCGCACACGGTTTGCCTCGGTTGCCGTTAAATCAAAGAAAAATAACTGGTACAAAAAGAAACGAAGAAAGTCTCTCTCGCGGGTATCACGTCTCGGGACCACCATCGAGCTCACCCGCAACAGACACATGAACCCATAGATACGCGTGCCTCCCTTCCCCCACGAACACCAAAGCCGCGCAACACATAAAACCGGGTAATGCTAATTCAAACAAAGTTAGGCAGATGTATATATTTTAATTCTTTTCTCGTTTATATAGGGGTCGAACTCGGTAGCGAGGCAGCCTTCTCGGGTTCAATGGGAGCCGGGCCGCTTTCCAGTTTGCCAATAATTCTTCCCACCGGGAATTAGAAACGCCGCTTAACGCCATAGAGTTTCTCTTTTTCCAAGTGCACTTTGGAATTGGACCGATGAATGACGCCCCGCCGCGCGAAAAATCGGAAGTCAAAGCTGAAACCTGGCCTTTTTCAGAAAAAAACCTCTGGAACCATTCCGCTTCGAAATCGTGTTTCAAGCTCGCGTTTGGCACGAGTGATCCGAGAGCTTTGAGCCGTGTGCACACGGTGTCGAATTCTCATTGTTTTCGTTAAACGTGTTGCGCTACACGCTGCCATGTTCGTTTTCGTCTCAATTTCTGGCCTAAATCAGCATCTCTCTGCACATTCGTTTTTGTTGCGACACACGTGTGGAAAACGAGTTCCGTCGTGACCAGCAAAATTGGAAAGAATAAAGTAATAATTCTTTAAATAAAGTAATAAATTCTTTAAATGTTTTTACTGTTCTACATTTGATATGCATATTTTATAAATTTAAGAATAATGCTTTCGATCCATTTAATTGAATAAGAAATGAAATCAATTTTTGTTTGACGGCTGCTTTTCGTAATCGATGCAGAATATTTTTTATTTTACACGAAGATCTGGTAACGAGACTCTGAGTGGATAGAAAAATGAAGCGAATTAATTTGTCAAGGTACCAGACGTGGAAATATTCACTTCTCACGAGGTGCTGGTCTCGTTTCATTTTTCAAATTTTACAAGGCGCCCTTAGAAAGAGCTCCGCCCACTATGCGAAATAGCAAAGAAAAATGAACGCTGGAAGATCACAAGCGTATACATAGTGAAACGAAATAGCGTGAACCTCGGATTATCTGTTACACCCTCGTCAAGTTGTCCCGTGTAGCCTTCAAGATTCGACCTGATAAGAATTTTCATGCTACGATAAGTATCTCGTTAATAAAAGCTTTACACTCCGAAAAGGCCAGTGAACTGTACCAGGGATCTTGGTGAGGATTCGAACTCCGTAATGGAGCCATTTCGGCGTGAAAATGGAAATTAAGGAACCGGGTAACGATCTTGAATGTAGCACTATTAAACAGCGAGGCATAAATATAATTCTTCGAAAATGTTATCTTTTTCGTGAAGGTACGAAAATCTGTAATTTATTGCTCTGTGAACGACTGTAAAATGTTCTGTGTATATTCTAGTCAATTAATGGCTCTTTTTCAGTGTACTTAATCCTCCATAAAAAGTAATTCTAAAACTGAAAGATACCAATCCAGTTTTTTACGAACATAAGGATATGCCGAAATAATTGAATATACATAAATTCTACAACACAAATCTCCAGTATCAGAATGTTGATCGCTGAAATTTTGCAAGACCCGTCATAATTGCAGGTTAAACATTTCTTAATTTATCAAGAACGTATTAAATTATTTATATTAAATAAAGTGATATAATATAAAATATATATATATATATCACTTTATTCTAATCTATTAATTGATATAAGATTTATATTATATAAATTATATAAACTAATAAATTTATTATTATAGTGTAAAATAGTTCATACTGGAGGTTAGTAGATCGAGTTTAAAATGAAGTGCTGAATTTTGTGGAATGTTTGAGTGTCCAGCGATGAATGTGTTAATTAATTGACGGTAGTACGAGTATAGTAAAAAAGACTAACGAATAATCCAACGTGGATTTACGATTCCGATTGGCAGTGACCACGAGGATGAGATCCGATGGCCTTGGTCGGTTCGCACTCTGACCATATCGCTTTTCGTCATGTCCCGCGGAGTGTCTACGGACCACCAACGTCGTTGCAATTAGTAAGTCGGACATCCTTCTCTCTCGTTCTCCTTCTCCTATTCACCTTTACATTTTACCTTTCCCTTGGGTGTTGCTCTACTTCTCCGTCTCTCGTCCCGTTCCTCTTCCTCTCTCTCTCGCTCTCTTTCTTGCCGGTCTGCATTCTTAATCCCACTAAATTGCTTTTAGTAGACAAATTTGTTCGTGCGTCTCAAAGAGGCAACATTTTGGGACAACTGAGCGTCATTAGCTGTCAACTTAATGCTCTCTTTCTTACGTTACGAACGAATGAATTTAAATATATTATTCTCAATATTTCACCTCGTATTGAAACGCACCTCGAAATAATGGAGACGGTAATTAATATCCCATCACATTATACATGATATACTATGTAATTACTGAAATAAGTTTCTAAAAAAAGATGTTCCGCAAACGGGAAGTCGGTTATTCTTATTCGTTTCTGGTATTTTTTATTCCTTTTCTGATGGTAGAACACGCTTTCTCTCCTAACTCCCTCCATTTTTCTTGCCGTCAACACTTGGCTATTTCTCGTTGATCTTTTCGATCCTTTAATTTACTATCTACGATCTCGGGAATGCAAATGAATCCTTTCGTACGTGTTCATCAATAATTTTTACCCACCTACAAATACCTTTATTCCAAATACAAACACAATTTTCAGGACAAAAGTGATCATGTGATTGAAAAACTAATATATACATACATTCTGAAAATATAATTGAAAATAAATCAGCTGATTCGGCGAAGTAAAAACAATAATTGATAATTACTAATCGATCCCGAATTCGCCGCCATATTGGATCATTTCCGAGCGCAGCGGTATCGCTAACAAACTTGTCACAGTCGGAAGATCTCGTCAGATCATCGAAGGGAATGGAAGCAGTGGCAGAATGGTTGGCACAAAGAATCCGCCGAGTCAACGAAGATAATAACAATTCCTCGGCCGGAATTCGTGGTGGGTCGTCTGAAGACCGGAAGTCGATGTCTCTCCCGCGGCCTTTCGGCGCCGTGCTGGAAACAATGTGAAGGTATCGTAGATAATCCATCGGCAAAAGCACCAGTAGCCAGCCATAGATGCAGATAGCCGTGGGTTACGATCTTCTTCTTCCTCTTCTACCTCCTCCTCATCCTCCTCATCTTCGTCTATCTCTTTTCCCCTTTCTTGCCGTCGACGTGGGCATATCTGCGGGGAAGAATAACGATTCACCTCGTTACAATGGTAAAGGACGATCCTCTCTTCAGCACGATGTTCTCGTACCTACTGCGATCGCCGACATTAGTCATCTCTGGGCCGGGCTTAACGATGTTGTCGGACAATGTTGCGAGATGGAAAATTGAACGGCCGGAAACCGGGTTCATATACGGTAACGCCAGTGCGCGGATTCGGGTTCATTCAGGACTGGTTCGCTCATCCTTCCGGCAGATATCCATTTTTACATTTCAATTTTAATTCAGTATCTGATTGAAGACAATCACGGACGTAGTAGATCGGTAGGTGTGATTGATGTGAACACAATGGCTTAATTATTTCGTCTTGCGTTTCACAATTTACTTACGAGAAAGCGGATTTTATACATTTATAGCAAAAACGAGTTGGGCCAATTTAAGATAGTTAAAGGCATTAAAGAATTTAAGAGAATCAAGATTATTAAAAAAAGAGAATCTTGCACTTGGTACCTGTTTCTTACGATTTTTATAGAAAATGTTTATTTTGCACAGGATCCGCAGTCCAACGATAACAATCTCAATCAATTTCTGCCTGCAATAATGGAGACCGGATTCGTCCGCAAATACAGTGTAAACAGGGTTGCTGGGTCCCCGGTAGGCAACGTGTTGCCGCTAATTTACACTGTCATTTATTTAATCTCCTCCAACCAAAAGTGCTATAAAAGAATATTACCGTCCACCGAGTTCAATTTAAATCGCGTTCACTATCATCAGCAGAACAGTGCTATATTGCTATCGGTAGAGGAGTGAAAAGAGAGCTTTTAGAGCGTAATTGCGTGCGATCGTCGGCAGTGAGATACCGCAGGACTATGTCGTTTTACGAGCACGGTAAACAGAAGTCGTATAGCTTAGAAGATAACCCGTGGATAGCCGTGGGTACGATCTTAATAGAAGTTTCGCCATAATCCGCCCACCCGTCTAATAAATACATAGGCCATTAAACGGCAGTCAGTCGCGGTATCTTCGGGTTTAATAGCGCTCGGCGTTGAATTTGTCCGGTTGTTGCGAGTACAGATAGCAACTGGTAGGCCGGTAATCGGTGATAGCCAGCTGCGGTATCGACGGGGGACCTTACTTTTTGATGGTATCTGCGAAATAGAAACAAACGAACGGACGCATGGACGAACGGTCGGACGAACGGATGGACGGACGGACGTGTATGCCGCATTCCGTGTTTATTATTTTGCCGGTGGGTGGTCCGAAGAAGTCTAGAGCCGTCTCGGTGGCCGATAGCATCTCTCTTGCGTCTCTCATGTGCACGCACCGATGAACGCACGGCCGACGCAGTGAACGAACGTGGCGCACCGAGTCGTCTTGCGTAAGGAAGTAGTCGACTTCTCTCTTCTTCCCCTTGGCCCATTCTCTCCATTCTCCCCTTCTCATCAGATCCTCGTTCCTTCATGGACCTTCGATTCTCTTCTATCCTCCTTTGTCCACCACCCAGCTCGTTACCTCGCCCATTTCCTCGCTAGAAAGTATCCTCCACAGTCGCTTTTTCATTCGCTTTTTCTGCTAGATACCTTCTTCTTCTTCTCTCTCTCTCCCCCTCTAACCCTCTAGTTTTTTCTCAGACTTTCTTCACGTGGTTTCTTCCCATGTGATGCTGATTTTCTCATATTCTGAACTAACTTTGTGTTCTCTCAAATCTAGTTTTGTTACGGGAAATGTTTGTTTAGTCCTTCAATTTCACAAGAAACATTCCAAAAGAATCATTATTTCCTCAAATTCCTAGTTTCAAGCTTCAGCTCTTCATACCAGATAAAAGTAATCTGCATGAATTACAAGAAACATTGGCCAAGTAAAAGCTGTGTTTTTTCTCCTATTAATTTGAATAAAATGCGGACGCTCTTGTAGGTTTTAATCATAATAAAATTGCTATTAAAATCCAGCGTGTAATTATTCCGAATAGATTAAAAATCGTGTGAAATGTAAACCTTTCGATTGCAATTTATCGAGCGAGCGCAGTCGGGCAAAGAATTAAAGATAAAATTTCACCGGGAATTACAGCGAAACGAGTGGCCGGGAGCGGTTAATTAATTGCGAGCCGACTTCATTGAGGCTTGGGGGCCGCGGCCGCGATACCAGTGCAGCGCACTGCAGTGTAGCGCCGATGCGATGCCTGGGACCATGCAACCCAAGCTACAGAGGTGCATATTGTGGAAAATAGATCCACAGGGGTCTCTCTCTCTCTGTGTCTCGTGGCGAGCAGCCGTTTTCTCTGTTTCAGCCTCGGCACTCACCACCGGCTATCTCGCTCTCGCACTCATTAAGCCGATGCAGCGTCGGCGAAGATCAAAGCCCGTCTTCTACGGAGGACCGCTTAATACTGGGTGGCGAGCTAAGAGTGTCGTAAAAATTATTAACGGTCCCTCCGCACGCTGTGCCTTATCGCCGGATCGGCAACTACAGTTGGGTGCATTCGTCGAACCTGCCACCACAATATGCAATGACATTTCGTCTTAATCGTCTTGTTGTGACCATTTCCAGATCCGTTTTCACCATTTCCCAAAAAGGCATCTTCTTCGTGTTACAGAAGGAACGTGTTCAGCAGTTCGCATAATAAAAATGGTAAAATCCATAGATATTACTTGTCTTAAAGTTGGCAGACTTGTTTAGAGATACTTAATGTAATTTTTATGGAGTTTATTGCAGCAATCATATACTCTTCGTTTTTATTACAGTTGCCTTTCTTTTTATTTTTGCAGTGCTGCATTAGTTTGTTAATTTCGATCAAGTAGTTCTCCTTAAATATTCTTTAATGTTCCTTCATAATTGAACCGATCCCTTTTCCAAAACTTTTCAACACCTCTCGATAATTTCTCAGAAACTTTTTAACAATATTTAGTGGAGTTGAGACAAAAGAGTAATTCACCACAATCCAATGGATTGTTCTAAAGATTCTCCACGAGAATCTTACAGAAATTTACACCATTCGCATTCGCCACAGTACTCGACGGTCGACCGTTAGCCTTGCAAATAAAATGCAACTGACTGTCGGAGTCTGTACAAATTTTTTCGTACACATACTTGGTTATTTCGCAACAGGCGGAACTGGCCACCCGTTTTATTTCCTTGGCGATGCCGCCGCCTGCATGGCACTCGGACATTAAGTTACGCAAACAATGAATGTCGAGGTCCGTTTATGCGATCCCTGGGCCAGGAAGAGATATCAGTGGTCGCAATTTGCGGGACGATTTCGAATTTTTATAGTCGCATAATTTTTTAGTGTTCCCGGAGCTGAGGTACCGCTTCTTCTTCGCCTTCTACCGTTGCTATCTCAATCCGGTCGTGGTCAATGAGAGAGCTGAGGCCCCGGTGAATCGACGAGAGAGTAGAATAAAGACACGCGCCGGCGATGGAATCGAAAATTGTCTCGTATTCGATTGGAACAGGGTGTCGGGGTTCGGTATCGCCGTGGGTGGTCGCGTATTTACACATTACCTCTTTCGATCTGCCAGTTTGTCTCGCTCTCTCTTTCTTATTTAATTTTCTCCGCCGGTCCTTCCTTCTCTCTCCCTCCCTCTATTCCTCTCAGCTCAGCCGAGGTCCCTCTCTTTGTCTTTTTCCTTTCTTCTCTTCACGGTCTCGCGCTCTCTCAGTCTTTCTTTTCACGCTGTTCCTCACCGCACGTCATAAATGTGCGCACGAATATCGAGTGCGTGTGAGAGACTCGTACGCGCACGTACGCACACGCGTGCTCCTCGCCGCACGGAAGTGGTGTACGACGCCTAATGAAGTCGCATCGTTATGCAGATATTATGAAGACAGGTTAATAAGTTAATTGTCCGGTGTAACGCTCTTCCCCGTGGCTTAATGAACGTATTCAGAACGGTCGCGCCTTTCTCTTCGCAAGATCAGGTACCCTAAGTGGTGTACTTTAGCTCTGCTGGATCATGCGGTTAATTCGATCGTGGAGCGGAATGTGGAACCTAATTGCTTTGTACTCATGGTGGCGTCCTCCTACCCTGATATCCTAGACGATAAAGGTGTCCAAGAACTGCTTGTTCCAAATGATGTGGGACAGAGGGACGTCTCCGTCCTAGTTAGGCCCAGACATTCCGTAGCATCATGTTTCCATTTCTGCAAAGTATTCAAGATAGATAATAAGACAGCTACTTTTGTTTTACATTTTTCTACCTCTGTTAAAATCCTATACAATGAAGGTGTCCAGTAACTACTTGCTCTAAATGATGAGTTGGGCAGAAAAGACTCTCTTACCATTTCAGCACGGTATTCATGAAAGACAATGCTTGCAGCTGCTGTTCCCTTATATCCTCTTCGAGTAAAAGTGGAGCAGATCTCTGTCAGGAAAAATTTCATCTTCGGCTCCGGTCTCCAAGGTGTCTAATAAAGATCTCAGCTCAGAATCCTATAAGAAAAACAAGCATCGCAGCTCTGAACGTGACTGTCTGAATACGATGTACCCACGAGTGGTTCTGTGCAGCCGCCAATCAAATGCTAACCGATCGCAGAGTAGACGCGTATAATCAATTATGTAGATTCGTATGAGCGTGTATTCCGACGACGCTGACGATGCAGGCGACCGACGCATCAAACATTCGCATTTCCGGTCGCGATTATTATTGGAGAGGTAGCAATTTCGATCCCGGCGGACTCGCGGGACAACCGTGGTTACGTTCGGTAGATCGGCGGACCCGTCGTTTTCTGCTCGCTTTCATCCACACGCGTCAACCTTCCTTCCTCGGACCTTTTCTATTAGATCTTTGATGCATATGAAATGTCCGATTTTAGCATGCGAACCTTCTAAAACTTTTCGATCAAGAAATACTATTACAGTCTACCGGTTTAGTATAGTAAAAGTTCGAGGTACAAAGGTTAAGATCCAATCTACAATTTTAATTTAGTCTAATTTTTCAATAGACTTCAACGTCGATCAATGCGATTGAAAATTAACATACTGACGATAGCGTTATGTGATTTTCGGTGGAAATCTGGACATTAATTGACGTACTATTCGTTGATGGATTACAAAATAGAGATATCAATCTTGTAAATGAAAAACGTACTTACCGTATGTAATATAATCAAGAAACTTGAAACAGTTGTGTTTGTTAAAAAAAAAAGTTGTGTTTGTTTTATAATTCTAATCCTAGAACGGTTGGGGAGCGTATACAAAACTTCTCAAGCTGCTTTGGAGTCAATGACGAGAGGAGAAAGAGAAAGACCGTCGTCGGCAGGACTTCGAGACGCGAGGAACGGGAGAAAGAGAGAAAGAGATGATGCGGCGATCTGTAAACGCCGTTGTGTGCCTCGTGCGTGGCACGTAGCCCTGGAACGTGTGTGGGTAATGTTTTTGCTTGAGGGGAAATGGTACCGCGTGTGTGGTCTTGCGTCGTGCCCCTTCTCTCCCCCCGCCGTGATGGCACACCGCCGTATCCTAGCAACGTAGAACGCCACGCCGTTTCGGCCAATCACGGCCGGGCCTCGATCGGCTCGGCTCAACTCGGCTCTCGTCGGCACCGACGTCACCGGTACCCGCAGTGCCGTACCCCTGTGCCGCGAAAGCGTATGCCCCGCGTCAAAGAAATCGCGATCATTCTACGCGGTGCTTACAGCTACGCGATACTAACAACTTATAAATGTCAGTACAAACAATTTCTCAGACGAAAACTACTGATAAACACTGTATCACAATTGTTAATTATACTTGTAACTATACATGCTAAACAACGGCCGCATATCATGCGGATTGTGATACCTGATCGTTACGTTGATTGTTAACATTGATCGTTTAATAATACATTATATTTTATAAGACGTTACACTATGGAGTTAGATAGTTGTAAAACGTACATACTGATAAATATAACATATTTCTTTATGAAATACGAAAAGCAAACATTGTTACTGAAAACTTATACATGACTCGTTTGAATTTTGAATACCGCTGGGATTGCTGTAACTTAACCAATGATATTGCACTGTATAGTTTACCGCATACTGTGATCAATATCTTTACTATTTGTTAATGAAAATATTAATGAAATTGATAGCGAGTAGTCCAGTATATGCATATATGTACCCGGTTATTAAAGTAAGGGTTAGAGCACTAAGGAATGAGTTTGAATATCTTTATATAAAATCGAGGTATTAAATTCCTGATATCGGTAGCGAATGACCGTTTTCTGTAGACTGTATTAATTTCGTAAGGATTTGCGGCGGTGAGTTACCTTGCGCCGATAAAAATACGAAAAACGGCGGATCGGCGGTGGGTCTGGCGTGATCGGGATCGTTCGGGAAGGATCGGCAGGTTACGGCCCTGAATGTTTGTGCAGCTCGGATCTCGGCGAGCGGCGTCGTTGGAGGGGGGCCGTCAACTATGGCCGGCGCAGAAGGCAGGCCACGAAAGAAATGTGGCAGCGCATTTCGCTTAGTACGGACTTAGACTGCTCTAAGTGGCGGTCGTGTACGCCGGTGTCCGAGGACGAGGACGACGACGACGAGGACGACGAGGAGGAGGACGTCGTTTCGAGACGTACGACAAAGAGACTCGCAGACGAGGTGGACGAAGCTCTCCAGCTGCACTCACTGGACCGTGGAACACTCTCGTCCTCTAACGTCGCCTACGCCTTCTTGCGTAAACCGGATGCTCGTGACGGGCGGGTATATACGAATTCGGAGGTCGTGGTGAGAGGCTGTTCGGTGCGCGGTGTGAATTTTCGTATGGGAATCGAGCCGAGCCGAGTGACAACGTTCGTGACAAGTGACACTGTAGTGTGCCGATCGAATTGATCCCGGACGTATCCCAGACGTACGTGCCGACCGGATATACATTGCAGGCCATATGACAGAGGTGGAGCACACGTGTTCGAAAGTGCGACCAGTTTCCCGCGAAAACAACGAACGATAGCCAGCCGACACCACCGTCGACCCGGTTGTCGCGTGATATTTCAAAACAAGCGAACTCGCGTGTGCGCCCTCGTGTTTGTCGGCGGTGTCCCGCGAGAGGGAGATACCGGAATAGAAAGAGAGCGAAAGAAAGAACGAGAAAGATAGAGTGTGTGTGTGTGAGTGTGTATCGGTCGGAAATTAAAAGAAGCAGGACAGAGGAAGACGTGCGAGGAGCCAGCAGTTTGCTCTCGTGTATTTACTGTTCCGCGGTGGGCACCGAACTAACCTAAAAACCGATTCCCGGTGTCTACTGTTGTTTTGTGTGTACACATCGTCGCGACACGGTACCCGCGCATGCGCAGAACAAGCCGTGTGGTGCCTCGTGCGCGAATTTCGATTGCTGCCGTGAAGAGTCGCACCGATGACGACCAGCCGAGGGAAATCGCGCGGTAAATAGGGAGAATACTGAACCGTGTGCTGTGAGATGTGTTTAACAGGAAGTTCGTGCGATCGTTACGTGGAGAACGTCAGCAAGTGATTGTGAAAATTTTTTTTCTACGTGCTTTTCTGTGTTCGCGAATCGAAATTCATTTCCCCGAGTCGTGTGACTCCGGCGGCGAGTAGAAACGCAACCGTAGAAGGCGAGAGGGGGAAAAAGAAAAACGAAGAAGAGCGTTATTATAGTTGATACGTCCCCGACGGGGAGTAATATTACAAAATAATCATACTGCGAATTGTGACGGAGCGAATGCATGACGGATCATGGTTTCTGCGTCCGGCCCCACAGGGATCCTAGCGGGACGCCCTTCCGGTTCTCAGTGCCATCAAGGTCCGCAGATAACGCAGAACGGAGGCACGGGCAAAGGTCATCATGAAAAGCACAGTAAAATCAGTGTCGAAGACGCGAAACTGCGACACGAGTCCGATCTGTACATCAGGCCCAGCTGGACCGATGCTGCGATAGCGTTGGACCAGCTCGAAAAGGTGAGTTTACAACTCTGTCTTCATTTATAATCACAAGGGCTTGAAAGCAGACCTGGGCGAAATTGATTTGTAAATAAATTCTAGAAATAATGCTCTGTAATATTTGACGAATAATGGTAATTATCTACGAAGTAGCACTTCTTCTTACATACACTTGGTACACCTTTCTTCTTTTCATATGATAGGGGCTCTCTTTTGATTTTCGAGATATTCGCAAAACACTGTTTCTACCGTTAGATTGCATTTTCCGTATGCGTGCACGCTCCGTGGCAACGTTTGCGTCAGCCTGATCCGGCTATCTCTTTACTGTTTTTGTAAACACGTGCGGGGAGCGCAGAGAAAGCGGGGTCTGACTTTGGTCATATATCAGATGAACTTTTAATTTCGACATGCTACTGCTGGATTTTCGTATTCGTGGTTGTCTCTTTCTCTCTAAATTTCATCAAAATCGGAGGGGAATGTCTTATTGTAAATAATAACCCAAATAATGTATTTCAATTGATGATTTGTGTCTTGCTAATTATGAAATTAACATTTCGAAAGGGAAATATGTAGTGGTAATTTTTATCTGAGAATGAAAGGAACTGTGAATTTAACGAGACGGGGGTGTTCAATTTATCGGTAGTTGGTAATAGTCAAATTAAAAATGCAGAGTAGTAGACTTGAGGATATGCCGAACGTTTCCTGTGCAGGCGTTCGAATCTCCCGTGGATTTGTTATCGTCAGCCATCTAATCGATGAAGTACACGCTCTCTGTGGGTTATACAGGCATCGGTATCTCCGGCAAGCTGCGGACAGTTACGCTAACTAGACGTAGATAATAGCTTGATCGCACGCCACTTCGTGAGCTCCGCTTTCGGCCCCGACACTCGAACAAGATGAGAATATAAATTTGATGCAAATTACGCCGGGTCCGACGTAATTGCGCTTGTTACTTTCCATCGGGTATCACGATAAATGGGAAAATTGCTGACGTTGACATCGCTCTGTCAGATCAACAGAACGCCCCACATTGTATGTAACCTTCCCGTCAATCATTTCTAGATATTCTGTTGGACCCATTAAAACAAAACTGAATTATTCAATTCTGCACTTAACGCTGCTAACCCTTAATTTACATAATACCGAATCGCTAATGCAATTTTTATCATTCACGGTCGTAGTAATGCAAATCATCATTCTTTAGCGAAGAAAAATGTTTCCAAGTTGAATATGATTATTTTGACGAAAATATATGTTGTTAAGTTGTGTTTCCAGAATTTAAAATTTGAGCTTACATTGCACTGTAGATACACTTGAAAATTGTACTCCATAAATTTTTCCTGTGCGCTCGAAATTATTTCGACTCCACTCTGTGAATGTTAACTTTTAGCAGTTTAATAAATATAAATAAATTTAATGATGTCGAAGTTGTTTCAAACTATTTCAAAGTCGGCGTTAATATACTATTTTGTCCAACAGAAACATTACTGATTTGCAAATATTGTGTTCTCAACATTAACAGTTGGAGGTGGAGATCGTGATCTTGATCTTCAGCTTATCCCGAATACTTTGTCGAGACATGCAGACAGTTTCTAACAACGATAACGGGGAGTTTGTTTCGATCAGTGTTATCTCGAGAGAGTGGCTCCGAGAAAAGGATCTCTGTCAAAACAATAACAAACGGCGAAGTTTCCGTCTCGGACTTCGAAGTATGTATACCCTTTTCCTGGGGTACCCCTAAGTTCTCTCTCGCAGCCTAGCTGTAAACTTTCACACACGCGGGTGGTCCTGGAGACGTGTTTTCGAAGGTGAGAGAGCAACCGGCCAAGGGTCGAGGGGTGAGGAACACGGCGAAAGAAAGATAGAAGGACTGGGTTGAAGTGTGGATCGGCGAAGGATCGACTTCCTGCTAAGGAATACACCACAACCCTCCTTGTTTTCTCTGACACGAACCTTTTCGTCCGGCTGAAAAAATCTCCCGAATATAGACGGGGTGACGACGAAGACGCAGACGAAGACGATCTCGAGCAGTCTTGCGACACCGAGATCGTCCCCGGAGATCTTTCGATCTCGAGTACCAGGTAAAATGTGCGTGGCACGTGAACGAACCACGGGGCTATCGCCTTTCGGTCCAAATAGGGTGGGGAGCGAGCTTTCGGCAGACCGGAACCCTTTTCTTTGGGTTTTCTGAGAAGGACAGCTCTGCTGTACCACGGACACCTTCTGTTGCTGCTGGGTTTCCCTTTGAGACTTATTCTCGCTGCAACACCCTTCGAAATATGGAAATCGTACGTTTAACCTTTTAATTATAGATCGAGTTATGGGTTTATAAATCTACTAGCAGTATAGTAGTTCAATTTTACGTCTTCGTGTAGGTCTAGTGGACAGTTTCTTCTCTCGTAGTTACTGCAATTGTAGAAAGACTTATAGGAAATGATATAGTATGGTAGTAAAATAATCGTACAAAATCTAAAGAAATTTAATCAACGAGTAAGAATTGCAAAAGACGTACAACATTGTCCTTCGAGTAAGTCGATCCACGATATTTCTTGCTATTGAGGGATTAGTGGAAGAATCCTGAGCTAACGTGCAAGAGTCCTATCAATCAGTCAACACGGAGCTTTTCATCTCGTTGATCATTGGCGAAGTATGTTCGGAGCACGAGCTCTGTTCCAGTTGGACGACCACAGGAAACTTTGCGACGTGGAAACCGCTTGTGACCACCCAGAGAGAGACTAGCTTCAGCAAAACGTACCCTAGAACTGACTTGGTTCGCCGGTTATTACGCGGAGATCCTCTTTCCTAGAGGATCGAGAGCAATTGAAAGCAATTTGTACCTTTATTACGACAACTCTGTATCACATGCTGTTGCATTACGCAGAACTTTCTGCGTTCGGTGAAAGCTTCTTTGCTACTGTCTATGAACAATAATCTTCTGGAGCTAAGTGAGCTCGCGTATACTCAATCAAAAGTTCATTCAACACGATGGTTGCCACGGTAGTCATTGATTTACTTTAATATTTATTTTGTTCATTGCAGAAAAGAAAATAGAGGTCTGCGTGGTTATACCTTCAAATGAGTGTCAACAATTTTTCTTTTGTAACTACAATTATCATGAATTTCCTCCTGTATCCTATAACTTTCGTCCGAAACATTTTGTTTGAGTAATGGAATTTTGTCCATTAAACGGTCTTTTGAGCGTACTGTCTATCGGCACCGACTTCCAAAACGACTATCTTACCCGTAGGCTCCCGTAGGCTCTAATCAATCCTTCAGCGACCCCTGTTGCACTTATCCCCCTCGGATTCCAGGGAAACACGATCATCTAATTGCCGCGAGCGTCTCCGTGACGCGACCGCTCGGGGAATAAGAAAAGCGACTGGTACAGAGCTTCCCGAAGTCTAAAAATACAGTTGCCGGCTGACTTTGCAAAGCAACTGGAATAGTCGGAGCAGTCACGGGGAAGTCGATCGGGATCGGAAGATCCGTTTATGCGAAGGGATTACGTGTGTAGAAAAGGTCTGCTGCTAGCTAGCTCTGTCTCTTGCCACCCAGCGAGACCGGCGCGAATAAAGTGAACCGATCGAGAGAGAGCCGCTTCACGCTCCCGTTTTATCGTTTGCGCGATTGCACAATTACGGTGTTACCGGCGGGAGGTGGTGACAGTGGCGGGTGGCAGCGGACAGTGACGGTGTAACCGGGACGGTCAGAAAAAGGAGCAAATTCGAGGTCGACGGTCCACTTTTCTTGGCCACCGCGCGCCGTCTCAAAAAGGACAGCGACTCCGTTTGGCGCTCGCTATGCTCTTTCGTTCTTTCACTCGTTCGTTCGTTAGTTTCTCTCGTTCGTTCTCGCGTTCATGCCGGATGAGTCAGTCCGTCTCACGGGCACTGCCCTTACGATTCCGTGTACGCATACTTGTACACATGCGTATCTCTCTTCACCCTCGAGAGACGCAGACGCACCGAACGCCCTCGGTTGCTTCACTTCTGGAGGATAATGCGCGACGGTCCTCAAGATTTTCGGATAAGTTCTGGCTCCGAAACCTGGAGACATTCATGTTGTCAAGAAATTTTGGGAGAACGTACTTTTCGCAAAAATTTTCGACATTTTTTTAGCGGCCATTGTTCAACACTCAAAGTGTAGGGTCGGAACCATACTTGGTCTAATATCTTGGGAACTACTGATTTTAGGTATCTTAATTTTTTAACATATTATTTTTTGATAGTTTAGTAATAAATAAAAAGAGGTAGAGAACATAATCGTACTTACGTTACGACACAATAGATGCAACAGAGTTATGTTTCACCGGAGCTATTTTACCGCTTCATTTTGTAACTGGAAGGAACACGATCGTTGCGAAGTTTGCACCGGGAACAGCAAACCGGAAGTGTGCGCATAGTTCGCCACATTGTGCGTTGCAGTTCTTGACGACTATCACGGTCAATCGTATCATGCGTAGTCGCAAACCTGAGCACGCGTGCACGCATGAATTGTCGCGAGCGTCCGCTTACTCTAATTTGTTTACCGACCAGGAGGATGATTAAGTTACAGGCAACGACCTCGACCTCCTACACCAAGTCTCCTGTACACAATCGTTCGCTTATATATGGCTGCGTGCTCATATTTCCTATAAGCATTCCCAGGCTGAGTCGTACCCCTGTCATCTGTTTATTAGATCATTGTCTTTAGTGTTTCATCGTGACAATAAAGTCGAACAATTTTTGGTATGTTGAAGGCGTAAACAAAATACCGAAACACATAAACTTCAATGAAACACTGTGAAGAGGTAAATAAAATAGTATGAAGAAATGGATTTTCGTGAACTCAGTTACCATATGTTTCAGTTGCAGTCTAATTCAAGTGTTGCAAATATAAACAGTATCCTTTATTTGAATTGTATGATGTACAAAATGAAATTTTAAAGTTCGACAGTTTCTGAAAATATTCATTTTCAAGCCGCTTACAATTGTTGAAACATTACTTCTGCACGACTTAGACTAACGAAAACTTTTGAGTGCATCATAGTATTGCAACGATAAGCCTGTAGTCATAATAGTGAATAAACATGGAGTATCAGCTGTTCCGTTGGTGGCAGGCCTTTGCGCCGAGCAGAAATTCAGCAGAAAGAAGATTCTCGGAAGTCCGAGAACGCCCCAGGGCTAAAGATAACGACAAACTTCGTGCCGTACTATTTTATAATCGCATCTTAATTTCTGGCAGCTGAAATCCTCCGGTCTGCGAGAGCACAATGCTGTACATTCACGCACGTTGCGTCGGCCCCGGCCGTTCCACTGAGATTAAAGGGCGCCGACACTATGTGTGAGGCTTTTACACTAATAATACCTACGAAAGAGAGGGCCTCGTAAATGTCCAGAGGGTGGAGGCATGCCGACCGAGAAAGCACCGCCTTTCCTTGGCGACGCGGGTCGCATGATATGCTTAGAGATGTCGGCCCGACGTGATTTTAATGTATAACGCACAATGATTGCCGGCTAATTATACTCTTAATGCACTTTCGCCGCGACAAAGCCTAGGGAACAGCCCTGTGATATGCAAATCTCAAACGGAATTTCTTTTGAGAATAATTCAGACGTGGATCTCTAGGAGTGTGGAATGCGTGATGCGGATGGCAAAAGGAAGTACTCTAAAACATTATATTTCAGAGTTATGCATTTATAAATAATTTTAGATGTAGTGCCATTACCCCTCTGTTATGATGTATAGTAATAAATTTTCTAAATTGAACAAAGTGGACACACTCACAGAAAAATTGTTTTTGGACAGATAGATGGGAGGCTATTTTAAACCGAACATCAAACTTAGGATAGATAGGAAAATAGTAAATTTATAACTATTTGACAATATATTTTCCAATTTTTATCTTTTCCATCGAAAGTATTTTAAATAATTTGCGTAACATTCTCAGCACTCAATGGAGTTATAGCATCTGTAGCAAATGCTTCGTGCCTAATTGCGTTAGTTGAGACGTTAGGACTTCTACTAACGACGGTGTCCTTTTCCGTTCCAAGGAATCCTAATGGCTCGAAGTCTCTAATTTCCTAATTGTCCGTTCCTCGAGAACAAAGTCGTACCCGCAAACCGGGCGATGTTTGAGCGATAGCTGGGTGTATCAATCAGGTACTGACCCTACGCAAAAGACCCAACCTGAAGAGGTCCCAGCAACTAGTGGGCGGATACCCTTCACTATGGATGAAAGGAACAGGCCGACCCAACGTTCCTTGGACCTCATCCATTTCGTTCTGACTGATTCCATCGACGTTTACGCCGGATTTACAACGTTAGCAACCATGCGAAATCATGGGCTCCGTATTCCAGGATTTTTCACGCGAAAATCTCTCTTTTATCCCTTTTACGGCGTTGTGTGTCGCTTACACAACGAATTGGGAGGTCGTAATAGAGACCACTGAGACCAGGGAGATTGAAAGGTTAACCTGGGGCCTTGGCACAAAAGCTGATCGCCCCTGAACTCTCAGGAATTGATGGATTCTTCGAAATTGTCGCAAAAGCAGCTGTGTATGGAATTTTTAAGGATACATTTTTAATTATTTTTGCACGATAGAAAAAATTACTCCTCTCTAAGAATCCGTCGAAGAATGTTCTATTACGCGTCGACGCCATAAAATTGTCGGTTCTTATTACCTAATCTTCTTCAAACATTCCTCCCTTGTGCAACGGTCGATTGCGTGCACGTTTTTCCTCATTACATAATATTGCAACTAACGAGACTCGCGTGCCCGGAGAAGATCGGCTCGGCAACAAGGGAGAGAGCGGAGTGCCGAGGCAACGTTCCATGGCAACAAAACCGAATCGTGGTCGCGCAATTGATATATTCATTAGCCGCCTAATAAGCGGGGGCCCGGTCGAGTCTCGGTAAACAGAGAACGCTCGATCTCAATTACATTTACGAGTAAATCATCTCGCCACTTATTAAGCCAGCTCGAACGGACTTGTCTCTACCATTAATCACGCACCGTGCGCCGACTCCGATGCCAATCGTGCATCAAGCAGGAAGAACGGACGATGGTGATGATGCTGCTGGTGGTACGATGATGGTGATGGTGGTGGTTGTTGTTCTTCTTGCTTGCTTGCTTGTTCGCCGACGTCTCTGTCTCTTACGTGGCCGCGCAAAGGTGGAACTTAGCTACTGGAATCCCAACGGAAGGTTTTCCTTTCGAATAGGCATCACCCCGGTGGAATTCTTCGACCGATTAGAGCGCCAGTCGGATCGAGTTTCTTGCGGACACTTTCGAGCCGTACCTACCGCAAGAACCTATCCGTTTGTCTGGCGAGTCGCATGTCGCCTACTCAACCCCCTCGAATGAGTTCCACCCCTTTTTTCCAGCCACTTATCCGCCTAAGGTAATCATTCCGAATGGAATTCTTGCGGAAACTCGCTTCGCAACCACCCACCAACTCCCACGCGACCCTTCATGGGGGTTCTTTCTGCGAAGTAAAAGTGAACTGCATATTTCCTCAGTAACAATTTTCTGCATCGACCGTAAGAAACAGGAGTAAAGTAAACAGTTCCTCCTTCCCTTAAAAATTTTAGTCCATTGAAAATGATACACACACACACACACACATATATATATGTGTATATATATATATATATATATATATATATATATATATACATATATATATTGACGTTTCTAAATTCTCTTAATCTGTTTACTATTTTAAATTATACCTACCCATTTTCGTCATGATATTAAATTATTAAATCTTGGTCTGTGTTTTTACCGTTCGAAATTACCTGAGCTCATTGTCGATCGCTCGTCGCCGTTAACAAGCAGAAAAATCGATTGACTAACCGTGCGTCCGATAAACACGCGTCCCATGATCGAATCTTTACGGAGTTAAAGGGCAGTCTGATATTTCACGATGATGTTATCTTCGATCGCGGCGCATGATGCTTTCACGAAAAGAAGGGGAGCGAATTCTGTCTCTCTCGCTCGCCACGCGAAGAAAATCGAGAGAGGGGCCCCGTTATAATAACTCGTCGCCACGGGGTCCCCCGGTGACATAACTCCGATCCCGTTCGAGGTCTAGCGATCTCGATTAAACAATTATATAGTACACACAACGATGAAGAAGAAGAAGAAGACGAAGGTGGAGGATCGTTTGTTCATCTCGGGACGACTTCATTGTCAAAAACCAAAACACGATCTCGAGAAACCTTTGCAAAGTCGAGTCGAAAAAAGGACGAACGATGCGGGGGAGGGAGGGGAGAGAGACAACACTTAACGAATTTATGTTATTCGTACTTTTAATGTTTTTTACGACGCGACACGAGGCTCGCGAGGAGATAGCAGACAGCATAACAGGATCTTATGTCAACGACGGTGGTCCCAGCGCCACGAGGTTGTAATATGTAGATATTGCCCACCACGAGAAACCCCATAAGTTCCGCGGGGACCACTTACGGGAAAAAGGGGGAATTCCTTCTCCTCTTCGGCCTGTTCTCTCTCCTCCACGGTTCGCCAGCTATATAGACGTCTCGAGACCGACTCGTGGCGTCTGCGCTTCCTTTCTTCTCTTCCCCCTCTCCCTTGTTCTCGCTCCTTCTTGGTCCTTCTTCTCCTCTTCTTCGTTGCCGCCTTACCTTTCGGTTTCTACCGGTGATCTCGAACCGTACGAGAAAATTCGACCGCGTTCTCCTGACTTCGAGAGGGCTCGCGTGTCTCTCCTCGCGATTGTCCGCAAACAATGTTCGCGGAGCCGTTTAGCGCTTTGTCTCCTCGGGGGACTTGAGGCCCCTTGATTGCCGTGGCTGTCAGCGATTATGCGGTGCTCCGAGCTGTTCAAACCCGGCTAAAAGTCCCTTTACAATATGCACAGTCTGTAGGAATATCGGCGGATTTTTATGGCGAATAGGAATTGACCGTATCAATTACGAGATACCGGAGGTACATACAGTCATTTCTTTGCTTTATTATTTTAATCGATTGAGAATAACACTACGGTAGTTTTAAATTCTTGAAATCAGTTTATTCTAGATATAGAATTATTTCATTGTTCATTGAAATGACTATTGGTGATTTAGTGACCCGTGTAATTGTTCAGATATCGTTTACATTAGGATAACTGTTTCTAGAAGTATTTGCGAAGAGTATAGAATTTGCTTTATTTCAACCTTATATGTAGCTAAGAAATGTGACTTGGTTCACATTAACCTATCTGTACAAATTTATCTTGTTTCACGCATTCGGTCCATACCTTCTCTCATTCTTTTCTTTGTCTGACTCATTTCCACCCTGTTCTACTGCGATGAGTGTAAAAATCGTGCAAGAGTGGTTCATATGTCAGAACGATGCAAGGTCGCCGTTGATCAAGCTGGAGCACTCTAATCAAAGATTGCAGACCTAAAAATGTGTGAAGAAAGAGGGTGGTTTCTTCATCATTAAACGACGAAACGAACGAGATTGGCCACACCTGCGGGAGGTAGAAAAATTCCGAAAAAAGTGGGAGGGGCGCAATTCATAGTGGTTGGTAGAGGCGAGAGTTTCCCGGGTACCATGTGGCCGACGAGGATTGTCTGCTCTCGTCTAGAGTTACCCGAGTCTGGGCAGCCGCGAGGCCGCGGCACGAGAGTTAATTGGCTGGAAAACCTTGCTATCCGATACTCGACGCCCGGCTACTGTCCCGGGATACGTAAGCGTGTGTAATCTGTATTTTCATCTGTACCGTGGCTATATCGTGGGTTGTTGCGCTCTCCTTCAGGTTCGTCCTCTGTCTTTTCTCTCTCTTATCCGGCTGCTGGTGCTCGCTGCCGAGAGAAGAGAGGAGAGCAAAGAGCCAGGGCTCTTGCGACTCTCTAACTGTACCTCAACGAGCGGCGTAGACACCGGAGGAGAAAAGCGTCCGCTCCTTTCCTCCCGAGCCCGATTCCATTCTGATCCGTGGCTCTCCGCGTCTTTCCCTCTCCGTCTTTCTTTCCCCTGTCGACCAGGAAAGATAGGTATTGTTGCGGGTGGTCCCTGGTGCACATTGTCAGACCGGCCACCAGGTAGTGTGCAACGTTGCCGCTCGCAATGTTGCGACCGTTCCGTTCCTCTCTCCCTCCGAGGATTCATCCCGATCCTTTTCCCCTTGTTCCTCGTCCTCTTTAATTCGTTAGGAACTTCGGTCTTCCACCATGCATACTTTATCGGCCTTCGATTGTCAAGTTTCTCTTATCTTTCATTTTTTCTTCATTTCTGTTCCTTCGATTCGCTAGAATGCAACTCTTGAATCTCGTGTCCTTTAAACCTTCAGTTTTTGAATGTACGATTTGTAACCCTTTGCTCTCGGAACTTTTTCAACTGAAAAACCAAACATTTCTTTCGACCTAGAATATTTCCATTTTATTGTATCCAGATGACACTTATTGACGAAGGAACGATGCACAATTATTTCTTCCGAAGGAAATGAAACCTTTCCTATTGGTACAGCTAATGACCCTGGTTCCTGAATTTTTCAGGGCAAAGCGGAGGGTCAGAGGTCTGCGGTGTGGATCAGGGCAAGGCTGCAGGATCAGCTGAGTCAGCTGGGCTACTTCCTGCAGAGGCACGCAGGCAAAGTCCTCTTCCTCGCGATCGTCGCTCTGGCTACGTTCTGCGTTGCTCTCAAGTCCGCTCAAGTTCACAGCAAGGTCGAACAGCTCTGGGTTCAAGGTAAGTGCGTCGTCGAACTATTTCCTGTTTCTCTTATCTCTCGTTTTATCAAAACTTCATCGACTGCCGAGTAAACATTTAGAGCGAGAAAATGATTTTTTGACCCGCCATGTTGTTTCACTGTTGTCTTCGTTCGAATCGAACTTCCATTTGAGATATCGTGTTTGTCTTGTGCCATAGAAATTGTTCGATGTAAATCATTTGAGTAAATATGAATTACATGCTGAGTAATAGATGCAGATGTAAAGAGATGATTTGATGACTGATTAAAGAACGTTGTAACACATGACAACAGTTCCATCAGTAATACTTTAGCACATCTGGTACGCAATGCATTTTATACAAACTGCAGTGTTCAGTTCATTCTGCATGGTGTACAACACGGCTTATGTGTCCAACGTGACGGGAACATTATTCTCCTGGCTTCAACCGCCTTGCCACCCCCCAAATACTCGAAACTTTTGATTTCTCGACTGCTGGGTGAGAATAGTTCGAGTTACGTCATTCTCTCAGCTGAAATTACTCCAAACCTTTGTTCTTAAATAACTTCACATTCATTTCTTAGTTTCTTTCAATTACGATTCGGTTGATTTATGTTTAAATAACATCTTAATCTTCGTCCACCATTTAAAACCTAATTTTAACATAAACCGTATTTAAAACCTAAATGTTGTGTACCAGCAGATATTGCAAATATTGAAAATATATTGTCAAGCCTCTAATGTTAATGAAATTTATTGAATGCAAGCGGGGAACATGATTTCTCTTCTTGAATAAAATTTCGGTGAAATTGTGAACGAGGCGTGAAGGTTTTCGCAGCCGAGTTGCATATTTTTGGAACGACGGGCGTGCTCGAAAAAATAGTTTCAGGTGAAAAAATACTATCGGACGGAGGAGGAGGGAGAGACGTCAGAACAGAGTGACAAAAGGAGGACAGAGAATTGAACGAAAGATCACTTTACCCCCACGCCGGGTACATGGTACATTAGTTTGCTCTCTGGGTGGCCCTCTATATTTATCCGTGGTCCGAAACGCTAATTCGAACACCCCGTTGCTAACTTAAACTTCAAGCGTGCGGGTGAAACCGAAAGATCTCGGGTAGCTCGATGGAATTACACGGGCCGATCATAATTCTTCGTTTTACTAAAAAAAAAACGAACATTCCATCAAATCAAGTATCCTTGCATCAGGCAGTTCATCAAAAACTATAAATTCGGTACGTTCCAAAGCCTTACTTTCGTACAACGTGAATTAATTGAAGATGTTTAAAGAGAAATAAATGAACATAGAGTAAAAAAATCGAACGAAACAGATCAGATGTTCGATACAGATCTTCCATATCTCGCCCAAGATCGAATCAAAGGTTTTCCCCGGCGAGAACTCGTGCACGCCAGATACCAGAAGTATCAACGTATTATGAGATTTTAATGAGCAAACGAGTTTGCTCGAGATCACTCTGGAATAACGCTCGAGTGGAGTAATGATTCTGCTAAGCGTGATTAAATGAAATCCTGACGGAGTGTCGGCAAAAATTTGCATTCGCGACCATCTCGGCCGGAAATCGTTAAAATATCATTGCTTCTCAAACGTCTAACTGAACTGTAATTTTGTCTTATGATTTCTTGGAAAATGTCTAAACGGAAATCTTTGAGGAATGCGGATCGGTTAGTATCTTCAGAGAGCACCTAAACCAGATCGCGTTCTTATCAAGATACAGAATGTATAAAATAGGAGAAAAATGATATTCGCTTTATTGAATTTATTAATCGATAGATACGTTTCGTATTGTCAACAAGGTAGTTCTAATGAAGGTGATTGCTAGAGAAATCGTAAGGTTAGGGGTTAAAGGGCCTGGTGAAGGGATCGTTGCTCCTCGATTCACTTCTCACGTGGCCGCGGCGCGAAAGAAGAGGGTTCTTTCGAGATGGTGATTCGAGATGCGTGCGCCACGCGGATCGGTACCGGATATCCGTGAGGTGACTGCAGCAAAGTGCAGCAAACTCCGTGTCCGTGGCGGGATATGCGGGCATAGTGTTCTCGGTGTTCCCTTGGCAATGGCAATGGCTAGCCGAGGGCCAGAGGACGATCCGATCCGATCCCGGCGTAAAGGAGCGGCGGTTGCGGGACGGAACCCGGCGACGATTGCATCTCCGCATGGAGAGGAATTTAACTTTACGACTTGACGGCGGCGGTACGATTTGACGATATTCCGGGAACGGTGTAAATTCTCCGTGCCAGTGAGATTGATAAACGTTGCTTTATGGGTTCCTTGGTCTCGACGAGAGAAACAGGCACGCACCCACCAGCACCGATTTGCCGATTTTCATCCTGCTCATTACCTATTAATACGGAAATCTAGCTGCCCCAGTTCGAATATATTCGAGAAATTGAGGTTGTTGTCTTTATCAATGTTTTTAAGCTGGTTGGTTCTGGAATTGGATTTTTAAGCGATTCTGTCTTTGATGAAGACGTTTTCTGACGTGTTTGTAGAGTTTTACTAAAACACTGTCGAACAAGCATCTGTAGATACAGAATAGAGTTTCGAAGAAAAATCGCACTTCCCACCCCGTAACGCACCGCAGCCCTTAAAAGGACGCCGCTCGAGTGACGTCAATCACCTGCATTTATACCTATTTCCTCCCCACGAATCCCTTCGTTTCTCTCATTCGATCGCTGCAGCAAAAAGTCGGCGTCGTTTTTCGATGGTACGAAAAGACAACGATAAGAAATTGCGGTACCGAGCCATAATTCGCGGTTCGCAGCTGCGTTTTTTGACAGAGAGTATAATCTCGCGCTAATTAAGACGATACCAGAGGACAGGCGAAATGGTAATGTTCAACGAATCGATGAAAAATTGCAGAAATTGTATTGGCAGCCCCGTAATTTTCGGTTCTAGCGGGTTCGGCGCAGGTGGTTTCGTTTTTGCGAATAAAAAATCAAGTGCATCCACTTAATTCAGTCCCTTTTGCCCTTGTTTTCGCATACGGCGGCGACGCGGTAGGGTGGCTAAACAGAGAGACAGAGAAAGAAAGAGAGAGGTTGGCACACGCGCCAATATAGTATTTTCTCTTTCCTTCGTTCATGGTTGTCCTTCTCTTCCTGGACATCCGTATACGGCGGAGGCGATTCGGTCTCTCGAATCTAGAGAGAGAAAGAGAGAGAGAGTGAGAGATGACGTGGAGGACAAGGAGAAAGGAGACCGAGGAAGGGTTCCTTTTGCCGAGCCTCACCTAAGGGAGGCAATACGTCGGTATAGGTCACTCCAAGAGTCGAGAATCTTTTTCTCATTGATGGTCCAACTGTCCGCGATTTGCATGCGTTTGCCTGCCGCGGACTCTGACAGCGGCCGGCTCTTTGAAAAATGGGATCTATCGAGCAGATTCATTTCTTTCCAACGCGAGTCCCTTGAAATATTAGCTCTTCTCCATTCTCGCATCCTCTACAACTACCGAGCGTTAAAGACAACTATTTCGCATTGCCTTCTAAAAATAACAAAATCAAAACCATTCAAGCTTTAATTTACCGTGACTCACAAGTAAATTTTAATGTTTGTGTACAGTACGTTCTTTATTTGTGGAACGTCGCAGACTCAATTAAAAAGCATGGTTCTGCGATACTCGACATCCATCTTTATCCGAATGACACTCTATAAGCATTACTTTGCTCGCTTCTTTCGTAGAAATGGCAAGTGTCCGATGAAGATTGAATGAATAAAAATTGAGAAATGATTTAATTCTGAGAAGTTCTCGTCCCATTCGATATTGCTTAGCTTATAGAGGAATCAGTTCACTTCGGAACGGTCTTGTCATCTTAAACGCGTTTAATGACTTTAATCTCTGAATTGAAGCTGCTCGCAACCTAAATTATCATCGTAAATGTATCTTTACAACAATGGAAAAAGTTTGTAGGCAGTGCAATGGGCTGTACCCACTAAAACCGAATTCGATAGTAATTTTTTTTCTCGTTCCTCCACTTATTACCAAGGCTAAGTTTTTACAAAGCATGCAAAAATATTAGGTGTACAAATTGATTCACAATCTTCGCAATCAATCAGCAAATCTTTTATTCACTTAAAATTATTTTTGACAGTGTACCGTAGTCGATTATAAATAGTCAAAAACTCTAAACTGAAGAGTCGACGAATTAATTCGTACACGTGGTAGCTTCAGAGCAGTAGTTCCGAAGAGTATTTTTAAAAAGAAAATTGGAGAGACAGGAAACGAGAAAAATGGTCCGCAGACCGTTGAAAACTGATGCCGGAAAACTGATCGTGGGCCTAGAACTCGGAAGTGGCTAGTCGGCGTCTTCCTGGAACGACCTGTACTGAGGAGCCAGTCGGTGCAAGGAGGCCGCCTTGGCGTTAGTATGACAAGGACAGACAGAGGACGAAGGCACGACCGTGCACGAGGGCCGACCGACTGCTTACATCTTCATTAGGCCCCCATGCCTCCGAGAGCAAGAGAGAGAGAGAGGACTCGGTCGTCGGTGGAACCGAGATAGAACCCGAGAAGAAGAAAACGATGATGAAGCCGGCGAGATGGAAGGAGACGGCACGATACACCAAGAGCGGGAAGGACGCCGGAGCTAGGGATACGGGAGAGAGCGAAACGGATGAATTCCGTAAGGCCGCAACGAGGATAAGAAAGTCAGAAGACCGTCGTCCAAAGACCCACCGGGAATCTGTTGTTGTTGCAACGACGGACGGACGAACGGCCGCGTAAACAGAGGATCTCATCTTCTATTTACCGATGGACCCGAATCTTAACGTAGCTGGACATTTCTGCTTTTCGTCTGGACATCTTGCAGGGGCGCCTGATGATCTCCTAGATGAGACCGAGCGCTTAGATTCCCCTTCTCCAGTACAATTCGAGCTTCATCAAATACCTTCAAACATGTTCCAACACTTGAACGCCTTCAACCAATCGCTCTCAACCTACTGTGGCCTTTCTCGTCGAAGATGTCTCCATGTATCATTGAGTTCTATTTGAGATTCATTCTCCCGTTCAGTTTAAGTCACACATCTTCAAACAGGACATAGCACGTGGAACTTTCGAATAATCGTTCCCAGCTTTCTGCATCCTCTTTTGACTAGGATAGCTGCCTTGGATGATGAGATGCCTGCAAACGTTCTCCAGTTTGACGTAATTTGAAAGATATTTGGACGAGACCTAGCACTTGGACACCTTTCGACATAGATTCTTAGTCTTCTATGTTACCTTTTGACTTGTTCATCATTGAGTTACATTTGAAGGAGCGTTCTCCAGGTGGATCGAAGCTTGAAGGCTGTTTGTTGGGGACGTTATCGGTCGAACGATTTCGGCTCGGGAAAAAAGCCGGGACGGCAAATGAGAACCGCTGGGATTGGATGGGGCTCGGTTCCGGTGAATGGTCGCGGTGGGTGGCCCAGTGGGCTCTCTGTGTGCGCCAAGCCAACCCAGCCAGCCAACCAGCGGTGGGCCTGCGTGCCTGAGCGATTGAGCCAAGTCTCAGCTCCTCCGTGAGCCTCAGAGAGGCTAAGCCTGCTCGGAGGGCTCCTTCGCTTCGTTCGCCTCCCGCCGTCTTCGTTCCGCCTGGTGGCGCGGCTCCCGCTCTCTCCGAAACGCCGAACCAGCCACAGGAACAGTCGGGAAAGGGGCCACGAGGGTTTCTACGCCAAGTAGCCTTAGCCCAGCTTCACAAACCCGGACCCCCGTCCCGTCGATCTCTTCTTGGGCCCTCCCTCCGCTCATTCCCCTTTTTCCTTTCCGTCTCATAGCGTCCCTACTAACCGTCCAGTGGGCATCAACCCCGAATGTTTATTCGCAAGATCTACGGTAATCAACCCACCACCGAGAGGATAGGATTTTATAGACCAACTTTCGCGGATCTAATTGGCCGGCTGCTCGACTGGATCAACACTCTTTTATTTCACTCGCTTGATCCGCTGCGATCCAAACTGTTTTGACTACTGGACCCTAAAAATTCGATCTGAAACTTTTGCATGATGTGGTTAGAAATACCAGTCAGGCACGTCTTACACAAATGGATTGTAAGTTACGCTCTCACCTATAACATGGCAATTTTTAGCAACGCCCCAGAGTAATCATCGGCTTCCAAAGGGTCAAGGGTTTCCAGCTCGAGATCAGCTCGTAAGATCTTGCCCAATGTTCGTCGATCATGGATCTCTCTCTCTCTCCCGGTAGGTGTTAACGGCGTTATTGGCGGAATCGACGCGTCAACCGAGTTGATTTATGGTTTCCCCGCCGAAAGTAGGTGACACCGTTCGATTCGGCGACAGCGGCCGTCTGGAAGACATTATGTTGATGCCATGAGTTAAGCGTCAGCCAGAAATTAAGCCGCGGACCTTGATGAGGCTGCGAACGCCCCGCGGAATTCCCGTCTCCTTGCATTACGCCTAATTGCCGGCTCGGGTAATGCGAGGGCTGCGTGTGAACGGCTGCCTATGTGTGTGTGTATGTGTGTTTGTGTTGGGAAACGATCTACCTAGTGATTCGGGCTGATAAAAGTCGGATTACCGAGTCAGGGTCGTTTGTGAAAACGATGCAAGTTATGCGAGTCGGATTCGTGAAGTATTTTATAATTTGAGTTTTTTTGACTACGGATATTTGCTTTAAATGTACTATTTCTGATGGATTTAAGTAGAACTTGTCGATGTTGTCAGCAATCTCTTCATGTCCTATTCAGAAAGATATCTGCGTTGCTGATTAGATTTATAATGTGACAAAACATGTCATGGAACATTTTTGGAACTTGGAACGAAGAGGTGGCTTTAGTGTAGCACGTACGTTCAAAGAATTTTTTTGTCGAGAAACTCAGGCACGCATGGGGATGTCCAGGAAGCACGTGATTCTTATATTTTCACACACCATAAAGCTGTCCACACGTGCATTTCCACGACGCCGACAGTCGTTCAATCTTGTTAGTCCCTCGGGATCGGCTTCCAGAACGGAAGAGGCCACTTTTCGGAACTTATTCGTAAAGTGTCAGAGGGAACCGTTTCGTGGAACGTTTATTTAGCAACAGATGGGTGCCGTGGCTGCATCAGCGCACATAAATTTGCTGGTTTGAGCAAACATCCCTCACAATCTTGCTAAACCTAACATCTAGCCGTCTTCGATCTTTACTAGCGAGGTACACAATGAAATTACATTGTTTTCAAAATCAACAAACGGAGCTAAATTAATCCGTAAGTGAAGCATTAGAGCCATCGTAGATTTGTACAAATCTTAACCTGGCAATTATTGATCATTACGTACATTCGGAAATAATATAACTATAATCTTGGAAAATTTGTTTAAAATCACTGGCGACACAGATTTTACGAAGCAACAATTTTCGATCTTGTTGCTGTCCACAATGTTCCTCTGTACAGGATAGTCAGGTACAAAGGCGGAACGTGTACTTAACATTGAATCAAATCAAAGAATCATATCCCAGTTCGACAGGAATCAACATTAAGTGAGTTGCTGGATTCTTGAAGTCTATTGGAGGGTAGAGATCGGTTCATGAAATTCTCGTGGGAGTCCGGCTCGCAGCAAATACATCTCTGTCAGCAGGGTAAAATTAAGAAACGGTTGATCACTTTCTCGGAACGTAGAAATCGTTAGAAAGACAGAAGGTTCGTGGGCGCGGGTCGTTTCGCTTTGGGGTCAATGGCGGGGGACCGGTGTTCCGTGTTTTAGACAAGCGCCTCGCTTTTGGCTAGTAATATCGCGGAATTAACGTATAACCGGTAATTGGACGGAATATCCCTTTAACGATTCGACGGTCGTGTCCTACCTTGTCCGGCTTAACAGCCTCCTCGTTTGAAATTTAAGGAGGAGAACTTAAGGAGGGCTGCCACCATCGTTGCTTCTGCTCTTGCCGAGGCATTTAAGGACGAAGCACGAGAACCACGAAAAGGGGGTGAGAGTAGCGATCTATCTCTCTCTCATTCTCTCCTCCTCCTCCCCCCCTCTCTCTTTCTCTCTCTCGTTCTCTCACACTCTCTCATCTCTGTTGGCTTCTCCGTTCTGTTTCCCGGCGGCGGCTGTTCGTTGTTTCACTCGGTTCCAAAGGTCCCGCTCGTTGCACCTGCTTCCCTCGTAGTATGCCCATGTCCGTTCTCGTACACGGTGGAAGAGGAACACGCGCGTGTTCGTTTCTTCTTTCTTTTCTCCGTCTTCCTTTCCACTCTTTTCCCCTTTTCTTTGGTGGCCTCTGTTGATCCAAGGCTCGGGCTCACGTCCGGCAGCCTCTTCCCTTGGGGCGAGCATCGAATTATCGTTAAACGTCGGTTCTTCCTCCTGGCCCCCGGGGCCCACGGGGCACACACCGATCTGCCAGAAGAGAACACCACCACTCTGCTGTCTGTCGCATGTGGGAGAACGAGGTCGTTTTATTCCACGAAGAAACGTTCGTTGCGCTTGCGTAATTATTTTGCGGTACGTGCAATTTGGAAGGTGCTCATTAGCCCGTAAAACGGAAACGATACTCGGGCCACGTACGGGCCAACAGAACCGTCCCTGACCGTCACGCTGCTGCGGCCCCGTTTCCCTCAGAACCGAGCCTTCCAGCATTCTAGTCCTTTCGCCGTCAAAGAAATGTCCGTGTAACGTCATTATCTACATCACGGTAACACGTAATCGTGCATTCGTCTCTTCCGGGGCAAGTGTTTCCTGACAAAATGTGTTGTCAAGGGTTTGAGCAGTTCATGATCAAGGAAATATTTTCGTATCGCATCAATCAGGTAGACAGTTGAACGCTGTTTCTAGCATTCTAACTCTCGGTTTCCTGAAGGGGCACGATCCATGGTCATTTCTCCGTGTAGTCTGCTCTCAAACCGTATCTCTAGCTTTACCAACGATCAATGAGCCCCCTTCGATCGATCGTACAGTTACACCACGTTTTCCCTGACGGAACACTCACTTCCATAGTATCTTCGGAAGGGAATCAGGCCGGCGAGGTTCGCGTTCCGCTTGTCCACGGCTCGGTGCGGCGGCGGGTGAATGAGACAAAGTCGACGGAGCTAAAAGACGCGCGGCCATTCAAAGGTGTCCCGGAGGGACAGAGGCCAACGCAGGGATTCTTCCACGGTACGATCACGGTAGCCGGAAGGGTGCAGATAGAACGGGAACGCGGCTCGCCCCCGTGAACCAGACAGGGACGGGGAAATAATTACAGAGACTACCCGCCGATAAATCAAGATGCGCGCCCCTCCTCTATCCCCCCTACCCCTGCTCTTACCTTTCTCTCCTTCGTCCTCCCGCCCTCCCCCCTCTCTCTCTCTTTGCTGAATCACAGGGACTCTCTGTCCTCTCTTCTTGCCTTCCTCTACCCCCGTTTTTATCTCCCTCTATCTCTCTATCCTCCCTTCTCCGTTCAACAGGCTGGATATTTCTTTCTCCCTTCGATCCATCGACGGCCTCGCCTTCTTCCTCTCTCTCTCCCTTCTTCGTTCTTCTGCATCTCCTTCTTCTTCTTCTTCTTGTTTATCGTGCTCTCCTCCGTTAAGACGCGTGTTTCTTGCTACGTAGAGCGTAGAGAGTAGTGTCTTTATTACGCTCGATGGCCCCGCGCATTCTACAGGTTGATTCATCTTCTAAGGTGCCCCGTGCGCGTGGGGCACATCCCGTAATCTTTCATTTCACGTGGGCGGCACACACTAGAGAAAGAGAGACGTCGAGAAACTTGTTGTAAGTGATTCCCTCCGTAAGGAAACGCGCTCCGATGCCCGGAGGTAAATAGGTGTTGCAGACCCAATACTACAAAATTTCTACCCGACGCGGTTGACCACACTGCTGGCTAGCTGCGCTTTGCTCCTTCAGCCTACGGAGATCGCAGTTTTCCTTCCTCGGATACGCTATTTTCACGTCGGATCGCGAAATTGGATTTTACCGTGTTTATTCTGCTGCGAGCGCATGGAAGCAGCGCGAATCCGAGCCGCGCACTGCGTTACACGAGCGCTCTTGCCCGCCGGCTGATCCACACTGACTATCCATCTCTACATTTTCCTAATAATTTTTATCTCCTCAAGAAATATCGGGCGCGTCGCTCAAGATTGTTCTTCGAGCCTTTTTGGGTTAATTTGAATTTTTTGAATTTTCTTTAACCATTTTTTTTTCTCGAAGAATATTAAAGATTGTTTTTTTCTATGTTGTTCTGTTAGTTCGAATTTTTAGAACGTCGTTTATCCACACATTAATATCATCTTCTTTTATGTGGACAAGTTTTTGTTTACCAGTCAGTGATACGAACTTATAACCGAGTCTTTTTTATACTAACTAATTTATGTCTTAATAGCCGTCTGTTCTTAATGCGTTTACAGCTTGAGGTTGTTAAAAAACGTTTTATTTATCTGAATGCTACCACTAGATTCTAAAGCAGCAGTGACATTGCTCTTGTTTTAAAAGACGTTCTTAATTTAAGTGTCAGAAGATCTGCAGGTTCATTAAATACCGATGTAATTTAATCAACGATCAGCAAGCTCCCTTGTTACTTGGCCAATAAAACCGTGCAATAAGTTTCGCCTCGAATTTTTGCATCTTTAGAACCTCGCGAAACGTCTTGATTTCATTTATCTTCGCAGTGAACGAAAAAAGGGGGTTCCCAAAGAATGAAGGAATAAATCACCATCAAGTTAAAGGTGAATCTACATAATTACACGTAGCCGGTGGAGCCTATGATTATTTTCAAATCACAGTCTGAAAAAATCATTTCTACGGTGCCCGATCGAACGGTAAGGAGCGCCGTTGAATGATCGCCATGGGCAAAGAATGCGAATAATTAATCAGAGCTAATTGTTGGCATTCATCCGGGGAATGAATAGCGACGGAAATGTTTGTGTAATGGACCTGGTGTGACATTCGATTATGAACGTCGTTACGAGAAGCATTATGTAACGCGGTTTCTAGGGAGAACGTTGCTCGTGAACGTCGGTGAAAACGATACTATTCCGAGCAGAAGGGTCATCGTGACCGACCTGGGTAACAGGAACAGATACCCTGACCGTAAACCTCGGGGGACGAACAGTAATGAAGGTGGCGTGAAAAGAAGGGAACCTGATTGCGCACGTTCGACCTTTTCCCGCCCCTTCCTTCTTTGTTCCCCTTGTTCCGTGGCGGAATGCCGAAAACCGCTATGTAGTTTTTACACGGTGACAATATATCATCCTTCCGGACCTCGATGATCGATCCCTAGCTACCTGAGCATCGAACAAAACCCGGGAAAAATGGTTTTCGCCGTTCGAGGGTAACAACTGCGAATAGAGTGCTGCCCATTATGCCAACCGCAGAGCAATTACTGCGTTTATTCGTAAAGTGCAAGTGCCCATGTCAATTGCCAAGATGTCTACAAAATTTTACAAAAGTATCATTGTTCTTGTGTCATCTACCAATTTTAAATTCCGTAAAATGAAGTCTCGCAAGTATTCCCTTGTAGCAAAAATTTAAGTTGATGGTAACGGTGGCCTTTTACGAGGGTATCGCATTACAATTTGACGAGTGTAGCAGCATCGTTGTGTACCGGCATAAAGGTCTGTGGTGGCCAGAGGAGTCACAGAGAGCACAGTAACCCAGGTCGTTGTTTCCTCGCTCTCATTATTGTTCGTCCTTCGAGGTTTACGATCACGGTATTCGTCCCTGTCCCTCAGATTGGTCACGATGAGGCCCGTACGTTCGTTTCCACTCGTACATCCCTGAATATCGACTCGAGGGACCGCCCGTTGACTCCTTCGCGATGGTTCTTCGCTGGCGATCGATTGGTCGAACCGAATACGGTGTGATTCCATATGAAAAAATAATTCGAATGTACAGAATTAAATTAGTTCCCATAAGACTTGGTGTTCGAGGCTCGTAAGGCCCGTTCCGCGACTACGACCGTACGGGAGTGCCTCTATGGAGGATTTCCCGGCCGAGAGGTTGAGAACCTCCTTGATAGCGGGCAACACGGGTGGTCTCCGGAGGCCGCGCCGTGGCGGAACGAGCAAATACGCCGTCGGCATTTTTGACGGTGAAATCTGACTAGGTGGGATCCCGACGTACCCCGTGTCAGACGTCATTCTCATGCCCTTCCTGCGTTACTTTCTGCTGAATATAGTTGCGTATCTTTCCTGTCGCGGGCTCGATTCATCCTGCGCAACTATATCCTTCTAGCAACCTTTTCTGAACCGATGGTCCATCCACGTCTTGATGCACAAGACTACTGGACTCGTAGAAAAGTATTGTCATTATTTTTCCGCGTTTACATTTTTCAACTACTTAAGCTCACTTCATTTTTTATTCTGACTTCATTTTTGTATTAATTCGATTTGCTTCATTTTTTACCATTATTCCATTTTTCACGTAGAGAGTAAGACACGCATCTAAACACTGAGCCCACAATAAAATCGGATATCTAAAATTGTTTCCAATGTGCGCGAACTAATTATTTATACATTATAAAATACAATTAAAGTAAAGGTCTGTACAGTTTAAACGTCGCATGAAAGTTAAAAAGATCATAATTAAAATGATTTTTGGTCTTTTACATCTTCATCAAAAAGATTGCCTTAGACGAGTCTTTTTCCCCATAAATCAAATTGCTTAAAAAATATATAGTAAGTGCTATCAGTCATTTATAAGTCTCATGCCTCTGATCACAATTCCGATGGCATCGCTGACGCAGATGACTTACTTAGATAAGACCACCTCGTCGGGTGGTGTCGTATCGCCAGGCGAGGAACGTTTTCGGCCATAACATAGTTATTTCCACGTCTTGTTCTGGGAAGGCTTTCATTGGTTCCTTGCCAGAAATTTTTCTCGGTATACCCGTAAAGCCGTAGAAACGTGTGTTACGACACCGTGGGGCCCAGTCAATGTTTCTCTTCGGGGAATCGTCCCGAGCATAAACATCGTCAGCCTGCCGAAAGCTTAAAGTGGTACGACTCGCGAATAAAGCGACCAGCCAATCACGACTATGCTCGCGACTTTCCTCCGACTGGCTCCACGAGTAGCCTAAGGCAGGTAGTTTCGATCTTGAAGGAAGACAACTCTCGGTCACTGATTTTTATATACATGAGAATTTTTGATTGATGATTTTTCATTGATGATTTACAAGTGTCCTAATGATGTTACTTCTGTTCTCTGGTGGTCGTAGAAGGCGGAAGGTTACAGAAGGAGCTGACCTACGCCTCGGAAGCATTAGGCGAAGCAGCAGCATCGACGCATCAACTGGTCATTCAAACGCCGAGACATTCTGGAGCAAATATTTTGCATCCTGCCGCGCTTAAGGAACACTTAGCGATCCTGAAGGCGGCCACACAGGTCACCGTACACCTGTTCGAAATGTAAGTTTGCTTTTCCTTTTTTTCCTTCGAGTTTCTTATTTTCCTTTCATCATTCTGATTTCTTGCGCGAACCGATGCGTACGCAAGAAAGAGGACGGCTGATGAGTCTGCGCAACGAGTTCCCGTGACTTTCAGATTGGGCGGTAGCAATCGGCGCACTTAACTTCGAATTATGGCGATTTAATATCTCGTTAGCCGTACTACCGTTACTGTTTTGAGAGATCAACTTATTTAACAATTATTTGCATTGTACCGAACGAAATTGTTAGAGAATCTACAGTCCGGTCCAATTTAATATTTCGATGCGTTTCTTTCGAATAAACGTCGTTTTACAGACATTTTGAAATAAATCTGTACAATATTTTATATCGTTTAGTCGTGGCTTTCTTAAAAAATTTATTCTTTTGCAACTGGTGTGCTACGGTTCATCCTCTTTCTTGCATACTTTATAGACATGTTTACAAACCTTGAAAGTTACCATGGGCAAAGTTGGACGCACGTACACCGCTTTATAAATTTTTATAAAATCGACATTATTTTTTCGGTGTATTGTTATTCACGTTGAAAGCGTGACTTAAAAATTATCTTACGCAAGAGCATTCGGAGAACATTAATATCATTGTAGTTAAAAATTGCTGACACTAATTTGCCCTGTACATTTGATATCATAAAAGGATTGATTCCAGTCTGTGTCTCGTTACGAAGGTAACAAGACAAACTGCATTTCATGGTGGCTTTCGAGGGTGAAACGTGCATCGGGAAGCGGCTCGTAGAGGCGAGAGACACAGCAGCGATCGTCTCAAGCTTTTTCTCGAGTGCACTTCTCGGGCCGCTTATCGTCGGGTGTAGGGCGGGGGTTAAGGGGATGCAAACTTGTATTCATGAATGCATGTGTTCCGTGTCGCTTGCAGCACGTGGAGGCTGAAAGACATGTGTTACGCGCTGAACATACCCAACTTCGACATGCACTACATCGACCAGGTAATTTAAAACTACCACTACTTTCTATGTAGACGAGACGTAACCGTATGCGAACTCGCGCGCACACTTATTCGCGCTATTCGCGAATTCGACGCGTCAACTACGATACCGCGTTATTGCGCACGCACCGTGACTCCGAGATTTCTATTAGGATACATAGCGATGGCTACGATCGACTATCATCGATCTTTCGTCCCTACATCTGCTCCCTTCAATTCCTTTGTTACTCTTCTGTCCATTATATTCATTTCATGACACTTTATAATAAATGCGACAGTGTTCGTTGATCGCGTATAAACTAAAGAATTTTGTTTAAAACATTTTCAAGATACACGAACAAATTCTACTCCACTCTGACTCTAATACATAGTTTGATTGCAATATCAGATCTTCATAACTATTCATATAATCTTCCCTCGAAGCTGAATACAATTTCGAAATTTTTATAAACAATATTTTCTATTATTTGGACCATACAACTTAATTTTTTCAAGCCAAAATACTTAAAATTGTAGACGTTATACAGAGTCTTCAAACAATCATAACTTCTTACGAATTCGAACTTGAAAAATAGATTTTTCCAAGGTTCTAGACTAGATCTTTTTATGAATAACAAAGCTCTCCGAGTCCGACTTTAGACATTTTCTCTGAGCATATGGAAATGTTTGACGTGTTCGTGTGTGTTCGAATGCTGGATGAACTATAGAAGTTCATGCGAGGTGGTGCCCATCGCTATGGGTTCCCATGCTCTTCCGAGTTCTCTGTTTCTTGGTTTCCCAGTCAGCACGTCGTTCGGCGACTCGCGCGCGTGGTCGTAAACGTCGAAAATTCAATACAATGCTTGAAAACCCGCGGCATTGTACCGCTGCGAGACACGGTTTATAAGTCGTGCGTGTCTCGCTCACGTGTGTGCCTCGAATGCCGTTTTCTTGCGCCGCTAACGAGCGTACACGTTAAAACATCGCTAAGCATATATCTAGGGGAAAAAGGAAGTGTGTACATGTGGCCACATCAGAGACACCGCCAGTTCCGTGACATTACGAGCGTGTTTCTCAACCGCTGTTCAATTTTATGCTCCAGTTTTCCCTCGTCCTTTCCAGTTTCGTCTCCTGAAACTCGTCCTTCTCTTCTTCCTTCGATTTTCTGACTACGCCATCGATTCGACCAGTTTACCGCTTCGAGCTGTAACGCGATAGAGGATGCTTATCAGATAAAAAGTATAGTCGGTCTTAAATATGCGATAACGACGGAAAATAATATATGTTGTTTAACTGCTGGCTCCGAGGTGTGGTATTATTTTGTTTTCAACGATCCACTTGGCGCCGATTTACGATACCATGAACACTAACATTTCACTGTTAGGCCAACGATTTGCGAGCCATCGACTGTAAACTTTGTAGTATTAAAGAGAGAAATTTGTATAGACGGTACATAGAATCAAAGACGATTAAAATTGGAAAGCAGCGGATTAATTTGTTTTTCAGTTCGTGTACGAAGTTTCTTCGGGTTTTGGTTGTCGCGAGTAATCCGTGTGATCATGCCCGCCGTTAATAACTTGTTATTACTGGCCCGATGATGCATAATATATCGATGAAATCTCTCACAATCGAAGTTGGTCACAGAATTTCGATCTCATTGCGATTCATCAAGTTTCAATTTAAAAATTAATGTCAAATGATAGATGTTCTGGTATGCGGGCAGCGCCCCGAGCAAAAGGCCAAATCACACGGCGGCCTCTCGTATCCCGGACAAACAGGAATATTATTATCCTGCAGCTGGCTACTGGGCTGTTACACTTTTGCTCCGCGTATGAATTTTTCATCTTTGATATCTCGACTCTATCTCGAGCGATTTATACTTACTTCTGAATCGCCGGTGAAATTATTATTCGTGCCCGTTACCGAACGAACTTCTGTGCCGTGCTTCTCGTTTTTCTTATTCGAGGATTTATTGGCTTATTGCTGAATGCCAAATTACTCGTTGTAATCGCTTGTTCTTGGCATCGTACCAATTTGCATAAATTTATTTTCTATTTAATCCTCATAAATCGCAACAGTCGTGTTTGAGCACCTTTCACCGCATCTAAAAGAATCATTTTATCGAATCGTTTGGTAATTGTTAGTGTGAAATTTAAGATAAATTTTCGTCACTTCAAAATATACGTAAAATGTGCAAAAAGTATTTTAATCTGAACTATTCTTAATTGTAACGATGCGCATAACTCAAGAGAAAATTGAGAATATACGTAGATGCTCTATGCAGCTGTGCTCGACCGCACACGCCACAGAATGCAGAGGTGCATAGCTGCATAAGTGGTTGCAGTGCCTCAGGATCGTCTTCGTTCGACGAAGCTGTCGTCCCGCGTCTGGAGCGTTACACACCTCCACACGTGATCCTTTAAGGGCGTTTAAACTACGAGAAATTTAGTGTGTCATAAATTACGAGTGATTCATTACTCCATAAAAACTTCAGAAGTTATTCTCGACCTTCCCGCTTATTTCTAACAATAAGATTCCCGGTACAAATGCACAATGTATCGCCGGGCGAGAGTTTTAAAAGTACTAAAAATTATAATACAAAGTGTTTCCGATTTGAACAGGCCGCGTCAACGTTCTATAGATTGACGACAAAAACTTTACGCACTTGTAGCATTTTATTGCCGCGTATATCACACGTGGAAAAATAGCAGTCGCTGTCTTTCTATTCATTCGAATGCGGCGGACATTGAATCCAAATTACATTTCAATTCTTTCGATACTCGTCGTTACTATTATTTAGTATATTCATCCAGTCAAGAATGATACTTGGTTACATCCTAATATGTGTAGTCAGAATTTAAAGAATTTAAATAGAATTTCAATAATTTCAAAACACTCGTGTATTATTTAAAACTGATTAGAATGATTAATGAAAGGAGGAATTTATTACATCGCTCTCAGTTCTTACATTTATTACAAACCCGGTAAATTTTTTCCGGTGGATTTCACGGACGTTTTTCGCCATTGTTTAACGATAAGAAATGATTGCAACAGAGAGAAGTTAGCGTAGCGTGACGCGAGTACACGGCAGAGTGAAATTTCAGTGGGCTCGTTTTTTCGCAACAGATTAATCTATTAAACCATTAGCGCCACCGGTAAATGTTTCCTGTGCAAAAAGGGGAACGGGGGTCCGCGCGCGTCATCTCGCAAGGGGGGCCTCACCGAAAACGAATTAGGGGGCACGACTGTGACTCCTTTTCTTTTTTTCGTCGAGGGATCGGAAAGGACAATTTGACAAATGTCCGCGGCGGCGTTCCTCGAACACTATCCGAAATTCGTATTATTCGTGAATCAAAAGGGCCGAAAAAAAGGGAGACGCTTGAAGCGGAGGACCGCCCTATTCGAGTTTCCGAGAACACACAGGTGGCCGGCCCGTAATGCCTCTCGCTACCAAGAAAAACCTTATGGCGATCGTTAGTGTCCACTATCGGAAGAAAAGGAGAAATAATCATAAATCGGAGCCAGGGGAAAGAAAGAGTAAAAGAGGGAGAGAGAGAAAGAGAGAGTACCGGTGCTCGCCATTAAGCGACGACGATGATTAAATGCCCCGGAATCATAATAATTATCATCGGAGCCGGCATCCAGCCGAAAATTGTATTAAGTCGCCCCGTACGAACGTAATCTCGCGGCGATCGATGGTTCGTTAATCGAGGAACACGCTAGATCGATCATGGTCTCCGTGCGCGTAATTTTTCAATTACAACGAAAAACCAACCTCCCGACGAGCTAAAGGGATCCGTTCTTTTTAGATCTTCGATAGTATCATACCCTGCGCCATCATTACACCGTTGGACTGTTTCTGGGAAGGCAGCAAACTACTGGGACCCGAGTATCCCGTTCACATACCGTAAGTATAAATGGCTGAAAAATAAGTAGGGTAATTGGTCCTGGAGTTGGCCATCGGTGGAGGCCAGTAGTCAGCGCTGTTATTATTAATACACCATTTTCTAAATTGCTTGTACAGGGACATTGTAGCAAAGCGAGGTACAAGCTGACACCATATCATTTAAATGTATAGCAGATTGTCTCTTATTTTTAAGTACTTTATACAATACTGTTTTAAATTGTATAAAATTGGCTGACTACTGGGTGGTGGCCAACATGTGGCATATTTCCCCCCCCCCAGAACTGCTTTCAAGTAATTATTAGATTTCTTCTGTATAATGTTTTACAAGTAGATCGTCGATATTGGAAAATATGAAATGGCTTTGTTTGAACTCCTTGAATATCTTCATCCCTGATAATTTCTTAGAAAATTTATAGTTCTCGTGTGTCTGCATTTATTTCACTGCTCAAGCATTCATACTAAAAGAACAGAATTCGATTTCGTCTTGAAAGACAGATATAACATACGTGCTTAACATATTTTGTGCTTGATTGCAAATTGCTGGAGGATTTTATCGCGGAGCTCTTGATCCATCGCGACTCCATCGAATATTTCTGTCTTCAGAGAATCTTTCGTTCTTGAGAGAGAATCTTTTTCTCTTGAGAAGGAGAAAGAGGCAATCGGCAAATTGATTTCCAAGCTTTAATGCTAAATTAATCGTCCGTCCTCGTTCGCGTTTCACGATTGCGGATAAGGACTTGATCAGTCCTCCCCGCCGCGCCACGGCGGAGACGTAACAGGAAAAGGATACTTAATTGCAACATAGATGCACCACACGCATACGCTTACCGCCGATATATTAGGCTGCCCAGGATATAAATGACCGGCGTGTGTTTTTGCGTTTGACATGCTGTAATTCGGATGTAATTTACGCGTATCGATCAAAATACCATCGCGGTTTGTACGTTCTTTCACCGTTACCGAGGCTTTTACGCCCTTTTTACAAAATTCCACGGTTTTATTACCGAATTATCTGTCTTTCGAGGATTTTACTAATGTCGCTTCTTTATCGAGCATCGAGGATCATGCGAAAAATCAAAATAATATTTCAAGGCTTCTACAAATGTTGTTTATTTCTTAGCTTCCAAAAATCGATAGAAAAGTGGTCATTATGTTTTAAATATGTATTATAAATAAGCTGTGGATTTTTATGGGAACACACTTTTCATCGATTGCAATAATTAAAAATCAAATAGAAAGCTGTTGTTCTCTTCAATAAAAGTAACTATTTTGCGTTTCCTTATAAAAGTAACAAGAATATATCTATTCAAATTTTTAGCCATTTTTTAAATATATACTTGCCCAGAGAAATAAATTTCTTCAATAATTTCTTATAAATTCATTCTTATAAAAGAAATTCTTTTAACTAGTATATTATTTGAAATATGTAATTTACTAAATGTATAAAATCCGTAGTCTAGCAATAATTGTGTTGTAAAGCTTGCGGACTGATCGAAGATTCATCGTGATCGCATTAAGTCGATCATCCCCCGGGGGCAAAGAACCCGGGTCGTTCATGAAATTTCGAAACGTATTCCATTTTTCGCTTCCGTATGATTCCATTGGACAGCGGGGCGCAAACGAACAAGCCGATCCAGTGGACGAACCTCAATCCGACTGGTATGCTGGACGAGATGAAGAAACAGTTCGTGTTTCCCTTCAAAACTCTGGAGGATTACATGAAGCGAGCCGGGATAACGAATGGCTACCAGAGCAAGCCGTGCCTCGACCCAACGGATCCGGAATGCCCGGAAACCGCGCCTAACAAAAAATCCCAGCAGGTAAGCAAGCCTCTCTTGTCCCGAGATTTTTGTTCGAGGCACAACCTCTCGACCGATTAAGGTGAGAGACCCTGTGTGTAATTGTTGACTCATGGACCGGCTGCGAGCTTTCATCGCAAAGCTATCAAGAACATATCAAGCTTTCCTTTGCCACACGTTGCTCGAATTTTCAGCGAGGATAACGATTCGGATTGCCCCCGAAGAAGACAGTTTCTTAACCTCGGAGACCTGACTTATTCCGTAACCCAATAATTTCTAAAAATTTTCTTGAATTCCCTCGTGAAAATTTTCCATCGACACACCTCCTACATAAAATATAATGGCAATTTAATAGAAGACTGATTTTTAGAATGAATATCACGGTATATGAGATCGCGTAGCTTGTGGAGAGTTTGAGGGGCCATTTTTCGCATTAGAATCCCAAGTCCCGGATAAGTGACACGAAGCACACCCCGTATATCGGCTCGCGTTGCGTCGTGAAATTCTTCTGGCTGTAAATTCACGGTATTAGAAACTTTTCAGAACGATGTAATTACACGGCCCTGTGCACACGGTGTTTCCCCGTTGGTTTCTTGTTGGCCGAGGTTCCCTCTTGCCACGGTGCGGCGGTGTTATCCTCCCAAGTAGCAAGCTCGTGACACGTATTACGCCACCATCGAGCATTCGCAACCGTTGTAGAACCGGCGAACGAGCAAAAAGCTCGCAACCACTTATTAGCACGCTTGTTCCTGCGTCAGAGGGATTGATGTTATAACTCATAGCCTACGTGCAATTATGCCGAGTCCGTTTATTAGCTTTAATTCTGTCTCGGGCTCATTTGCCGGCGGATTTATGCCCGCGATCAATCTGCAGGACGGCCCCTACAGATTGATGCACGGAAATAATTATACGCGCTATCAATATCGCGAAACGCCGGAACGGCGTATTAGAAGTCGATTGGCTGCAATCTCAACCAGGAATTTATTTTCTGCAATAGATCGGCCGAGTGCCCCCCTCCATTCCTCGTATTTTTTTTCACCATGAAATTAATCGCCACGGCTGATAATTGATTGGGGACTCGAAAAGCTGAAATATTTCGTTTCGGTCGTTGAACACTGTCGTCTCTGTTCTTTTTCAGAGATCTAGAATTCCTCATTGAACATGTCTCAAACTTACCTCAAACCTATGCTCGAAAGATAGTAATCGACGCTGTATGCAATTGTTTTCTTGTACGTCATAGTACGTCAGTTTTTTAGTACATATTTTTGGACGTTCTTCTTTGAGCTCAATTTTGATCGTATATTTTAATTATCAATCAGTAATTTTATTTATTAATCTTCTTTGCATATATCCCATGATCACGAAAGGTTTATGCTCAGTATTGAAGTTTTAAGAATGAGTAGAGATATAAGAAATCGATGCAGATTAATTGCATAAGATTCATAAAACTGAATGAAAAATAGGAATCAAGAATGAAACGATGGGACTCCGAAAAAAAAGATGATCGTAAAGGAATTCGCGTGATGGACAGGAGGGATTGTCCATTAAGGGAAATTGGTCGAGGAGTGGCACGTAGGCCAAATCGGTATGGAAATGCCGGCTCGTAGCCGACATAATCGGTCACGGGACCACAATGAAACAATGTAAAAGCGTGGCCGGACGGTAAAATTCGTTCATAAGACGGTCGCCCGGAATATTAAGAGGCCACTTGGGATTCTGCGATCGATGTGCGACCGGTTGCATTTACGTTGGCGAGCCCGGTGGGTCCTCTGGACAGGCGACGTCCATTTCGCTTTGATGTCCGCACCGTATTCCGTACTCGGAGCCGGCAACCACGGTAATGAATACTTAATTGACCGTACCCCGGGGTTCGTGCGCGTACGTAAAGGCGCGACCGAAATCGAGAATTTCTCGTCACGTGGTCGTCGAAAGGAGAATGCTGATGCATCGGGAGACAGAGGAAGTTACTACCTGTCCGCGGCAGAATCTATCGAACTCGAACGCGGAAGTTCGACGTTCACCTGCTAAGATTTCGAATACTCGGAAATGTTCACCGGACAGTGCGTATGTCCCTGGAATTTTTAGCTGGAGAAAATATTCTGTGATTTACACCTGAGGTTTCGTTTGAATGAGAGAATAGTGAGAGAAAAGTAGAAGATTTCAGCTGGAGGTTATAGCAATCTCTTAAACCGAATCTACTTGATTATCAGGCGATTTAAATTGATACACGCAACCCTATAAATTATATTTAAAGAAGGAGAAGTACACAAGACTGGAAAGAAGTAAGAGGGATATAAAAATCAAGCAATTTTAACTGTTCTGTGTTACCTTTTAAATAATGACCGAATGAGACTATTAAGACTGAATTGATCGTGATATACAGCGGATTTTGAGAATTATTAAAATTGAGAAACAGGAACCACAGTACAAAGTCAATATTAAAGTATTGTTTGTTACAGTACTTACAAAAGAGATGACGTAGGATAATGTTAAAGAGTGAAAATACAATTCGGCAATTTTCCGATTCCAAAATGAAATCAGCACTGAACTGTAATGCACTCTGCTCGAACGATCAAGACTCAAGATCGGTACCAATTTATCAAGATCTAGAGCAGAAGAAAACACGTGCGGATTCGCGCGAGCGCATTTATTGGCCAATAAAATTCGAAAGAATGGGGAACCGTTGTTCGACTCGATTACGTGGGCAGTTGCCGTTCGATTCGAGCATGCGATCGAATCGAAGGTTCGGCGAAAGGGGATACCGGAGGCGAGCTCGCGGCTAAATGAATTTTCGGGGCACAATAAGATACCGAAACTCGCAATTTTCGGCCGTAAAGTCGCGTGCAAATCGGCGGAGGCGAGAAGAAACGGGACAACCGCGCCTTCAATGGAACGATTCCCATGCGAAATCGCGCGATGTGTATGCGAGTCGCGTGGGCCGTGGCCAGAGGTGCATTAAAATAATAAAATCGAGAGATGTGCGTCATTATTGCGCCACGTCGGTGGTCGGTGCTCGGGAGAACCGTGCACACACGTGTACCGCACGCGTATTACCTTTTCACAACCGACACATTACGTGCCCGTCATTTCTCTGTCATTAACATACGGCCAGATTCCGGGCCGGCTCTGCACGTGTATCTACAGACCCCAGCACCCAATGAATTATACCCGCGTAACAACAAATCATAATCGCTTCGTGGAAAGTCCGCCTCGAATCGCACACCGCTAGCAAAAAGTTTCGCATCAGTTTTTCAAAAATCTAATTCCATAAGAAGCTACTGACGATCTCAAATAATGTGAATAATCTTGAAGTTTCAATATTTAGAACCGTCTGGTTTTTTATTGAAGCAGAAATTTCTTTAGGTACACCGTGTACACAATTGCTGGGCATGAATTAGTCTGGTTCATCACGTTCCGAGGTGAAATGGTTTAGTATTTTTAACTTAATGTAAAATTAAAAATTATTCGGACTTTACTAAAATTATATTATTACGTATATCCCCACGGCATAAAGGGCACGAGGTGCACCGGACGCGTTTATTTCTGCTTTCGTTCGTCCCTCGGAGCGCACTCGCAGAGATTACCTCTTCATTCGTTGGAAGAAAATAACTGCGGACAAAAGGAAAAGTGAAAGGCACAATGAAATTTATATACAAAGATGCATGGCGAGTCCTTTTGCGCGATCCTGTGGGCATCGCGTGCACACGCTAAAATAAGAAACAAGGAAGAAGAGAGAGAGAGAGAGGGAGAGATTGCAGGGGGAAGATACAAGGCGCGGTCAATTAATTTCGCATAATTGAAAGCGTGGATTTATGTCGTCCGATCTTGAAAGGGAGGAGACTCTTTCTCTCTCTTTCTTATACCTTTCCTTTGACCCTGGCTCCTCATTTCTACTACTATTTCCATACATTGCGTGCGCGCGCGCGTCCCTGTACTTAAGGAAATTACGCTTAATGATCAGCAAACCGAAGGACCGTTTTGAGTGTTGCTTTGGGCGAAGAATGTACTTTGGAGAAGGCTTGCATCTGGTACATTGGTAATCTAGATTCGTATTGGCAAAAATAATTTTGTATTAAGATTCTCAGTCTAATTAGAAGAAGCTGGAGTTATAATTAAGTTGGAAGAATTCAGACGGTCGTAGAAATTCCAGATCTCTCTGATTTGATCACCACAAGCAAATATTTGTATTTTAATGTAGATATAAGATATACTAAATTCACGTTCGTTGCATTCAAAGTTTGAGAGGGTTGCAGCTGCTTCCTGAATTGTCGATTTTTTCCGACCACAGCTTCCGTCCCCTCGGAGAGATCACGTATCTGCTCTCCATCAATGATTTTATCGATCGCCGGGCTCTAGAGTGCCGGTATTCATTAATTATGCGATCGAGTGATGAGTCAGATAATAATGCCATTAAGTACTCGTGAAAACGCTGCCCCTATACTGTACTAAAAATTATTTTATCTTGAAGGTGCTAAGATGTTGAGAAGATAAATTCGTAAATAATTTTCCAATCAAGGTTCCAGGCTGGGTTTGCTCGGGTCCACGTGGACCCAACGATCGGCCGGACGTTGAAAGTCATTGAGAAAGATATCGTGACGTGGTGGTGAAGGCAACGTGAACCGATACTTACAAGCGATAATCACGTTGGGTGGCCTCTATCTCTACACGTAGCCTGTGTTGGCATGCGGGTGTCGCGCCGCGAATGCGCGGAGAATTAAAGGATGATCGGATATCAACGAACGGAATCGCGTTAAATTGGAATTCTTGCGATGGTCTTGGTGAAAAATTTCGGACGAGGCTCGGTATAATTGCACCGAATGGTAATTACTACGCCGCGCCGGATTTCTCTCGAGTTCTGCCTCGAAAACTCAAATGACCGGTGCACTTTCAATCTTAATTGAATCATATACTCCGATCGCGCAGCCTTGAATCCTTTATTGGCATAAACACACAGCCGTATCGAATCTTTAATTCACTCACGAATATATGTGTAGCTGTTGCAATATCGTGGTCCACATTATTTTTTCGAATTTGATTATTGTAATCATTCTTTTCCGATCTCCGGATCCGTGAATCTGTATTTTAGATACTGTCCAAAACACATTTACAGAATTTACAAAAATATCGTGAACGCGTGTGTCACAATTTTTTCGGAGCGAGTCTTAATTATTCTGTAATGTCCGACGATTTAATCGTGTGTAATTAATACTACCTCATTAGTATGCGATCAACGAGCCTGCACGTGTCTTTCCTCGTTCGTTTTTGCGCTTTCGTTTCTCCTCGCTCGTGTTCGTCTCCAACGATTTTCGTGAAAATCGAAATTTCTTTCGATTTCGCGCCTTTCTTTTCCAACTAAGTCGGCTAATTAATTGATGATTACAAAGTACTTACATAATTGCATGCCGGCTACACGCGGTGATTTTTAAACGACAGGTTTGACAGGTTGCGTGACCTGCGTTCGCGTCCAGTGGAATTATACCGGTAATCGACGATTTCTATTCTGGCAACCATAATTCAAAACGAAGTGTTCTTATCTTCTTAGAATAAACGGAATAGAGTTCACAAAATTTTGTTGTACCATTTTAAACAACTATACATGCTTTTATATGTTAGAAAATAAAAGTTACTCGTTCGGATTAATCTTCTATTAAAAAATTTCGGAGAGAAATGTCATTTCTTTTATAGACGACTAATTTTATAATAAATATATAATAAAATATTATTAGATAGGTAATAGGGAGGCTTGTAATTTTATTTCGAGTCACTACGTGGACGCTATTTCTCGGGAGACGAGCCTAATTCATTTTCCAACCATAGCCTCGTCCGATTCGGAGCCAAGTCCGCCTATCCACGAATCTCTGAAGCGTGACTGAATCTAGAAGCCGCGTCAAGTCACGTTAGGAATTCTTTTGCCTGTCGAAAGAATAATTCTGGACAGAAAGAGGGTTCGAATGGGCGTTCCATCGGTGCCCCGAGAAATGGTAAAAACGTGATGTAAGTGAGACGACAGAGGGTGGCCCTGGGGTGTCGCGGGACCTCACAGCGAGATTTTATGGGGACCTATAAAAGGAGCATACCAGACAGGACTTTAAACGATCGCCGTCTAGTTGCTTGGACCTTGTCCAATCTCCCCCTATATCATACCGAAATAAAGAAGGGACGATCACTCTGTAGGAACTACCAGGTTCTAAATCTCATACCGATCGGATGAAAATGGCCCCCTAACAATTCCTAATCGTGATTCGTTTGGATTACTTTTGAAAACATTCTCAAATAGTTGTATTGCTACAATTTATTCGAATATCATTCGATATATATTTTTGGGATTCCAGGATTCCAGGATTAATACTTTAGGGACTGCACGTTAACTGTCTTAGAATTAAAGAAATATTCTAGTACGTTGGTTCGGTGTTAAATGAGCTCTTACGTTACCATAGATTGCACAACCATTTGGGTATTTTTTAAACAGTTGTTCGTACATTTACAGTACATTTAGATTTTTAAACAATTTTTCTGTCGTGCTACACGCGAGTCTACGTTATTAGCGCCAACTTTAAGGTGCCCAAACCGTGTGTCCAATTTCCCAGAATTGTTATGCGTATCGTTAAATGTGCATGGGGTATTTCTCCGATGTATACATGACAATATACGGTTTGTTTCGGCAGGTACCAGACATAGGGGCGGAATTAACGGGCGGCTGTTACGGTTTCGCTGCGAAATATATGCATTGGCCCGAAGAGCTGCTCGTCGGCGGCGCTAAGCACAATAAGACCGGGCACTTGACCCGTGCAGCTGCGCTGCAGACCGTGGTGCAGCTAATGGGCGAGCGAGAGCTTTACGATTTCTTCGCTGGCACCTACAAGGTACACCACATCGACTGGTCCCAGGAGAAGGCGTCCCAAGTCCTCGAAACCTGGCAACGGGCGTTCAGCAATCAGGTGAAAAAACACTTGGACGCGAACGGCTCGGCGCCGTACAATTTGTACGCGTTCAGCACGACCACCATGAACGACATACTCGGGAAGTACAGCGAGGTTCCCGTCATGAAGATCGCCATTGGCTGCGCAATGATGGTCAGTAGAAACCGTTTAAAAACCTCTTTCGAACCATTAGCGGACCATCAATCACCCCGAGCGTTAATAACGCGATCTTAGACTTTAGCCTAACACCGTTCCCAGACTATGCAACCTCAGAGTAATGCATGCTGCAAGAAATTATTCTAGTCTTCATTTTCTACCATTTTTAACGCCGAAGCAATTCTATTTTCAAATTCACCTTTTAAGTTCGTATAAACGTGCCTCTACTTTGCTGTATGCTTCTTCGTTTTTTCATTAGATACATTAACTAATCGAAATAGTGCATTCTTATAATTAGACAGCGAATCTTTATGTAATATAAACGTCTTTACTAGGCCCATCTCCTTCATTTATACTCTAGTTTGTTAAAGACTTCTGTCAATGTCAACATCCCCTTAATTTCAATATGCTGATTGAATCTTTTTATTTTGCCTATCAATCTAACCATTCTTTGTGTTATTGCAGCTGTTCTACGCAGGCATAGTCCTTGTCCGCTGGAAAGACCCAGTGCGTTCTCAGGCCGGGGTTGGCATAGCTGGCGTGATGCTAATCTGCGCAACAGTAGCAGCTGGTCTGGGGTTCTGCGCCCTTCTGGGCATCCCCTTCAACGCGGCAACTACTCAGATCGTCCCTTTTCTAGCCCTGGGCCTTGGGGTACACGACATGTTCCTATTAACGCACACCTACGCCGAGCTATCAGTGAATGAAGTCCCTAGTGGGGAGCAAACGGGAGTAGTCCTCAAACGAACAGGTCTATCAGTTCTCCTAGCTGGAATCAGCAACGTGTCAGCCTTCTTCGCAGCCGCGTTGATCCCTATCCCAGCTCTGAGAGTCTTCTGTCTGCAAGCTGGCGTGTTATTACTCTTCAACCTTGCTGCGATGCTGCTAGTTTTCCCTGCTATGGTCAGCCTGGACCTTAGAAGACGCAGATCAGGTCGCTCGGACATTTTCTGCTGTTGTCTACCCTCATCTAACAATGCCAGGAATAAGTATGCTAACGGGACAACGAATGGGACAGCGAAGCAAACTGTAACTAGAGCGATTCCCCCAGAACGTCGCGAGACCTGCACTCAAATCTTGACTTCTCAAAACGCTCAGAGTGAATCCTGGGTCGGTGGCAATCTTGATGTAGACCTAGACAAGCAGTGTAGCGAGGAGGATACCTTGACCGGCTGCAGTCAGGATGACTGTCTCAGTTTCTCCTTGACGCAGATGGCTGCGAGGCATTACGCTCCTTTCGTTACTAAACCGGCGACCAAGGTCTTCGGAATGATGATGCTAATTGCAGTTCTAGCTGGAAGTGTCTGGCAGGCCATCAGGGTGAACGACGGGCTAGAGTTAACCGACCTGGTACCACAGAACTCTAATGAACATGCTTTCTTGGCAGCTCAAGCGAAGCACTTCGGGTTCTACAATATGTACGCGGTCACTGGCAGGGACTTCGAGTACCCTAACAACCAGAAACTATTGTACGAGTACCATGATGCGTTCATGAGGATAAAGAACGTGATCAAAAACGACAACGGGGGCTTGCCCGAGTTCTGGCTCAGTTTGTTTCAAGATTGGTTGAAGGGTTTGCAAGGAGCGTTTGATAGAGATTATAATAATGGATGTATAACGCAGGAGAGGTGGTACAAGAACGCCAGCGATGAAGCAATCCTTGCTTACAAGCTCCTGGTGCAGACTGGTCACGTCGATAATCCCATCGACAAATCGCTGGTCACTCAAGTCAGGCTAGTTGACTCTGACGGGATCATCAATCCTCGAGCGTTTTACAATTATCTAAGCGCCTGGGTGTCCAACGACGTTCTCGCTTATGGATCCTCTCAGGCTAATCTGAGGCCAGAGCCTAGACAATGGATCTATACCAACGATCACGAGCTGAAGATCCCAAAGAGCATGCCTCTGACTTATGCGCAGATGCCGTTTTATTTGCACAAGCTCACCGACACACAGGAAATCACAGAGCTGATCGGTAGTGTGAGAAAGTTGTGCAGGAAGTTCGAGGAAAGGGGACTACCGAATTTTCCTTCTGGTATTCCCTTCCAGTTCTGGGAACAGTATATGGACCTGAGGAGCTGTCTAGGCATAGCGTTGTTAGCTGCTCTGACTGCCAGCGTTGTGGTAGTTGGGATTTTGCTGTTGAACCTATGGGCTGCTCTGCTGGTTGGCACGTCTCTCGCTGCTGTTGTTCTTCAACTTCTTGGGATCATGGGACTTTGTGATATTAAGCTCAGCGCTGTTCCTGCTGTGCTTCTCGTTGTCAGCGTGGGGATTGCTGTGCACTTTACGGTGCATATTTGTCTGGTGAGTAGTATTTATTTAACGCACTGAGGAACATGCTGGAGAACATATTGACAAGATATGTTATTCTAAATCTAGACCTGGACATTTTGATTTTGATGAAATATATGTGGAAGACAGTTCTTGGAATAATGTTTGAAACACCCCTAATTTTTATTAGCAATTATACACGTTGAAGGAGTAAAATAACCTTTAAAATTGAGACTGTAGATTATTTCGAATATCTTGGAAACTAAAGTGCGTAGATTGTTAAACTTTTTTTTTAAATGTGTGGTTTCTGATCATAAATTCAGTAAAGCAAGTTAAGGAAGAACTATGCAATTGATTAATCCTTAATCTAACCATTTTTATGATTTATTTGCAGAGTTTCGTGACGAGCATCGGAAGCAGAGATCGAAGAGTCCGGTTAGCGTTGGAGCACATGTACGCGCCAGTGATCCACGGTGCTTTGACGACTCTGCTGGCTATCGTGATGCTAGCCTTCTCCGAGTTCGAGTTCATCGTGCGGTACTTCTTCTTGGTGTTGCTCTGCCTGATCGGGGTCGGCCTGGTGAACGGTCTGTTCTTCCTGCCGATTTTGCTCTCGTTAATCGGCCCGTGTCCGGAAGTGATACCCAATGATCACCCGGATCGGATTTCAACACCGACACCACCTGCCTCGCCGATCGTCCGAAGATCGAAGCCCCCAGCGCCACCCAGAAGATCGTACAAGATCGATAATGCTAGGTTACACGCTGAACCATCCTTGACGACGATTACCGAGGAGCCGAACTCCTGGCACAGTACGCAAGAGTCTTGCATCATCGTCCAACCAGAATTGAAGGTCGAGACGACTTCGACGTGTGGCAATCAGGTACGATTCACCGTGCGTTTTGTATTATTTTTCTCCAGGTGAAACAGTTTCTGGACACCTGTTTCGTGGTCACTTCAAACGTATCCTCGTCTCGAGGGTATCGCGTAGATTTTGTAACGCTGCGTGAGAATGATGTGCTCCAATGACCAAGCAGCATGATTAACCCGTGTGCTTTTGTTTTCTTTTTAACTAACAGAACTGTAGTGGATCAGATACAAGTGGGTCTAGTCGAATATCACCAGTGACGACGACGTCTCATATCACGACCAAGGTCACTGCCACAGCTAACATAAAGGTGGAAGTTCATACACCGTTAACCAGTAAGTACCTGTTCTAGCAATCTTATCAAAGTCTTATGCTACAAGATAGCTGTGTCACTTTTGACTCTTTGAGTGCCATTTTCCGAAAGCGATTACTTTACATTACTTTATAAAAATAAATCTAGTGTTAAGATTAATTCAAAATAAGATATTTCAATTTACAAGATTTGAATTCTACGTGTTCTCGATAGCATTGGGAATCTCAGTCGAATCAATTATGATCCCACTAAAATTGGGAACAATGGCGACATTCAATATAAACAATTGAAATTGGTGCATCAACGGGGCTCAAAGTGTCAATTGGAACATTAAGAGAAACGTGACCCTTAGATATTATAATTTCTGTATGACTATTATTGTAGGTACAGTGGACCGTAGTGAAAAATGCAGGCACACGACTTCCAGTAGCCGAAGGAGCTCGCGCTGCAGTGCGAACGTTAATGCTGGGGACTCTTCCGGTTCCAGTTCTGAACCGGATTCAGATTCTAACCAACATAAACACTAATGATAAGTACCGGCAAGACCGGCAGCTACTGCTCAAGTACCATGCAAAGCGGGAACATACAGAAGGCTGACTAGGATAGATTTATAGTTTTTTTCCTCTTCTTTTAAGTAACATAGCGAGGTGCAAGCACCCGGAGTGTGTAAGTACCGACTTTACTTTATTCAAGATAAGTTTGCTTCAGGTTCTAGGCTCAAACTTCACGTTCAAAACTAGTTTAACACTTTACCTACAGATGATTACCTAACTCCTTTTTGCTGGAAACCGTTTGCGCCCTTAAATATGGACATTATTCATGCGTATACTCATATAGACATACAGTAAATATAAATTTTTCCATAATCCAGAGATTTCATGTCGTATTGAATTTGTTAAATACAAATAAATTCAGTAATGTGAATATTGTTTTAAATTATGACATGAGATAATTTTTATTGATGCTTCGAGATTTCCATTCGTTGCCAAATGGTTAATAGTCTTTCAAAGATAAAAAATAATAGTAATAAAACACTTATGGCAATATTCATCGAAAACATACCGAATAATTTGTTTTATAAAGTCTATTTAACAGAAAATTGAAAAGCCTATTAACTCCTTGAGAACGAACATCACCATGTTGGGAACGTCGGTATCCAATTCATAAAGTCACAAACATATATTATAACCATCTGAATAATAAGAAATCAGTGCACACTACTTTTTTCAGTATTTTAAATCTTGAAGAGGGTTGAGGTTTTTCTGGTAGCTGAAGTGTTAAAGAAAAGTCACTGCCCACATTTCGCTAGGAAATGGCGAACTGATCTCGAATAGAGGACGAAGTGAACTATAGTTCCCTGCATAGCGATCAGAAAATCACAGGGTACTTTCACGTCGCTAAACGGTATAACGTGTTTGTTCGAAATCAGAAACAAAAAGTATTATGACACGAAAAGATGTGTCTCGCGCCCACACACGGGACCGATGCATGCAGGGTACGTTTCTACGTATAAATGTTCTGAAAGACACATTTATAATAGCGTGTATCATACATTCAATGCAGAGCATTGTTCGGCCGTCTTCTTATCTGAATTGAATGTGTGAACATTTAGGGATGGGGTGGGGGGGTTGCGACTTTATCGAATGAAGACACAAGAGAGGTAGGGAGAGAGAGAGAGAACGTCAAAGAAGATGCCTTGCTGTGCTCTGTGGTATACGACAGTTTCCATGAAACTATAAGGATATTATTTAGCAAAGTAGATAAATTTATCCCTTTTCTATAAACTGTTAATAAAACACTGCGAACAAAGACGATTATGGTGACCCGCACGAAACGCAAGCGACGATTTGTATAAATATTTTTACGGTAGTTAAGTATCTCTCGCGGAATCGCAACGTATAGAAGTATTAACATGTTTGTCGAGATGTTAAGTTTATCGAGAATTGCGCAACTTTATCGAGATGTTTTTCTTTTCTTGTCTTCAAGGAGATACGAAATTTTAACGTTGTTTGCATAATATGTGTGTGCACCGAGGTCTCCGCGTAATCGCGTCGTCATTTCAGCGATTCAAATGCATTTATAGTCGGAGCGTGTAAGTATGCGTACCTTATTTTAGGTACTCGGGTGAGGTTGACAGATAGATTACGTTTTGCGTAATTATCGTCGTGGAGGTGTATGTATGCGTGTGTGTATGTCTGCGCGAGTGAGAAAGACTTCTGATTTAGAAGCAAACGGACTTCTCGCGATGTTTCTTCATCGCAAACAAACTACAATGTGGTACCTTTTAGAGAAAAAAAGAAAAAAGGATTATGAAATTCGAACGACTACTATTTATTATTGTGCTAACAGTTAACATGCAGTGTGTATATGACTCGAGCGGATATCGAATCTGAAATCTATTTATTATTTATTTGTACGTCCTCACACTAATATTATGACTATTTAAAACGATACGTTTTGTACAATGCCCCTATCTCATATGATAATTTGTAAAAAAAATGGTATATACTTAATTATTTATGTCACACGCTATATAATATTTTTATATAAACTCGTTACTTAATTTAATAAAAAAAATAAGTCAATCCATCGGACTCGTACCTCTAATGTAAAAAGGTGTAATATATTATCGGACGGTTAATATCTACAAGGTATATTTCGATGAAACGTATGTCGCGGACAATCTTTATGTACAATAAGAGAAGTATTTTTATGCGAAGTCAACTTGTAAACATAACGGATGCAGAGAAGGTATTTAATAAAAACAGATGCTCTATAATAACTGTAAAATTATTTTGTGCATAGGGGACAGATTTATAAATGAAACAGAATAGTCAAATGTACCTCCAATTGTATATCCGAATTCATGCAATTGCAACCACTTGATTATGGTATCTCGCGAAACAGAGTGCCAGTAATTACTTCCTAATCCCACGTTTCAACTGGAGGTGTAAAAATTAACTTACTATTATTTTTAGTATTGTAGAAGCTAACTATTTTTGTGTACTGAATATAGAAGCAATTAATTGTATGATTTATAATATTCATTTGTACATAAATATATCGGCGATGTTGAAATAATTCCAAGTACGTTTAATACCTCTTCTTCTCTCCTAACTACTAATTTTTGGAAAAATATTTGGAAATTAATCATCTAATTTACTTTGTGCATATTCTACATTTTATGTTTAAATTGCTGGTGCGTGTGTAAACGAGAGTTCGTTTGTCTTATTGCGAATGCAACATTTTTGTACAAACTGCTCATATGCAGTTACGAATAATTCTTTTCCCTATGGCAGTAAAATACAATACGAATTATTTAAAAATTCTACATTGTGGACTGCAAGCATAATCTGTGGCGAAAGGGTTGTAATCGAACAACATTCACAGCGACGAATCTCGTCGGTGCAGAAGTCTACTGAGGAGATCCTCGTCGGTGCAGAAGGCAAACTTCCAGAGCCTGTGGAATAATTCCACTGGAATTCAGGGACATAGGCAAGTGAGCACAGGTGGGCTCGGGCACCGACGAGATACTGTTAAGGGTGTGGATCCCATCTCTAGTGTGAATGACTCACACAGCGCTACGTGTATACGTACACGAGAATGCAAGGGTTCGGAATTAGCGATGCCATTTCTCTACAATACACATTTCGGTGCTCTACGTCGTCACAATCGCTAGATAAAAGATCAATCTAGAAGGGGCGTATACCAAGAACGCCTACTTTTT